>CM061920.1:74326957-74486845 GCA_031002005.1 Vandiemenella viatica
TATCACTCATATCAAAAATATAAGGGAGAAGGTGTAATACCTCGCATCCCAATGGTACCTACTGACGTAACATTTGAATTTAAATAACTGCAATTTCCAGTGCAGTTTGCTTTCGCTATGACCATAAATAAATCCCAGGGTGAGTCGTTGAGTGTTTGCGGCGTTAATCTTGAAAACCCATGCTTCTCTCATGGACAGTTGTATGTTGCCTACTCCCGCGTTGGAAAACCGTCAGCTGTATTTGTTTACGCACCAGGTAACAACAAAAAATATCGTATACCGTAAAGCATTACAGTAAAAATATCATCAAATTATTACTAACGTCTTGCAGTGTACGAAATAGAAAACTTATTTTTGTAAGTAAACGTTGTTAATTATTGAGACAATAAATCAATAAATAAAGTGATCATTCTGTAATACGTTTTATTTATTTATTTCTTCTATTGGACTACGATAGAACAATAACTTTTGACAGAAAGAAGTCTGTCGGGGCAGCTAGTTCTTTATAAAAAAGCTACAGTCGACACCGTTTGACCGATAACCATAAAAGTTAGCACTTGTATGTATTATTTCACGAAGAAGTTTTCTGACCAAAAAATAAAAAAAATTACCCCCTCTCCCCATTAAACAGCTTATTTTTTATACAAACCCACAGTCTTTATCTGGTATAGATAGAACTTAGCACACTTTTACTATATAAAAAAAAGAAAAAATGTCAACTTTTGCTTTGAAAAACTGAACCCCTCTCCCCGTTTACACCCCATTGATTTTTGTCAATCTTTTTTAAAAAAAGCTACAGTCGACACCATTTGACCGATCTTTATGAAAGTTGGTATATATTTTTTATGGAGAAGATTTCTGACCAAAAATCCAAAAACTACCCTAGCTCCCCTTTTACACGCCTTAACTTTTGTACAAACCTACATTTTAATCCGATTTCGGAGGAACTTCGCATACATATACTTTCAAACAAAGAGAAAAAGGAAAATACTGTCCAGATTAGTTTCACAAAAACGCAAACCCTATTCCCCTTTCTACACCTTTAATTGCAGTCAATTTTGTTAATATAAAGCTACAGTTTCTGATTTTGAAGGAAGTATGCACATGTATACAGAAAAATGCTGTATACATTTGGTTTAGAGAAGCCAGACCCCTCTACCCCCTTTCCATCCCCTTAATCAACACAAAGCTACAGTTTCGTTCAGATTCTGAAGGAAATTTGCACACTTATACTTTAAAATATATAGAACAACTGTGTTTAAATTTGTTTACAGAAGCCCAATTCCTATTCCCTTCTACCTCCACCCCTACTAATTTCGAATGTTCTTTATCGATATCCAGGTTTTTATCAGGTTTCGATGGAAAACCGCACATACATACTTAAAAACATAGTGTCTACATTCTGTTTACAAAACCAAACCGCTCGCTCCCTTACCCAATTTAAGTTTTTACTTTAAAACAAAGAGAAAAATACTGTCCAAGCTAGCTTTACAAAAACCAAACTACTCTTTGCCTCTACACCCTTAATTGTTTTTTATACATACCTACAGTTTTTATCTCATATTGCTAGATACTTACACACGCATACTTTAAATCAATCAGGAAGACCGTCTACATTTTGTATACAAAAGCTCAATCCCTCTTCCCCTCTTCCCCTTTTCCTTATTCCTTTTAATTTCCAATGTTCTTTACAAAAATCCACAGTTTTTAAAATCAGTTAAGCTATTTTTAAGTCATGGCAGAATATTCATAAAATAAATATGTCCTAATATCACAACATTTACCTCAGAATTCAACTTGGACTCCAAGCTTTGACGTTTTGAAAACCAATTAAAAATCTTTATTTTCTGAGTGATGCTGGAACAAAGAGAGATTCCAGAGACAGATTTGTGTGTGTGGTATGTATTAATGCCCAGATGTTACAAATTTCGATTATGGAGTAACAGATGTTACGATTAGGTGGAATCTCCGCCTGGACCAAACTTTAAATTGACATTCCTTAACACAGCATTCAATTCACCCCATTTTTGGGGTATATACAGACAATTTTTTTGAAAGTAAGCGCATTAACCACTGAGTTACCATGAAACCCTACACAAATTGAAACTCGTATCTTCATAACTGTTGATGAATCAAGTAACACAATATACTAAGAATATCAAAGAATAAAACAAGGTGGAAGACATACTTTTTTATACAATATGCTGACATTCGGGATACTAATTTTTCAGGGCATCATTGTACGTTATTTAGAATATTTTGCGCAGTATCAGTAAGTCTATCCTTGAGATCTTCGAAACAAATTTTGACGGAAATTTCTAGGGCTGGTGAGTTTTAATGTAAGTTCGTGCCGAGCCGGCTGTTCAATCGATATGGTGCCTTCAGACTCAACCTGTTTCCAAAACAGGAAAAGTTTGTCAGATTACCATTTAAAATCAATGTCAAATGTGCTGACACTTCATTTCTGACACCCCTGAGAAATTATTTCAAATGTGTGGCATAGAAGCTAAGAAAATTTTGGGAACTCAGAACGGCTATGGTGAGAAAGCCACAACATTTCTTTTAAATCCTCTCCATCAGTATCGGGCCACGAACTTACGTAATGGCTCTTATAACACCATAAAACTCTAACTCCTAACATGGAAACATTATTTAATAACACTTCCTCCACTATTCATCACAGTGGTATGAAAGTATTCATTTCCGGTGAATTCAGGTACAAAGTATTGATTATTTACCTATAAATTAGAATGACCTCTTTATTTATAACCATTTTTGCAGCTGCGAGATAGTTCGTCTAATGCGTGACAACTAACTTTACTGTACAGACCGATACAGCAGCCATGGCCAAGAATGACCCAGTTGGGCGGTGTATGGTTGAGTGTTTGCTGGTAGATATTTACTGCGTGTCGTCTGATCATTACTTCTCTGATGGTGTGTCTTCATTGTTGGCTATTGTTGTCCTTTATCTTGTTGACAAATTGACTGACACCGATCTTCCTTATCTCAGAAATGGTGAGCATCTCGTCTGTCGTGGTATGACGACTACTTCATGGATATCGTTACGTGCAACTAGCTGATTGATAAGCTGTGTAAGTAGCGTGATGACGGATTGGAGCTTGGCTTCCCGTGAACTACATAGTCTAAATTGTAGCTACATTTGCGGAGAACGATGATGCCCTAGTCTCGGCTGGAATCAGTAGGTTTGGCTTGGTCATCCACTGCTGGATGTTTACGGATCTGTCTTTGCATTCCGTTGCCGTAGTGCAGCCCTCGGACAACCTGGTGCTAGGTGGCTGCTGTCAGCAGCCGTAGCCAGTAGCTGCCTCTTAGATCAGAGTATGGTGGAGCGTTTGGTGGTGTATATTTACTCCGTCAGTTTCGACAAGTCGTTACTTCACTGACTATGTGTCTTCATTGTTGGCTGCTCTTGTTTTGCTTCTTTTGGTGGCGTTGTCTGATGCAATGTTCTTGATTCATCTGTGGAGTTTGACTATTAGCTCGATTATGTAGTCGGAACCCAGCTTGCAGATAGTTTATTGACGAGCAGTGTAGTGAGGGTATCGCTCCTTTCGTCTCGTTGATTGGCGGTGACGTGAGAGCAGCTGTAGTGTGCGTATGTGTTGTTGCTGAGGTCTCTTCTGGAAGACGCAGGTCTGGCGTGGTAGTCTACTGCTGGGCCTGACTCGTTCTGCTTTGTGATCTAGTGTTCGGTTCTTGGATCAGCAGCCTGGTGCAGTGGTTGTTGTTTGGCCCTTTTGATGGTTCCTTGCAGACTGCGTATAAATCCTACTTCGCCCCTGCGAATGCCGATTCCGTAGTTACTGCTTACGTGTGCCGCAGCCTTCGTATATTGCAGCATGCCTGGAACCCAGTTGCGGCATACACTCAAAACATCCTAGCGATGTTGTTTCCATTCAGCAACATGGTGGCCACCCCCACGTCGAACACGCAGCACTGCGTTGATACATTTGTAAGCATAGTACCTAAAATTCTTGCAGTGGTAGCACTGCATCAGGCTGCAGTCTTCCTTGTTGTAACTTCTATCTTGGTCTTCTAGTGGCTAGACAGCATGACCTCGAAGGCGATGCCCCCATCATGGAGGCTCTTGATGATTGCAGTAATCAGACCTTGGTCAGGCCAGATGAACATGGGCAGCACCGTGATGCGCTGCAGCCGTGCCAGTAGACTGCCGTAGTATTCCGTGTATTCTGGAGTGATAGGGGAACTGGTCCCTCTATAACGGTAGATGGAGCACATCCCAGCCCTGAAAGCTCTAGCGGCCTCGACGTGTCGATCAGGGCACTCTTTGTATAAAAAGTGATCAGCAGGTCCAGGATCCCAGCAGATGGCAGGAGGGGGTTTGGCTGCGTAAACGCTTCATCTTATTTGGCAGCTACTGGTGACGCTTGTAGCGGAGACCACAAATTTCTTTCGTGACGGCATGCTGAGTACCGGCTCATGAACGACTTGGATGATACCTGCCTTGGGCTGCTGGGCGATTCCGTTGCTGCTGTTTGTGTGAGCTGAAACAGTCGTTGCGATGTCGTTTGCAGTCGGCCACTTGATGACCACCTCCACATCGAATGCGCCGTATTAAATTGGTGCATTCGTAAGCATAGCGGTAAAACTACAAATTTTCGTGGTGGCTTTGCTGCACTTGTCTACGTTGAGGTTTCTGTCGTGGTCTTTTCTCGACTTGGTAGTTTGATCCTCATCATGGAGTGTCTTGGTTACTGCCAAAAGTCAGTTGGTGCAGTATAAGATCTAAATGCCTTGGTAGTCGGGCCAGCTGAACAAGGGCAGCACTGTAATGTATTGTAGCTGTACCAGTAGGTTACCGTAGTTGCCTGCAATGAGCGGCACGGGATCCTCCGCTGTGACGTCAGATTGAGCATCTGCTGGTGTTGGTGGCTCATGAGATGTCGTCGTATTCGTCATCGTGCTTTTTGTTCAGGGAAAAGCGGCGAGTCCGTCCTGGATACGCTGACACAGTTTACTGTACATGAACGAGGGCCTTAAATACTATCCTCTTTACTGAGGTAGATTCGAGACTACTGTGGGAGTCATACTAATCCAGGTACGAATTATTTTGGCCAGTTCCTTACTTCTGCGTGATTAAGTGTAGAACGTATTGAGGCGACTGTATTCACCTTTGTTAAAAGTATTGTGTTGCTTTTAGGTTGAAACGTGACTGCTTTGTTCAGTTCTGCTAAATCAAATGACACCAATGGGTCCGCCAAACTCAACCTTCCCATCATGCGGCCAATATAAACATTGTAGTTTGTTCTTACTATAGGCAATGAGAAGTTTAGGATTTAGTCCATTTCTTTGTTTACATTCAGCTGGAGAGCAAATCGTCCAACATCTCTGTTACGCTGCCCATCAGGTTCCAAATGGTGAGAATTTCTTTCACCACGGGTGTTCGATTCGGCTAACTCCGTAGTAGGTACCCGACATCACCATAGTGTCAGTGTTCTGATCCAACGTTTCATGTTATAAATAATGCATAAAGGTTTTTTCTAATTGTGCATTCTCTCGACCATTTTTTAGACAGATCTGAATCAGTGTTCTCCTTGTTATCTCCAGTAATAGGTTAATACCAATGCAAGGACAAAGCAGTACGGACACAAGCGCCGATCTTAGTGGCTTAGTGGGTCAGCGGTTCGGGTGAGCGCATTCGGTAGAGCGCGGGTTCGAATCCAGGCCATCCAGATTTCGGTTTTCCATGGTTTCCTTAAATCACTCCAGGCGAATGACTGGATGGTTCCTTTAAAAATCAATGGCCGAATTCCTTCCCGTTCTTTGTCCCCAGTCCTTTACCGCCTCTAATGACATTGTTTTTTTATGGCTTTACGCCTCGTCCACGTCAAAATTTGACTAATGCCTCCCATACCCTCGAATCCTCAAATAGCCGAACCTGCAACGAGAGGGATTGTGTTAGCAGAGTGGACCGACAGAAGGAAGTTCAGTCATTTCTTGCAGTTGCTGTAATGTTCTTGAATGTCGGATTAGATGTAAGTTTGCGAATAGGGCTATTATCTTCTGAAAACGTAAAAGAGCCCACACGTTGTCTCCAAGGGCAAAACCAATCTTCCTTCGAATCTGTTAGCCAACAACTTTATTTCCATTCAGTCCCTTTAACTGCTTCATCCTCTTTCCTCCCCTTCCCCCTCCCAACCCTTGAAGAAATTTTAATGACGTCGCAATTATTTCTTTGCTTGCAGCACATCACTCTGTTATTTGCAGAGGTCCTTAATTTCTCTTTTACACTCCGCTTAGTCGAACTTACTTTCTTTCCTTCCTGTTAGTAAATGTGTTCTTTCTTTTGTCGGTAAATATTTTCTTTTGTTCTTTAATGGCTCCTCAACCTCCCTATTTTCATAAAACATTATTTCCTTCAGTCGAATTCTGAAGACAGTCACGATATTTTGTCCAGACAGGTTAAAAAATGTTGCAGGCCACCCAAGTACCACAAAAGACAAATGTACTTGTTTTCGTGATCGGCAATAACAGGGTTGTTTGTAGTTGCGAAGTAGTGTCAACATTGTAATTTTCTTTAAGCATATCCTGTTTTTTTCTATAGGAAGTATTAGTACACAATCTTAACGGACTTGATATTTGTTCGTGGGTAAAATCCATATAAAGCATGATTTTGTTTGATTGTTTATACTTATAACAATAATAGCGATGCTGTTTCTGACTCGAATGAGAATATCTCTACACATCTAATTTTGCATTACACGAATTTCTATTAAATTGTTTCTCTATTTGAAGAATATTTTTGAGCACCTAGCTCACTAAATGTCACAGATTCCCCTTCCTATAAGTGAGAAGTTTTCCTCCATCATGTTCCTGAAACAAGCAAGTTTTTGGTGATTCTAATTCTCTTTCATTCAAATCATTGCTAATTCTTCGCTAATATCCATCCAGTCCTTATTTCCAATTTATTCGACATACACACCAATCACTTTTTGCACATACCTTTTTCCTAATGACGCCCAATGAAGTTCCTTTATCACACCAATTACAGGGTGTTCTACGCTTCGGATCACAATGAAATGTATCTGCCCTCCTTAACCTCACAAATCCATGAATTTGATACTAGTGATGTCTGTCCAAATATTTCGTATCAGACCAAAATCAAACGAGGTCCTGAGCAATGTTTTATATCCCATTTCCCTCACTTCTCTGACAGATCTCAGCATGACCATGTTCAATTAGAGCAGGACTTTATTTCCCCAACCAACTCCAAATAAATCCTACCCAAGTGACTTTGTTTTCAATTGTTAGGAAATTCGTAAAATTTGAAAAGAAAGTAGTGACAAAATATAGCGAAACTATTTTACGGCATTAATTTAACTTATTTTTAAATTGTTAACGGTGACTACCGTTCTCTCAAGAGCTGACGTAATGTAATAAAATATTTACGTGGAGTCCCAACCATATGACACAGTCCGCAGTTAAATATTCAACACTCAGATCTTCTATCGTAACTCGGTCGGCAACACTATTAAACATGCGATAACAAATATATACAAGGAATACCATTTGCATTCTGTATGGCTCTACTGCGTACAGAAAATATCATTTCTGTTGATCGAACAAATATAATCAGAAGAGGACAGTTTAAATTTGTTTTTGAATGTCTAACAATACGTAGTTCAAACAAGACGATAGTGTAATCACATTTCATCAGCGGAGCATGAAATAAATATCTCTGTGGGCTTTACTGGGTTGTACCGAGTGTAGTGGGTGCGCGGTAACGCTCTAGCCTCGCATTCGGGAGGACGCGGGTTCAAATCCCAATCCGTGCATCCATATTATGGTTTTCCATGGTTTCCCCAAATCACTTTAGGTGAATACCAAAATGCTTCCTTCAAAAGGCCGTGGCCTAATTCCTTCCGTTCCTTGTCCACAATCCCATCCCACCTCTAATGACCTCGATGTCGACGAGGCGTGAAGTCATAAGAAAATAAAATACTGGTTTGTAAATTGCAGGGAACACGTCGAGGGTGACGCGATAATGTTTGCAAAATTACCGCTTCACTGCCACAGCTGAACTGGCTGCATGACGCGTGGAAGGTGTCGATCCTTAGAGGATCTGCTCATTTTGTCTCGAAGAACATCTTCGTTTCGTTTGCAATTATTAAAATGATACCAACTTTCACTGTCGAACAATGGGACTGTGGCCGAACCATAGTTGCAACTAGTGTCTTGTCTCAGAAGTGTCGATTTATACTCTTGTCAAGTTTAAAAAAAAAAAAGTTCGTCTGACTTAACGATTGGCTTTGTCTTGCCAATCGGTTTTATAACATCTCACTCAAACCAAAGTTCTGCCGGGTTTCAAAGACAAGCCGACCATGTTATGTCTCATTTCATAAGCATAGTTGATTATTTACTTAAACCAGGGCTGTATTTGTTTGTCACATTATAATGAATGAGGATGAATAAAGGAGCTAAAACATGTGTTATGAAACATATGATTATCTTACGAATAAGTTAAAAAAGCAACGTATTATTTATTGAAAGAGATACATTTTAACATACCCGAACCTCTTGTAAACATTAGATTTTGCTATTAGATGATTTGGAACTAGGATCTAGTCTCACTTGCTGCAGACATATAGACAGTCTTCTTTACTGCGGTTATGGCGGCAGTTGTTGAAGTGAAGGAGTGTTGTCACGATAATCCGTGACCTCAGGTCAGTTGGTAGCCTGTCCAGGTAGGTTGGTAGCAGCTCCTCCCGCAGCGATAACGGTGTTGCCGTTGTGTGTCAATCCAACAACATATCACCTTCCGACGACTGGTCACAGGATATCTGTAAACATAGGGCATCGTAACCCCTCCCTCCCCCCAGAAGAGACGCTGATATCCACCACTCGAATCTCCTTGCTTTTGTCATCCTGGGGAAAGGCTTCTTTTCCGCCACTGGCCTCATCCGAAACGATTCCAGGCCATTGATTTGCTGACGAATCACTGAGGGCAAATGTTTAAACTTTAGGCACAGTAATTTGTCCACTCACTGCGTGCGTTTGGCGCTACTCCACCTGATAGTATGTGCCAAGACTAGAGTTTCTAATATCTACTAACATCAGAGTATCTGTCTCTAAAAGCATCCAATATCTGTTTTAGAAGAAGTTGGTTGCTGTTAATTTGCGAGCGAAGGCCGTCGTGTGACGTCACCGTTCTCCAACCAATAGTTGAGAGAGTGAGTTTACGAAATTTACAGCGACCAGAAATTAGAGGTTATGTGCATAATCCGAAACCATCTGTCATGTCTTTAAAACCATAATACTATTATTATTTAAAAAATTACTTGATAAAATAATTTTTTGTGGAAGTAAAGTTATTTCTAATTTAACACGAATTGCACAGCAAATAATACACTCGCCAAATGCTTCGATCATTGCTGCATTTACCTAAACAAACAGTATCTCTTCAAGCAGCCAATAAGTTTCTTAAATAAATGACGTACATGATCTTAGTAATATTTAGTAACTAATTACTCTGCTGTTCGTGAAATAACGTATCAGACTGCACGTCCAGATAACTGTACCATTAAATGACCTGTGTGAGTGCATTTAAAGACAACTTCCTGATGAAGAACTGCATATGCGCCAGAAGTCACAAAAATTATGAACAATTTCAACAAAACACTATTTGGCAATCATTTTGTACACATTTCAGTAATAACAAAACATGTTCAATTTAGAAACAATGTTTAAAAAGTCTTCGAAAATCCTAATTCAGCAATTAAGATGACCGGAATAAGCAATAAAAATACGACAAAATTTAATCCTATGCTGATGGAAGACTGTCCCCAGATAATAAATTAAATCCACTGAATGCAAATGGTAATACTGGATTCAATTACTTACAGGGCACCACACTGTAAATTGAAATTTTGGAAAAGATGGGAACAAACACTTGTTCTGTGATTTGTCTGCAACGGAGCTCGTACCGACACGAATTCATTAATGAGGAATGAAATCTTATAACTAGGACCTTCGAAACTAATTAATGTGAAAAGAAATAAGATATGGTTGCGCATTTGTCTAACATTATATCTGTGTGTTGTGAAATGTTTCTTTACTTATCATACATAAACTTCCTTGAAGAAAAATCAGTTTACTTCCCTTCCTTTTGTACAAGAAGCAATTTAGTTTTCCAGCAAATTCCGTTAAAACAATACTTAACAACTACAGCTGCAGGAAAGATAACAACTGCGTCAAAAGTTAAGCCATTATTGCGTCATAACCCAGTTAAGAGGTAATTGCAGAACAAGGAAAGACATCCAAGGTCCTGGCTTTCCAGAAACTTCTACAAACTTCTACAAACTTTGTTTAGCAACGAGAAAATATTAGTGGTCTTACAGTCCGCTTTGTCCACGAACTGTTTAACGAATTCATTCATTCATTCATTTCAGCGGAAAAAAATGCTTTTCAAATAAAAATTTATTGACCGATATTCGGCACCTTTTCTCGTTGAATGCTCGAATATGTTCATTAACATATTGTTTTGGCGGGATCCTTCTGCCCTGCAGATATATTCATTGATTTAATCATCACACTCTTGTAATTGCTACACCAAATATGAACGGTGCATTAAAAATCAACGATAAGATTATCTGGATCATTATTATGTGCAGAAAGTATCCACCGCCTTTACTGTCAGAGGTCGTTGGGATACCTTGACCGCGTCTGGTGGTCGGCACAGTGTCAGGTGGTTTGAATCCCTATGGTGGAAATAATTTTTTACTTGCCCCGTTGGGTGGAAGGGGGTGGTTGTGGACGATTCCTAATCACGGGATTGTGTACCCCAACCTCTCACAGTTCGTGTGGGATTAGGGAACACAAAACTTGATGGTGATTATACCTCGGACGTGAACATTAAACTCGTAGGCACCTCGGCTTCTTTCGGAAGAGTAAGTCTAATTGGACCGGCTCCTTCCCTCCATTTATCTATCCCTACACTGAATACATGGCTACCATTAATCAACCACACGTTTAGTAACAGTTACGAAAATATTTAATCTGGGACAGCCAGCGGGAAATCGCCCAGTTACACATCACCGGAAAGTTGCAATGGAGGTGTAGCAGTGATGGTCTAACGCCCGGATACACATATTGTAAATATTAAAGGTCTGTCCATTGAGCAGACCTTGGGTTCAATTTCAATAATTATCCCAACGCCATCTTCTAACACGCTCAATTCGACTATTTTGTGCTGTTGTTAAACTTTCTCTGTTGCTGTGAGGGCTTTCAGCTACAGTAATTTCAGAGAAACTTAAAATCTTAGCTACAAATTAAATAAAGTCGAGTTTCTCAAGGTAGAAGAGGCAACATTTTTCCAATTTTTCCACCTGGAATAATCCTGATGAATAGCATTTTCACGGTATTCCGCGTCTCTACCGTAACATACGAAGGCGACAACCCATGGCTATGTGGGTTCTCACTCGTAAAATGGAAGTGAAGGCTTATTGCATCATTGGCAGGAAGGCTCAGGAGGTTTATTCGGCCGCTCAGTCACAGAATTTCAATTTGTAGCCCTTCCCTCCGTCGTGGCTGTCCTAACCTAAGAGATCGCTCATGTAGCACGAAGCTCCATTTTGGCTTCCTGTGAACCCCCCCCCCCCCACTCCCCCACGTAGCCTGACATTGCTTTTGCCTCTATACCTTCTCCCCCTCCCTTTTTGTGGTACGTAGCTTATTTCCTTATTGATTCCAGAAGACATTTTGTACTGTTTTCTCTAGTCAGACTATCGTATACTACATGCAGAGTTTATTAAATGACAGAAATAAATATTCACGTGTTGTTGTGTGTTCTGTACCTAATTTTAACTGTTAGTAATATGAAAAGCTGCGTGGCTTGGCTCGGAACCTCCCCCCCCCCCCCCCCTCTTTTGACCTAACTATAGTTTATGGACGGTCCCTAACTCTGCAATCCTCCCGGGCAGAGGGGACCTACAGTTTTACATGCAATGCCACCTCCGGAGCGAACAAACCTTTGTCAGAGGTGAAGATCGTTTAGAGCCCTTAAAAATTCCCAAGGGAATTCGAAACTTTGGATTCCCTGGTCCCGCACCTTAACCGAGCAGCTACATCGCTCGGTGTCATTGGTAACATAGTATTGCACCACCTGACACGACAAATCTTTATCATATATTACAGCGATGATGTACAGGTAGTCCACAGGCAGAATATTAAAAATTTAATTCTAATTGAATAAATATATCACAACAAAAAATAAATTAACAGTGAGCGATAACATATTACTAGTCCTTTTTTCCATAGTTCACTATCTTTCCTCATAGGTTCATAACATTATTAGATTATTCATTAAGTTAATGTAAATTAAGAGTATTCAGTAAATAATTCACCTTCAACAGTTCATCTCAGATTTGATAACTGTATTTCCGTAGGTAATCAAAAGATACTTTTAGATTTATTGTATGGTATTATAAAATTTCAACCAAATGTTAATAACATACACACAAATAAAATTAAGCTCATATAAGTTAGTGTTAGCTAGAGTTATTTTTGACATTTTATTCGTCCTCGGGTTGAAAAAATGTTGCAAAACACTAAATTATGCTAATCAAAGTGCTTTTTTTTTTTTTAAATGGTGCAATTTTAACTGCATAAAATGGGCGGACATATTTTTGTCTTAAAGAATTTTATTTTGAAAACAAAGATGTAACTCATTAAACAGTTAAAGTACTGTTATTCCGGTGGAGAAACTACAAAGAGGAAGCCCCCAGTGGCGCACCTAGTTCAGCCTGTCACACACCCAGCGCAGTGCTGGGACTGGAGCGAAGCAGTGTTTACTTGGCCTGCCTGCCACGCGGCCTGGTCGACGTCTATCGCTCGACGTGATAGCGCGTTTGGTCGATAGCTGTGCTGCCTGCAACGGCTGGTTGGCGTCGGCTACCGCATCTCCTCACGTTACGATGTATTGAGTAAACAAGTATGAGTCTTTGCAATTACTGTATGGGGATTACTTGTAGCGATGCCTAGAGCTCTTTCTAGTCGAATGTAGTGCATGGGTCGCCTTTACTTCGAACGCTGAAGGCAGTTCAGATCTGTGGGAGACTAACCTGTGTCAACTAAAACTTTACATCTAAGAGTTACCTATTTCTGAAAAACGTAAATGTTTGCTTCAGAGAGAGACAGTGGTGAATATTCAAACTATAAAACAAAAGCAGAAAAGTGTGAGGGGATTGATTAAAATATCACAAAAATAGAGTTTGAAATTGAAATTAATAAACAATATAAGAGAATCTGGGGGATTAGTGGAAACGGAGACATTCGGGAGAACGCGGGTTTAAACCCCCGTCCGACAATCCTCAGACAAGTTTTCCATTCTTTCCCCGAATCACTCCAAGCGAGTGAGGGAACGATTCCTTCAAAAGGTCGAATAAAGCAAGGTGTAAAAAAACTTGACGATCATTTAAAACAAGCAGATTAGAGTTTTCCAGATTATCTCAAGCGCTAATGGAAGCTATTAATTACAAATAGAGTTTTACGTCAAAATTCCCTGCTTTTAATGCCAAGAGGAATTTCTCCGACAAATTAGGATTATACCTACCAACTGTGAGTGTCGATGTTCTCATTGGTTCAAATAATTTCGGATCGTAAACTGACATCACAGACTGCCCTGCGGATTAATCGTAGAAAGCTAGTGACTACTGGGGAGCAATTACTGTGGTGTAATGTATTGTTACACGCAGGCGGGAAGTTGCTTAAAGAATAATAGTGAACGATGGTGGTTCAGTGGTTAAGGCGTCTTATTGGAGATCGAAAGGTCCCCGATTCGAATCCCGATCTCAACTGAGATTTTCAGAAAGCCCGTAAACCGACCTTCACCTCTAGCACAGCTTGTTGTGTGTTGTAAAGTACGCCAGAACGCTTTCGTGGTTCGAATTCCACGTTAAACAGTAAGTCCCCTACAGGGCTAACAACCCTAATTGTAATACGGATGTGTACATATCCAAACAAATTTTAGGCAAACGAAGGCTCAGCGTGTTCCTAGTTGGCCCAAACAAACATATATACTGAAGAAAGTTATAGAAAAGTATACAGACTAAATACAACACAAGATAACATGTTCTATCACCACTGATCTTGATATTACTATTCCGTGATACCAGCACACCACTTTCAAAAAATCATATTTCTAAGCGACGTCACAAAAGAACTAGATTTTGCCTTGGTCAGTCTGTTTCCGGCGTTGCTCGTGATGCAATGACACATTACACAGAGTTCAGTGTTTGTGGTCTGCTCTAATGTGGGTGACTGGCTTCAACGATAGACGGCTCTCGCAGTCACATCGAGACTGAAGAGAAGTTCGTCCTGAAATATGTCTGCGGTTTTGCTGCAGCAGGACAAAGTTTGCCGAAAGTTGGCTGCAGTGCGGTGGCCGGCCGAGATGAACAGTTGTCACCGCTGCAGCGATAAATCCCAGTGGTTCGACAACCAGCTGTCAGCATCAGTTCAGAGACCGCCCTGCGGTAATTCACGAGAACGCCAGAAGTTGGAGAAAACTTCCTTTTCACACAACATCCTTCACTAACGTTCTAGCATTTGCTGGTACCTTCACTTGCATGAATTCAGGTGTATGGACGAAATTAAACCACTTGTTTTGGTTCAAAATTAAATTTTGTGTAATTTAAATGAAATATGATTTCCAACTACGTTACATAAAAAGTTAAAATTGCTGTTCGCTTTAGAAAATAAATTCTTAATAAACTACTAGGCTTCTCAATGTACAAAATTCCCATTGCTTCAAAAGTAAGTTCCTAAGTTAACCAGACTAGAGATCCTGCTAATACAACTTCCCTTTCAAACTCGTAGAAATATAATTTGAGGTTCAGAACAGATTTTTATTTTCTGCTCTGGTGCCTAGTCGCTTAGTAATGAGACACAACGCAGATTTTAATGTCAGATCGTAGGCTTTCAAAACAGTGAAAGCCCCTTCGAATTCCAAAGAGCGAAATTGGAAGCCTGTTATCATGAAAAACCAAAGTTTAAGCTTATGAATTTTTGTAAAAATAAATTTGTAATGCCATAAATAACGAATAGTAGCACATAAAACTAATTTAAATAATGTTACCAATTTTAGAGCTGATCTATGGTGTATGCAACCTCTGGTCTGCATTTTATTCAGTATCTATGATGAATATCTTTTGAGGTTAAGAAAAGATTATCATCTGCTAATTCAGCGTCCTTTTACGTACTCGTAAGACATACCGCCGATTTTAAGCTAAAATCCACACTTTAAAACTGTGAAGGCCCCAACAAAATCTGTTCAGTTCAATGCAGTTACACCTGCAGCGAAAAATTAGTGGCTGATTGAGTAGGAGCAACCAAATGTCACTATCAAGGTTTGCAATGAAAAAAATACGAAAAAAATCTCCTTAAAATACTTACACAATAAATTTAAAAAAGGTGTATTCCTTGCTTAGAGGAAAATAAATCTAAATGGAGAATATCGGAATTTAAACATAAGTTATTTTTGGTGTCTGTGCCAGCTGTCATTCAGGGAGAAGCCTTCCATCGCGAGGAACGAATTAGTGTACTTTATTTGCTGTTCGAGGCGACACGGAGTACGTACGAAAATTCTGAATAATTTACAGCATATAGAAGATGGAAATTTTTTATGCCGCAGCCAGTTTAGCGAAACAAAGTAGCCGGTAATTTAAACTGTGGCTCGGCCTCCTTGGTGGTAGAGGCATATCTCTGACGCTATCGTGCTGGCTGTCAAATTACATCATACGGTAAAAACTTTACAGTTAATTTAATGTTTTATTGTCATTCCTTATTATTGTCACTTTTTGTGTTTCTTGCCTTTGCGGGTACAGATTCCTAAACTAACTGATTAATGTTAGATTTATTTTCTTCTATTATTGAAATTTTAAGTTCAGAATATTTTATATTGCTAAGCAAAAGCTAGCTGTGGCAAACACACTATTTAAGAACCATGTAAGAAGAATGTACGCCAGTAAACGTGCAGAGAATACAGGCAGATATCAGCAAGATTATATCCTGGTAAAACAGAGATTCAGGAATCAAGTTCTAGACTGTAAATTGTACCCAGGAGCAGACATACTCTGACCATAATTTGATAGTAATGAAGTACAGGCTGAAATTCAAGTGAATAAAGAAGCAATATAATCAGAACAGACTGGAAGTGAATACAATCTAGCACAAGAGAAAAATTTGCAGAAATGGTAGACTTAGGTCTAAGAAGAAATAACTCTGAAAGGAGCTCAACAGAGGACGAATGGAATGCATTAAAGACCGAAATAATGAAAACCGGTAAAGAAACATTAGGCTTTAGAGAACAAGCCGCCCGAAAACCTTGGATCACACAAGAAATTTTGGAGCTGATGGATCAGAGGAGAAGGCACAAAAATGCTCAGGATGAAGCGGGAAGAGAGCAATACAGGCAATTTAGAAATCAAAAAGAAAATGCAAAAAAGAAAAAGAAAAATGGCTACGAAAGTGTGAAGAAGTAGAAAAGGAAATGGTATTAGGTAAAGTAGACGGTTGCATATAGGAAGATCGAATAGAATTTTGGAGAAATGAAGAAAAGAGGTGTAAACATTAAAGCTGACGATTGGAAACCTCTTTTAAACTCAGACGATTAAGCTAAACGATGGAAGGAATACATTGAGAAATTGTATGATGGGGACGATATGAACTTATTATCGTATGAAGTGATTCATTTTGAGCTTCTCACCTTCTGTTCACTCATTTGTAAAGTTAAATGTTTTGTCTGAATATTTTCCATAAATTTTAAGAACCACTTAAAATGAGAATATTCGAATCATGCTAATTTTTTCCGAATGATTCCAATGTTATTACAATATCTTGAAGTTTTTTTAACTTTACCGTAGCAAACTTCCCGTTCGCCTACTTCATTTCTCATTTTTTATTTTGAATTCTTTGAATATAATTTCGTTATCCATGTACTTTTAACTATTTGAGAAAATTAATTTTAAAACCTTTTGGCGTTTCAAATTTATTCTAGTCCCTGATTACCATACTTATAAAAGAACATTTCCCCACTCCCTTACCCAGAATCAATTGCTATTTTGCGGTCATAGCCATCTCTTACCTTGCATGTACTGCTTCTAATTTTTCCATTATAAATTCAGACTTTAACACCAACAAATGTTGTACGCTCCCAGCACTAGTCACCAGCCTCCTGTTTTCCAATGTTCCACACATTTTTCTTTTATCATATGAGTTTCTGATTATGTAATGCAGTAGTTTCCGCAAATGAATTTAGCTGCACCATTCTGCACACACTCCAATTTCATTCAAAACACGTAGGTCTAATGTGATACATCACGAAACTCAAGCAATGGAAGTTTGTTGCTTTTAGTTCCATAGAGAATATCTCACTGAAGAGAAGAGATAGAATTGTCATAACTTAAAAAAAATGCTTTTATGTGACTGCATGCTAGGGTTCAGAGGTATTTTATATTTCAGATTTTTTGTAACAAAATTTAATTCTTCTATTTTATAATTGCTTCGGAGTTTCCGTATTTTCGTCTAATAATTATTTTTTGTTTAATTTCTGTAAGTACTGGCACTGAATGCGCTGTTAATGATTTCGACAACGAAGATCACTTTTGACGTACGAGAAACAGAAAATATCATTCCAGAAGGCCTCATTGTTGATAAAACAGAGACGTTACCTGATTGACTGAGCGATCTCTGGAGCCTCCGTCATCAGGTGACATTCAGCCATTGAGCGAAGTCTCCCGTATCTGTGGATTAATCACCATTTAAACTGGTTTCAAGTGTTTTGTAACTCGAACGAAGACTGAACGATGTAGTGTATTTGAAAGCAGATTCGCGTGTTAGTAACGTGAATACTCTCATTCGAAAGTAGTTAATAAAATAACTACATTTACAAATTTAGTAGCTTCACTCTTTCATTTGAATTACTTCCCAAGTTTCGAATGATTAGCAGTGTTCGCTTCAGTAATCAATTTTACAAATATCACAAAAACTTCCGCCATTTGGAGACATGTAATGAAGTATACCTTCGTATATTAAGATATCTTCTCTTGTAACCTTAAAACATTGAAGGTTAAACCCCAGGGGAAAGGTGTAACCAACCTACTTCAGTTTTCCTCATTATTCAGATTACACTTCGTATCTTGATTTATTGGTTAGCTTTTGGCTTCCGCTACGACCCGCCTCAATCTACTAAATTATCATCGATTGACTGTGGTGGAGAACTTTCCGCGGTGGCAACCTCACCTACACCCACATTACAAGAACATTCGTTTTTAATTCTTTTAGTGTTTTGAAATGACTTGTCCAGCGCATTCCTTGATAACTTGTTTCATTTTTAGACTCCCTTAACTAGTAATTAAATTTTCCCCACGCCCTTATGTCTGATATTCATTGCAGTGGTTATCTTCTCCTTTCTGCGTAATAGTAATTCTTCTCCTAATGTTTATCGAGGCCTTTATAGCGAATGTATGACTACTGCATTCCCAAACGCCTCTTTCACCGCATCGTGTCTTCCATTAGCTCCCAACCCAGCTCCTTTATCTTATGTCAGTAGTTTTGTGTCTCGACCCCAGACCAAATTTCATGGGTCATTTAACTTGTTCGGCACGTTTTCTTTTGGCCTCTTATGCTGGCCGATCTCAATATTATATCGACCAGTTATGTTGTCCTCTGAATTCGGAGTACTCTCAGATTGTCAGTAAAGGCGGTTGCGGTTGTTGAGTGTTGGTATTGCAGTAACTTCATGGAGAGCTGCAGGTGGAAAGCAGCCACAAACGGACAGCGCTTTAGCGCACGATTTCTATCACCTGCAAGACTAGCAGGTGTTTATCAGTTGCATAGCACAAAATTGGGCAGGCATATTCGATGATGAGCCTGACCAAGGTGGGATAGATTCTGACACCTGCAGTGGATGAGAGGAGGTGGTTTCTAACCAGGAGTTGTCTATTCTTCCGTTGGATCTGTTCTGAACGCCCTCCGAGTGCGTTCAAAAACTTAAACTCGTATTATGTACGTGACTTGATGCGGAAATGTCAGCTGACTGCGAAGTCAGTTGATGTGTTGTTGTTATGCAAGTGCTTTTCGGAACTCAGTTTGCCAGTCTGAGATTGAATTCAACTAAAACAGTTGGATTAGATGTAATCTTGGCACATTATTCATACGTATTTCGTCTGATAACTACAAATCGAGATACTAGACATCCATCAACAGCGTTGACCTGACAGAATTTGTCACCGGGATTCCATGTAACCGCATATAAATTCTCAAGACTTACAGACAGTTCATATTTTCGGACCGAACACCGAAATAGTGTTGTTGTCAGGTAGCGAAAGATACTCATCATTGTTTAGGCCTTAGAATTTTCCAGCATTCGCTTGAAAGATGAATCCAGTTCACGCTCGGGTCTGGTTGCTTTCTCGTCACGTAAACAGTTGCTAGGAGTTTGGATTGATTCAGCCCATCGTAAAGCAGAGGGAAGGCTCCGACTTGTCTGCCTACTCGCCGATGGGAACAGACACTGCAGATTTTGAATTGCTACCCGCTTATAAGGCAACTCAGAATTAGCAATGTTCTAAGTTGGGCTTCTTTAATTGTTTAAAAACAAGAAAAACACTCGTAGCTCATGGCCAAAACCACAAGCGACGAATTGCTCTTGCAATTGCAGTCTGAATCACAGCCAGACGTAATGCGATAATTTAATCCCTTTCTTAATACAAAAAGAAGAACTCCGAAATAATTCAATAAAACGTTTCAGATTGACAACCAAAAATTAATATGGCCTCTGTAAAATAGGACAAAAATGTTTAATAGTACAGTAAACATTTGTTCCTCTTGAATCCACCAGCGATTCAAGTGTATTTGTAAGTAGTATAGCTGTACCACATCCTAACATCAATTTAAGCTTCTGTTTTTTGTAATATTAAAAAATTGTGGAACTGTGTTAAAATGCAGATTTAATGATTTTTTTTTTTTTTTTTCTAATACAAAACTGTTTGTGAATAAATCTAGGAAACACTATTCAAGTATCAAGAATTGTGAAATTAAGATATACCAACGTGTTATAACCTTAGAACTTCATACAGACTAGAAACTCGTTCTTATAATGTTAATACCATTAATCTGGTATGCTGAATCACATGAATGGACTGAAAATAATCCTTTAAACTAATGAAGGAACCTTATTTAAGATATATTCCAGAACTCCGTACATCGACCGCTGTTTGCTAGTTTTTATGTCATAATGATGTTTCGGTATATCTGGTGGGTCAACCTTGCCTGCAGGAGAACCCATGTTCGATTCACGGATCGGTCAGCCAGATATGTTTTTCATGGTTTCCTGGACGTCGGGATGGTTCTTTCAAAAGGTCATGGCGCAATTCCTTATTGTTCCTTGCTTGTAATGTTCTTTTGGATCTAGTGACATCGACTAATTACGGTATAGAGCCGAAACCAAAAAGTCTTCGAACGGATGACGACATTTTCATTCGTTTTTCATCAAATGATGTTTTTCGTTGTTTATCTTCCTTGCCTGGCTGAGTAATGGCAGTGCTGCCTGGGACTATAATTACAATACATTTAGCTTGGTCCTGCGTATAATGTTGTTTGTCCGTGTGCAGCTAATTAGAGCTTACAAACCCACCGCAAATTTAATTGGTGGATTAGAGCGTTACCTGTGCACGAGGAATGTTTATTTACGACCCGAGGCCAGCCTCCACAATGCTTACGTCACGCTGACCCTAATCCCGCCCCCCCAAACGGAATAGCTTCCACAAAGGGACACGGCAAGCTCACAAAGGGAGACTCAAATGACAAAGGTTTTCGTCATATAACGAGGAGTACTTTTACTACTGCTTCATTTATTCGTAAGGAAGACAAGATTCAAATTTTGTTCTTTACTAAAATTTACAGCTCCCTACATTTCGTAGACTCTGGTCATAAATTCGTATGTCTTATCAGATGGCATGCTTCTTAATAAGGTATAAGACTATGCATAAATTGCTTGAGAGTATTAAACAGCCATATGTAAGTTAAAATTCGAATTGTTTACTTTAAATACTTCACATCACTGTCATTCTGAGCTTCCTCATACAGTTTTACGAAAAATTCAGGCTATTGATTCTTGTTAATATGCTTAGCCTGATTACTATATTAAATATGGTCGTGTAAGTCATGTTACCGTACCTAGGAATATTTGTTTCAAGTCCAGATTTTTCCTGTGTATTAGAGGATTTTAAATTAGCCTAGTATATTAAGGGGCGGGGGGGGAGAAATATGGCTCAAAATCATAGACCTGTATTTTGTTTACGTCGGCAGCGAACGGAAAGCTTTATATTCATCTATTGTCTATGCAGGGGTTCCTAATTAGTGGTACCCGTATTCCTAGGGGTACGTGAAGCTGTTTCAACGGGTACGCGCGTTAATCTCTTGACTTGGCAGGATAGTTGCAAAACAAAAAAATCGCAAACATTTCTACTGTCAAACTATATTTTAAGATAATCAAACTGTGTGTGTGTGTGTGTGTGTGTGTGTGTGTGTTTCATATGAAATATTCGAGGGAGATTGTTATGCTAGTAACACGCTCTTTTTTTTAAGTGATTTGGTTGGGTGGCATTAGACCCGTGTGGGTTGTGAAAGGAGGTGGGGGACTCCCTGAAAATGTGATTGTTATCATAGCTAAAATGAAATGTAATAATAATAGTAATAATCATGCAAACAATTTCGTAGAGGTAAAAATTACAAAATAAATTTTAAAAACATGTTGCATACAAAAATTTATTATTACTCATTATTAATGGCGCAATGCAAAAACTGCACTGCGTTTTACATATTTGGAAAGGAACTGATTCAACAATTTTTCGAAATCAAATTCATCAATGAGGTCGCTCTTTCTCTACGTCGCACACTGGATTGCACTCAAATTTCGGAATTTGCTGCTACCCATATTATCCGCCGGCCCTGTTTGTTTCAGATAAAGCATTTGGCTGCGCAGCTGCCACTGGGATGGAGGCAGGATGTTGTGGGGTCATAAATCTTCGAGGCGACAATGCGTGGTCCGCTGCAGACAGGTTTTGTTTTATGGTATTGATGAAGGGGGAAAATCCCGGAGAGGCAAGGAGGCAGTGCGAATATTTCTTAATGATATACTAGAGGGACCGCTAGCCACGAAATGAGGAAACCGTCAGATGAACGCTGAGGTGATAGTTCCTGGAAAGATAACCCTCACGCAGTGAGGTAACCTGTTTACCGGGCTGGAACCGACAGGTGGAAAGAGATTTCTCCTCTCTATGCGAACATGCATTATTACAAACTCAGTGGGAGTATGGCTTTCCTGTGAATAAAAAAAGGAAATAATGTTAAATTATGCCTTTTTATTTCAAGTAAAACATGTCATTAAAGACCAAAACATATGTGACCGTTGATTAAAAAAAAAAGAAAAAAAAGTCCTGTATCTAACACAGAAACTGTAGTTTGAACAGTGGCGGCTGGAAGTAAATAAAAAGTAAAAGCAGTCGCTCCCAAGTCACACACCATAGCCTAAGCTAATACTAAGGCGATGGATCTATCCAAAACATTTAAGAGTGAGCTAAGATTAAAACTTACAAGGGGAGGGCACGACATTGGGATTTTATTTTGGGATGAGACGTTGCGTAATAATTGTACCCTTTTAGTATGTTTACCTCATGCAATCGTAAAACGCAACGCTCAATAGATTCGGAGAAAACAGCCTTTAAAAACTCAAGCCCAGCTTATATACTAGTGAAATTCCGGTCAGGCTAGCAGTGCAACAGCCCAGTCGGTAACGAGCCTGCGTCATGCCTGGGAGCTCCGGGTTCGAATCTCGATTTGGTCTATTATTTTTTTTTTTTCAATTTTTTAAAATTTTATATTAACTACCCTTAACTTAAAATACTATAAAACTATAATAGTTACAATATTTTACTGTCTAAAATACACTATTACGAATGGTTATAATAATAATATTTATTAATAAATAAAAAACTTTCATTTTTTTATTATTGATTTTATTTATTTTTTTATTACAAATGTCAGCTGGGATGATAATCATCATAAAAACATTTAAAACAATAAGTTTTTTTAGCATCTAACACAATTAGTTAAAGCGGAATTTTTACTAGAACAACGGCAATAACCGAAATAAAACTGTTAATAAAATAACTTAAAATTTAATTATATTTAAAGAATATTGTAACTATAATAGTTTTAAAGTATTTTAAGCAAGTTATAGGGTATTTAATATACTCATATTATGATTTAAAATTTGAAATTCAATTAAATAATCAATAACATTGAATAAAAACTTATTTAATTTTAAAGACAGAAAAATAAAAATAAAAAATAGACGGAATCGAGATTCGAACCCAGAGCGCCCTGGTATAACGCAGGCTCGTTACTGACTGGGCTGTTGCGCTGCTAGCCTGACCGGAATTTCAAGCTGGGTTTGAATTTTTTAAAGGCCGTTTTCTCGGAATCTATTGAGCGTTGCGTCTTACGATTGCAGGAGGTAAACATCCTAAAGGGGTGCAATTATTACGCAAAGTCTCATCCCAAAATAAAATCCCAAGGTCGTGCCCTCCCCCTGTTGGATCTAAAATGTGTCTGAGTGAAATTCTGAAGGGATTGAAAGCAAAATATGGGAGTAGGAAATTCTGTTCCACTCAGGGAAGAAATAGAAACAGGAGACCCACACAGTATTGGCATCATTGCTGATATTCATTATTCTATTCCTGGTTTACAGTCATAATTTAGATTGCAGATGACGTTAGGTTATTAAAACGAGTAAGGAGCTACGGATGGATTATGAGGGTAGCTACTTTGATAGGTTGACTTTGAATGAAGATAAAAGCTAAACAGTCAGATTATCAGGTTTACAAATAGATAAATAACGGATTTTTCCCATTGTACAGTGGGCGAGAAATTACTTGTTTATGACACACAAAAAAACAATTATCTTGTAATATATTATTTGCTAATGAATTTAAAATTAACTACACGTCATACACCAAGGAGTGGATAGCGATAGGTTTCAAAGTGCTGCATCTATTAGATAGTTCGTTTAGGAATTGTACCAAAGAAGTTAGGGAAGTGGAAATAATAAGCCTTAGACTGAATTTTGAATATGGTGAGATAGTACGTGATCCATATTATGATTGTCAAATACAACAGTGCGAGGACTGTAAAGGACAACTTGATTAGTTAGTGGAAAATGCTACAGAACACCCACTAACTGATATAAAGAAGCTAGATTGTGTCATTGAAAATCAAGAGGCGGGAGAAGAGCATGTAGCATACATTGGTGATGAGTTATGGAGGAGATGAATTGGGGTAGTAAGACGAGTGAAAAATATTATCACGACATAAGCGAGTCATAAAGTTTCTGTTTGTAAGCATGGAAGTCGTGGAGTGGAATAGATTCTCAAGAGAGGTGCTGCGCAGTTCACAAGGAACAGAATATGAAGTCAAAATTCTTTAAGTGCTAAAGTAGGTGTGTAATGAAATTGGCATCAGGGCATGGGCTGGATGGGAATCAGTTGATTAATGATAGTGAGATAAAATTTCTGATAAGTTAAACATTAAATATTATTGATATGTTCTCATATTTTCCAAACCTTTTATGTATTTATATGTTGAACGTAGTGTTTTGCGATGGCAGTTTCAGATAAGTTTTGGCCTCTAACCGCTTAAATATTGAAAAGTGTTTCCGTACGTTTCAGTGCTCTGTATCTCGGCAATTGTGAAAGACCGCGTTGATTAGATAAATCGAAACGTCAATTGTTTTAACATTTATTCTTGATAACTTCCTACCGTGGTTACGTGTGTACTGACTATTGTCGTCCATTTGATTTTCCTGCGGCTCGGTGGGAAGGATAAACGTTTGTAGCTTTAACGAACCGCATTTAATCATTTTTCATTATTTTCGATTTGAATTAAGGATTGCCAATTTATGCGAAAGTTTCCATTGAAAATTTCTCGATGGATAAATATGTTTTGCCAAGAAAATTGGACAGTATATAGTGTTCATTAATCACAACCAAAATACATCATCTCATTCGTTTTTTTTTTTTTTTTTTTTTTAATTGTCTTTATACTTTTTGAGTCTTCAATTACCATCTCTTTGCATAACTTCAGGATGTATCATGAGCGCTACGCGGATGTCTAACAAAATTTTGGCATACCAAAATACTTCTTCTATGTTCAATCGTTTTGGAATTGTTCTTGTAAACCAATGGCATGTTCATAATGATTTTAGTGTGTCGTATTTCTGAGGTGGTGATAATCATTGAAATGCTAACGAACGCTTCCGTATTTTCTTAGCTACCGGGATGAAGTGATTAATGTTGCTTATCAGCAAATTTCTTGGCCATTATATCCTGATCAACTGCTGGGAATTAACGAGGTTTTTTAACAGAACGCATTCTCTCCTTTCAGCTGTAAATACGCCTCTTCTTTTCCTGAGGAAAGATACTTATATCTGACCTAACTCAAATCACAATGAGTATTTTCTAGCGTTTTCTGAAAATGGGCGAAGATGGAAGGATAAGGCGAGTTTGTTACAGAATAGTGGTTGCTCTATCCTGTGTTCTAATAAAGCTGTTGCTAAATGGAATTGTGGCAGAGAACCACATCTTATTACTTCATACGGCTGCAAGTGTGTTGTACAGAACTTCATTTATGAAGTTTTCGAATTTGGGAGAGCAAGGTAAATGCAGCCGTATAAATTAACGCGTTGTGGACATAATGCCGCAAGTAAATATTGGAGAGTAAATCTTGAAAAATAAGGGGTACGGAATTATGGATTACGTTTTTAGTTGCGAATTTGTATATTTCTCAATGCAGGGTGCAGCGAATCGAAATACTGTTGAAAAATTTAAACGTTACGCTGTTTCTGGTCTGTTGAGATCGAGATTGGCACAGAATAGAAAAGATAGAAGGTAGCCACAAACCACAGATATACTGATAAGCAACATTGTGTGATACCTAATAAGTGAATATCTTCAGAATTTAAAGTTTCGTAAGTTTCGTCAGTTCTTTCAGTGTTTTCTAGTTTCGATCGGCACTGTGCGGTGTTACTATTATTGATGGATACATGGTTATTAGTTAATGAAGCACTCTTCATAATTTAATTTAATGATTAGGGCTAATTCAGTCCTGTCACGTAAGCAATTAAATTTCCCTATTTGTTTCTGATAATTAATTACGTGGTGACTAAATTACGAAAATTAATATCGCGGATCAGTAATATAATAGTAAACTTACAAGTTATTTAAAGTAATTATGATGTTAAAAATTCATATTCCTATATTCGGTTCCCATGGATTATTTGATCAGGTGTGATAAGGCCCATGATTAACCGGTACCCGGTTAGAATCCCGGCCTCTGCTGAAATTTTTAAGGTCCTTAAAACTAATTCTCACCTACAGCAAAACTTTGTTTGGTTAATGTGAAGATTCAAGGACTCTCCGTGGTTGGGATTCCAGGTAAAACTGTAGGTCCTTTACACCTGGTACGATTACCAGATTACGGATACGATAGAGCGCACTGCACAGTCGATAAGGTCTTTGAGCCTACACGAATTTATTATCTATTTATAAATGGTGGGCAGATACTACAATACCAAAACTTGTATAGGCGTAGAAAGTTGAAGGAAGGAGAAGACGAGTTATGATTGCCTGACTCCACAATATATAGGTAGGACTGAGAATATTGATGCACAAAACATAAGTAGAGTTTTGTTTTCCAAGTTTTTTCTAATATCATTCACAATGTGAAGAGGAAAGATTCTACATTACATAGAGAGCAGAGTACCCGTTTTGCTTTCTGGAATTGGGCAATCACCTGTTCTTGCTGATGATACCAGGTGTTCAGCAACTCCTTCCATTATCAGAGCTGAGCATTCTGTTTTATGAGAAGGGAACCTTATATGGGTTACGTAAAGAGTTGTTCCATTATTTGCATCTAGTAGTAGTAGTAAAGAGCTTCAGATAATTATTCATACACTCTCCCTTCTTAAAATATCACAAGGTGGTCTCGAACCCGTTTCCCAAATACCTCTTAGTGTTTTTATTCGCTGGGCTTTAATGTAATTTATCTTAATAACGTCGCTGTGGACGCCCTTTAATACTCCTTCCATAATTTTTCGCCTTTACTGCAATTTATCGTTCATGTCATACGACGGTAACATTACAAAACATTTCATTCAGTTACGATCAACTGCGTATGCATTTACTTGTAATCCATATAAATCATAAGTAATTTTCGTTGCTAGTTTATCATTGGATTTTATTTTTATTTTGCGCGTTGCCGATTTGGTTCTGCAGAAATTCGCAGAACAATTCAACTCTGAATTTTCAAATACTGCAAGCAGGTTTTCGCTAAGCAAATTTGTAGTAATTTTAGTTTTATCCTACGCTTTTTTTTTTTCGGAAGTATACGTACATACGTTTTATTAACTGAACTATGGCTTCCCACTGCCTGCTACCAAATTATTACCCTATATATGTGCATCTGCCGTTCAATAATGATGAATGAACAGCGCGAATTGATACGTCAGAGCCAAACATATGCTAAAAGAAGAAAGTTATTCTGCCGTTAAAGAAATGTTGTTTTCTACGAATACTTGTTTCAAAAAGATTTGCAAATATAACACTGCATACCCAGCAATATAGCATCAAAATTTTCTCCGGAGAATAAATATTAAAATAACTTTAATTTGATGATCTGTAATTTCATTAAACGCCAAAGATGTTTCTTTTTCTTAAAATGTTATAAAAAATTTCTGATCTTCTCTGACTAAGGTTTGTAGTTTTTACGACATAGGTGTCTGTAATAAATAACGAAAGTTGAATTAAATTCTTTGGATCTGCCTTTCATCGAGACTAGAGGACAAATATGACATGTAAGCCTACTTTGTATTTAACTGCTTTTCAGATTGTTAGTGATGAATTCAAATGTAAAACATTGTATACTCATTCGATTTTAATTTCCCTCAACACAAAGTTTTGCTTACCCCCATCGTCAGTGTAAATGGTCGTAGTTGAGGATTGTACAGTACAGGAAAGTAAATTTACAGTAACGCTCTAAAACAGATCTTCAAAATTTGTTTATGCAATATTATTTCGAACATTTAATCACAATTCAGCGTCGAATTTCGATATATCCATAAAATTCGTACCAACTATTCGGATTGTTTCATTATTAGCAAGCATTAAACGATTATTTGTCTAAGAATGATCTCCCCCTATGGCAAAGCTTCAGCTTATTAATGTGAAATACGCTAAGAGTCTCCGTGGTTCGTATTTTTCGCTAAGTTATATGTCGTCTTTACCATATATGATTGCCAGGATAAGTTAGGCGACTACGAAAGAGACGTATTGCTCAGCCCGTTGGAAACTGTCACTACCTCGCAAGAAATTATTTTACCACTAAAATGATAAAGCTGAATACAGAAACGTGACTCACTGTCAACACTCGTTGAGTTTTTGCAATGCTGCAAGAACCACTTTGTTCGTTATCATTAGTTAGCTGGATATATTGTGGAGGTCTGGTTAAATAATTTTTTTATTATTACTACTATTTTTTACCTAGGTTAGACAGCCGAGGAGCTATAAACGGAATATATTATTGGTTTTTTTTATTAACTTACGTGTTGTGCGCCCAGTTATCGCTCTATCAGATTTTTTTATATGCATAAACTTATGACTTTTTAGAATTTTCGTAGTAACATAAAAAGTCTTCGATCAGCAACGAATTTATTTATTTTTTAATTTTTTATTTTTGCAAATAATGCAGCTAATAGCGTACCTTACGTATCATTTATTTTTCATCTACATGGTAGGACTTATGCTATATGGCATGTGTGTTCCTGTTTTATGTCGTAAAAAGCTAATCCCCGGGTTCCTCTCTGAGGGTTGGGTCTACCTATCAACCTGTTGGCAGGCTCATCATTGACTGCTGTTGTTCACAAGGTCACACACAGGCAAGGTTTGCAGGCGAATACTGGGTGGGTGTATGAGGAGGCGATAACGCGAATTGGCGTCCTGCTTGAGCGTGATTTTCAGTTACCCTTGTTTTCCATTTGAATGACCTTATTACTTGGTACGACAAATAGGTTAACTCTGATGTAACATAACAGTAGTCTTGGTATTGTAGTGATCAGGGTCACTCCATAGTTTGTGTTGTGAATGGCAAGAGTGGCTGGATGAGACAGGGTATGCCACCTATTGACAGAAGATTGAGGTATGTTCTCTCTTTTCATGGCGAACGGTGGGGGTTGACCAGCGGCTTAGACTCCTAATCGGCCAATGGAATTTCGCCCGCCAAAAGAGACAAAGGGTGCGTACGTCGCCGGAAGAAGAGGAACAGTGAGCCATAGGTGGCGGGACAAGCAACACCTCTGTGCCACCTCTCTGTGGATGCAGACCAAGAAGCTGTGTAAAGTTGTGTGTATAAGTGTTTTTCAGCGGGAAATAGTGCAGTGGTTAAACTTAAAGTTTAACTAAGTTTATGGTTGCTTGGCGCCGCGGTTGGACCTCCTGATCGACTAAGGATGGTGGTTTATTCCATCTACACAATATCATGCAATTGAGAAGGTGAATATAACATTACCACTGAATTGTTTAGGAATCAAGACTCCAGTAAACGTTCCTGGGTGAAGCGATTCAACAGATAAGAAGTTCTCATGTCCAGTAAAATTGTTTATAATGAGCTAGTCGGACAATTTGTCTTGAGTCAACAGCGTGTAAACATAAGTCTCATGTAGGGTGGCGCCCATGGTATCAAATGTTGTTATTTTTGATAATTATAAAAAAGGAAGGTGAATGTTAAATTTTTATAATTAAATTCATCAAGTTTCATATGTGAAAATAAATGTCTAGTTATATTTGTGAATCTTTTGTTCAGAGCAAATTTGACCCATTCCCCGCAAAATTGAGATGCTTATGAAATATCAATGTAAGAAGAATTGATCTAATATTAAAATTAATGTGAATGTAAAATATTAAATTTCCATAATTATCATTGCTATTTAAGCACAGAGACGGTCGGACCGTCACAGTATGGGCGAAATGTGTTTGCTGCGAGGTTTCGCATTGGGTTGTAACGGTCACAATTTTCCATAGTTATAACGTATTGTTTCGTGTTGACGCACACATTAAAACAATTCTCATGCGTATACAATTGCAAAAGTTATTAGCTCATCCAGGAATCTACGCTTGTGAATCAAAGCTCAAAAAATTCCGGCGCTTTCGAAGAAAGAGGACGAGGCACAGCACCAAAAATAAGGTAGTGGAACCTTCTCATGAAATATGGTTCTTTGTATTCTGGCAACTCCTTAGCAAGATAAGTTCTTGTGGAGGACAGGTTGCTTTCAGTTATGTAGATTATCTGATAGAGTGTAAATATTTCAGCATCACATTTTGAACTGCTGAATGGTATGTGTTACTTCAAGACGTCTAAGAAAGTGTTGCTGCTAAATGAAATTCAGTGGTTGTAACTTCCAAGTGCTGGATGTAAACACAACTAGTCGGAACGCATTAATACTGTGCTCGATATTCTGATCGGTGGTATGTCTGACATGTAGTCGCTGAACAAAACTAGCCAGAGTATTCATCATTGAGGAAAGCCGGCATATACTGCGTTGCCCCTTATTTGTGTCCCTCATTTAAATAATGAATCTTTCACTAACTACAGTATGGCAATTCAATACTAAAATTTTTTCAGGCTATTACAAACTTGTCGATTGTTTTAAAAACAATGGTCTTCACCAGTACGAATGAAAGGTGGTTCAATCACTTGGACCGGGTTGAGGAAAAAAAAAATATTGTCTGCAATAACATAACGTTTTTCTTGGAAAAAAAGTCCGCAGTGTCGCATTTTACAGTTGGCGCCCACACTGTCTGTGTGAGCACGTGACCTGGGTGGCGGATGTTTGCGTTATTGAGGTAGCAGGTGTTGGTAAAAGGGGAGAGCTGAACACGGCAAACAAGGAGAGCAAACAGTGAGGGCAGCCACAGAGCAAACGGCTCATTTACTCTAGCTGCTTTTGTGTACTTTCTGTTACTTGAACAAACATAAATTAACAAAACGATGGAGATTTTGTTTGTATTATGTTCTCCAGATTAAAATTACACAGTCAAAAACTACTAGCACTGACTTGTTCAACACCTTTGTTGGAATTATTATCAAAAAAGTTAAAATATTTCTGACGCCAATAATAGAATGAAGTCTCAAAGAAAGCACAATATTTCGACGGATGACCCCACCTTATTCGTATACACCATGGAACGTCTGGCTGAAGGAACAAAATAAAACCTTGAAGTTGAAAGATCTTTGGCCAGAATCTAAAGATGGGGATAGTCTGAAAAAGAGAACTGGTGCGTATATTATATTATATTATATTATATTATCAGTGACGGATATGATAAAGGAGCTGTAATGGGATTCAATGCAAGACAGGAAGAGAATGAGGAGGGTCATGGGGGTGTACAGGGCATATACTGGCGATGAGGCATGGAAAGATATTGCAATAGGTATGAAAAGTAGTGCATGGAAGGGAAAAGATGACCATGACCACAAGCTGGCACTCGATTTCAGGCACAAGGGTGTAGGAAGATTCTCTTTTTTAGGTAAGGGTGTCAGGGATTGTAATGAGTTACTAAGAGAAATGATAAATAATTTACCGAAAACTTTGAAAGAATTTAAAGATAAAATTTGTAGAGGGCAAATGTAGGTAGGTGCAGGATAGGGGGAAGATGGGTGTGTAGGGAAATTGCCACTGCAATTAAATTAAATTAAAATTGCGTAATCGTAGCTCGTAGTTGTCATCTTCTTTTAGTTATCAATCCGAAGATTGGTTTGAAGCATTTCTCCATGTATGCCGCTTCTCTGCCTTTCTTTTTAATTCTACATAGCTATTTCGATGTAATTAAATAATAAAGACGGTCATGCCATGGCATTATTTACCGGGAGACAGCGAATGGTAATTCATCCACCCAATAAATAAAACTTTAAGCAAGGAACATAACATATGCAGATTACTCCACTTTTTTTAATCTATCCGGTTATACTTTCATTTCAAAGGAAATTACATTTCAAAGTAGAATCCAAATGATGAATCTTTCCCATAGGTGAAGTATCAGTTAAGGGGGTTTACGACACAAGGATTCGCACACAGTACCACGGAACTACCTACTGCTAATTCATGCCGTTAAAATATGTAGAAATATTTTAGTCCATTCATAGCACTAACCGTAATACATCATAACACAAGGATAGGCAGAGCTCTTAAGCACAGGAAACTTATCCTCCAGATAATACCTGCATTGTCAGAAGAAAATTGTTACAAACTATGTTTCAGCAACTGGAGACAGGATATCTGGTGAGTTGTTTAATAATAATTATTTCGTGGTGCCTTTTATGACAAAATGAGTTTCTTCCTGACTGCGCAACCCGCCTCTATCATAGCCGCCTATCATAAGCCGATAATTCTACCAGAGGCTATTTCCAGTTTAACGTGGAATCCAAACCACGGAAGTTTTCCGGCGTACTTCGCCCTTGACAAGGCTTGCTTAGTGTATGTAAAGATAGGGATCTTTTGAAAATCACATCTGAGGCCGAGATTTATTATTATTATTATTATTATTATTATTATTATTATTATTACTCCGCGATTCACTAAAAGTATGTTGCGGAGGGTGCATTGCACCTATCCAAAAGGGTAATGGTTTGGAAGGGATATACTGGATATGGTAGGAGGCGCCCATGGGCTATTGTGATCCCATCCGCCTGGAGTGATCAGGAAAAACCATAGAAAACCCAGATCACGATGGCCGGAGTGCTTTATCGAAAGCTACTCCTGTCGGATTTTAAGTTTACTCGCCCGGTAAATCATTTCTATTCCATTCCCTAATCGCTCGAGGAAGAAATGAGTACAGAAATGAATCGGTTCTGGCCCTTATTTCTCTTATCTTATTTTCGCGGTCATTCCGAGATATTAATTTTGCTGGTAGCAATATTTGTTTGCTGTCATTCCGAAATACGTCGGTCTAGAATTTTTCAATTAGGTTCTGTCGAGAGCATCGCCTTCGGTGCTCCAGGTCTTCCCAACTTAACTCCTTCAGCATCGCACTTGCGCTATTCCTCCAACTATATATACCTGTCACGAATCGGGCGGCTCTTCTTTGGACCTTTTCTAATGCCTCTATTAATCCCTTTTGGTGGGGACCCCATACAGAACAACAAAATTCTAACTGAGGACGCACTAGTGATTTTTATGCAATCGAGAGTGCATTGTTTTAAATTACGACCTAAAAATCGGAGCATACGATTTTCTTTCCCAATCACTTTCTCGATATGCTCATTCCACGACAAATTATTACGAACTAGAGATCGCCCAGTGGTCGAAATTCGACCATAATTCATTAAGTTAATTAGTATTTTTTTGTAACAGAGTAATAATTATTGCAAATAGTTTCTTGAATTTGTTCTATTGCGTTTGAAAAATTGTCCTATCGGTATCAAGTTTAGTACATACATTCCAACGTAAGCTTCGAATGCGTGAAAATGAGGAAAAATCACTTCAAATGTGAGTAGATGCATACATGTTATTAAGCAAGAAATACACGTTATTACATGTCGATATTATTTCTGTGTGTTTCTTACTCTTAATTTTTGGTCCAGGCTGCATTTCAACCTAACCACAACTGCTATTAGTTACGGTAGACGCCATATATCTTAGCACTGAAAAACAATATGTCAGCCCGCACAGAGAAATCGTAACTGTTACATGATTTTCTATTTGCATGTGGAAAGCAGTTTTTAATCAATACTGTAGACTTAAAAACATGTGGAATAAATGTCAACAGCTATGAAGTGTATTCCTTGCGTAATAACATGTATGCATCTACCCACATTTTTCCTTATTTCAACATATTCGAAGCTTACGATATACACTTTAAATCAAATATTATCGCCTAAGGAATGTATGTACCAAATTTCAGACCGACAGGACAATATTTGTAGGTTCCGACGTAATGCTAAACTCAGTATATAAAGACTTTGCTGCCATTCATGTAATCACTTTTTTTTTTAACTACCAGATTTCGTTCAAATGGTGGCTCACCATCATATCACAGCTACATAAATTTGAACTGCATCATTGTAACATCGTATATCTAAATCACGATTTAATGAATTCCGAATATACTCCGTTTCGAAATGTTGCTTCTATGTAAATTCAGAGATTAAGCTCGACTCTTTGGTTTCACCAAAGACCACAGAGTATCTCAATGCTGGAAATACACGTCACATAGTTGGCTCCGATCCGATTTCACTCACACACACGTTCCCGAATTTATTTTTCATGTAATAATGTATCTGTAACATGTTTTAACTATGCTTATAATTTATTTATTTTTTTTTTTTTTTTACTGTTGACCAAAGATCACAGACATCGCTAAGTGTCGTTGTCTCTTAAAAACAATTGAATGTATACAACGAATGATTTATTTAATTTAATTTAATGTATTTTTAACACATATTATATGTATATTTTGGCTTTATGCACTTCTTCCCCATATAAACTTTAACTATGCCAAATCTCACATTTCTCCGTGCGCGCAATATTCTGAAAAATGTTTCCAAAGTTTTCGCTTAGCGTATTAATATATAGATTGTTACCTCGAGGTATTTAGCGGAATTTACCGTTCTAAGGACGTTACAATTAATGGTATATTCATAGCTAAATGGAGTTACTTTTTTACTTACACGCATGACTTGGCACTTTTTATTGATTAACTCCAACTTCTAGTCTTTACACCACGCAGTTATTTTCATAATATCGTCTTGTAACAAAGCGCAGTCGTCCTGGGTTTTGATTTCACGATAAATAGCGTCATCGGCAAATAATATTTTCATCCCCCATATTATGTCGCACAAATCATTAATGTATGTGAGAAACAACAGAGACCCTATCACGCTTCCCTAGGGAACCCCGGACCTCACCTCACGCTCACCATCGAGAACTATGTACATACTGCGTTCTGCCCAGTCGCATATTTGTCTAGATATGCCGTAACCACGAAATTTCTAAGTACTCGTAACTAGCGTGAGCCACAGTGTCGAAAGCTTTTTTAAAGTCTAATAGAACTAAATCAACCTGGGATTTCTCAAGTTTAATACGGCTCAAGTCGTGAATTAAAAGTGCAAGTTGTGTTTCGCAGCTCCGGCCTCTTCTGAATCCATATTGATTTGGGTTTAAAAGCTAACCTTGGAAAGGAGGACCTTTATATCTTGCCAGACGCGTTACCTACTGAGCCACCAGAACCCTCTCATGAATTTTAATGTATTCTAGTAAATGAGACCATGCGGGCAGTCTGTTCGGTGCCAGCAACGCTGGCGGTTAGCTCAAAGAATGTGCCATGGGTTAATTTATCACTCGACTGTACTGTTCCAATAAAAGATTGCCCTGATATCGAAATTTAATACATTATTTTTCAAATTATGTCTGCTTTTTCTGGTGAATGCAGCTTTCTAGCTAATAATTCTACTAAACAGCTGAGCCTTTGGGATCCTAGAATTCAGAGCCAATGAATGTTTATCGTAAGGTAACGGGTTCAGTAAGCCGGCGTTGTGTCTACGGTACGGAAGCTGAATATGGTGCGTTTCCGTGGAGCACGAATGGGCCATGTTCCATTACAGCAGTTGTTAAGCACTCAGACTAGATCTTGTTAACAGTTTTAGGTTTTCACCTTTTCCGTTATCAGTCTATAGTCGTGTTCCCATAACGACGGTAAGTTATTATATTCCTTTTTGTTCTGTGATCCTTCTTGTTAACCTTACAACTCTGGTTGTATGTCATTTTCCGCAGTTGTGATCAGTAGATTTTTATAAACAAAATGCCGTTTACAACCAACTATTGTGATGAATGCTTTTTATTCCCAAGATGCGTTTCACCCTTAGTGCGAGACATAATCAGTATACATTCACAGTCCTCTTTTACATAAAACACCAGCTCAAATTCTAACTGTGATTCACTGGGACAGCTTTCAAAACTATGCAGTGAAAGCAACTTTTTCATACATTAGTTATACCGGTAATAATTAATCTGTGGACGAATAAGAAATAAGAACAAATTAATATGTTCCGAGTTCTTAAAATTCGTTTGTGTTTATGTGATGCATATAGTTCCAGTATCAGAGAGCTTTAAAGCTTCCAAATATGTTCAGCAGTATCTTTTGCACCCTACAGCTTTTTGATCCACATAGCACCGTATCTCGCAAGGAACAGACTCCGCACAATATCTTCTCTCCCACAAAACAGAACTTCTACACAATATGTCAGCTCCCCCTTCAACTGGTAAATTATTTTTCTTATTGTTAAAAATTATGCCGCCAAACTTGACTTCGCAAGCATTGCTCCACAAGTTCCGCCAAATACTTCTCTAAAAGCTGTAATACTTGTAGTACTGTTCTACCTGGGCTTCTGGTTATTAAATGTTTAGCAGTTATTGGCGGAAAACAGTTATCTTCTCTTCAGCACCCGATTGCCTTTCTTGTTTAAATAAATTATATAAACAAATCAACGATTAAAAGATGCGAAAACGTTCCTTTATTCATGAAATAGCTTTAATCAATGTATGTGTTTCTTATACAACTCTTACTGCCAACACCAGCAGAACTAAACACAAATAACATTAAGATCGGACATTGGTAACTTGTTTCTTCCTCACAGCGCAACGATCTCTCATAGCATCCAACACAAAACGAAAACCAGAACTCCTAAAAGTTTACATGAGCATGTTTTGGTAACATAGAATAATTAACAGTCTTGTGATCACCACAAAGCTTCGTCTTCGTGCGGCCTCGCTCTTGGAAAGCCTCCCCAGAGAGTAGATCGTTACGATAACTCCAGCAGTCTTGCAGCAGACGTTGCACGCTAACAAACCGGGCCTAGTTTCTTCCTCTCAATGTACAGAAGATTGCGTGTCTCGGACCCGTTCATTACGTTCAATTTACACAAACTATTCCGGCGACTGACATGAATTTTGCTCGGTAACAGACTCAACATTTGGTTGAAACTATGCAGAGATTCAACGCGTTAGGAATAACACACACATAGATATCCTTGGCTTATTTCAGTTTCCACTGGACGGAGTAGTCCTAGCAGCCTCCCCTCTTAACAGGACACCAGACACGGCGCCTCGCCAACTTCAGAAGTCTCTAATTGGATGCTGGAGAGCTGGCAACGTGAAGCCGGGCTCGGATGAACTACGATTACCCTGGTTTTGCTGGACACTTCAGTTCCTCGAAGTTTTTTTTCCTGTAATCAGTCTTTTGAATGGTTTGATGCAATCCTTCCTATCTTGTGATGACCTCTTCATCCCCTTTAAAACCCACGTTCTCAATTATCTGTTTCATGTATCCTAATCTCTGTCTTTCTCTACAGTTTTTACCTACGACTGTTCACTCCACTAATAACCAGAATGTTTCAAAATATGACCTACCATCCTATCTCTTCTTTCTGTAAGCATCTTCCAAAAACTTCTTTTCTCAGCTAGCAGTTTCAAAATTCGTTCATTTCATATTTTATCACTCCACTAAATTTTCAGCATCCTTCTGTAGCACAACATTTCAGATGCTTCAATTTTCTTTCTTTCTGGTATAGGCCTACCTAAAGTCCACGCTTCGCTGCCATAAAGTGCTGTGTCCTACACATTGAGTTTTAAAAATTTCTTTCTAATTTCTAGATCAATATTTGAAACTAAAAAGTTTCTTTTTCATGAATATATTAAACTCAGTAATTGTATTGGCTTCTCGCGGCTGCATATCCTATTGGAGCGTGTAAAACAAGTACCTGCACATTTCAAACTACAAAATATATCTTCAACCGAAATTTATAATCCAAATTGAATTAAGAATCGAGGACTGGAATAAATTACCGAGGGAACTGTTGAACAATTTTCAACAAACACTGAAAGAATCTAAAAATCCATGAAATTTGAAAACAGATAAGCAGAGAAAATTCCACAGAGTTTCACATATGAGGCTAATCAATCTGATAATTGATATAGCATTTCTATCAAAAACTAAAGTGGTATTTCAACTTGTACTGTGTGCATCTGTCTCATTGGAAAAAAGATTTTGATGGAAGAATTAGGAGAGATGCATGGAAGGGAAAAAATGACCACGACCACAAGCAGGCACTGGGCGTAGGAAGATTTTCTCTCGTAGGTAAGGGGGTCAGTGGATTTAAATAAACTATCAAATGAGATAATTAATAATTTACCAAAAACGCTGAAAGAATTGAAAAATTGAAATATGTAGAGGCAAAAAATGGGTGAGTTCAGAAAAATAAAAAAAAAATGGCTGTGTAAGGGAATTGCCACCGAAGCGTGCGCTACATCGCATTTAAATTAAGTAAATATTTTAAAGCCGCGTGCAGTGAAATGCAACGCAACAATTTAGTTCAGTGATCATAACGGCAGATAAAAAACGCATTAGTATCACTTCAAACAAAAATTTTAATAAAATTTTCAGATCTATATGACAGATGCACACATGCTATACGTATCTCGACAATATTCGCCAAGTCGTGTAGATCTCTTTCCAGGAACAGATGCATGAAGCGAAAAATCATCGGTTTACAACGAGTTGAGGGGAAATAAATTCGACTTTTGTTATATTCAGATTAAACTGTTCATAATTGTTCTAGAAAATCAAAGCTTTGAAAAGTTTTTCGCAAAACTATGAATGAAAATATATAAATTAATTATGTGCGTTCCAAGTAGAACTTTAGTCTGTGTACAGTCTTTTTTCCTTCTAAGGTCACACATAGGTGGTGAATTAAATGGGGACATGTATTATCATAAAAATTATATAATATTAGGTATGTTATCCCAGTTTACTGCCCTTTTATGCAGCATTGAGTTATTTGGACAAATTTCTAAAATAAATACCGAATCTGTTCTGATCACCGTCTCTACTAGCACCAAGTTTTAGATATTGGTGACATGGTTTTCCGTCTGAATTATTTATTATCTCTCTCTCTCTTTCTTTCTCTCTCTCTCTTTATCCTTGCGTGCGTCGTTACCACGGTGGTTCACTGATTTGGCAGCTACCATGTTGCTGTTCTAATACCATATCTTGAGATAGCGTCACACTTTGAATGAAACTCACGGAATTACTATACTGATCTGCATCCTCGTGTTTTTTGTACGAACTGATGTTAGAACTCGATAATTATGCATGAAACACCGTTTAAATCAAAAGCCGATGAGGTGGTAAGTTTTTATGCCATTTCTCGTTGTTAAGACACAATCTCGTTCTTACATTAAAACTATTTTTGTTATAATGTGCAATGCTTGGAACAGTCCCGGAGAATTTGTCACATCTTGACTTATTGATATTCTTAACGATTAAATTCCTTTACTCGTGCATTCACTTTAAACAATACTAAGATATCTGAGCCAATGAAATTTTATTAATTTAATGGTTGATTCTATATATCTCAACAAATCGAAAGTAAAGAATAAATTTTTTGGATGTCTCGCTTATTTCTCATATCGAATGTTTTGTGCTTTTTGGTGATTTTTTTCTTCTGATCCAGGCCGTATTTCAACCTTACCACCACAGCTAGGAAGAAGAAAAAACACCTTATGTGCATGTTCACAGTGTAGTTCCTTTTTGCATGCAGCATGTCATCCTAACAACCTCGATTTTGAGATACGATATCTCGAGAACTAAGAGGTATCAAAAAATAATATCCTTTACTTTCGATCTATCTCCGACAGTTACAGAAGAATTCATCATCAAATACGGCGCTGGAGAAATTTTTTTTCTTGTCCAGGCCACTTTTCAACCTAAATGCCTCAATTTTGAGATACGATATCTCGAGAACTAAGCGAGACATTAGGAATTTGTTATTTTTGTTATTTACTTTCGATTTCTCGTCGAAATACATAAGAATTAAGCATAAAATTCGCCAAATTTTATTGGCTCGGATGTTGTAGAACCCCTCACTTTTAATTCAGTGTTTTCGTAATCCAACAATAATATCTGTGAACTCGAGGTTTGGCGTACAGTAATACTTTCCACCACAGCTACTAAATCGACCACGTTTTCCAGTCTAGTACCTGTGTCCAAGATCTGATGGACCTAACACGTACGTCACTACGGTATCGGATGTTGACATGCCTGTTATCGTTCTCACAATGCATTGTTCACTTGCTAGGCAAGGTCACTGAGCCGTGCATTATTTTTCAGGCTCGCCGTACGATGTCAATGAAGCAGAGATGCATTCACCTGTACAGAGACGAACGCTTCGAGCTAAATGGCGCAGAGTTCTCGACTCGCTACGGCAGCATCAACAGGGAGCAGGAGAGGCAGATAATCCTGCAGGTGAGCTGCTCATTCACTCCTAATAATAATTACCACCAGTAGATTTTATAAAATCCTTACATTTTCGACAATTTATGAATTTTTTTGTCAAATATCGGCCTAATGTTATTAGTTACGATTTCTTGTTTCCCGCGCAAGTGTAGAAATTTTTTTTATCAGCATACATGTATATAAAGATAAAAGTATTTTCATTCCATCCGAGTATCATCCAAGTAACATGATAATAATTTGCACTTTCAAAACTTGAGTAAGATGTGTCTGCTATATTCGTATCGTTTTCTGTCTGTATCTACGTAATGTATTACAGATGCTTACACGTAAACTTCATGTATAAACTCGAATCCTACAAATAACGCTCTGTAAACTTTGTCATGTGAAAGTCCAAACAATCGCCGTAAAACAGTGTTGCACCTGCCTTGTCACATACCTCTCGGAAAAGTTATGTTCGCACTGTGATTGCCTCTTTTTACCATTTGCACAAAAAATCGGTGTAGCTAATTCTAAATTTTTACTCGGGTTTAAAGTATTAGAATGTTTCCTAAATTTATTCTGGAAGGTAGCTTAACACCTCTCTAAAGCGAAATGGTGACAGGTGAAGAGAAAAAAGATAATCCGTACGTAGAAAATGTTTATCGTATGGATTTAAGTGTTAGCAAAAAGTTCTACATTCAAATTTTTATATAGTTACATATTAAAAATATGGTTCCAGAGGCAGCCCGCACACTTCTGTTATACATTTCCTTTGTTTAGCTTAATTTATTTCACAATAGCGTTATTAGTTCAAATATGGATGATAGAGCCTAATCGGCGAAAAATTTGTACAAAATTGTTTAGAAATATATCGGATATTAAATTTCGTGAATTCACTATCGGGCAGTTATAAACATCATCGCCGGTTACTTTCGCCTCGCCGGCCGCTCTGGAGGTATCCCTTCTAAGCAACTGACTTGAGAAGTATTAGTGTTACTGTTCGTGTTGACTGTATGTGTGTGTTGTGCATAGTGAGTTGTTGTTGTGAATGAAATGTCAAGGTAGAGCGAGCAACCCGGTGCCTACCATTTCAGACCTACTCTTCAAACGACGCCAAGAGGACCGCCAAGTCCCATCCGACAGATGAAACACCACCAACAGTGCCGTACTGCGGAAATGTATGGGATTTAACCAAAGATTTTGATACACTGTGCAGTGATTGGGAATCTTGCCAACTAAATCTTGGGTGAAAATTTCTTCCGCCACCGGGATTGATCTAACTGATCGTCAGACGCTGGACATCATGAGACAAAAGGGGCGGACTGTAAGCGTACGGCTACACTGCAACCGACTTCGGCCGATTATTCACTCAGCCGACTGTTATTCAGTTCTTTTTTTATCTGCTTTACGTCTCTTTTTAACATGAGGTCTTTTAGAGACGGGAAAGGATGGGGGGCAAGGAATGGGAAGGAATTCGGCCATGGCCTTTTGAAGGAAGCATCCCGGCATTTGCCTGGAGTGATTTGGGGAAACCATGGGAAACCCAAATCTGGATGCCCGGACGGGATTCGAACCGCCGTCCTCCCGAATGCGAGGCGAGAACGCTAACCGTTACACCGCCCCGCTTGGTATATTCAGTTCTAAACAGATCGCTTTACAAGATGAAAGATACTGAAGTTATTGAAATGTTGAGTGAGAACTCTGAGATTTAATATCATGTTTGGTAATGAAAAAAGTGAATGGATAAACGTCATTTTTTTAAATAGAGGGGCTGTGGGAGAATTTCATACATTTTTCTCGAAATTATTGGAACAACCAGTTAAATTTTCGGAATACTTTAGAATGAAATCGGAGACTTTTTTAATATTTTGGAAGGAATCCGACCTGCTGTAGAAAAATACTCAAGTTTCAGGAAATGTATTTCTCCAGAAGAAAGGCTTGCTATGACACTGAGGTATTTTATTTAATGCAGGTTCAGAAATGCGAAAATCTCTCAATCCAGTACAGTGTGCCAAAGTCTTAGGTATGGCTTCTTAAGAATGCGTTTTGATATTATTTTTATACTAAGAAATGAAACAGCAAGTCGGGTAAAAAAAAAGGAAAAAACCATACTATTTTAACGTACTTTATTACTTTCGTAGATTATAACTCACGCCTGCGGAAAATAAATAATAATATACTACACTATAGTACGGTTGCAACTATAGCTGTAACTATCAGGGATACGGTTTATTTGATTTATATGTTTATTTTCAATTTCATAATTATATATTTTTAAATTTTTATCTGTGTATATAAATCAATATACGCTGGTCTGCTGTCAACTGAAATCGAAAATTTATGAGGTGAGATATGAAAAAAAGAATGTTTTAGCACATAATTTATATAATTTACTGAAACATCAAAACGAGTCATAATATGCGTTTATAAGTGAAAATACATTTCTGCTCTTTCATTTAGATGCGGCGATTGGCTAAATACGAATGCACACTATAATAATAATTCTCTTTCCGTCATATTTTTACTTCTCATATTTATATACTTTCTTTATTTACCATTCAATTAATAAATATTCAGTTTAACATTTTTATTACTTGTCACTACAACTTAACAGAATATTCTCTCTTCTTCCATCTCCGCCAAAGATCTTCTTTCTGTACTGTCCAGAGATTTTCATGTACTTTGTTCATCTGGTAATAACGATGCTTGGAATTTCTTTGACACAATACTTAAGAAATAATAATAACCCGATATAAAGCACTTTTAACAAAATACATCTATAATCAGTTTTACATTAATCAGAAACAAAATAGAGAATCGAAAATACCACTGTCAGTAAACATTTCCCACAGAAATAACATAAAAAAACATTAATTACTAACCCTTTAAAAACTAAGATGCTGTGTATTCTTACAACACATGACGCGAGACAAGCGCGTTCGGCCGAATGAAACAAAACTATTTGGTCGGCGACGGAAGTCTGCAGAGTCGGGCAGAGTTCCGTCGAGTAGGTCGGTCGTAGTGTAGCCGGAACCCATATTGTTGCATACTTTTGTTTGATTGGTCGATATCGGCAGTATTCGGCAGAGTGAACAACCGGCCGAAGTCGCTTGCAGTGTAGCCGTACCCTAAGGAAATTAATAATCAGCTATTAATGACATCCCTCTGTTTTCTGTAATAATTTAGAATTACTCATATGCTATCCTCGATCAGATCTGTAGAAAAACTTTGTTCTGATTTGCCTTATTGTGGTTTGCAGGCATGTACACGCTTTGACAATAAATTTGGCAGCCGCTGAAAAATTCTATCACTTTTATTTTGCAAAATCTGATATCAATGTCATCCCAGGAAACAGTAATGTAATACTGGCAAGCCAGTATTGCGTTACTGTTTCTGTTCAAAGTGTGTACCTTGTTATCGGTACGGACATAATCCACAACGGTAGTGTAAACGGGTCAAAGTAGGTGTAAAATCAACATTTACACAGACCGTTTATCATTCAACGCATACACTACTCACAATTTGCCACACAGTAAAGGCTAGTTTTGAAATTCTTATCTAACAATCTGCAACATTCGTCGCTACAGTCGGCGACATCAATCCTGAAAGAACATAGCCTTTCCCTTTAAACCACCTCGTATTGCCTGACGCATATTATTGCTGAAGTGGTCCAGCTTAAGGCTATTCTTGTCTGGCACGTTGACACAAAGCCAGACTAATCACCATTTGGCGTCTGTGCCAGTTTTCATGAACTCGCAATGTATCACAACAAATCAGATGTAGTCTGTCTGAATGCAAGAATTAAGACAGCACAATTTGCGTAGAGTTCGTTTGATGTTTTTTAAGGTAATAACAACACCCGTTACACCCGGTTGTGGCTATAGCTCTATCATTCTGGTTTGTTATTTACATTTAACAGAAAAAAAGTTGCGTTTTGCTTGTATATTATTCTAGAACGTTTGAGTTACATCTGACGTTCTGTCAAAGCAAACACATTATTGTTTGCAACAAGTAACAGATTTATCGCATTGGAAGATCGACTTGTAACCTATCTTCAGAATAGAAAAACTGACCTATTTCTCGAAGTCTATCAAAGTTTCGTTAATCTTCAGGTAATTATAGTGACCTTTTTGTCAGTGCCAATAAAATAACAAGGGTAACGATTCATCCTGATGGAATCGAAACTAGCGGTATCGCAAGAATAACTCGCATCGAACAGACCAAACCTACTGTGCCCCATTACAGAGTGCTAAAATCCTGCTCCATTCTGAAACGTGTCATCAGCATTATTTTCAACGGTTTTTTTATTTTTCTGGTCTTGCAGTTGACTATTTGATTGAATTCACAGCCCATTTTGTTAGTGAAAATAAATATATGGTTGAGACAGACGCTTATAAAAGTTAAACTCTGCAAAAGCGAGCTTTGAGTGTATGCAGTACTCTATGAACGCTCTGCCCATCTCGTTTTTCGGAAAGACGCGGGTTCAAATAACCATCCACCCATACAGAATTCGGGTTTCCATGGTTTTCCGAAATCACTACTGTACTAGCACATGTCTGAATGGTTCCTTTTAAATCCCGTGGCCGAATTACTCCCCCGATCCATATTCCAGTTCTTTCCCACCTCTAAATCTCCTCGATCTTGACGAGGCGTAAAGCCTTAAGGGGGAAAGAAACGGATGTCCCATGCTTCGCAATGAAAGTCCAGCCACGGCAGAAGCTGAATTAGCGTTAACGCGAAACACCAAATGTTCAGCATATAAAAGGCACAGGAGAGCATAGGATTAATAACGTCGGGTAGTTTTTTTTTTTTTTTTTTTTTTTTTTTTTTTTTTTTTTTTTTTTTTTTTTTTTTTTTTTAAGGCTTTATTCCTGTCAGCGAAGAGCTTATTAGATGAGAAAGAGGATTGGGGAGGGGTGGGGGTAAGAAACGAGAAATAATTTATCCATAGCATTTTAAAGAAATCATCCCCGAAATTCGCCTGGAATGAATTCGGGGAACCATGGACATTTTTTTTACGACTTTACGCCTCGTTGACATCGAGGTTACTAGTGATGTGCCGGATCGTTAAAAATGTATATCCGCGGATACGGATCATTATTGTCTAGATCCGCGAATACGGATACGGATCTCAACTTTCTCAACTTGGACCGACAGTGGAAAAGTCGTCAACTATGATCTATTATCGACGAACGTCCAGCTTACGCGACGTGTTTTGACCTTGAAGTATGCGTGTTTATGTTTATATTTTAGGATGACATAGGACTGCGTAGGTTATATACGTTTCTGTTTTTTTGGGAAGTTGTAAGTTAAGTTAAATTAAAATAAAAACAATTTATACAAACAAGTATAGTAGTGTAATATTGAAATATTTTATGATAGTAAATGACGATTGTGCTAAATATAAACTGTGTATGACACACGGTCGCACATATTTATCATCACCTGTAACAAGCGTTCCAATTGAGCAGTTTTTCAGTGCAGCAGGAATTATTTATGATGCTCGTCTTAATAGACTTTTGGGTGACAAAACTGCCAATTTACTCTTTTTGAAGTACAATTTACCAAACTTAATGTTAAATATAACATTTATTTTTTCAAGTTTCTGTAAAAGTGATTATTTTATCTAATGTAAACACTTCAGCAGCACCTTAAACATAATTTCAGCTAGCAAATCACAAAGATTAGAGGCCTGATCTCACAATAAATATAGTTAAAATAATACCTTAAAACTTACTACAGCCGTAAGTTACCAATTACCTTTGGTAACCTAGTAAAATAAGTGTAAGAACGACTAGCTCCGCCATCTTCACAGATAGGGTATCAATGAGTCAGCCGACCAGTGTAGATGTCTCCACACCTGAAGAAGACGGCAGAGCTAGTCGTCGAAATATCATGTTTTCACAACACAATCCGGTGGTATACCCGTGAAGACTTTATTCGAGTAAAATATATGTTTAAATAATTAATTTTTGCAATATAAATGAGTCAGACATGAGAATTTAAGAAATATGAAGTAATTGGAATTGATGTTAATAGTATTTCATAGCTAGATATCTTTAATTTTTATATACGTGCTTACTGAAATTCTTTACAAAAGATCCGTTAAAGATCCGCTAAAAAAGTAACGGATACGGATACAGATCTTTTTTTCACCTCGGATATCCGCGAATACGGATACGGATATCCGGCACATCACTAGAGGTTACTAGTGGAAGATAAGGTATGGTTGCAAGAAATGGGAAGCAACCATCCCACCATTTGCGTAACGTGATTTCGCGAAACCATGGAAAACCGAAATCTCGCATTCGGGAGGACGGAGTTTTGAATCTCCATTCGATCATCCAGATTTGGGTTTTCCATGGTTTACACAAATCATTCCAAACGAATGTTGCGATGGTTCATTAAAAAATGTCTTGGCCGACCTCCTTCCTTGCCCCCAGTCCTTTCTCGCCTCTAATGATCTCGATCTCGATGTCGATGAGGTGTAAAGCCAAAAACAAAAAATGCTCTCGGGAACCTAGCCGAGTGAGCACGTTTGTTTCCTAAAAAAAAATAAAAAAATCTGTATACAACGCCGAGAAAGCCTTCAAACTTATATAAAAAATTTACAGCCAATAAAAGACTATCTGTAAATTTGATAAAATTTCTGCTTCAAATATTCGTCTATCAGACTGAGAGACAAGTTTCCGAATAATTACCACTGATTTATTAGTTTCGCTAAATTTTTCACCCGATAACGAACATTGAGGCAGCTGAATACTGACGTCGGTTTATTGTCACCAAGTGAGGTATTTGTAGAAGCGCTCCCTCAGGCAGCTATGAAACCTCCCCTCAGCTGTCGCTTGACTTATGCGTGCCGCCCACATATGACAGCGAGCGCACATTTCGCCGGCGGTGGCGTTTCAACTCATATTCAGCTGCAAATGGGATTCCGTGCGTGGGAGGGGGGCCGCGGGATATTGCAGCCACTTCTAGCGCTTCGCGGGGAAATCACTCGCACAATTGAATTAAACTGGCCAGCTTCACTGCACACGATCGACAGCTCACAGCCGTCATTATTCGCAGCCGGATAGATATAGGTCTTTTAATTTCTTCTCTCATACAATAGTACAAGAAGTGGTCAGAAGATTTCTCAACCTCGACAGCGCAATATTCTACCTGATAGTGATAAATGTCGTAAGGAACTTACTTTCTTTAAAACCTGTTGATCTTCAAATTTAACCTTTTGTGGTAGAGGTCAAGAACCGTCCAGATTAGTAAAAAAAATTACAATCTTGAAAAGTAAATTTTCTGAAATTAAACTTGCTATTTACATTGCAGAATTATTTCAGGCACATTTTTCCTGAGAAACCATTGAGTTTCAAATTATGGAACAGATCGTTTAATGACTACACAGTTTGTATGAAGTTTCTTATTCACCATATTATCGAGGGCGCAATTACTGTTAAAAATCATTGACTTAACTATCATATATATTATTTCTATAAGGTATTTTTTGGTCACAAGCCTGTATCTTCCTTCATACTTACCCGAAATCAATGAATGAGGTGTCATTTTAAAGCTTATGGTCTCTACTTTGGTCACATCATATTTTAAGAAATGAAGTTTTCGCAATTCGACCCTTAAAGGGCTAAAATGTCAATTTTTCTAAAATGCTGTTTTCTGTGTTTCAAAATCATTTATCTCCTTGGATACCTATCTGAAATCGTTTAATGAAGTATCATTTTAAAGATTAAGATCTTCGCTTTAGTGAAATGGTATATTAAAATAGAAATTTTTCGGAATTCAACCCTTAAAGGGCAAAAGGATCAATATTTTTGCAATTCGTTTTTGTGTCACGAGCGATTTATCTCCCTTAATATCTAACCGATATAGATAAATGAGGTAGCATATTAATGATCAAAGTCTCCGCCGTGGTAACGCTATATTTTAAGAAAGGAATTTTTCGTAATTCGACCCTTAAAGGGCTAAAAAGATAATTTTTCTAAAATGCGTTTTTTGTGTCTCGAGCCATTTATCTCCCTGGATCTCAAACCAAAATCGATAAATGATGTAGAATTATATGGAGTAATGTCTCAGCTTTGTGAAATCATATTTTAGGAACGAATGTTTTTGGAATTCAGCCCTTAAAGGGAAAAAGTATAAATTTTTCTAAAACGCATTTTGTGTCACGAGTGATTTATCTCCCTTAATATTTAACCGATATAGATAAATGAGGTATCATATTAAAGAATAAGGTCTCCCCCATGGTAACATTATATTTTAAGAAATGAGTTTTTCGTAATTCGACCCTTAAACGGTAAAAATATCAATATTTCTAAAGTACATTTTATGTCTTTCGAGCCTTTTATCTCCCTGGATTTCTAACCAAAATCGATAAATGAAGTAGGAGTATGAAGAGCAACGATTCAGCTTTGGTGACATCATATTCAACCTCATTTTTCATCACATTTTTTCGCGAAATTTTCGCACGGGTCGTCTAGTAACTTATAAAGCTGCTAAATGCATGTGACACCACTAGCGGGATTGTGCAGATTGGTTGAATGAATTTGGGCTTACAAATATTTACTTATGAATGGAATGGAGATTGTTAATAAATTCGATGCTTATAAACTTTCAAAAATGAAACATTTTCAGTAAGCAAAATTATAACAGACATTATTCAAAGGAAACACCAATTTTATTGCAAAAGCTAACTCAGTTGGGAGCAAGTGAGAAATCTCTGAACCACCTGCAGGATTTGACGAGAATGTTTTTGCCATACATGATGGAGTCGGTATCGCTGCCTCCTCGACTGTCAGCTAGTGCAATCCGTCAGGGTTATGCACCCCGCAGAAACTTTTTGATCTCGGACACAGCTGTTCAGGGCCGACAAAAGTTGGTTTCAAATGGAGGACCAGCCAGAATCACAGTTCAGAGCAGAATCCTCTTGCGGGCTGCGTTTTTTCCACAGGAAAGCTTGGTCTCTAAGCCGTGAGAATCATCCTTGCTTCTCGTATGCCAGAATCTAAAACATTTACAGCATCGCCAGAAATTTGCAACAAACAGCCTCAGTGTTGTCCAACGTCACCTCTACTGTATGACAAAATATCAGGAACGGACCCGGAACATGAGACTCATAAAATCATTTATCTTTAATTTGCGTCTTAAAATGATTTCATGGACCGCATTCCGCGAAGTTAGACTGAGTGCCAAGAGACACAATGAACTAAGTCGTTTTACAAGCTCGATGACAATTTTTTTCTTTTTCTTATTTTTTTACGCACAGGCGATCCACAGTCAACCCATGTCGCTCACGCTTTATATAATGGCTTTCTTTAATGTTTCGTAAAATCAAAAGAAACCTTGGTGACGAAAAATGTGGCCACACAAGTCTGAATTAGTACCCCATTCTCTCTTTCCGCTTTTCTGTATCGTTTGTACTGATGCGTGTTCCAACACAGCAAAGACTAAATTTAAAAGCCTAATCGTAGGAAAAAGTAACGGTTGTTTGCTCGCATCTTACTTAATTACCTTTCAGTTTACTGTAGTTTATTATTATAGCCTCATATGTGAGTGAACTGCGATGTAACGAAGAATTGTGGAAAAACACAATGAGCATTTATCATAACTCTTTCAAGATACGAATTTTGGAATTTAGCTACAATAGCTGAATAAATTAATTTACAGGTACAAGAACATGAGGTTCTTTAACGTTAGTTGAACAGGGATTTATAAGGTGAAAAGTTCAGTTTCTTGAATAATCGACGTAATTTAACCATTTGCAGTGGCGACAAAATCTGTGCATTGTAGTGCGATGACTCTAATGGTCTGCTGGTAGCCGTGGCTCTACACAGAGCGTCTTCCCAATATGAAGATTTGGCAACAAACTTGAACAAAAAAAATCAGCAGTATTGATCTTTATCGACTGTTCCAGTTCACACATTTAATCAACGCATTTAATTGAGCAACATGTTTCTGCGGATGCAAAGAAAGCATCTCACTGGCTCAGATGTAAACCTCAGCTACTGCGACATTTCTGGGATGTTCTTAAAATGTCGAAAACATCCCACCTGTAAAAGTTTAAAAGCGAACAAAGCAAACGCAGGAAGTCTCATTTACGGCTCTTGCGCCAATTTTACAAAGTACTCTATGGTCAAAACCTTTTGCGTTAAAAGTGGCATAGAGGTGTCAGAAAATCTTGAAATTTAATGTAAAAATGTACCATAAACAAAATACATTGGAGGAAGCGATCAAGAATCGGCAACTTTTTTTGTCCGAGACATTAAGCAAAAATTGCTGCTGCATAGATTCCTTTAATATTTTGCAGATAGAAAGGTATGATCTGAAGTTGCAGAGAAAATTATATGTCTGACTATAAATCAGCATGAAAGATCAAAATCGGATTTTTAGAACATGGAAAAAAGATTGTCTAATAGATTGAGTTGAAATTTTTGTTAGTGATTAAGCACGTAATTTCTCAACTTTTGTAAATTTTACTTTCATTATATGTCTGACTATAAATCAGCATGAAAGATCAAAATCGGATTTTTAGAACATGGAAAAAAGATTGTCTAATAGATTGAGTTGAAATTTTTGTTAGTGATTAAGCACGTAATTTCTCAACTTTTGTAAATTTTACTTTCACCCTGAATGACCTCTGACATTGACGAAAAGTGTCATTTTAAATATTTAAGTAATATATGTCGTAGTAATATTTTGAATTAATTTAAATTCAAATTTCATTTTCCAATACATTTTAACAGTAAACAGTACGCGGTGGAAGAACCAAATTTGTGAGGTATCACCGAATTCTGCACTTTAGTAACTTTGCAAATTTAAAAAATGTAAAACGCCATTTTCAGGTAGTAAAACCACAGTACATGTTGAGGGTTCCACTAGTACCCACATTTTGGGTATCAAATACAGGAATTAGAAGGTGTACAGAGAAGGGCTGCTGGAATAATTTGTGGAAATTACCTCAGAACACAACCCTTAACTGATATTATAAAGAAGATCGATAGGGATTCATTAGAAGACAGAAAGGGGGGGGAAAACGTTACTGGGAGTGTGTAAGGCGCATACTGGTGATTAAGGTTAGAAGGAAATTGGTACAAGAATTAAGAATGGTGCATGGAAGAAGAGAATTGATCATGACTATTATTTGAAAGTCGATTCCAGGCATAAGGGTGTGGGAAAATTTTCTTTTGTATGTAAAGGAATCTGATATTGAAATAATTATCAAGGGAAGGTGTTGAATAGTTTACCAAAAACGCTGAAAGAATTCAAAATTTAAATTTGTAATTGGCAAATGTAGTTAGGTAATTACATTCAAATAATTTAAGATTTTTTTTGCCGTTATCTGTCTTTCGACTGGTGTGATGCAATCCTCCATCCCTTCCTATCTTGCGCTAACCTCTCCATAAGATAAAATCTTAAGATATGAGAAATAATAATACGAAGGAGTAGATAGCTGTGTAGGTAAATTGCCAACGGGGCATACGCTCCATGTAAATTAAATTAAATTGCGTATTAATCAATTAAGATGATAAATTATGGATATTCATTTTAAACGTCTAATTAAACTGGATTGCAGAATCGAAGACACTCTTAAAACGGAAAGAAATTGTTTTCAGGTACGAGTAGCATCATTGACTAATTACGTGGGAAGCGTTAATAACGTGAAACAAAAAATTATCTGGATAGCTAATTGATCTTTGGCCGGTATGGAAAAATTAAAAGAGTGATCAAATACAATCGAGATCCTTGAAATAGATGTGAGGTAGTTATACTGTCTTTCCCGTAACAGTATGTCGTTGGTATGAGTGCTCTTGCAAGCAAAGTGTTATACATTTGTTTCTACAGTCGTTATTTTACTTATTACGATAAATTACATGTTCATTGCGAAAGGCATGATTATTATTTTGCACAGATCACGTACACAGTTCTGAAAGGATACAGTTTCGAAGGTACAGAAGTGCAGGTGTATAGTTTTTTCTGTGAATGTCGAACTTTCCTTTGTAACTTCACTCACGTACGGTTTTTCAGAATGAGCATCGCCGCCCCAACCAATTTGCAAATTCAAGACCTCATTCACGAAATCGCGGAAAAGCTGTCAACGCTGCCCACTGCTGTGAAGTCTTAAGTGATTTAAGAGAGTGATATCAATCCAAGAGACGCATCTTCTTGCTGCATGATAATGTTCTATCTCAAACTGCTGTAAATACGAAAGAGAAACTGAAAGAAAACACTGGCTAACTTGATCATACTCATAAACATGTCACCATGGGATTTTTTGGACGCCCAGAAGACGGGGGAAATTTCCAACCACGAATAAACAGGACTTCTTGCGCCGGTGCCTACAAACATTTACAATGAATTTTAATGAGGAATGAATTAATCTTGCAGTTCAGGGAAACAAATTGTTGACAATAGTACAAGATATGTAGAAAATATTGTTGTATTTGTTTGGCTGTATATTATCCCAATAGAGAGTTCTTTCTTTAATGTTAAGTTCATTTGTGATTGAACCTTGCAAATACTAAAATCCATAATATCCGAACAGCTAAATAAATACAGACGAATTACTCATTCTCCCAAATAGTAGCTGAAAAATCTTAGTACGTATACTTTTTTTCTTTTTTAACTTTGGGCCTTACGCCTCGTCGCAAAGTCATTAGAGCTGGGGTGGTTCCTTGAAAATATCATGGCCGAATTCCTTACCGTTACTTCTTTTTTTCCATTAAACCCTGGTGAAGCTGCAGGAGGTGAGCAGGTTTAGAGCGACCGACTGTTTTCAGCCAAGGGGCTAGACCAGCATGGGACCAAAGAACGGTAAGGAATGAAGCCATGACCTTTTAAAGGAAGTATCCGGTCATTCTTCTGGAAAGATTGTGGGTAAACCGACTTTTAGCGAAGATTCGAGCTTACGGTATTTCGGCTCAGATTTGCGAGTGGATACGTGATTTTCTAACTGGTCGATCACAGTATGTCGTTGTTGACGGGGAAGCTTCTTCTAAGATAAATGTTACTTCGGGCGTTCCTCAAGGAAGTGTAATAGGTCCACTTCTTTTCTTAATATTTATAAACGATCTAGGTGACAACGTCAAATGCTGGTTGCGATTGTTTGCCGACGATGCGGTTTTCTATAGGGAAATAAAGTGCTCCGACGATTGCTTAGAAATTCAGCGTGATTTGGATGCTATTTTCGATTGGTGCCGTAAATGACAGCTTACACTTAATTGCAAAAAGTGCAAGGCAATGCGGATAAGTAAGAAGAAGAATCAGTTTGTTCACGAGTACAAAATAAACAATTCAGCTGTTGACACGGTTGATTCCGTGAAGTATCTGGGGGTGATAGTACAAAGCAACATGAAATGGGATATGCACATAACTTCCGTCGTAGGCAAGGCTAATTCTAATTTACGATTCATAGGTCGTATTTTGAGGAATTGTAATGCTCAAACAAAGGAGATACCGTATAAAACACTAGTGCGTCCGCATCTGGATTACTGTTGGGGGGGTTTGGGATCCGTATCGCAAGGTTCTGATTGACTCAGTTGAGAGGGTGCAGAGGAGAGCCGCTAGATTCGTGACTTGTTGTTACAGCCCTTATGAAAGCGTCACAGAATTGATACATAGATTGGGCTGGGATAGTTTGGAAGACAGACGACGTAGCTTGCGTTCGAATTTATTGGAGAATATGCGAAAAAATTTAAATTTCGAGTGCAATGAAATACTCCTTCCGCCAACCTATTTAGGTCGCAATGACCGGAGGGATAAGATTAGAGAAATAAGATGCCGTACTGATACTTATATGTATTCCTTCTTTCCTCGCACTATTCGGGATTGGAATGGGCGGGTTTAGGATTGGTGCTTAGCACCCTCTACCACCCACAATGTTTGTGATTTGCGGAGTATGGATGTAGATGTAGATGTAGATGAAAACCGAAATCAGAATGACCGGACGATTTTAATCCGCATCCTCCAGAAATCGCCCAAGGTACAGGAAGGAATTCGGCGATGGCCTTTTACAGCAGCACTTGCGACATTCGCCTGAAGTAATTTCGGGATCGGACGGGAATTCGAACCCGCGTTCTCCTGAAGGCCCGGCCCGAGAATTAAGTATACTGCCGAATCGGACGAACAGATCAGTTCATAGAACTTAATGATGGGATCGAACTTAAATTTCAACTTAAAGTAGAAAGATTAACACCTGCACAAAAAATTGTCTGAAAAAGTATTGAAAATCAACTATGGCATTAGTTTTGATGGTACTTAATATAGAATTGTTTACACATTGTTCGCTGTATGAGGATAATATAAGCGGTTAAAAGTCCGACAGTCACAACAACTCGTTAATATTGGTCATCGTGGTCAGTAGATTCGTGGGGCAATCTTTCAACAACAAGGTATTATAAAATAAGGTATATAAAGCAAAGCTGCTAAATAGGAAAGAACTTCTACATAGTGAGAAATTTAGTTACCACGGCACTGCCAACGGCATTCTTACGGCAATAAGTCACCAGCATGTCAGTTTCCTTATTTATTTTTTGGTTTTATTCGGTATTCAGAAGTTGGAAACGATTTTCTAGTACTATCGGGCATTAAATTCTCATAAATCTCTTCTCCTACGAATAACGTGGAATAAGGACTAGAATAATAATTAATGAACCTATTTAAAAAAAAAATGGTTTCAATATATCATAGGATATGGTAAACAATAATTTAGCCATAATCTGGAGGTTAAGGGTAGCGCGGTATTCTGGAAAACGCCCGTTCGATCACCGATCAGACCACCCAGATTTCGGTTTTACATCATTTCCCGAAATCAGTCTAAGTTAACCCCAGGAATTGTTCATAAAGGCCATAGCCCGAATTTCTTCCATTTCTTTGCCTCTCTCCAGGATATATGAAACTGTGTCTACGCGCGGTAAACATAAATATAAGAACAAATATAAGAAGTTAATATTAACTGCTAAAGCTCTTTATCATTGCGATCTGATGAGATGTAATAGAAGTGATATTCATACTTGTTTCTGTCATAGTTCTTAAATAATAATGTCAAGACCAGAATAGCACTAAAGATGAAAGCCTTATCGACAAAGAGACATTTTTTGGCTCAAGTATTGACTTGGGACTCGGAAATAAGTTTCTAAAGCAGTATGAATGAAGTACTGACAGCAATTTATGTAAATAAAGCTTGGCTTTTAGGAATACCAGAAAGAAGGAATATTTAAGTATTTTAAATGTGGTTCTGTAGAAGGATGTTGAAAATTAAGTGGCAGATAAAGAACAAAATTCACCTTTTGGAAATGATAAAGAGGGAACAAAATTGTGAAAGTTTCCTAGAAAGAAGAAAGGTTGTTGGCTTGTATTTTAAGACATGGGAGATTCTTTGTTAGAAGAGGGAATAGCTGAAGAAAATTAAGATTAGATTATATGTAGCGGATAATTGAGGACGTATGTTGTAATTGATATGATGAGATGGAGGTTGCCTCAAATTGGTAAGATATGGAGGAGCCTCTTAGAGACCAACGGCGAGAAATGAAAAAAAAAAACTTTAAAAGCCCTTTACATATATGTGAAAACGATGAGGTTAAGGAATTAGAAATGGATCCTGAGGATATTATGAGAGAGCTACTGAAGTTATAACGTGTAGAGTGGGTGATGTAGATAATATTGCCATAGATATGTTAAAGATAGAAGGAAAAGGCATCTTACCACACTTCATAGTGAAGACAAAGATGATTAAAGATTAAATACCAATCAATGTGACGTCAATGGTAGAAGCGGTGATTGACAGTTTGATACCCAGTCACATAACTAATGCGAAGAAAGGAAAGCAGTTTATAAATTGACAAAGTAGGTCTATGAAAGATTATTGATTTGAATCTCGGTGGGTTATGAGACAAGATATTTCAGATCAAGACGAAGTCTGAAATGGACCATTCCATTTTGACATAGTGAACTATAATATGGAGGAGCAATTCAGAAAGTTTTTTATTGACCTAAAAGCAGTGTTTCAAGGTATGAAATGCGATATCACAAGACATGGAAGCGATGGAGATGTGCCAAAAACCAGGCCCATTGGGACCGTTTCTATTTGCTTTTCTAGTGAATCACTTTCTTGTTAGGTCACCGGCAGAAGGTAGGTTTTGTGGAGATGACAAAGTTGTTTAATGTGGAAAAAATGAGAGGATTGCGAATATTGGGATGAAAAAAATTCCAAAGTCATTTTGTTAGCTACACAGATAAAAAATCCTAATCGTTGTTTATGATTATAATATGGGGACAGAATTGCTTGTTGAAGGTTGGAAGTGTAAATGTCTTAGCATAACATGTAATAGTAAATTCAACTAAGCAGGACGCATTGGTCAGGTGGCAGGAAAAGTATCAAAATCCTTCATTTACTGGATAGAGATGAGACGTGAGGGAATTGGGTTGCTAAACACTGGTCGGTCCATTGTTTGAATATAGCAACCATATTTGGTGTCAAATACAGAATCTGAAGGGGGTACAAAGACGGGATGTTAGATTTTTCTAAACTTCTGCAGAATGCATACATGGAGGAAAAAATCTTGAAATATCGTTTGCTTATCCAGAAAAAGTACCCTGTGCCCTTCCTAATAAACAGTATCCCCTCGTCAAATTTCATCACTTCATCACTTCATCGGTTTAGCTGTTTAGACATTAAAACGTGACAGAGTTAAGTTCGTATTTATTACCATTAGTGTAGACGTACCACGCTGTGATGTATCGAAGAGAAGTTGGATGGGGTGAAACAGAGGAAAACTAATTAGTTTATAGAAATTTCTGTAGAATACCACTACTATTATTATTTTGAGGGAACTGTTATTTCTTCAGTAGCAGAGATTTTTATTATTTAGGGCTTTACGCCTCGTCGACGGTTAAGGTCATTAGAGGAGGGATGGGACTGGGGACGGGAAGGAACTCGGCCATGGCCGTTTTTTAGGAAGCATCCAGGCCTGGAGTGATTTGGGGAAACCTTGGAAAACCCAAATCTGGATGCCCGGACGGGGATTCGAACCCGCGTCCTCCCGAATGCGAGGCCAGAACGTTAATCGTTCATCCACCAAGCTCGGTCAGTAGGAGAGAGGAGGTGGGTATAGTGTAATATAGGGGTGTGAGGTATACGTTGGTGACGAGGCGTGGGTGGATATTGGGCAACGAATTTTTATTTGGAAAGGAAGAAGTGTCTTCGACCCTGAATTAATTTTAGACATGGAGACAAAGATGGCGAAGTCGGGGACTAGAATAAATTAAAAGATGTGCTGCACTACGTACTTCAACATCATCACTCTCCCACACCAGTCTCGCACATGCTGTCACGAGCACTTTCTGTCCATGAATAGCCGATGTACATGAGTAATCCTCCGATCCAGAGTCTTCTTAACTTGGTCAATCTATTTCTTTTTGATCCTTCCCAAATGTCTTTTCCATTTGATATTCATATTAATATAGGCCTTTGCTTGTCTTTCTTCCTCCATCCTTTGGACACATCCATATCACCTCAGGCGATATCTCTGTAAGGATTTTGGCACACTGATGTTAATATCGGCTTCTTTCATCCCTTATTTTGTCCTTTCGCGTCCTCTGAATTATGATTTCATTTCAGAGGCTTAAAGTCTACTATTGTCGCCTCTGAATTGGGTATATGTTTCTAGTGTGCAAGTCAGTATGTGGATATAGTGGATTTTGAACAGTGAATGTTTGCACTTCAAACAATTAAAGAAATTCGTATTCATTTCATTCCATAGATTTGTAAGAAAATTGCTACAGAGGCCTGAGACTGGGCGAAATTAATAGCAATGACAATAAAAGCCGCCAAACCTTTTTGCATTGGTATTTTTGGCCGGTAGCTGTCCTCACTAAATTGGTTGAATGCTTGTTGCGGTAGCCCCGCTGACGCTGTCCCTCCGGAAGGCCACATTAAGTCTGCAGATGAGATGTAACAGGCTCTCACTGGACTGCTACCAGTCCTTCCGGTGTGCGGCGGCCAGCTCGCAATTCATTTAATGGCCAACGAGTGCCGACTGCGGACAGAGAACTAGGCCAAATGGGATCTGTCCGCAGACTTGGCGCTGCGCGTGCTTTTACTTAAGGTGAAGTAACAGGAGGGTGAGGGGCAGACTGCGCAACTCGCGCTTACCAGCGCCTTAATTTTCTTCTGGACTCGGAACTTCATAATCGAAATGACGCAGTGCCAACAACGAAATCCGGTAAGGCGATTTTTGTCATCAGCTTAGTTGTTTTCCTACACATAATTTAAGATTTAATTTAATGTATTTTATTTGAAAAACATTTTGCCATTTTCATTTAATAACTTCCAATTACAGATGCCACGCTTTCTTTTAAACCAAGGATTCTTCGTTTAAGGGAAAGCGTGGTTTTGAAGTTTTATAATATCGGGTTGTAACAAAGCCGTAACAAAACATTTAAAATAATAAACATTGAATTTTTAGAAAATTTCGGGTTTTTACTGTTGCCAAACCAAACTGCATAGCAAGTTCTGCTATTTATTATTTTATCTAACGGCATCCGAAAAAATGTATCCATTAAATCGTCTAATTTACGACATACAATCGATACTAACTCGAAGCGAAAATTATGTCGTTTTGATTGGAAAGTCAGTTGGTAACTAGATCTAACACATCTATATAAAAATTAAACATTTTCTATGTACATTTTATCAGTTTGTATTAGTAGTATCATCGAAAATGTTTAATTTATTTTGATGAAATGCACGCTGTAGCGGCTATTTCCCTAGACAATCATTTATCCCTTTCTTGTTATTGTTTCAACATCAGGCCAATTATTATATAAAAGTTGTATAAATGCACACGAATGTTAGATTGCATATCTGAATTAAAAGCGTAATTATTTTATAAAAGTTGAAAATAAGTTTAAGTATTTCGCTGAGCATCGGAGTTCGAAGATGAAAATTAAGAAGCAGTAAATGCCAAATTTTATAGCAATCGTATCCTCGGTACTCGACTTTTTTTTAAAAAAAATAGTTAAGTTTAAGCTGCCGTTGAAGAGGGCTGCCATCTGTCAAATAGTCTATCAGTTTTATTATTACTTGAAACAGAGCCTATTTTCGTAAGCAATGTTTTATTTGCATTTTATTTAAAATTAATTCCGTATTCCAGGTGTAATGTTAAACACCTTCCTCAATAACTTAATCCAATCCTTGACTACGTTCTTCACGGTGAAAACTTTACCGTTCTTTATTCCTAAAGTTCAGTGGTAATTATGGTCTTTGTATTCCCATTTCTTTCAAATAATGTTCCAAATTCTTATACCAATATCCATTCGGATCTGATCACCGGCACACATACTGTACCATTCTCTTTCTTCAGCCTCTCTTCCAATGACGCTCTACCTACATCCTTTGACATGGCAGTTATTGAATATCTTGAAGGCAATCTCTACAGCTGATGTAGTTGTCCATGTTTGCAACCCCTCAGAAATATAATTTTGCTATTTTAGCGTCCCACCATACTCGGGCAAATGTCTGATCAAGGTTTCATAACCAATTTCTCTTTTTCCTCTAGCACATCAACTCAGTACGCTCTCTAAAAGATGCGAGTATTAGAAAAGTTTCTCACCTACCTCCAGCCGATCATGTTATTTGTGCATATAGGAGGACACGGGTTCAATTCCTGATCGGTCGTTCGGAATTTGATTTTCCATGGTTTCAGTAAATGACTCCAGATGAATAACAGGATGATGGCAGCCTTCCTACTCGTTCCTTGCCCAAAATCCGTTCCGGGCTCTAATGACTTCGAACCTTCGAGCTCTTAAAAAGAGCTGTCCAACTGAGCTTATTATCAGATGCTATGTCAAGATTTTATAGTATTCAATAATCAATTTCTCATCCACGCTATAATCGCACAAAACCTGTAATTTTTCTTTCCTCTGGTAAGGATTTCCTCGTGTATCTAAAGATGTCTACGAATCCTCAGAGGTTGAAATTCCATCTTTCATTAAGACTCTCCCAACAAATAATGTCTTAAACCTATTCCACTTAAGACGACAAAATACTGCTGACCGTTGAAATCACTGAAAGGAAATTCTGTTGAATACATTTTTTTCCAAATTCAGAATTAGAAAAATAAAACAGTGAATGCATTTTAAAAGAAAAGCCTTTACTCTGACTGGAAGAGACTGGACTTACTATTCTTTAACGACGTCGGATCTAGGATCCTGGTAGCTTCGAAAGTGAGTCGGAGGATACCATTTAGAAAGTTAGGATTCGATGACACGTCCCTATATTTGAATGGCATGGTTAGAATTACCGCACACCACAAGTTTCTCTAAAACGGACGAAACTCCAGAAATATCTGCCTAGCAACCTTAATTTCTGATCATCCCTCGCGTATTGGAAACTTATCTCGAAACCACCGAGGGTGGATTAAACGTTAATGGTCGATCGGAAGGATGTCAGCTAGATACGCAGACCATTGTTTCTTTTATGGTTTCCTGAAATAAGGAAAGATGAATGCCGGAATGGCTCCTTCATAGAAGCCATGACCAACTTTCTTCCCATAATACTGGTACTGTTCCAGTTATAACGACCTCGTTGTCGACAGAGGCAAATTGCCCCATCCCCTATGCAAAAAAAACCACCCTAGACACCTTCCGATAGGCTGTAGCCCTTGTGATGCATCCAATTCGCATCATCTTAGAAATAGTTATTAACGGCAGAAAGTTTTGATTTGATAATTAAAACCTTTATTAAAATTTGACTTTCAGCATCCGGTAAGGCATATGTTTAAAATTCTTTAAAATTTTGGTTTTAAATTAGCCTCTAAGCCTGTTATAAAATACGGGTTGAACACAGTTTCCTGGCAACTCATTTCGTTGCAGCTGCTTAATTATATGGAATTGATCTTTTTATATAAATATCATAATCTTTAGTTTTGTAATGTATACATAGTTTTATTTTGGTTGTAGTTAACATAGCAATACAGTTGTAACATATACTGAATCAAGGACACAAGTATGAATCCAATGAAGTTAAAAATAAATTAGGTATTACAAAACCTTATGCTATACCACGTAATATCAATTTTATTCGAGGTACAGGCTACATACAGCACAACTTCCATACCCCTGAAGTAGTTAACTTTAATAACATGGCGCTTATGAAAGCACATTAAATTGTTTATAAAACTAAATTCATAGCGAATTTCCTGCAACAAAACGTCAGTTGTTATTTTAGTTCTTGCTGCATTTTAACCTAACAACCACCTGCACTAGTACTGTCGTCTGAAAATCATAACTCTTTTCACCCACGTATGAATACATTCAATGTAACGTAATCTAAATTTGACTTTTATTTCATTGTTTTGGCAATTTCTTTTAGTTTCCATATACTGAATTACAGTAGAAAATAGGTAAATTGTACGATAAATACTTCAATAATACATACTTAGTCTGAATATTAATCGAATATTATTATTATTATTATTAATCATTATTGCCCTTGAGGACAGTGTTTAAATTCAAATTATTCATGATTATTCAGTTTTTGTTTGTATTTGTCTCCTTCCTCCTCTTTTCCCAAAACATCTTCATACGCTCACTGTGTTCCTGTTTCCTTTGTTCAGTCCATTTTGTTCCCGATTTCTTCTGTATTTTAAATTTTGTGTTCATAATTTTGTTCTTGAATTGTCCCCTTTCCCGTGTTATTTCCTTGCCGATTCCTGAATGATCCAAGTCCTCTTCTATTTCCTGGAACCAATTGGTTTTCCTGAGCGAACCATTTACCACATCAAAGATTCTCTTTGTGAGTCTAGTGCTGTTCATTCGCTGTAAATGTCCATAGAATTGTAATCTACGTCTTCTGATCATGTCTGTCAATCTATCTGTATGTTAGTATAGTTCTTTCGTTGGTCTTTTCATCCATATGCCGTCTTTATATATTGCTAAAAAAAAATTCTAAGGATTTTGCGTTCAACTTTTTCATTAATCGAAAATATATAAATATAAAGCTAGTAGTTCACAAATGTTCCATCCATACTGTTAAATGAGAGAAATATAAACAATTATATATCTTCCTCTGAGTTTCTTTAGCAGTTTTCACATCTTTCTAATCTTTCTTACGACTTGATCAAAGCCATATTATTTTAGAAAAGAAACAGTGATTATATGCGGTGATTCATTCCGCATTCTGAATTTGATCAGGTCACAGAAAATAAGTGTTGTTTTGGTCGGCCGTAACGGCTGGTTTCTGTTCTCCCGCCAGAAGAAATGAATGAAGCGATGGCCGCCAGGAGCAGCACTACCCGTGGTGCGAGCGTCCGCTGCAGTGCCGCCAACATATTTGCTGACGGCGAATCTGCGACATTGTTGGTTCATTCACCAACTGATACGACCCTAACGATGTTGGAGAGTGTGAATGAGGTATCAACATAAGTGGCGTTCTGAAGCATTTTTGTAGCCGACAATGCACTTTCGACGAACTTCTTTAAGGGCGATAAACTTCCGCAGCTGAAGTAAATAGTTTATATGCTGTCCGGTTGGTGGCGCGTTCTAGTACGAAATACTGACGTTTCGTTCTAGGACGCGGAGCCATATGGACAGTACAGAAAGTAGGCACAGTTCCTTAGAATACTAACCATTTCTGCTGTGATTTTTATTCGTTACCTACGTAAATGTTTCTTGTAATTACATTTTTGGGTGATAAATGAAGGGATCGGAAGGCTCAAAAAATTCTATTCCTGTACTCTATTTTTCTATGTAGGGTAGGGTTACCAGACGTCCCCGTTTGCCGGGGACAGTCCCCGTATTTAGCTCTCTGTCCCCGGATATATTCCGTCCCCGCAATGTCACGGGATTTTTACTATTGTGCTCAGAATGTTTTTAAATCAAACGAGAGTTCTTTAAAAGCCCTGTTTTGCCAATACATTCGTTTAAAGCAAGAGACATATAGTGTACTTCCTTCCTTGTACATACCTAGGAATAAAAGAAAATTACAAGGATACTGCGTCTTGGACACAACAGCTTTGGAAAATCAAGTCTCCTTGCAACATGGCTGTCTGTGATCCTCATTTAAAATACAAACTATAAACAATATGTGGCTTTCAAGTTAACCCAACCTTTAATCAAATAACTTATAAAAATACAACGCGTAATGCCGAAAGCGTCCCCGGATTTTGGTGAAAAAGTTGTGAAGCGTCCCCGGATTTGGAGAAAAAATTCTGGTAACCCTAATGTAGGGTAGTCATTTCATGGCGTTTCAATGTAATTTCTTGCGTTTCTATCTATGAACCTTAGATTATTCGCCTAGCGTTTATCTTTAATCGCCTACAACACACATTCGGCAAGATATCCAGTCACAGTATTTCTTGGTCTTTGCTGTTCATTTTTTTTCCTCTCAAAGAATTTTCGTTCATTTCAGCTGTAGTAATGTAATGCATTAAAAGTTTTGTTTTAATATTTATCTTCAAAATCCTATACTTAACTATTATAATTAAATTTGAGTGAATTCCTATAATGACTTTCATAAGGCTTTTCCCCCCTTGATTTCGTATTCCATTTCTGTTATTTCAGTAGTTTCTCTTAGCTCATTTGTATGGGAATTGACACTTTCTTTCGACTTCCCTGGGATGCTTCTCTTTTTTATGACAGAATTGACAGCAATCGCCTATTTTATTTTGCTTCAAATTTTGGTTCAGTTGTCGACATTGCTTCGCCATGATCTTCAGCGTACCACATTTCAAAAGAACTTTTCTATTTAATATCTACTATCCTGCGTGTTCTTCCGTTTCTTGAAGCTCTACTTTAACGCTGGTTAGTCTTTTTCCATTCTGTTATTCTAGACAAATTGAGAAAAACGTTTATTTGTAAAGTAGTAGTTTAAATTAAAACTAACTGCTTTCAGGAAGGTGCCTGACTTACGATTGTGACAGTAACCGTGCATTCCAGGTAGTAGTTTAATTACTTCAGGCAAATGACTAATATTTTATGAAAGGTTACCAATTCTGGTAAAAGTACTCGCTACTAAGGAACTGTTAATACATAAAACAGCGCGGATTTGACTTCAGAACGCCACTGCCTGGCTTCTTGTGTCGTGGGCAGATAGTGCCTTGTCCCATCACACCTGCACATCACTGTCTGCCTAGTGTTTTACACCGTCAACCGTGCGGCACTACCGTATTAGTGGTGAATCATTTCTAGTGATGCACACTGTATTAAATCAAGGGTACACTTTCATGCACGTAGCGTAGTATCAAAAATAATTGTGTCCAGGAAAGTTCAACCTGAAAACTGTATGACGCACGAATTAATAAATTTTGTTCATCCATATAAAGAAGAGTTTCAACAATAATTTGTTGAGACTTTTTCATCAGACCACCTACTAGGGTACCACTGAACAAATGTAGTCATACCTATAAGACTGCATATGCATCAGCTGAATTTAAATAATTTGCAGTGTCACAGGAATGTTGCATGGGATCAAAAAGCTGTTACTTATATGTGGTTTAACTGGTATCCTCACATGTATATATGCACAGTTAGTGAAAGTGACGACTACAAAACACCACAAGTTCGCCACGGTAGATGAACCACGAAACTTTATAAAGTAGTTATTAGATAACTAGGTGAACCGTGCGAAACTTTCACGAATAATAATCGATGAATAGCGAGGTTGGCGGTTAGTAGTATGATAATAGAAGACCGGGCTCATTTGTAGCTATTATTTTTCAACTAAAATAGGTACGTTGCAAAACAGTTTTACGAAACCATTAGAAAACACCTATGGAGACGTTAAACATTCCTAATGGCACACTCGTAGTAATATTTAACAGAAAACAAAATGTAATTTACATGTAAATGACATTACAAAATGTTTACATAAAAAATATAAATACAAAAGTTTGCATATTTGAAGTTAAAATGTAATCATCAGTACCTTTTGTTAAAATATTTCCCGAACAGAAACAAAAATATTCCAAAACCTCCTTAATCTAAAAAAACACACACATTTTATGATTAGCTTTGTGATATAAGGAGCTGCTATCTAGCGGTAATTAATTACTACTTATCGACGCCAGTGAAGCCTAGTAGCTTGACTCGGAACTAACCGTACGCGTAAACTAAATTTTGGCATCAATTTGGGTTCAATTTCGAAAAATTTCTTTCTCTATCTACCAAAAGGGAAAACATTACCAAAATCGATAAAGAGGTACCGTTTTAAAGATTAAGTATGAAGGGAAAAAATGGCGCTTCGCAAAAAGAACATTTTACAAATAACAGTACAATTGGCTAAATTTTACATGTAATGACGTTTTTGCTTGTCTGTGACCACAATCTACAGTTTAATATAACATAACATGGAGAGGAATGAAATAAAATTAGTAAAAGAAAGAAGAACCAACCTCTTGAGGCATTTGCCATAACTGAAATGACTACATCATCCTGAGATATTCTTTAGCATTAAAAGAAAAGCCAATTTCCTGCCAGCAACAGAAAGTCTACCCGAAACCATGGTGAGTGGAGGTACCATACATCAATGAAAATTTAATGGTTTTTACATCCATGTAGAGGTGGTACTACATCTCATAACATAGCGTAATTTTTAGTGTCTCTGTACAAAGAGACACACACACACACACACTCACATTCCCATATTGTCGTCCGCGATATATTTCAGTCGGATATGCTCGGCGTCAGTCACAGTGGGGATCGTCCCAATGCAATGTTATCCTACACGGCACAGGCCAGGACAATTCAGAAGATTCCATTACCTTTGCGGTAGCGCAACTCGATAGCTTCAAAGAGAGCTCTTAAAGTGCAGTGGAAGTGAATAAGTCTTCATTAGCAAAATCTTCTCGTTAGTTTTAATTGCTTCTGTCCATAGATAATTTCCGCGGACACTTGGTAGTACCTCGCATTCGGGAGGACGCGGGTTCGAATCCCCGTCTGGGCATCCATATTTGGGTTTTCCATGGTTTCCCCAAATCACTCCAGGAAAATGCCGGGATGCTTCCTTCAGAAAGGCCGTGGCCGGATTCCTTCCCGTTCCTTGTACTGAGTCCCATCCCGCCATCAACGAGGCGTAAAGCCATAAGAAAAAAAAATCTTGGTACTAGCAAAGCTGCTCCTCTCCTCAAGCCATGTGAAGACTTGTCAGAAAGTACTAAGTAACTTAGATCTGAGAAGCTGCATATGAATTACACAACAGAAAATGAAAATCTAAGGTCTCATTTGGTGTCTAGAAACCCGAAATCTCCCACTACTTTCAAAGTGAGTCCAGGAAATTCCGTTCCAACTTTTATAGTTTTATCCTTCAAGGAGTGGCGATACAAGCCTTCGTACGGTAATATAACATTACATCCAACGGACATGGAGGTGAGTTCACTCTTCATGAAGTTATGGTTGAATAGAAATCAAGAAGAGAGTTTGGTCATCCGCAGTTAGCATACACGGACGACGACTTACTAACAACGGACCGCGAACGCTCCGGTTTAGAAACCAACTCTCCTCTCTGACAAACTATTAAGGCAAGAAAACTGTACTCAAAAGCTATGGGGGAATTAACTTTAAAAAAATGTTGGCAAAGTTTTCATTTATTTATTAACATTATGTGCTTCGCTATTAATCTGTAACGTAGTCGAGAGTTAACGTTGGAAGCCTTCGTGCAGTTTAGTCTGGATTGACACTGTTATTTTTATATAGTTCAGGCCTAAGAATTTCCTTGGAATGCTGGACGACGTAAATCACATTGAAATCGGGCTGTATCAGCCCACTATACAGATGGTGTGCCAGGTAGGGTTGCCATCTTTTCAGATTTCCACGGCCGCACAAATTTAGAATTTTCAGATATCCACAACCGGAAGTTTGCCAACGGCCGGGGAGGATGGAGAGTTGTATGTTTCAAAAAGTAAAACTTATAGGGTAATTGTTTTTTATTTTCGCGATCAATTGTTATGACAATAACAAATATTTCTTTGCAAGAAACCATATTTCACTGCCTTTATGCGATAAAATTTCACAGTGAAAGTAATTTTACACATTTTACATTATACGTTGCAACCGTTTTCCTTATGCAGCCAAGTTTTAAAACCTCCATTTAACAACCACTCGTCTCTGGAGCTAAAGAAACGTTTCTGTATTTTCTTTGGTAACTCACTCATTATTTATTTGTAACGTACAAATTAATAACACTATTCATTCTTTAATTCTTCGCGAACAAAACTATTACTACATTCAGTTTTCTACATACTGTAGGTAAGTGAAACAATAATACAATTGCTTCACGATAATCTAATTTGCGACTAACCGTCGTAAACGTCTGAACAAAAAGTTGAAATACGTTCGGCGAATGGGGGAGTAAGGAGCGAGACGTAACGACCTTGTTTACTCCCTACACATTTGAGAAACCATCAATCCGTAATTTTTAAAATTTCTTAATAACCGGGAATTTCGTGTCCGATCGCATGTATTGAACCGGACAGTCCAGCCGAAAACCAGACGGTTGGCAACCCTAGTGCCAGGTCACAGTTTCAGCGGCGCTTCCTGTGGCTCGACACTTTTCCATCACATTGTACCCATTCATAGAGTGAGATTCTCAGTCACTGAGCCCATCAGATGAGTGGCAGACACTGATGCCTGACATTCTGGAGGACGCGGGTCAAACTTCCGCCAGACAATCCTGGTTTCGGTTTATAACGGTTTGCCAGAATCATTCGAGAAGAATACCGCGACGATTCCTTCTAAAGGCCATGGCCGAATTCCTTCCAGTTTCTTGTCCGAAATCCTATCCCGCATCTAATTATCTCGACGGGGCGTAAAGCCATTAGTAAAAATCAACTTAGATAGAAAGTGGGGATTGCCATCTTTGTCAAATGCCTTTGAAAAGTTAGGATATGGCTTCAACTTGTTTTTTCTCACTAAATGTTTTAATTGTTTCGCCTTGCAGTATCACAAAGTTAGTTGCTGTTGATTTTCCAGGAGAGAAACCATGTTGCTTCGGAGTAATGTTACGAAACATGGGATAAATCTTGTTTGGCACCACCTTCTCGAAGATTTCTTGCTAAAACCGATTCCATAACCATAGGTCTGTAATTATCTTCCTTCGATCGGCATTTATGGGCAGGAACAACATTACCAAGCTTAAATACATCTGAAAAAATTTCTGTCTTAAGAGACCAGTTAGACAAGTTTTTTAAAGAGTGGCAAAGCAAAACCCTACAGCATTTTAAAACATTTGGTGGTATTAGGTTAGGACCACAACCTTTTGAGAAGTTTGGCACGCCCAGTGCTTTGAAAACCTCGTCATCAGTGACTTAAAGTATACTCGGACTGTTGTTTGTATTGAAATGCATATTGAAATTAAGTAGGAATGAAGGTGTTAATACTGAAGGCAAAATATATATTTTGCGAACAAATCACATATTTGCTATGGTGTAGTGATTATTAAATATCAATGTTTTTGGTGCCATTTCAATCTTGCTAATGTTTCAGATAAAATTTCAAAATAATTTAGGATTTTCAGGTATAGTACGTTGAACATGTTCAACAAAGTCGTTCAAGAATTTTTTTAGATAAGAGACTAGATTGGTCTCGGATTGAAAACAGAACAAAGTACTTATCAAATATCTGCTTAAAAGCTTTTTGGAGTATTTTCTTCTATACTCTCTGAATAAGCTCTGTAGAGAACATAGGCGTATCCAGCAAGGGGCAGAGGGGGGCTGCTGCCCCCCCCCCCTAGAAGAAAAATTAAGTTGCCTTCAGTACGCTTCGACGAGTGAAGAACTAGTTCAGGAGCACTTTGGGAGAGAAAGATTGACTGGATTATGTCTGATGAGTGTGCATCGAAATTTCGTGAAAGAACACCATGAGATATTGACAAACAAAATTATTGAAATTGAAAATCCGAGACAATTAATGTTTACATAAAAAACTGACTTACGATCTTAATTAACTACATAGTAGGTCCTTAGATTAAGTAGTTGGGTTACTATATTAATCAATGATAAAAATAGTTTCCTGAATAGGTTTGAGTTTGATTTTGATTTTGTAATGTCATGTTTCAGTCCCCCACCCCACTTCCTCGAAACCAAAATGAGTTGCCCCCCCCCCTAGTTCAAATCCTGCCCCCCTCTAGTTCTGATCCTGGATACGCCCTTGGTAGAGAACCAGCAGGGAAATTTGTCTTGCAGTATTTTCAATGATATATATACTTAAGCACAATGGACTTTAATATGTTGCTGAATCTTTTGAAAAATTTCAGTAAAGATGGACAAGTCAAGGAATTAAAATCCAGATAGATCCAAAGAAAGAAGGTGGTTAGAAATTTCTCCAAGTTTATATCTTGCAAAATCAGGAACAAAATTTCACCTATCAGGCAAGGAAATTTCAACAGGGTGATTAATATTCAATGCTGGATATCAATAGGCAACATGAAGCCGGTGTCTTCCTTAACGTGGATACTGGGCAAGACAAATACTAAGTCTAATAACACACCCCTGGAGTTCAGGACATGGTCGTGCTGTTCGAGATCCAAAAACCAGAGAATTCTTGAAGAACTAAGGAAGGGGCAGAGGAGAAATGTTGTTCTTTCTTCACCCAGTCGACATAAGTGTTGTTTAAATCGCCAACAAGAATCACATGTGATGGTTCTATCTCTTGGTCACCTATCACGTCTTGGTATATACGTCAAGAGGGTTACTAGGAGGAATATAAACACAACCCAACAAAATTCGTGTATCATGTGACAGGTCAGTTGATGTAAATATAGACTCCACAGATAAAGGGTATACTACTTCAATAGATCTAAAAGGCATTATATTATCCACTACCACATGCACACCGCCACCACCTCGTTCCAACTAGTTTGGGAAGACTTATCACTCCTGTATTCAGAATGATTATTGAATCAAAGTTCCGCATCAGCAAAGTATATAGAAAGGTTTGTTTAGGCAAGCATGAAATCATAAGTACACGTAACTCGAGTTTTGTCTTAATTCCATTAACATTTTGATAGTAGGGGCCTATATATTTATGTTGGTATTTCCAATGGGCTTAGTTTTTTGCACTGTTTTGGGCACTTCTTTGATATATTTTAGTGTGAGACCCGTTTCAACTTATTTGGGGCGCTTCTCGAGTTCAGCACATTGACTGGTTAAGAATATTTGCTCCGAAACCTTACAGGTGATTACATCTTTGGCCCTGTTTGATTGGTCATTAAACTAGGCTATTATATCTTCAGAATCACTATTTATTTTGGATACCTGCTGACCAAGAAGTTCAACACTTTCCTCCAAAGTTGAAACCTTTGTTTCGAAACTGCAAAGACGTGGTTCTAGGTCGACATTGTCCATTTCTTCCTTGAATTCATTTTTAGTAGTAAGCGTCTTCTAACAGGACAATATCATCAGTAAGTAACAGCATTGCTGATTTTTCACTGGATACCCGTTTGCCGTGTTAAAATGTTTCTTCAATTAAAAAAAAAAAATTATTGAGGATAGAATATAACTTTGACTCGCACAATTTTTAACTAAACTTTGCCTCTTGTTATTTTTTTTTTTTTTTTTTTTTTAACGCCAAGTAGTTTTTATATAGATTATAAATATAAATTGCTTTCTCCTTTTATTAATACGTTTTCCTTGATCCGTCCAACCAATATTGTTTCTCTTGTATCCCGATTGTTCCCAAAACCAAACTTATCTTTTTCCGCCGCTTTTTCTATTCCTCTGAACATTACATCAGTATTTTTTAAGCATACGTCACCCCTACTGTAAAACAGCTTTTATATTTGTCATATTGTGTTATTTTCGGGAGCGTAGAGATGATACTTCAATTAGAATTCATCGGAGTGTCTGCACTTTCGTAATTTAAGCTTATGTTCTATTAATCATTCTTCTAAAACCTAAAGATTTTAGGAGTTCTGCAAGAATATCGCAATGCAGGTTTCTAAATTTCTGCCTATATCCCCTGAATGTCACCGCGTGCGTATACCATACTGATTCGTAGTGTTTGTGTTATGATGAAGAATGTTGCGGAAATACAAACTAATCTTTTTCGTAGTTCCCTAACACGTAAAATACTCTCATTATTGTTCCTGTTTTTGCTGTTATTGTTTTGAGATTGCAATTTCCTCACAAAATCACTTCTATCTACAAAATTTTCACTTTTTATTTCCTTTTCAGCTTCGGTATAGTTTTATTTCGTCATCGTCGTCTTATGAGGTTGGCATATGTGCTTAAAACTAGTGGTATTCAGACAGGATTAGTTTTCATGCTCATCAAAATAAATCTATCACTATAGATACTGTTGCTAAATAAGGTAGACAGTTTTTTACTGTTGAGTACAAATGTCACAGCAGTAACCCTTTAGTAACTTATTCGTCTTTCCATTAAATCCAATTAATTCCAACGTTAAAACTGAAGTTTTCTTTACGTTCTACAAACTTTGTAACGCATCCTGACTTCTAACACTCCAAGCTTCGATGAGTACTACCTATCTACGAATTCTGATGACTGCGAAATAAGCAATAACCATCCACTTATGTGACTGTATGCTGGAAGCATATGTCACTCACTGTGTAATATGATATAATTTCATGGTATCAAGATACACTTTAGAGTCTTTAATATTATCATTTATATTTGCCTTCCACATCCCAGGCCGTTTACGAGCAAATTGTGATTCTTTATAGAGTAAAATCTCATTCGCCGGTTGGCTCTTTCCGGTTTTAATATTCAAGTCTTGGTGAGATGTTTGTTTTAGCATCAACGAATAAACTGACTATCCCATCAAAAAATTATAGGTGATAAAGAAATCTTAAAATTCATAAAAACAGCTTTCCATCCTCTCATTGAAGGATGCATTCTGACTGATGTCATTATTAGATGAGAGTATATTTAAGTTGTAAAACAGTAAAAGAGAAAGCTAAAGAGTCTGTATTCATGTTTTCAGTAAACCATAGGGCTCTCTTAAATGAAAAAAATTACTGGAGAAGCCACATCTGCAGATGAGAATACCATTTTGCAGTATTCTAAACTCATAATTGTATACCGAAAGAAGTGTTTGAGAATGAAATAAGTTTTGAAAAAAAAAAAAGTCTAACAGGTTACTTTGTCGCGTTGTTAACCGACCTTTATGGAACACTTACCCTAAGTCGGTCCATGCTAACACATTTACTGCCATCTATTGTTGAAGATGTTTCCAGGTGACATCTGTAAACATCTGGTTAGGAAATAATAATAGAGACCTAACTATAACTTCAATGGTGTAGGTAGCTCCTTGGAATGATTGCAAGAGATGTGATCAAATGGATTTATTGTAAAGACTGATTGAAAGCATTCATTACATAATGGATACACTCTTAAGTGATTGAATACTGTTACACAGATCGGAGGTGTTTCGACCATGGCTAAATATGGATCATTTGATCCAAATTAGTAGGGACTGCTTTTATGAGCCAGGGGAGGGGAGGAATGACTGAATTTACCTAATATGATCGTGGCTCCGTAAATTACAGAACTGTTCGCCAAAATTTCACATCGCGGACTGCCTTGGTCACTTTGTACACACTGTCTGCTTTGGTCTAGAGGTGGAGGATCGGCGTTTGCAGTTGGCTGGGCATTCACGAGGTTGCCACATGGACATTGCGTGAAGCTCACCTGCTCTCTTCAAGCGCGCTAGCTTGCGTTATGTTTCCCACAGGAAACTGCAGCAACAAGCGTGACCTTGGCGGTGCGTCACGTCGCCAAGAGATACCGGCTTAGCGTTACGCCGTTTAGCTAGACTCACAAAGTAAACTGCCTTTTTTAAGTTAATAATTTCTATGGAAACGTATATCCGCGACAGCTTACATCAGAAAGTAAAAAGTAATCACCCGTATTCGAGGCAAAAAAAAAAAAAAAACTGTTACCTTGCTACGCTGTTCAAATAGAACTGACGATTGCTTGCTTAAATCTCTTGCACTTTACAGGTCACAAAATGTCGTACTCTAAGAACAAGCAAAACCTCTACCTGTGTTTGTATGTACCAATGCCAGTTTGTTCCTGTAGCTGAAGTTTATTCGAAGAAAAATCATTTTAGATTTAATGGTGGCAAATTCATGAAGCATTTGTTGACTAGTAGACCGGAATGGCGTTCCACACACCGGAAAAAACCGCAGTTTACCTCTCCGGCAACCATCAGCAAATGCAGCCAATGTTGAACTCGACGACCTCGCCAAGGAGCCTACATCACAGGGGCAATGGGGAGCACAGGCACGAAACTTCGCAGCCTAAGCGGGATGAATATTTGTATAACAATCGGATGTTGAAGTCGAATATTAACGATTCCCAGCATGAAACCCAAGGTGAAGAAGAATAGAAGTAGAAATAGAGGTGCAGGGCTAGAAAAATGTAAAGAAAAGGTGAACACTGAAAAAAATCTGGATTGCACTTTAATTCAGTTACTTCGTCTGTAAGAAAAATACCAGAAGAAAATAAATTAGTTAACGGAATGAAAGTTTTTTAATCAATACGACACAGGCGTAAAAATAACCACTCACCAATTTCACCGTTTTCTCCCCGCAGGGGCCTGGTACGCAAGTGCCAGGTACGGGTTTGGCGAACCCGCGGTGCCCAAGCTGGAAACTTGTGAGCGCCGCAAGTTTCCCACACCGTAAACTCCTACCATGCTTCAACGACCACCGTAGGGCGTGGCGGTGGAACGTTGTGTGCCTAGGAGAACGGGGATCTTGGCTTCATCGCCCGGATCGCGAGGACGGAACAAACCTCTATAAAAAACCCCTTAACCTCAAGGTCGGATACGTGCCGAGGAGGTGCATGGGTGAGAGGCGGATCACTCGCTAACGTACAACCTCAGGGGCACCTGCGCACCCCTGTTGTATTAGCGATTCTTTTTAAACTGGTTTAACTCGTGGGACCACAACGAAGCCTCACAAGAAAACCAAAAACCCCTGCGGCCCGGGTGTGTCGCAGGTTAATATAAACACACCCAGTTCAAACAAGCGGGTGAGGGTTGAAAGCCCACCTGAATCGGAAAATAGTAACAGGAAGGGTCATTTTATTGATGATGCCTTTATTATAATGGCAAGAAAGGAGGGATCAATTGAGAAGGTCTCTCCTTTCTATATTCAAAAAGGACTGGAAGGAATAGTCGGGACATTAAAAAGTGTGAAAAAGCTGAGGAACGGGACCCTGCTTTTAGAAACATCTTCCTATAAGCAGGCTGTCTCACTCCTTAAGTGTGAGAAGCTCGGGGAGTTCGCAGTAAAGTGCGAACTCCATAAAACTCTGAATAGCAGCAATTGATGGATTTGATGGATTTAGAGTCCGAGGAACTCCTTAATGAGTGGAGATCAGAGAATGTGGTCGAGGTTCGACAGATCATGCGAAGGGTTAACGGCAGTCTGGAGAAGACTGCCACCTTCGTCCTGACATTCGACACTCCAACGTTGCCAAAAGACATAAAAGCTGGGTATTTACATCTAAACGTTCGCCCGTATGTACCGGACCCCATGCGCTGCTTCAAGTGCCAGAGGTTCGGGCATACGACGGCGAACTGCAAAGGCAACCCCACCTGTGGGAAATGCGGTAAAGCGGCGCATGAGCCAGGTGCCGCTTGCACCCTCCCGCAGGTGTGTGTAAACTGCTCTGGGTCGCATCCAACCTGGAGCAGGGAGTGTCGGGTGTATCTGGAAGAAAAAAAGATACAGGAGCTGAAAACGAAAGAGCGGATATCTTACGGGGATGCAAAAAAGCGCTACAAGGCTTTAGCACCACCCGTCTTCGCAACCAGCTTCGCTAAGACGTTGTCAGCTCCTGTCAGGAAACAAAACGCTGCTACGCAGACGTCCGTTGCGGACATGGGCACAAGTCCAATGTGCTCATGTCAGTGCAGATGTGGTGCCACACCCATCAAGGTCTTAACACCTAGGACCGCGGACGTCGGTAGTAACACGCCGGCAACCTCGGCCACTAAGAAACCAGGTCCACCAAGTCCACCAGCTACAGCACAGCCATCCGCTACAGTAGCTACAGCCGCTATTCCTTCGGCTACAGTAGTGGGAACAACAACAGCAGACACAGTAACTGCAACGCCATCGGCTAGTAGCGGATGGCAAACAGTGCGGAAAGTTCGGGGTCCGAAATTCAAACAAACGGACCCCACCTTGTTCTTAAAGTCCCCTTCTACTTCTCCTCCCAGATCCCCAACTGGCAGGGAGAAGAAGGGGAACAGGCCTCGGCGGAAGAAAGGTCCGCACGACTCCGAGGCCTCAGAACAACAGTCGTCTTCCGACCCAGAAGACGACATAATGCTGGTGGACGAAGATAGTTCCGTTCCTCAGCAATTACATGCGCAGGACCCACCCGACCCGGGGCGGGTGGTTTTAAATAGGTAGGATGGCTCCCATACTTCAGTGGAACGTTAACGGCTTCCAGGCTCACACAGAGGAAGTCCAACTCTTAGCACGGTCTAATCCATTGTGTCTCTGTCTTCAAGAGACACATTTTAGACCACAACACCAACCTGTGCTAAGAGGGTACGACATTTATAGAAAGGACGATACCGAGGGTGATCGAGCTAAGGGAGGAGTGGCTGTGTTGGTCCGAAACACAGTCCACTCCGAACCCGTTGCTCTCACCTCCACACTACAAGCAGTTGCGGTGAAAATACACGGTCCAATCCAACTGACCGTATGCTCTCTCTATCTGCCACCCAGTTTGTCCGTCGACTACGACGACCTGGTTGGCATTATACGACAACTCACTCGGCCCTTTCTCCTATTGGGAGATTTCAACGCGCACAGTGCGTTGTGGGGTTCCACTACCGATTGCCCCAGGGCCGAGTGGTTGGTAGATTGATAGAGCAGGAGGAAATTTGTATCCTGAATACAGGGCAAATGACTCATTTCACCACTGCTACCGGTACGTCTTCTGCCATTGACCTTTCGTTATGCTCCCCCTCCATCGCGGACTCCGTGCATTGGGAGGTGGATCGCGACCTACATGGAAGTGACCACTTCCCTGTTTGGATGCACGTCGAGTGCGAGCGGGGAGGAGGTAATAACCGGCGTAAATGGAACGTCAGTGGTGCAGATTGGCAGCTCTTCTGCCGTTCTGTACTACTGCAACCCTGTGGTAGTATACAGGAGAAGGTGAATCACTTCACAGAAGTGATTCACCGTGCAGCTGACGTCTCCATGCCGAAAAGCTCCGGAACGCTGCGAAGGACGCCCGTCCCCTGTGGAGCGACGATTGTCGTTCCGCCATCCAGGGTCGCAGACGTGCGCTGCGTCGTTTTAGGTTGTGCCCAACATCGGACAACCTAGCAGCGTTCCGAATAGCCGAGCTGAGGCGCGTCGTGTTGTTAAGGAGAGCAAGAAAAGGTCATGGCAGACCTTTGTGAGCACCTTAATCGTTTCCAACACCTTCGTCGAAAGTATGGGAGTCCATCCGCCGTATATCTGGAAGGTACTCCCGCCCACCAGTATCTGGGTTGCTGGATCGAGGATGTATAATTACCGACGAACGAAGCGTGGCGCGGCTGATGGCGGAGAGCTTCGCCGCCATCACTTCGTCCGCTAACTTTGACCCTCGGTTTCAGCGACGAAGAGTCGCTGCCGAGAGGCGCCCGCTGTGCTTCGATTCGTCGAATACAGAGGCCTACAACTGCCCATTTACATTTTGGGAACTGGAGGCAGCGCTAAACAGCGCCAACGACACTGCTCCAGGGCCTGACTCGATCCAGTACCAGATGCTGAGGCATCTTAGTAAAGATGCTAAAGAGTACCTTCTGGATATTTTTAACGATATATGGACCGGAGGACACTTCCCCGACTCGTGGAAAAGAAGCAACATTAATCCCCATTTAAAAACCTGGGAAAGACAAATCGTTGCCAGGTAGTTATCGTAGTATAGCCTTGACTAGCTGCGTTGGGGAAGACACTGGAGAGGATGGTTAACCACGCCTCATCTGGTGTCTTGAATCCGTAATTTGCTCAGCCGCTTTCAGTGTGGATTCAGGAAGTCGCGTTCCACCTTGGACAACCTGATCCTCCTGGAGGCGGCAATCCAGGATTGCGTTTATCCGCAGCCAACACCTGGTAGTGTCTTTTTTTTGACATCGAAAAGTCATACGATACTACCTGGCGACATGTATTTTAAAACAGTTACACGAATGGGGGTTTAGAGGTAACCTTCCCCGATTTTTTAAAATCATTTTTATCTGGTCGTTGCTTCCGGTACCGAGTCGGCCAAAGAAGTGTCCGACCTTTTTATTCAGGAAAACGGTGTTCCTCAAGGTTCAGTTTTAAGCGTAACCCTTTTTGCTATTGCCATAAATAGCATATCAACTGTTATAAGGAGGCCCATCCGGTACTCCTTATACGTTGACGACTTTTTTAATTTTATTGCATCGTCTAGCCTGAGAAGCGCTGAGCGGCAGCTGCAGCTCACGCTGAACAGCTGGATGAACACACCGGCTTTCGTTTCTCTGCTGAGAAAACTCGGTGTGTACTTTTTAGCCGCAGTAGAAGTCTTTTTAGCAGAACCTCATCTCACCTTGAGGAACACCGTTTTAGGTTTTAGTGAAACTGTTCGGTTTTCTGGGCCTCATTTTAGATAGTAGGCTTACATGGCTGCCGCATCTTAAAGATGTCAAAGCCAGAGCCCTGAAAGCTCTTAACGTTTTAAAATGTCTGTGCGGCAGGTCGTGGGGCGCTGACCGCTCCTGCCTGCTACAGTTTTATAGAGCCTTTGTACGGTCGCGATTGGAATACGGTTGCATTGTCTACGGTTCGGCACGGGACAGTTACCTCGTATTCTGGATAGTGTCCACCATGCAGGAATTCGTCTCGCCACAGGTGCATACCGCACCAGTCCGATACCCAGCATTTGTGCTGAGTCTGGCGAGCCGCCACTTTCCATCCGCCGGCGTCTCCTCATGGTGCGACACTACATACATATTGCCACAACTCCTGGCAGTCCCGTGTACGACGTAGTTATTCATCCTAACTTTGAACGGCTATATTTCAACCGTCAAAGAGCAACTAAACCGTTTCAGCTACCGTACAAAGGCTATATTGGAGGAATATGGGTTTTCAGATGCCCTCTTTTTATCACCAGGGTTGGAGTAAATCTCCTCCCTGGCTTTTAAAGAGGCCCAGAATAGTTTTAGAATTGTCGCGGTACAACAAGCTGTGTACCGCCGACAATGTTTTTATCCGAACTTTTAGCGATGTTTTAAATCAGTTCCGCGATTTTACCCCGGTATACACGGATGGGTCTAAGCAGGCTAATGGAGTTGGCTGCTCTGTGGTGTTCCCTCGAGCGACTTTTAACTACAAACTAAATAGCTGTTGTAGCGTGTACACTGCAGAGTGTTACGCTTTGTTAAAGTCGCTCCAGCATATGAAAGTAAGTCGCCGCACGAAGTACATCATATGCTGTGATTCCCTCAGTTGCATCCAGGCTATAGGAAGCATGTACCCAGCAGATCGTCTTGTCCAGGATATTACAGGACACCCTCCGATCCCTTCAATCTTCCGGAAAGGAGGTCGTTTTCTGCTGGGTACCCTGGTCATGTGGGAATCAGGGGGAACGAGGCAGCTGATGAAGCTGCCAAGTTAGCCTGCAACAAGGTCAGAGTTGACTTTGATCCGGTCCCAAAGTCTGACCTTGCCTCGGCGGGGAAATGATTTGTTTTTGACATTTGGCAGAGGCAGTGGCTGGAGGTAGAGCATAATAAGCTCCGGCTGGTCAAACCGACCGTTCAGCCGTGGAGCAGCTCCCTCCAGCGGGCGAGGAGGGATGAGGTTCTCCTCACTCGCCTCCGTATAGGGCACTGTCCTCTGACTCACAGCTTTCTCTTCCGCCGGGAGGACCCACCCGAATGTGATGCTTGTGGCGTACCTTTGACGGTGCGCCACATTTTAACTGATTGTGTATCTTTTATAGACTTTAGGGCAGATGTTGGCCTGGCCAACGATTTGGCCCTGATTTTAAATAATGAGACCAGCAATGTGGCCAAGGTTTTAAAGTTTTGTGTATCTGCCGGCCTGATATCTAAAATTTTAGGCAGGTCGGCGTAATTTTAGAATGGATGGCAGGCCCCTTTACAGCCCACCATCCATGTGCTCTGTTCTATTTTTTTAATTTTGTTTTAATTCATTTCGCGCTGGCCCTTTTACAGCCAGCGGATATTCAGTGTTTTTTAAGTATTCTGTGAACCTGTTTGGCTCCTCTACAGCCATCCAGGTGTACAACGGTCTTAGTTCCAGGTGGCCCCTTTAGGGCTACATCTTATTTTTGTGTTTTGTTTTTATGTGCTGTCTGTATGGTCGACCCCTTTACAGTCGACCATGCAGACAGTACTTTTATTATGAATTTTAATCATAGCCTTTGCTGGTAATTGTTAGGGCGCTAATGACCTCGTTGTCGACGCGCCCTAAAGCCACAAAAACAACAACAACAACATCACCGTTTTCTGCATGTATTTCATTAACTTGTGCAGGATACTTCTTCCACCCGTTCAGATAGATCGGATTATACCAAACATGCTTATGTCTATCAAGAAAATCGGCATTCAAAGAACTACAAATTAGAACATAATATAACGTTTCCAGGACCTTCAAAATCCTAATAATTACTGAAATAAATTAAAAGTTGTTTACTTTATCGTTACTGCTATTATTTCATTTGGATAAATACAAGCTCTTATTGTGGTACGTAGATGTTTGATATTGCCTTCCAATCATGCGACCAGAAAATCAGAAGTATTGGTACTTATGCGTAAATAATTGAAAAAAAAATTGTTACCATCAGCTTCAAGTTTTTCTAAAAGCATACAGAAACTCCCTACAAAATACCTCAGTCGACAGAGGATACTTCAAGTACTGTACATTTTTTTTTTAATATCTGTATTTTCTTATAAGGTATAATAACCCACGAATGTAAATTTTGTTGAATGCGAAGCACAACTTTCTTCATAAAAGCTACATAAATACCTACAGCACTTTCTTTGAAAGGGTCTACAGGTCAGCACCATTACCAGCTCCGGGTTTTTCTGGTATGTGAAAGCGTCCGGAGGGTTATTCGGCGGCCGGGTGGCAGTGTTAATTTGGCAGACGTTCCGCCTTAGTTGTGCCTGGACTTGCTTAATCCATAAATAAATGTACTCTATATATTTATTTTGCTGGCAATTTTAGATGCAGACTTCTAGGGCGCAATTGTTACGGTTCTTGTATTTTGATCACTTTGACTGAGAGAGATGGTGATGAAAAGAATTTTTTACTCCTTTCTTTCCCAAATTAAGGCCAATAATCAGATGCAACAGATCACGATGAGCGTTGCGTAATATAATCTAGTTACTTTTTATTTTTCTTAGCTGCTGCAGTGCACTGTTGATAAAATTGTTATTGAAGGTTTTTAAACCATTTTACCCTGCTGAAATGATGCATTCAAATACCAACTTAAACATTGTGTTCCGTGTAATAGACTGTTTCGTGTGTAAAGTAAAATACACACCTTAAACAGTGTTACTGTGCAATCTCTCTCAATTTCTCTTAGCTAATTCCGATTTTGTATATTGTCAAAATCTGAACTATAAATTAAAGATGTGCTTTATTAAGTTGGGCTAACTGGATAAATTCATGTTCCTTGGGAACACTGTGATTTTGTTTCATACCAAGCATCTTGATTTGAGATATCCGTCGTCTCCTCCCCACTCCTTCCTCAAAATTAAATGAAGGCAACTGTTAAGTTCCAATGCGCTCTAAGTTCACCTTCTGAATTACTATACTACAAGCTCATTTGTTTCAGGAACAATAAAAGAGCTGACAAACATTAAGTTAAATAGCTATGATCGTGTTAGAAGGAATGTCAACTGTGAAGTGATCATGGTGCAAGTAGGCCTACTCCTACTTTCTAATATCAGCGGATTTCAAGCTTACCAGATTCCTCTGAAATATTAGTAACTGCATTTTTACAACAAAATTAAGCGTACTGAACTCACTTTGGAAGTAAATTGATGCCAAGCCACTGACTTGTAGCTATAATGTGCCACGTAATCAATAGAAGTGTCAGTAGCTATGTTATTTTCTACGAATTTCCAATCAGCAACAGTCAATTAGTATCAGATTTGACGACAGCAATTACAATGTATAGAATTTAGCTAAAAAAAAAAATCCATTCTCATAGGGCGTCCAAACCTCATAAGTTCTTTTTCTGCATCCTCATACACTGTTCTCTCCAAGCCTATATTCTTATAAAAAATTTCCTCATTCTTTAACATCATTTTAGCGTATGGTATTATATATATATATATATATATAAACAGTTAACTTCGACCTTCTTTTAACATCTGTTTATGGTATTACCAACATCCCTCATATTTAGTGGTGTTTTGTATAAATTTCCTTGGAAGACGTAAAAGACCTGTAATGCGTCCTGGTGGCTGCCGTCAACGCTCTGTTTTCAGGTTACCAGTAACTCTGAAAATCAAATATGGTAAATAATTACCAAGAAACACACAAGTTAATTATTCACAACTTATTTTACAGGTTTCCCTCATGAAAGCCACCAGCCGTAAATCAAAAATTCCTCAGGAGAGTGCTGCCACTTGGGATTGAAATCGGCCAATAATTTCAACTGTTCCTTCGACCTTTTTCTGTAAATAGTACCTGATACATTCACCACACTAGATAACGATTCCAATTATTCGTTAACTATTTAATTTAATTGCGATGGAGAGCACACTTCGGTGGCAATTTCCCTACACAAACATTATTCCCCCTTTCTTGTACCCATCTACTATTACCCTCAACAAATTTGAACTTTTAAATTGTTTCGCCTTTTTTTTGTGAATTATTCATCAATTACGATGTCGTCGGGGTGACCTACATGCTTTTGGGGTGGGGCTTGAGCCCCCCTCCCCCCCATCTTACACCAATATACGCTTTGTACACCCCCACGACTCTTTTCACCCTCCTCCTGTCTTCTACTGAATCCCATTAAAGCTCTTTTATCATATCGGTTACAGATTGTGTTGTGCGGTAATTTCCAGAGACAATTCTAGCAGCCCTTCTTTGAACACCCTCGAGCTCCTTTATTTGATACCCAAAATGTGGTTTCCATACTACACCACCATATTCAAGCAATGGTCTGACCAAACTTTTGTAACCCAATTCTTCTACTTCTCTTGTCTGAGAAGTGTCCTGGAGTGATCGTCATACGCATAATAATCTTTGTTTGACATGAATGTCAGTTTAAGTATATAAAAGGATTTCAGCGATGCTAATTATTGAACAGGGAACCTCTCATTTAAAACTGAGCTATCGAGCCATTCTTGAGATAACAAATAGAAGTGTGATAAAGTTTTTGGTTGTGTAGGATGACGAGGACTCTGACGCTGGTCCAACGCTCCGCGGGAGCGTCAGCGAGAGGGGAGACGGCGGCGGGGTGAGCAGAAGAGGAGGCGGTGTGGGCAGCACACCCCCGGAGGCAGGCACCTTCTTCAGGGACGGCAGGCGGCGCATAGACTTCGTGCTGGTGTACGAGGAGATGAGTTCCAGAGCTGGCTGTGGCAGCGTGACGTCGGGACGCTCATCGCTCGGCTCAGCAGACCCTGTCGTGACACCAGCCTTGTCCTCTGCTGACAAGCGCGCTTCCAAGAGGGAGCTGTGGAGGCAGCGCTTCATGAGCAATCTGCGCCGAGCCGGGCTCGACATGGAAGAGGTGATCACCTGTCTACCTCTACCTTCCCGACGAATTTGCGTGTCAGCAGTCTCAAACCAAAAACTGGTGGGGACTGACAGGAATTCGGTCGTCACCTTTTTGAAAGATCCATACCATAATTTTCTAGAAGTGATTTTGAGGAAATGTGGAATACCCACATATGGATGACCGGACGCGGATTCCAACCCGTGTCCTCACGAATAAAAAGACCAGAGCGTTACCATTCTCCTACCACGATCTGTGTGGCAAATGGGAGGACATGAGTTAGAATCTCCGTCCCACCATTCAGATATCTGCTTTGAATTTATCTTCATCTCTTGATGAATTATCCAGCTGGATATCCTGTCCAGATCATGCTGCAGCTGTTTAGTCTTCTACAATTTTGATCCTATTATATAGCATTATGTCATCTGCAAACAATCTAACTCCTGACCATAAACAGTCAATACGATCATTCATTAGAATAAAAATACCAATGATCCCAAAACACTACCCTGCATCACTCCTATTTTGACATCCACTTTTGATACTGCATTTCCTGACTTTTTGCTGTCTACCTTTTAGTAATTCTTCTACCCTACCTTATTTACCATGATTTTATGGCTGACTTTGTCTAAACCTGTTGAAAGATCCAGTGCTAAAATCTCCATTTATCCCCCCTTGATTCATCCAAAATATCTTGTATATAGCCTACTGAGAATCACGTGAATATCCTTGTCTAAGGCCATGTTCTTGACTTGAAAAACACTTACATTCCTGACATACATTTTTGATATGTTTGCATATTAATCTCTTCATTAATTTACTTATCACTGATATAAAATTATTTGGCCTTCAATTTTTGATCTTATTTATAATAACTCCTTCATACTGTTATCACACTTTCCCAATCCTCTGGTAAGCGGCAAGTATCCACACTCAGTTTATGTAATGTTTCGAGATAGGGTACACTGTCACATCCTGCTGTTTTTGACATCTGTAGTAATATTATCTATATTAGCCCTTTTTTCAGCTTTCTCAGTTCCTTCATGATATCCTCATGAAGAATTTCAAATTCTTTTAGTCTTCTCATTTCCAATTGTGTAAATAAGCTCATGTTCCAGTTTACATGCTCCCATTCCTGTATTATTGTCCCTAATGGTTTCACTAAGCCAGTTACTTAAAATCTCTGCCTATTTCAAATCCCCAGCAACTTCTTCTCCATCCATATCTATAATTGTCTCAACACCCTGTCTTTCCCTCAGTTTTCTAACTTAGCCATAGAAGTTTCTAGATTCATCCATCCATAACCTCCCTGCAACTATAATATTCTTCATAAACCTATTATCAGCCACCTTCTTTGCTATTATTAATTCCTTGTTTAATTGTTTTAAGTATTCCCCACTGCATTGAAATTTTCCCCACTACATTGAAATTTCTTAACCTGTTGTGTTCCCTTCTCACCAACCTCTTAAACCACCTCACCTACCTATTAGAGAGTCTAGGTTCTGTTATCTTTATTTTCTAATTTGGAATAAATATTTCTTCACCTTTTTATTATCTCCTTGAAAACTTCCACTGTAATTATGCCTTCCTTTCATTTGCTGAAACTTTATCTGAAATATATCTTAAATTTCAAAATCTGTGCCTTTTTATAATTGTACCTAATTCCCTCTTCAATTTGACCACAGGTTTACTAAATCCTCTAATATCCATAAGATTATTTTCAAAGAAATGCTCCAGCTACTCCAGGTTTGATAGGCCTGTCATAATTTTGAGAAGGGAGGGGGAAGAATGTTTATTCTTTGTCATCTGTGTGTGACACATGTAATTTGTGTTTCATATGATAAGTGTATTTGTGTTTGTAAGATGTGTAGTTTTTGAGGCAGAGCTTAGAAATCATCTCAGCATTCATCTAGAATAGATAATTTCAGAAAACAACCTAAACACCATGTGCAGAATGGCTGGAATATGGGACACAGGATTTGAACCTTGGACTGCGGTAACTTCCCAAAAGTGTCGTGATGGTTTAACATGCACAACCACACTGACAGATGGGACTAACATATATATATGAATACAAATCATATCACTAGATTTGCTTGTGGAGATTGCCTCTGAACATAATCGGTAACTGATGTTATAAAAGAGCTAGGTTGGGAATCGCTGGAAAACAAAAGTGGGTGAAGAGAGTTCAGGTGCTGTATAAGGCATATATTGGCAGAATTTGGTGTAATAATAAAGAGTAGAATGTAAGAAATCACCATGAACTATTACGTGATTTTCTGCATAAGATAATTGAAAACCCCGTTTTTGGGTCAGACAGGCTGAAATTCAAGAGAATAAAGAAGCAACACAAGCAAAACTGGCTGGAAATGAATAAATGAAACAATTTAACACGAGAGAAAAAATTGCAGAGATGCTAGACATGGGTCCAAGAAATCACTCAAAAAAGTGTTCAATTGATGTTAAATGGAATTCATTGAAGAGAGATGTCAATCATAGCTGGTGCAGCTATATTAGTCTTCAGGAAACAAGCTGCCCAAAAACCTTGGATCACTGAAGAAATTTTGAAGCTGATGGATCTGAGGAGAAGGCACAAAAATGCTCAGGATTAATCAGGAAGAGAGCAAAACAGAAAATTTAGAAATTAAATAAACAGGAAATGCAAAAAAAAAAAGCAAAGGAGGAAAAAGTTTCAAGAAAAGTGCAAATAAATATAAAATGAAATGGTCATAAGTATAGTAGATGTGGCCTAGAGGAAGATTAAACAGTATTTTTGACAAATGAAGAAAAGATGTATACAAACTAAAGCTGCTGATGGATACCTCTTTTACTCGGAAAATAGAGCTAATCGATGAAAGGAATATACAAAGAAAGTATATGCTGAGGGATAATTTGAACAAATTGTACTGGAAAAAGGAAGGCACTGTAGACATTGATGACTTAACAGATCCTGTTTTGATGACAGAATTTGATAGAGCTATGAATGATTTGAAATCGGATAAGACAGCTGAAATTGATGAGCTTCCTGCAAAACTTCTTAAATCCGTGGGAGAAGAATGAATCCAAATATTATTCAAAATAATATCAAAAAGTTGAGAGAAGAAATTCCAACTGATTTTAATAAAAGTATCATCTTCACAGTTCCAATGAAAGCACAAGCTGATAAATTTAAAATCACATACTTCAGATTACTGATCAGGATAATATTCAGAATAGAAAGGATAGTGGAAGAGAGACTAGTTGAAGATCAGTTTGGGTTTAGGAAAAACTATGTATACGAGAAGAAATTCTGATTTAAGGTTAATACTTAAACGGCAGTTCAAGAAAAACAAAGATACTTTTGTGGCATTGGTCAATTTACAAAATGTTTTTGATAATGTTAGATGGAACAAATTCAAAATTTTAAAGATTTCAGGTCTAAAATATCGAGATTGAAAAAAACACTTTACAATCTACGTATATTGGAATGAAGTGTCTGGAACAAATGTAGAGAATCATGAGGTGTGCATCAGTTAAAAAGGGAATGAGACATGATTGTAGTCTATCCCCATTAATATTCAACGTGTATGTAGAGGAAGCAATAAAGGAAGTAAAAGAAAAATTTGAATGTGGCATAAGCGTTCAAGGAGACAAAATCAGTATGCTACAATTGCTGATGACCTTATCCTGTTAGAACAGTCTGAGGTTACTGAGTGGCTATTATAAGGATTTTTAGGTTTAAATTAAAATTCTTGAGTTTTAACACTACAGATAAAAGCTTATATCTTCATACCTGATCTGGAATAGATGATGATATTGGTGCATTTGAAATTTAGGTTACTGGGGTGCTGATTGATAAGGTATCTGTAGTGGCAGAAGGAATAGGGGTATTGAGCTTACCTCCATATCTGGACCAAGCTCTCACCTGTCTTAAATATCCATATTTCAAAGATTCTAAAGCAGCTATTACAGACACAAGCTCTTCTTCTGAAAATGATGAAGATTGAACAATTTGAGCTGTCTTTTATCTTCTGCGGGAGATAGTTATATGACTACAAGAATTCGGGACATTTTTATCCATGGTTAGACCTTTACTTTCAGTACCATGCTGGATATGGATTTGTTCTGAAGTATTCGGTAAATTCTCAACTAGATCTTTTTAATTTGTTCCATACACTTATGTAACAGAAAATTCAAACCTTTATGGAATGAGTACTACAGCATTACAAACAGGATAATAGAAAGAAAAATTCAGAACAAAATGTACCCTTTGTTTGAATAATCTCCAGAGTCCTTTTATATCAGTTATATGTTAATATATTCTGATGATTGTATTCTGTGTACTACATAATTTATGTTCATCTCATGTTTACCACATGTTACACTTTAAATTGAGTTGAAATAATTATTTTATTTTTCCTTCTGTTGGTATTGTTCATAATGCTACTCAGCACCTTATGTGGGATTGGTCTCCAATCATGTGTAAATGCTTATTGATGCCATGATAAGAGGAATAACTTGTATACACACTTAATTTATCCAAGAATTAACATTGATTAATTTTTCATAGTAAAGAAGTGATGAACATTTTTATACAAGAAGAAACCTGAAAATAATGTTTCCTTTCAGGAGCTGGTAGAAACAAATACAAGCCGGAAAATGCTATGCTTCATAAAGCTGCATGCAACTTGGTCTGTTTTATGCCACTATGCAGAAGAACTAAACATGAGAGCACCATTACAGGTAAATATAATATACTGCAGTCTCATCTGGATTATTAATGCACTAATGAGAGGAATACCTTGTATACACACTTCATGTAATTTGAAACTAACATGCATATGTCAGAACTGTTTTGATAGAGAGAAACAATTCTATAAAGTGTGTGAAAATTCTAAAATTATTTCTAAAACTTCAGTGTATTATAAAAATACAAATCTTTTACTAACCCATATTAAGCAGATATTTCAACCATTTTAGTAGTCCGTCATCTTTCTTTGGAAGTAAACCATTCAAACTTGACAATTCATTCATAAATAAATAAAACCTTTCCTTAAGAAGGAAAAATTGTATTTGACTGAAACAATTTTGTCCACAGGCACATCCAAACCCTTCAATAAACTGGTCTGAACAAATACTGAAAGCTCTAAGGCTGCCAAACATTATGTATGAAGATGTTCCCAACAAACCACTTGACTACTATACATGCCCATTCCGGAAGTCAAAAATAGATAGGTAATGTATCATATGAGTGAGAAATAATTGGATTGGAATGTCGACACTTGTTGGTCACCCAGTCGGAAAATATCCTTGGACATACCTTTCTGATGTTATAGTTGAAATACTAATTTTGAACAGCCAGATCCTACCAAAGCTTTCAATCAGAAGCTATATATCCTATTGATAATCACAAATTATTACTCAAAATTAACCACTGCTTGTTTATCAAAATCCACCAAAAATTCAGTATATCATTACTTAGGTTAATTATTTTTGTTTTATGAAGCCAGATTTGAAGTTCTCATTGGGATCAGTGAGAGAATAGTCATAATTGAAGACATTATACAATGTTGATCTTTTTCCTTTACAAATAAATTCATTTTAGGATGAATTAGATTTACCATGTTATGTGTCCGCTATTTATTTTGACCCCTCCAGCTCCATTACCATAAAAAAAGTAAAAGAAACCTCGCTGAAGGTAACATTTAACAACTGTCAAATGTTCCAATTAGTGCTAAGATATGAGGCAGTTTCCATAGATGTCTAGTTACCACTTTATCACTATTTTTTATCTCAAAATTTTCTGAGTGTAACATACACACCCATCTATTATCCTTTATAAATTTTAATCAAATTCTTTCAATGTTTCTGATAAACTATTCAGCATTTCCCTTGATAATTTATTTCATTATCTGACATCTTACCTACAAAAGAAACTTTTCAAAATACCTTGTACCAGCTTGTGTTCATGATTTTCTCATCTCTTCCATGCAATACTCCTAATTCTTCTACCAAACATTCTTCAAGGCCTCATCTATACGTATAATAAAACTATAACCAGGAAAAAGTATGTACGTTTAAAACAATTTTTAAATAAAATAATAGTTTCATAAAAAATAAAAACTGCGTTTAAAAAATGCTTCAAAAAACTTTATACCTTGCATAGAAGAAAATAAATCTAAATGGAAAGTATTTTTCATTGTTACTGAAATTTTTATATTAATCACTCATTTTTTGAGTTGATGCCAGCTGTCACATTGCAAGGAATGAATTGCTGGACTTTATTTGCTATTTGAGGTGACACAGAGAGTACAAATGAAAATTCTGAATTTTTAACAGTATGTAGAGAGGCCGATATTGTTTTTGTGGCAGACAGTTTAGGGGAACAAATTAGAAGGTATCTTAATCAGTGGCTCAGCCTAGTTGGTGGTCATCTCTCTGGTAATACATTGTTAGCTGGTAGGCTGTGTCATGCAGTAAATGCTTTATAGTTAGTATAATCAGTTTTTCTGAAACATGTTTCTAGCATTAATAATAGGTAAGTAGTAACATGACTTTTATGTATCATTTTCAGTCCTTATGGTTGCCATTTTTTGTTTATCTTGCTTTTGTTGGCACCTCCTCCAAAAATAACTGATTAATCTAAAAATTTCAATAATATTAATGTAAAATACTGTCCATTTAGATTTATTGTCTTCTGCACAGGGTATAAAGTTTTTTTGATGGTGTTTTTTTTTCCAAACAATTATTTTTTTATTAAATTTTTAGTGGTATTATAGATTTTTTTTATTTTAAGTATGCTCCAGCAGAACTTCCTGGTAGTTCGAAGGTACAGGCACTTGCTTTAAAATAAAAAAAATTCAGGCTTGATGTAAACGCAACAATTTCCAGACTGGGGGTGAATTGGATGCTGTGATAAGGAATTTTTTACATTTTGGTTCAGGCTGTGTTTCGACCTAATCACGAAATCTGTTAAAGCTGCTACTCGACAATCGAAACTTGTAACATCCTGGCATTAATACATACCACATACACAAATCTGTATCTGGAATATCTGTTTGTTCCAGCTTCACAGAGCAAATATAGATTTTTAATGGGTTTTCATAATGTGAAAACTTGAGGTTCGAGTTAAAATCTGACCTATGTTGAAACATTAGGACACATTTATTTTATGGATATTGTAAGCACCTTAGAATTTGGGTAAATTCTAATTTTCATAGCTACAGAGCATAAGGGAAGGAGAAAGCTTCCCAGTAAACATGTAAACATTAAATTTTTCAGTTTACTATTACAGGATATGATAAACCCGTTTCATGCAGAAGCTGATACTGCAAGCAAACTCAATAAATAACCAGATGTAAAAACAGTAAAGTTACTTAACATATAATACAAGCTCTAAATAAATGTTTTGTAATAGTAAAGAACCTTTAAACTAACCTGGAATAGGGTAATCCAATGTTATCCAATTTGTAAACAATTGATTTTTGTTACGTAATAATTTCACTAATTCCCAACTCTTTTTGAAGCAGTAAAGTAATTTTATAATAATAATAATCTGAAAGAAAGTTCAATTCAGTAAAATTTCGTAATTTTAGGCCATGTAAATAGAATAAAATTTTGAAAATTTCGTTAAGCACACTTTCACTTTCAACATTTTTAACCATATGTTTTAAATAATTTCACGAACTAAAAAGTAAATTTCCGGAAGGCACGAAAAATCTAGTATAACATATTAAAATTTCAAAACATTCCATGCAGTAGAACAGATGTTAAATAAATTTTAAAGTTATTTCGTCACTAGTCACAACATAGTAGTATTCAGGGGGGCTGACTTTGTGGGTGCTCGGGGGCTCCAGCACCCACAAGAGGTAAGTAATGGGTGCGGAGCCCCCCTGAAAATAGACATCAAAACCAATCAGTTACAAACTTTGAGCAATACCTAAATACCTACATAAAGTCTTGAAGAGATCGCCCTTCCTTTTGATGCAAGCGAATACGTGTAATCGTGTGGTAAATGAAGGTTTGATTTGTGAAAAGGCACGCACACAAGCAAGCCAAGCAACTTGCGGCCACAGCTCTGTTTCAGGTGTCTCACTCATTATTAGTCAAGCTGGTAAATAAAGCACGTGCTTTGAGAGTTTCCGTGGATAAATTCGTCCTTCGAAATCGTAAGATACCCAAAACAGAATAACCTTCCACTAGCTTAGTACGACTCAAATATTCCAACTAGAAGATTTAATTTCTGCTATTTCAGTTGGAGAGAAGAAAAGGCGATATTTTTTCAAACTAAGCTGCAGAAAATGTTTGCGTGCCTGTTAAAAAATGAAGATATATATAAAATGTGTTTGGCCAAATTTCTAAAGAAACCATGTCTAGTGGCATTTTTGCACCGAAAAATAATATTAACATTTAATTAAAACTGCAATGGAGTGCAAGCTCGTGGCAATTTCCCTACACAAGAGATGATAAGTCTATTAAAGCATTCACTCAAGTTGGTTTATCATCATGGAACAAAGCTTTAAAAAGGTTTGGAAAGCACGAAGTCTGACACTTACTGTTTTTGTACATTGCAGAAAGTCATTTAGAACGTGGTGCCAGTGCTCACTGCATGTTATCAAACATTAAACTACAAGATATGAAAACCATTAGAACTGGTTTCATAAAAATGATTTCAGCTCTTCGTTTTTTAATGACCGGAGGCCTAGCCATAAGGGACCACGAGGGCGAACATTGAAATTATATTCTGTTGTTGAAGCAGCAATAACAAGTTATTCTCGATTTAAACTCTTTTATGTCACTAACGAACTGTGCACAATTTTGAGTGAAGAAGTAGTGCATAAAATAATCAAAATAGTACAAAATGCGGTCTATTACTCGGTTACGGTTGATTAAAATAGTGATATTTCTAATAATGAACAAGTCACATTCTGCTATCTCTGGATGGATTGAAAGTGTAATATACATGAAACTTTTATTGGCCTCTGTAAAACGGCATCAACAACATCTGACAAAATTTGTTTGAAATTCTCAATGGTGTATTAAGAAGATTCGACATAAATATCAAGATTGGAGTGCATATTGGCCTTCAGTTGTCGGTTATAGCTATCAAAGCAAGAATAATTGCACATTCGTTTTTTTTTTTTGTTTTTTTTTTTTTCCTAGATACAATGAAAGAAACACACGTAATAAAAGAATTTTTATTATAAGTAAGAGAACTTATTTCATTTGTACGTGGTTCACCGAAACGCCAAGCTTGTTTTGAATCAATACAGGAAGCTGCCGATGTTCAAAACCTTTCTCGGTGGCTGTTTCGACCAACAAGATAGTGTTGTCATATATCTTCCTCGAAAACTATGCTAAACAATTAGCGTAGTGCTATGTTTTCTGAATGACACAAAAAGTCAGAAACACGACACCAGGAGAAAGCAAAATGGTTTTTAAAGTCATTACCTTCTGAATATCTTTTTATTATTAAATTTCTGATAGAAGTACTCAGTTGTTTGGAAGCTTCAAATGCAATTTTGCAGATGATTTCTTTGCATCTGCAAAAAGCTGTAGATTAATTCTGTCAAGCATATTATATCGTTCCAAAGAACTGACGAAAAATTTCAAAACTTTTGGAAATCAACTCTTGACCTAGCTCTTATGTTGTGTCATCAAAAATAACAACTTCAAAAATAAGTAGGATACACAAAAGATAGATGATTCATCAAGTGAACCGCACTGATTTTTGTCACCAGCTGACTTTTATCAAAAAATGTATTTTGAAGTATTAGATAGTCATAGGCTTTAGTGACCAGCACTTTACTAAAACTGCTATAACATATTTGAATAAAGTGGATCTATTTTTTTAGTGAGAAAAATGATACTAGCAGCAGTTATTTGAAAGAATTTTACAGAGATGTGGATCGTTTGGTTCTTCATCGTAAAATGCTTTTAGATGGTGCTCAAACAAAAATCGGACTGAAAAACATGAAAATTTTTAATATATAATTTGGCATCGGCATGCATCTGAAAATGTTCATTTTCCTGATTGTGGAGAACAAAAAGTTATTTGGGGTGTACTATGACTCAACAAAGATTGAATGATTGCATGTTAGTGCACGTAAACCGAGGAAGAGTGGATGATTTGTACCTTCAAGAAATCACAGATATATTTATAAATAAAGCTGTAGTTAAAAAACAAATTTTCATTGAAAAAAATTGGTACAATTATATAAATTATAAAATGTTTATTAATTTTGATCACTTAATTCTTAATAAAACTGTGTACATTAAGTAGGTAAGCATAAATATCTCCAGCTAATAAGAGATTGTTACACACTGTTAATGTAATGGTTTCATTTTTAGATTTCTATTACTGTGATAGGTATCTGTTGTGTATTGTTAAATCTAGCATCATCTCTCGTATTTTTTCCTTCTCCTTTGTATCTGTATATTAATTACTAGTTGCACCCGTGATTTCGTTAACTTTTTTTTATGGCGTTACACCTCGTCAATGTCATTAGAGGCGGGATGGTACTAGGGACAAGGAACGGGAAGGAATTTGGCCATGACCTTTTGAAGGAGACATCCTGGCATTCTGTAGGGAAAAAAAATCTTTCTTGGGGTTAGTGGAGTGGAGTCCCCAATGTTCACAAACTCAATTCTTTCCTATACTTTCTTCTCTGCAATATTTAATTTAATTAGAACGGTCGCCAACCCAAATGGTTTTGATAATGGGATTTTTCAATGAAGGTTAATGTCTAAAGATTGTTCTCAACACAGATTTTAAAGTCCAGTATTTTATTGTTCAACATTTAAAGACATATTCATTCTGACAACAGAAATTGTTACCAAGAAGACTTCGTTTCTGAAAATTGCAGATTAATGCCACGATAATTACATACACTCCATTCAGACACAATAAAAAGTTCAATCCACTTGAAACCTCAAACTAAATCTTACAAATTGTGAAATTTACATTATGGAAAAGAGTTTTGTTAAATTAATGATCTGTTTCAAAAATTATAGTTGCCGTCTACGAATATTCCAAGTCCGTTTATTCATGATTGTTCTAACGCGACACCTACACCATGCGACACTGCCATAACGCCCGCCCACACTTCACACCTTCACCCTCTAACCAGTTCGAAACTAATGCGGTCGAGGTCCCGCCTCGGATCTCTTATATAGGTTCTCCCAAGCCTGATGGAAATTTCCACTCATCTAGCGTCCTCTCTATGCGCTCTCTCTCTCCCAGCTCCGCTCACAAAGGCTTTCCCCCCAAGTTTTTCCGATTTTCCTGAAACTTTGTGATTACGTAGAGTTCCTCATCCTAAGCATTTTCTATCCTTGTAAAATTTTTCCTATCTGCTCTCCTTTTGTTGTTACTAATTTTCGAAGTTAAATAAACCTATTTTCTAGATCTAGTGTCCCAACTATTTGTTTTAGCACGAGTTTTCTAATCTTCAGGAATTCTACAGCTTTTGACAATTAATTTGGTGTATCACACTACTTTCTAAAACCCTTTCATTAAAAAGATATCGCCTCTCAAAGTTTTCATTCCTTCTCGTCAGCCATCGTGGAATCCCAATTAAATACTTTGAAATTAAATATCTTATATGGAGAGTGCATTGTTTTGATAAAACTTTCCACCAAACTTACTTAAAAAAATTGTACTTTAATAAAAATAGGTTGCCTACCAGATGTTTTCTAGTTTTTTCTTTCCCCTTTGTCAACTTTCATTTCTACCCATTCTCGACAACCTGGATAGCTACAATGCTTTAACCGCTTTCGCTTTGGAATTAATTTTAACATATTTCTACTCAACTCAACGATCTCAAACTGCTGTCATCATCTTTTCACAGGAAGGACTTTAATCGGACATAATTTTTTTTGACTACTTATTTTATTCTCGACTTACTGTTTTTTCCTTTATTGAAAAAGTACCTTAAAATTAGTCATATTAACTCTAAATTCAGTTGGAAACCATGTTTTGTACTTCTAAACAAAGATTCGATACTTTCAGCCTGGTATCTTAATTCATTTATTACCATTCTTTCATACTTCTATTAACCTGCCGGCTGTTGCGTCATCACTGCCACAAAGCGTCTCTGTTCGGACTTATAGATTGCTCATAACTTCCTTCCGAAAATTCGTACTACTACCAATGTGAGTCTTACATTCTCCTCTACACCTGATTAGTGTTATCTTTTGGGGGAAATGTTACTTTGGGTAACCTACTAAAACCGATACCAAACACTCTTCCTCCTCGTTTTCTCAGTTGCCAATAAGGCCAACTACGTTACAATTCGCCTGGAGTGATTTGGGGAAACCATGGAAAACCCAAATCTAGATGCCCGGATGGGGATTCGAACCATCATCTTCCCTAATTCGAGGTCAGAGCATTAACCGCTTCCTCACTACGCTGGGTTTCGTTCAGGAGAGCGATCCTAGTGGACACAAAGCAAATGCAAAAAAAAAATAATTGTGATTTCTATTCGGAGTACACAAATATGCAGTTCTATATCTACTATTATTATTAAATTGAAAATCTGTTTGCTATTCACGTCAAATAGGCCCAGTCTATTTTAACCAAGGTTAGTACGTTTTGTACTGAAACACAAATTAGAAAATGCGAAATCTTTCTTTCCTACTCTATTCGCTTATAATTAGAAATCTATTGGACAGATTTAGATGCGATGTTCACTGTTATCTAAGACTAGTTGGTGCCTGTGACTTCATTCATGATTGTGTTGAATTTTGAAGGTTTTTATCTAATTTACTCGGAACGCCAAATCTTACCAATATAAAAAGTAGCCTATTTTACTCCCTGCCAAATTAGCAAGCAACCTGCCAGTGAAAATCCCATCAGAATTGATTCATACACTTTTCCAGTTCTTTCTAAAATATATATATATGTCATCAAGTGAGCATGAGCACCCACCAGGTTTTTCTAAATGTCGGCGCCCCTGATAGTATTCAAAATTTATTTGTGAGTAAACTAAGCCACTTCCGTGAATAAAACAACTTTTAAGACATGTAACTAAATAAGAGAAAAATTCAGCAAATAACACTTTTTCGATATAAACAACACTTGAATAATAATTAAACATAAACCAAGTATCTGCTAAACAGATTTAAACCCGATCTTTGTTAGACTCATAACTTTGCTATTACACCGCCGATCTTAATAAAAATTACACCATTGCAATAAGGAATTAGAATACAACATAATGACACAAATTTTATCAGGATAATTTGTAATTCAGCAGGGTCGCCTAAAAAGTTGCATAAATAAGATAGATTTGGCGGGGATTCACCAATTAATTTTTGTAAACTTTTTACCATTGTGCACTCAAAATAAATTCATTTACAAGGAAGCTAATCATTTAAGAATTTTTGCTAAACACTTTTTATAAACCTTGAAGACCAAGGACTACACAAGGTTAATTTTAAAACACATTACATAATTACACCTTTTTACACTATTTTTGATAAGTGTCCATACACATCTAACATCCAGCTGGGGGTATAAAGGGTGACGTGGTAGCAAGGTCAGCGTCTGTAACCTGGGAACGTTGCGCATAGTGAACCTGCACTGGTTGTCGGTTAGACCAGGGTGATAGCCAGAAATAGTTGAGCCAGGCCAGGATCGTGTGGCAGCCATGACGATTTTTCTTACCAGAGTCTTGAATTAACAACTACTATGAACTTCTAAATTTTCAAAGGGGGTTGAGTCGGTAAATTTCTTCCTCTTCATAAACCACAATCTTTTGGAAACGTTTGGTTCAATCGCCTACTCAACTGCAAATGCAAATTTTCAAAATGTGACTTTGAAATAAATTCCAAATTTTTTTTCATGTGGATTTTCATGTGCTATCATAGTGAACAGTAACCATTTCCTAAGCTTTTGGTTCAAATAAGCTTTTTGGTGGCCATTAAGCTTTATAGTTGAATATCCAGGGATTTACATGGTCATTCAAAAATTATTAAGGCAAATTCAGAGAACTTTCTACAAGGTAACATTCAGTCAAGGTACCTAAACCTGATACTACAACCCTGGTATCAGCCTTGTTCCTTACAATATTCTACCATAACCTAAAAATAGCTGAATTGATTTTGAGGGGATTTAAAACTGTGGGTTTCTATAAAGAACATTGGAAATTAAAAGGGGTTGGTGTAAATAGGAAGACAGATTGGACTTTGTATACCAAATGTAGACTGTCTTTTCTGTTTCATTTAATGTACACATGTGCAAATTTCCATTGATATCAGATAAAAAAAAACTGTAGGAACGTATAAAAAACCAAGGGTTGTACAGGGGAAGAGTAGTTTGGTTTTTGTAAACCAGCTTGAAAAGTATTTTTTTCTTTGTTTTAAAGTATTTGTGTTAAAAGTTCCATCGTAATCTTTTTTAAGTCAGTTAGAAAATTAGTTGGGGGCACCAATAATAAGCTACAGAGAAGAAAACTTCTTTTTTTACCTTTATTTTGGATGTTTTTGTTATTTTTGCCTTCTTGAATATTTGCCTTTTACAATATTCCTGATATAATAATGCAAATAATATTCTATTATTTCACACACAAGTTGAAACTTTCTTTGACATAATCCACTTACATTTACATCAGTTTTCTGCAGTTTACAGCCAATTTTTGTAGTAGAGGCTACTAGGTGCCCCATGTACATTCCATTTCCTGTATAAAAGAAGACATTTTATTTGTACATACCTACATGATATTTTACTTAAATGGTTTAATTTACCCTCGCCTTTGCATTCTTTATGTATTGGAATTGGTAGAAAGGGAAATTGGTCCAATATTACTCCATTTATTCATGAATTTTTATTATGTAGCTGCTACTAGCCTTCGTACATTATATACACTAGAACAGTGTAGATCACCAATCCAAAGAGCCTGGTACATTCCGTGAACTACCTATATCATTTTACACAGTATGTCCTGAAATAATTTTATTTTCACCATTCATGCTGTTTATCTATACTTAGTACGGCTGAAAATCCATTAATTTTTTTGTGTTTAGGTTCCTTGGAAGTGACAACCATGATACATACTTCACAAATGTACAACGTAGTCGAATACTACATGAAATACTTTCCACTGCTATATTTGGTAAAAAGAAGAAAGGTGAAGTTGGTATTGAGAGATTAGTGGAGGAAGGAGTCTTCTGCTCAGCTTTTCCACTACATGATGTATGTTAAATATTTCACTTTTTTAAATGACACATTCAAAATACTTTTAAGAGAAGCAAACGAGAGATAGTATGCCACCAAAGTTGAGGCTGAGTGCAGTGGTGTAGCTAGGTCTACAAGGGCCCCAGTGCACAAAATTTATTTTGGGCCCTCAGGCCAGATATGCGATTTTTTTTTCCCTTTGTTTTGCTGGTAGGGGCCCCCAGAGCAGAGCTGGTGGCCCCTGAGTAGTGCTTGGAGGCCCCCTGAGCCGATACTGCACCGCCTAGCCCCATAGTAGCTATGCCCCCGACTGAGAGCAATTATATAAAATGGAAGTTCAGGTGAATTAAATGAATTTATTAAAGTAATCTGCCCAGAATTATGCAAATTCCTCATAGTACAAACAGATGTGATTTATTATTAAGCTATGAATGTTTTGATATCAGAAGGTTTTTTTTTTTTTTTTTTTTTTTTTTTAACATTAACAAATTTTTTACCTCATTTCCACCCTTAAGATTCAAAATTTGTTTTCTACAGAAAATTAGTACATCTTAAAAAAAAAGTCTTACTAAAGGAAAAAAATGCAAAAGTTCATCCATGCTATCCATGCTATTTAAAATATTAAATCATACAGTGAATGAAATGCTAGTATATGGTTCTTACATTTTCCCATTTTGTTGCCTATACAAAAATATCTGACTAATTCATTTGTAAAATTTGGCTTAATTTCTCTGGTACCTACTAAATTTAATAATATTGTGATTTTTCAAATGTTGCAGTGTTATCCTGGTACTTTTTCAGGTACATCAACCAAATGACTTAGCTGTATCAATCTTCTTTCGAATCTAACAGCTGTTGAAATCCTTACCAGTCTTTCATTGTTAGATTTGATGTGGATATACAATAAATTCTTTACCCTAATAGTACTGCCTTAAGTTATGACTAATGGACTTATGGATGATGAAAAGTTTTCATATAAATCAAAACATCAAAAAAAGTTGTTGTAGTTTTATTCTCCATATGATGTGTTGAAAAATTACAGAAAAGACTAAGGCTTTCTCACCTTTGGTAGTTTATTTGGCATGTCCTATTGTGCTGATATTATGGGTTGAAATTGTGACTAAATTATGCAAATTTTTAAGTTAGATTAGTTTAACATCTTTTATCTTTTATCATTTATCACTATTTTTAATGTCTGGAAAATTAAATTTGCATAAAACATAAAACTATTCACGAACTTTGCATACTGACCACCCAATGCATTTATGGTGCTGACAGAAATAAGAATATTTCTGTATGCTTATCACGACAGGGAATGCTACATATTACTGGCAAGTCCAGGAAGTCTTGTCTCTTGAATCATAAAGTTTATTTCCTAATAGATCTTGCAAGTAACACTGGTGTGGTTTCAGGGCCCCTATGAAGTAAAACGAAAGCCAGATGGCACACCAATTGGTCCTCTTAATACTCGGCAAGTACTCTATGAATACTGGGCAAGATGGGGTAAATGGTACAAATATCAACCTCTTGATCACATTCGAGAGTACTTTGGAGAGAAAATAGCCATCTATTTCGCATGGCTTGGTGAGTTTTCTAAATTATGATTAAACTTTAATAGATTTTGAAATTCAACTCATTTGTGACGGTTTAGTGATTCTAGACTTATTCATATGTCAAGACAGTACATTTATTTTCTATGGATCCTAATGTGACTGGCTCTATGGGATGTGGAATGTTTTCAATTTACAGATAAACACTTGCAATACCAAATAGATATATACATATGAAAATCATAATATATACACTAATTATCTCAGCTAGATTTACACATGTTATTAACAATTATTTTGTAACTACCTTAGAAATAGATTCCTTGATGGCCTATAATGAGTTGAGAGTTAAAAATTCTTTCAATCTTCTAATGAATTTAATCTTAACACTTGTTAGATATTTAAGATGTGTGGAGAGGTTATTGAAGATATGTATCCATGAATATCAGACCCCTTTTTGAACAAATGACGATGACTTGTAATCCTTGTGAAGATCATTTTTACATCTAGTTCTAAAGTTGTGTATTTTAAATTTGGGACTACAAAGGACATTAAGATGCATACATACTTGGACTACAATGTTTAAACCCTAACTTCTTGAACAGCTCTCTGCATGAAGTTGTTCTGCTATCCCCATAAAATTCTTATTACTCGGTTTTGGGCATTGAATACTTTTTCTCTAGGAGTAGAATTATCCCAGAAAATTATTGCATATGTCATTGAGTGAAAATAAACTAGTTTCCTCCTACAAAGATCACATATTGCTGAAATTGTAGGAATTGCAAATCTGACTGCACCCAATAGCTTCAGTACATCAAACATACACCCTCCAATTTAAATTATGATCCATTTACAAATCTGGAAATTTCAGTCTCTACCTCTTGAATTTATTTTCTATTTATGTCTATTTGGTGGTAATCTGTGATGTACTGAATTGCATATATTGAGTTTTATTAAAATTTAAGGACAAGCCATAAGCTGTAAACCATTTATTAATAAGGTCAAAGATATAATTTGAAATATGTTTGCCAGTGTGTCCAATTGAGTTTATTATTAAATTTTATGTCAACATATGTCCTCTCAAACCTTCAACAAGCAATTCTGCCCTCACCGTATATTCATAAACAACCTTTTTTAAAAATTTGTGTATCTAACAAGATGATTTTGGAAGTTTGTTCTTTCCAATGTTCACAATACTTTCATTTTTACCCCATTATACAACTTTTTCATCTGCACAAAACCTAACTTCTCACTATAACCACCTGCCCAGTGTGTTCTGCCTAGTTGAGTTTACTATCAAATGTTATGCCAAGATATTTAAACTTCAAATCTTCTATGAGTAATTGACTCCCCATCCTGTAATCATAAACAACCTTCAGTTTATCAGTGTAGCTAATAAACTGACTGTCCTTGGCATTTATGTCCATCGGCTTAAGGCAGATGTCATATGCATGTATGATGGTTTCTGTCTGTAGACATTCTGAAAAATTAGTATAAACTTCTAATTTGTTGAGATAGTTTACTAATGTTAATTGACCAAGTGGAAAGGTTTCCACAGGTGAGATTAAAATAACAGCAGTACCTGAATATTTCAGTCGATATTTCTGTAATGATTAAAAGGCATCACTTTGGCAGCCATCTCTCTCCCTGTCATAGTCTTTTGCACCATTCTTTTGAAAGATGGATAGTTTCAAAAACATTTTTTGTGGTGTGCTGTCAATTATATATTTATTTTTCAGTATTATTCATTTTCACATGCACAGATAGTTGGTGCATAAATTCAGAAGGAAGTGGTACAGTGATACAAGGCTACCATATTTAATACCTAATTTAAAAATTCTTTCACTGGCAAAAATGTGGAAAACATTCCACTTTTCCATGGCGTGTAGAATTTGAGATGAATCTGGTACAAATTGATAGTGTAGGTAATATAAAGCAATTAAAGCTCCTGAAGTGGGGAAAGCGCTGGGTCCCAATGGTATACCAGTAAGAGTATTTTCAGAATACATGGAAGAAATGGAACCATTTCTGTCAAATACATTCCGTAAATCTTTAAAAGAGAGAACAGTACTGTGAGGAACTAAACTGTTGTGGGAGTTTGTGATGTACAAACTGTTTATCAGCTATAACTGTGAGAATTCTGGAGCATTTCATATGTTCTAACATTATGAAGTTTTACTTAAACTGTACCAACATGGATTTCAGAAGAACAGATAGTGTGAAACACAATTGGCCCTATTTTCGCATGACATAATGAAAGTTATTGACGCAGGTTCACAAGTTGATGCAATTTTCTTGGATTTTCAGAAAGCTTTTGAGTCTGTACCACACAACCCACTTTTAGGGAAGATTCAAGCCCATGGTATATCGGATCAGATTTGTGACAGGATACGTGATTTTCTAACTGGTCGGTGGCAGTATGTCATTGTTGATGGGGAAGCCTCTTCTAAGCTGGAAGTTACTTTGGGCATTCCTCAAGGAAGTGTAATAGGACCACTTTTCTTAATTTTCATAAATGATCTCATGACAATGTTAATTGAAGGTTGCAATTGTTTGCTGATGATGCACTTATCAATAAGAAAATAAGGTGCTCTGACGATTTCTTAGAAATTCAGAGTGATCTGGATGATACTTCAGAATGGTGCCATGAATGATAGCTTACAGTTAACTGCAAAAAGTGTAAGGAAATGCAAATAAGTAACAAAAAGACTCCATTTGTTTGTAAGTACAAAGTTGACAATTCAGTTGTTGACACGATTGATTCCCTGAAGTATCTGGGCATAACAGAACAAAGCAACATGAAATGGGACTTGCGCATAGCTTCCATTGTAGGCAAAGATAATTCTAGATTACAATTCATAGGTCATATTTTGAGAAGTTGTAATGCTCATACAAAGAAAATAGCATACAAAACGCTAGTGTGTGAATTTGGATTACTGTTGTAGAGTTTCGGACCAGTATTGCGAGGGATTGATTAATACGTTAGAGAAAGTACGAAGAGAGCTGCTTGATTTGTGACCGCTAGTTACAGTCCTTATGAAAGTGTCACAGAATTGATACATAGATTGGGCTCGGATTGTTTGGCAGATGGATGACATCATTTTCGTTTGAATTTATTGGAGAATGTGCAAAATTCTTTAATTTATGAGGGCAATGAAATACTTCATCTGCCATCCTACTTAGTTTGCAATGAAAGGAGGGGTAAGATTAGAGAAATAGGATGCCATACTGATACTTTTATGTATTCTTACTTTCCTCACTCTGTTCGGGATTGAAATGCTAAGAATTAGGATTGGTGCTTAGCATCCTCTGCCAACCGCAATATTTGTGAATTGTGTAGATGTACATTACAGATGAGACAAAAAATATGTCAACTTAATACTTTCTATCATTCACAGAAAATAGTCATTTCTGTTGGAACTTCACTACATGCCCATAAAGTCAGCCTTCTTATATGAGAAGCTACTGTAAACTTGCAGAATTAATAGCTTTAAAACTTCTATATACTGCTATTAAGTAGTTTTGTCTCACCTGTAAAAAGCAAATTATACTTTTATCTGATATAATCATGTGTTTTAAATAATTTTTAAACAATTTCTTTGGTTTTAATTGCACAGTTCATTCAAAGAAATCTTATGTTTCTTTTCTAGGATTTTACACAGGCTGGCTGTTACCTGCTGCTGTGGTTGGACTTATTGTTTTTATGTATGGTGTCTGCACAATGCACTCTAATAGGCTGGCAATGGAGGTGTGCAATAGTCAAGGACAGTTCAAAATGTGTCCATTGTGTGATGAAGAGATTGGATGTAATTACTGGGATCTCAGTGATGTCTGTGGATATGCTCAATTTGCTTATCTATTTGATCATCCTGGCACAGTCTTCTATGCTATCTTTGTCTCTTTCTGGGGTAAGGATGTAAAAATCTAAATGTAAACATACATTATTTAATTTCTTTCACTCAGTCACACACTATATTCATACCTTTGTTAATTATACAATTGCAATTTAGTAAAAATGTAACAAGTGGAGTGAAAAATGGACTCATTTTTATTTTCTAATGGGTATTAAGTAGCTCCAGATCATACAATATGTTAAATTAAATTTTGATTATAGCAGTTGTTTCATGGCAGTGTGCATTTAGACCACCCATTTATTTAGTGAAGTGACTTTTATATTAACTTAAGCTGCTGAGGTGGTCTGTGTGCTGCCACAAATTAGAATTGTATACACAATGAAAACATCATTACACATACATTTTTGATGTCATCATTTTTAAATATTTCTACTTTAGCAGGTCATCCAGCACACTCTCTTTCAAGGCTATGTTATTTTGAAAGCAGATTCTATCTGCTAGTCATAGTTTTTGGGATGGAGGGACATGGATGTGTATTGCTCTTCATTTGTGAAGTGTGTAATGTGCATTCTACAAGATAAGTGTATTTTTGTTTCTAAAACAAATAAGTGAATGGATAACATTTTGGCCTCGCATTTGAGAGGCTGCGGGTTTGAATCTCCACCCAGGCATCCAGATTTGGGTTTTCTAGTGTAGAGGCACTTTAACACGTATAACCACAAAAGTGGGTAGATAAGTTATTAATGAATACTTATACATTCTTGATATGTGAATATATTTGATTATGTTAATGAAACTATAACAAAGCATTAATAAAAAAATGGGGGGGGAAGTAAACCATTTGCCAAAGTTGAAGGCAAGAAACCAGTGGCACAAAGAAAAAGGTGAACACAAGTTAAAATATTTCAGGTTAAACTTTAATTATTGTTTAAAGGGAGGAGGTATATGGCAAGAAACTGGATATGTACTCCCAGTATTTTTGTCATGCCATGAAACTGGAGTTTTTATAGTTACATTATTCTTTTTAAGATTTTATTATTTTTATTTTATTGACACTTGTCCTGTTGGTATTACAGTCTGGGGACATTACACTTAGTGTTACTGCCTTATATATATAAATACATACACACATTTACATAAAATCTTGCCTATTATTCACAGCTTGGCAAAAAATCATTAATTCATTAATCATTAATTAACAAAGTTAACAAAATTGCATAAATTTAACTTTTAAGTTAATCTAAAAAATTGTTAACGTTCTTCTTATCTTATATTAAATTGTACTACCGTTAACTTTAGTCCATTACATTGATAGTTGATGTCATTTGGTATGTTTGAATTGTGCGACATGCCACGCTCATAGCTTCAGCGAGGCAGGTGGCTAATGAATGATAGATAATACAAAGTGTGAATGTGATGTGCATGGCGTGGGTGTGAGCAGGAAAGCTAGAGTTTTAGAGCATTTCTGTTTAACGTCTTCAAACCAGCACTCGCTACTCATTTCTAATTTGATCGGTGATTGATTTTGATATTATTATAATCTAACTTTTTAACTGCCAAGGAAATTTCACTTTTTAGTTGGTATTGGTACATGAAAATACAATGATTTACACACCACAGCAAAATGAAACAGCAGAGAGATTCAACAGAACTTGGATGTATATATCAGGAACCAAATCACAGACAGTCATAGTGAAGCTTAAACTCCATATGAATTATGGATTGGCAGGAAGCCAAGTGTTGCTCATCTTCTGGTAATAGAAAGTCTTTGTGCATGTTCCTAAACAAAAATGCCACTCAGAACTCTCAGTAAGGGACAAAAAAGGAATTTTGGTTGGATACGCAATATATGGACATCAGTATATGATTTGACTGCCAGATACTCGACAAGTCATTGAGTCACGTGACTGTGCATTCAAAGAGAGCACAAGTGATGAAGCAAAACACATCAATAAACCCAAAGACTGAAGCTTCAAACAATTTAATGGAGAAGAAACTGTCACTTTTCACAGCAATGATGAAATTTCAGGTAGCAATCCTGAAGAAAATGTGATGATCATTTATGAAGAAAATCTGTCAAGTGAGGAAGATGATTTCAAAAGATTTCCAGACTGACAAAGTGAAGAAGAAGAAACTTTAGACAAAGGTGAGCAGAGTGAAGAACAATCAACTGTTCAAGTAAAGAAGAGAGGATGACAAAAGCTCTTCTTTGAAAAAGGTGTTCTATAAAATTAAAGAAAGATGATAACATAGAACCACCCAATCTCATGCAGTTCATACTAACAATATGGTGGAACCATCTTCATTCAATGAGGCAATCAATTCTGCTGAAGCAGCACAATGGTTGGGAGCAATGATTGTAGAAATAGAATCACTGAAGAAGCACAATACCTGGTCATTATTTATACAACCTCCAAATATAAATGTCATTAAATGCAAATGGGAGTTTAAAAAGAAGATGGTAGGAGAAGCAGAATGTTTCAAGGTGCACTTGGTTGCAAAGGGTTTCTCTAAAAAAGAAGGGAGTGCATTATGAAGAAGTTTATGCACCTGTATCAGGTTTTGATACTCTAACATTACTTGTAGCTATTGGTACTGAGAAAAAGTGGTTCATGGACCAGTATGATGTTAAATCTGCTTACCTTCACAGTGATTTAAAGGAAACTTTGTATATGGAACAACCTGAAGAGTTCATACAAAGAGGTAAAGAAAAACTAGGCTGTAAATTGAAGAAATCGATACATGGTATGCAACAAAGTGGAAGATGCTGGAATGAACACCTCAACAAAATGTTAGAAAATCTTGGATTCATTTGTAATAAAGCCAATCTGTATATATATTAGTTGAAGAAAGGAGAAGGAAAGACCATACTAGCTGTTTATGTGGATGATAAACTTTCATTGACAGAGTGAATCAATGAAATGTAGTGTTAAAGATCTTCTGGAGAGGTGCTTCAGTATTAAATACCTAGGAACAATTTCGCATCTGCTGGGAGTAAAATTCAGTTAGAAAGAGGATGGTAGTGTCACCCTCTCACAAGAAGGATATGTCAACAAACTGTTGAATGAATTTGGACTGCAAGACGTCACAGGAATTAAAACCCCAATGGAGCAGAGGCCAGAGTTTCTTGACGAGTGTAATGATCTCAAGAAACTACCTTACAGAGAACTCATCGGTGGTCTGTTTTGTCACAGAGAACTAGATCTGACATTGCCTTCTCAGTAGGCATGTTAGCTCATTATTGAAATGAAGTCTTTGCGGGTGTACCGCCGTATAGTCTATCAAGCATACGCCAGGAAAGTCTCTGTTCTTACATCTAGCTCATTATTGTTCACAGTTCAACAAGTGACAACGGTATGCAGCTAAAAGAGTACTGAGGTATTTAAAAGAGAGACAAGACTGTGGAATTACATATAGTCCAACTCATAAAAGTCTTGTAGCGTATCCTGATGCAGATTGGTCTAGTTGTACAAAAACTCACAAGAGCATAAGTGGATAAGTGCTTATACTTGCAGGTGCTCCAATCATCTGAACAAGTTCAAGACAAACTACGATTGCACTTAGCACAATGGAGGCAGAATATGTGGCCTTGGTAGCTTGTGCAAAACAAGTGATCTGGGTAAAAGAGCTATTGAAGTTTTTAAAGTTCCAAGAAATAAGTGACAGTGCAACTACAATATAGTGTGATAGGAAAGCGGCTATTGCACATGCTAGAAACTATGTTGACAAATCCAGAACAAAACACAATGCACTCAGGCATCACTTTCTAAGAGTAAAGGTGATGAATGGGACACTGGAACTTCAACATTTTCCGAGTGAACAAAATGTTGTGGATATCTTCATGAAGGCACTGTGTCACAGAATACATGAATCCCATTGCACCACAAGTTAATGATCTTCCAAAGGGGGTGTAGAGATTATTAGTGTAATGCATAGAGGTTAAAGTATTATTCGCATTGCTTGTAATCTCTCTGGCCTATGTTGTTGTTGTTGTGCCTTGTATTACGCATTGGCATGTAAATGTTAATACAGAATTTGTAAGCTACCTTACTCTTTATTTTCTATATTCAGTTAAAATCCGACGAAGTTTGAGGTTAACATTCAGTAGATGATACTATAGTTGAAATCGAAATAACAATATTTTAGGTTCAGAAAAGTAAATAAACAACACATAGCAACCATAAATAAGAAGTTTCTAATAAAATATAAACCATAAACTTACCTAAATGAGCGTAATCCATAGTAATTCTGAAGTAAAGTACACAAGGTTTGGTTAAACAACCACAGCACTAATATTCCACATAACTGACCACTGTAAAGCACTTTCATAAGTATAATTTCACCGTTTGATATTAAATGCACTAATAACTCGCAGTTCCAGACTAATTTAAAGCAGTAAATATGATTTTTAAAGCATCACCTCATGGATTGAGTTCAATAATTAATTCCAGCACATCTAAGTAGTTTCTGAGTTTGAAAAGTACATTTAAAGAAGCTAAATAACTGGCAAGCCAATATTATTTAAGTTTCCAATAGCCATCAATTAATAAACAGAAGATATAAATAAATAAAAATCCGTTTCCAGGTGACGTCGTAGCAACCAACTTGTAATTTTGATTTCTTTCCAGCTAACATATTTCACGAACTAAAAACTTTTCTAAAGCACTTAAATTAAATAAAGGTACGATTTAAAAATAGTTTCAGGACACAACCGACTTTAAACAAAAAGTGAATAAATTCTTGCACCACCTAGGAAATCAGCAAATTTTAGAAATTCAATAACTTTTGATATCCTTAACCGATTTAAAAGATTTTTACACCACTGAACTCAGCAGAAGCTGGGGAACACTTTGAAAATAGTATTAACTTGAGATTTTAAACTTTAGCAAATCCATATTTCGGATGTGACGTATCGCAATACTCTAAACAAATGTGCTTTCCGATTAACCAAATTTCAAAATTCATTTACACCGGTCTGGAAACTTTAAAAACAAAACCAACCACATCACTACACTGTCTCATTACGCTCTTCATCTTGTGATTTTCTGGTAGCTCTCAGTTAACAAAATTTTTTCTAGATAGACTGTAGATAGTTCAGTAGGCCATTTTTGACAAAGGGAAGCCCGGACATGGTTTCGTCACACTTTGTTAAAGTACCTCGTCGAGTTAACATGTAGTACGTTGTTATGTGGATTTGAGTGAGACCGGCTCGCGGTGGCTGATGGGAAACAGGAAACTTGGGCAGCATGGCTGACTGATGCCATTACCAACCGTAGAAATTTGAACTTTTCCGACATGTGTTCATCATTGTGAACTTGTACTTTCATTCGGGGTGGTGCGGTCTGTTCTGTTTCATGACTTGTGGTCATCGGCAAATGATTTTCTCCAATTGCCATTGCTAACTGTGATTTTATGTAAATTCTGTGAAAATTTTTAAGAATATATACCTCAGTGATTCAGACTTCGACTTTCATTTCTATTCTAGTACCTTACTTACAGGGGGTTAATTCTGTAAGTGGCAGCCGTCTTCATCATTACAGCTAGCATTCGCCAAGGTTTTTCACGGTTATAGAACTTTTGGTAACATTTTGGAAGACTTCAAGTTTAGGTGTACAAGCCAATACCTGACCCCGATAAGGCTCATCCCCTAACCAATTGCTGTTCGTAAGAACATGTCCTTTAAAGTTTGTTTTCATTTACCACTGCTCTATGCACTTAACTGCTAAAATTTAAGTAATAACAATAATTATGAAATTAGTCACTGTTGATATATAATTGAAGTATATTCTCAAATTTTGTTGAAGCTAATTCTGGTATCAGGTTACACTGTTAATTTATAAGGCTGTATGAGACTCCGAAAATCAGTTGATGAAGAAGCAGATTATCCTACAAAAAACAATACTAAGTAAACGCATATACTCTTGCGAGCACAAATCACTCGCAACCCCAAATCAGAGTGAGCTTCATTAAAGTTCCGAAGTCATTGTTAAGAAGAAATTGTCGGCCTACACCACTGTGTAATGACTAGTACACAATCTTGTAAAGTCCTACCAAGAGGCATTGCTTCCACAAACTGTTCCTGACAAAACCTTACTCAAGACTGGCCTACATAATACTGGCCTCATTAATATCTGGCAAAATACCGGTCCAACATATACTGCGGACTTGCCTCATGAAAATCTAGTGAAAGACGTAAAAATTCAACACAGCCGACCTCTATTTATTGATTCATTCAGACCTTTGACATCAGCTAGTAACTATAAAATTCAATACCTGGTTGATTACCTTCTGCTTTGAGCTGCAATTAACCCATGTTTCTTAGGGCATCCTGTTCTAATTATTCTGACCTTACTTGTCCCTCAAAGAGGCTTCTACTAATTTAAATTCTAACTTTTTAATTCCAACTTTTCCATGTAACCAGTAACATGGTTTTAATCAGCTTAATTTCGTATATATTCTGAAACTAATTTTAATCTCCTTTATGCTAGATCATCATTTTCTTCCCCTAATTAAAAATTGTGTTTACAATTTATCTAATTAGTTGAAATTATGCTCGGGACATTCTTGTGGTTTCTGACTACCACTTGTGATGAAAGATCTGCTGTAGCTTTTTGCATTAATTAGAAATACCAAATTTTATCTTTTCATTCCACCTAACCACATGTTTACATTAGTGAACTTAATAATGGTTTATTTAATTCTATATTTTTATATTTACCAGGTTTTAGTTCACTAAAAATATTCTTTACAAATACCAGGATATTTTTTTAAGCAAATCAACAGGTGAATGAATGCCTTCTCATTCTCTGGCATGATACTATGGAAGTATGATTGATTTCCTCATCAGATATCATGGATAAAAAATAAATTAGTATCAACAAAACTTTCGCATGCTTTTTTTTTAAGTTTTATCTAATGCTTTCTTAAAAAAAAAAAAATAAAAAATTCGCAGCTGTTACATTCCTCGAATACTGGAAACGAAAATCAGCCAGTCTTGCACATCACTGGGACTGTATGGGCTTCCAAGAAGAGGAAGAAAGACCTAGACCTGAATTTGCAGCAAGAGCCCCCTTCTTGGAACGCAATCCTGTTACAGGCGTAAGGGAACCAAGCTTTCCATCTTCTCTAAGGCATAAACGTATTGCTGCTGGCATTGGAATCATCTTTCTAATGGTTTGTATTCTGTCATGATAATTCTAGTCTCTTTAGAAAAATAAATCATTCATCACACATGAGGGAAGGAGGACCATTAAGAACACAAAAACATATAGAGTACTTTTGTTATAAACCTGACTCATGTTTACAGGTGGATATGGTCAGGGAATATGATTTGTACAAACTAAGACTCACTACAAAAATAATAATTTGTAACAGAAAAAATTAATATAAAAATAAATATAATTAAAATAGGCAGGGAAAACGAAGAAGAATAAAGCATGTTTTCTTGGCTGAAGTACAAGGCAGGGTGGGCCAAAGAATGAAATAGTACTGGGGGGGAAAAATAAAAGAATGTCAACAATCAAGGAAGTTTAACTGCAGTCCATTGGTGGATCAAATGAATACTGTCCATAAGAAGAAAATACATGAGAGTTGCTAGTAGTGCCTTAGCAGAGGTTAAGACTAGACAATGCCGAGTGTTAAGTATAAGATTGTAGGCTAGCTTCAATTTAATAAGGCCACAATTGGTAATAGCATCAGGAAAACCTCTGACAGCTCTCACTGTAAAATACTCATTGAGGTTGTTAGAGTTGAAGGAACTAGCATGGGCTACCTCTGAATGGTCTAGATTACCACTGTAAATAGTTTGTGGCAGTTCATGCCAGTGGACAGTTGATTAGTGGTGAGGCGTACCTAAGAAGCTATGAAGTGAAAACAAGTAAGTTGGTAATTGAAACCAAGTGTGGTGAGTGAGCACTAATGCTCTGGCCTCGTATTCAGGATGACATGGGTTTGAGACCCTGTCTACCCATCCAGATTTGGGTTTTCCAATGTTTCCGCAAATTACTCCAGGCAAATGCAAGGAGGGTTCCTTTAGAGACAATGGTCAAATTCATTACTTTCCCTTGCCCCCAATCCTTTCTCACCTCTATTGACCTCGATGTTGATGGGGTGTAAAGCCATAAGGTAATTGAGTTGTATAATGGTGAAAGTGGTGTAGCCAACAGCAGAAAAAGATCTCTCTGTGGTAGGATTGGAATGGGTGGTGGTGGATCAAATTCATTACTTTCCCTTGCCCCCCAATCCTTTCTCACCTCTATTGACCTTCATGTTGATGGGGTGTAAAGCCATAAGGTAATTGAGTAGTATAATGGTGAAAGTGGTGTAGCCATCAACAGAAAAAGATCTCTCTGTGGTAGGATTGGAATGGGCGGTGGTGGAAAGATACAAATTATAATTTTTGCAGTGAGGGCTGCATGGGAAAGATCCATGTGGTAGTCAAGGAAATTGGAAGGTGAGTATTTGTGGATAGATATTCTAGAGATTGGATGGTCTGCTGAAGCATATTCAATGTTGAGGGGGAAGGGGTGGAAAGAAGTTTGGAAGTTTTAGGGAAGGACAGTAGCATAGGATCTGCTTAATGGACTTGATACAAGGAGACAAAGAATTGTTGGCGCGTAATATCACTCTGGCCTCACATTTGGGAGGACACAGGTTTAAATTCGTATCAGGCTGTCCAGATTTTGATTTTCCACAGTTCCTGAAATCACTCCAGTCCAGTGCTCATATGGTTTACTAAAAATACTATGGCTGAATTCCTTCGCATTCCTTGCCTTCGGTACATATCTATCTCAATACCATGAGAGAACGGGATGATCATGTTTTTGTGGGTAATTTTCGGGGACACAGAATACGAGTTGTGCAAATGTTGAATGGTAGCATTAGATGATAGTTTTTGTACAAGATTAGGAAATAGCGGTGAAAAGTAAAATCTTGTGTTAGCATTTTGGAACAACTTGAAAATGATTCTCTATCAGAACAGATGTGTCTGCCATACATTCAAGGCAATATAAGGAACGAAATGTTTGGTATCAAAGAGATTGCAACAGCCAAAAAGTAAATTGCAACCCTTTCCCCGTGTATGTTCCCTTGCAATCCATGCTAGATGTACACACTTTTTCATTATTCTTGGTCACCACTGAAAAATTCTATCACTCTTATCTTGAACAAATTCTACATCAATGTTGTCTCAGGAAACAGTAATGCAACACTGATGAGCCAGTATTTTGTTACTGTTTCTTATGATGACATTGATGTAGGATTGTGCACGATAAGAGTGATAGAATTTTTCAGCGGCGGCCAAGTATAATGATGAAGTGTGTACCCGTTCTGATCAAGAATTGCTTTTAGTAGAAACCTAACACAAGGCCTCATTTCCCACTGCTACCCCTTGATATTGTACAAAAACAAATATTTCATTCTACAACACATAGTTTTCACAACAGCTCCCACTCTGCACCTCAACCACCTGAATCCACCCCATGTTCATCACCCAGCTCTTTCCTAGTATCGAATCCAGTAACCAGATCCTTTGCCTTGGGCATACATCTCACCCCAAAATTTGCAACTTTCTTGCCAAAATCTTATCCACTACCCCTGCCCCTGGTAGATAATCCAGTCTCAAGAACATCAACAAATACCTTCTGATTCTTCTAGAGCGGTGGTTCCCAAATGGTGGCCTGTGGAACCCTGGGGTTCCATGGGAGGGCCACAAGGGTTGTGTGTTCCATCGGAGAATTAAATAAAATGTTTGTTGAAAAGAGTCATAACTGTGCCTTGAGAAGGCTATCATGGTTCTGCTTCCATTTGTGATGACTTACCAATGTGAGACTGGGTTTTCAGCTTACACTTATAAAAATTGGGATCCACCAAAAACTGTATGATCAACAAGGGTTCTGTGGCCAAATTTGGAACCACTGTTCTAGAGTATCACATAGATATTTCTTATAAAATATACATTTCTGCAAAGCTGCAGGATGCATCTGGCTTCACTAACTATTCCAATCCTAACACAAATCTTTTCTCATCAATGGACATATGACCTACACAACTACACGCCTTGTTTACCAACTGGCCTGCAATAAAAAGTTTCTTATATAGTCATCACAAATCACCTGTCCACCAGAATGAATTACCACTAGCAACCTAAACCATCTAATTGTGACACAAGCCAGTTACCATCACTGTTTTACAGTGAGTGTTGTAAGATTCTACCAGTATTTTGCAGAGATTATAGCTTCCTGCAACTATCCATTGTCTACTTCTTTCGAGACCACTGTCATCCCAATCTTGGTCACAGTGTCCATCTGTCTTTAGTCAAAGTACCTGGGTAACCGATCTTCACTCGGCATCTTTTGATTTCTGTTCAATATGCAAGATTTTGAGTAAAGTTTTCTTGAAGGCTACCTAGCCATTTTGAGGTGCACAGTTCCTTGTTCTAATCAAAGAGAAGCTTAACTAACATCAGTAGGCTTACTGGTGCCTGAATCTTCTACAAGATGAGGTTAGAACTATTTCTGAGATCTGGTTTACCACCGCATTGCTTTTAAAGAAAAATGATATTATACTGAGTAAAATCTTAATGTTAATCCGATATTAATTAATGGTGTGAGATTTGTGGTAATTCACTTAGACGAGTACATCATCAGAGATTAATTCCTTCGTTCTGATAAAACTATGATCATACCTCACAGTAACCTCACATCTTCTGATCAACCATGCCTTTCCAAATTATAAGAAAACAATTACTAAAAGAAATAACCTTCATTATGAACATTAATAAAGCACAAGGTCAGATTCTTTAAAATGCATGGATTGTATTTATCAGAACCTGTTTTTTTTTTATCCACATGGACAACCATATGTGGCTGTTTCATGAATTTATAGATTCATTAATATTTATTTTCATGTTAGACACATACAGTAAAAAAGTTGATGTACACATTATAACTGCTAATATTGTTTTCAAAGAAGTTTTTTAAAGTAAAGAAGATTCAAAAAAGGACATCTGACAAATTCAGTATTTTTTAAACATCTACTTTTCAAATGTTTTACAATGAAACGTAATTTTTAATGATAACGCCTTTTTACAGAAAAAGTTATATTTGTTGCTACTCTTCAAAATAAAATACCTTTCTTCAATAAATACATGCATTTACTTATTTCCACTTTATTATATTACCATTCGGTGACTGATCACGATACTATTCGCATGGGTCAGCTAGTGTACAAAAATTATTCATTTACAGTTATAAGAGTTCCTTATAGTAACCAAGGAGAACTTAACTGACATCAGCTCAGTTTCCTGATACATCTACGAGATCATGTTAGTGTCATTTCTGAGATACCAAATACAAGAATTGCTAATTTAAAAAAATCACATGACACCTATTTAGGTAAACTTAAAAAACAAAAGATTATCTAAATATGAAATTTCATCCAAATTGTTAGAGCAGGTTCAGAGATCCCAAATATATATATACAAAAATTGCTCGTTTAAAGATATAAGATAAGTGATTAAAGGGATACTGACCATAGATGCTTGATGGAAAAATCACTAATTCTAGAGAAATAGATAAAGCTGATGAAATGATACTAGATTAGTGCACAACTGGAAAGACTAATCTTAACACTGAAAACATCACAAAGTCAATAAGCAGAGTGTTACTGATAAACTGTAGAAGTATAATAAACAAAGTAATAGAATTTGTAAAATTAATAAGAATACATGTACCACAAGTAATTATATGAGTAGAGCCTTCATTAAAAGGAGTACTAAACAAATTAAGTTTTCCTTGGTAGTTAACATGTACTGCAGACGTAGAGGAGCAATTGGTGGAGAGGTATTCATATTGGTTAGCAAAGATTACTCAAGTTCTTTGGTGCTCATGTATCATGACCATGGGCAGATTTTTGGGAATATAAAAACTTAAAAAAAAAAAAAAAAAAAAAAAAAATCAATCTGCTTAATGTAGTACAAGCTCTTCATGAGAAACTAACTTCATACTCACAATTCAATTGTAAGGATAGAATGATCATGATTGATAGGTATTTAAATTTACTATGTATCAATTTAATAGAAAATAACGTTAATAATGCAAGGGAATTGAGATTTGAAGAGACTCTACACAAGTGGTAGGGCAGAACACAAGGGGACTTGGGTATCTTTCTAATGAAACCTGATGAAATCCTTATAGGGTATTATCACAATGCAGTTCTGATGGATTTTAGGAGCTTTGTTAAACTATTTTCTGGACTGAAGGGAGAAATGGGAACAATTATTAAAAAAAAAAACACAAATTTCAGAATTGAAGAGATCTTTCAGGGGAACAGTCAGCAAATGGAAGGTGTAAGACAATGAAATTCTGCTGGGGTTATTGCAAAACCTTCTGTCTCAACTATGACCATGGATAGCCATGGATAGCTTCAGCTCTTGCTTTCCCACATTAATGTGGTCGCCACTTAGCTTGATAAAACCCCAAACTAATAAAGGTAACAAATAATAAGTCACAAGTCTATTGCTGGCAAATAATCAATATATTCTTCAAGGTTAAGCAAAGTCAAAAACTGAACTGGCATCAGACAATGTTTCCAAAGACAAAACTGCAAATTTGATTAATCAATCGAGCCAGATCAAACCCCAAAGTTCAAAATCCAACTAACACATGAAAGCAGACAAAAGTTCATCACACGCTTCTACAGTTCGACTTGTTTGCCAACGAACGATACTTAAGTTATGCCACCGCACCACATGGTGTAAAATGCTGCCTCAGAACTGCATAGTCACTCTCTAACTTATTCTTTGAGACTGGGCTACCAACTGAGAGGTGTCTACATTGCAACACAACATAACATAGTAGCGCTCTAACTTAATCTAACTGGCCGACTGAGGCCTACATCATGCCATGGAGTGTGGTTATGCTCATACTAATACTGTGATACTGGCTGGCCGACTGAGTGATGCCTAGATCGTGCCACCCGATATGATAGTAGTGCTCTAAATGAAACTGGCTGGCCGACTGAGTAAGGATGAGGAAAATTCTGAGCTAATATTTATAGAAACGTCTATGGGAATGTAAGACTTCCTGGTTTCCAACGAGAATAGTCTGGTAATCTGATCAGATATCAGATTTCACACCTGTAAACTTGAATCAAATATTTGATCTTGATGACTAAAAATAATCATATCACTCTGAAATTTTGAGAGTAGCTTGATCTTCTAAAAAGTGTTAACTTATCCTTATAAATAAAATGTTAATAGTTTAACCATAAAAAAAATCATTTTCTATTAATCCCTAAAACTGTAAATAGCTTTTACAATTTTGCAGTTATGAAATTGAAACAACTTTCATTTATTTTCTAATGGACTGCTCTTTCATTTGATATCAAACAAGGCATGTTTACTATTTTCAAAAGGGTGAAATAAAATTCATAAACCAAAAACAGGATCTGATTAACTTATACTTCCTAAGCTATTAAAGTTATTAATCCAAAGTGGCTTTAAGCATTTGTACGTAGCCAGAAATGCCTCAATTTAATATGAATTTTTGTAAATATTATTCCAGGTGAATGCTTGAGGCTGATGCAACAGAAAATACTAGCTTGATCAGATACTTTCTCAAAACTGTAAAAACCCTTTCAATGTATACAAACTATATAGCTACAAGATTTCTATCCTCTCTTTACTAGTTATTACCCAGAATATATCTCAAAGTGAAGAAAATATTAACTAACTTTAGCGAAATTATACTGAAATCAAATATTACAAATGCATATCTTACATTCAGTCATTCTACAGCTGATTAGATAGATTTAGAACTTGAATTTACTGTTTAAACTTGAATTATTGCCTTCATTGACTGTTTAATTTTATTTACTTCCCTAATTTACTTCAAAAATGCTCGTGTTGCTCAACTAAGCCCACTATTCTGTAAACAAATTTTGCTATGCAAATTTATGAAATTCTAGGTTAGCTTACCCAGTGTGAATAGTTTAAGGAAATATAGGGTGGCACAAAAAGAATGCATGATAGTATAAGTGGAGGGAGTGGAATGTAGGGGTGGGGCATCTGCTGTTTTGTTGGTTAGAGCATAAAGTTTCAGTAGCAATGGCGCTGTGGTCTGTGCAGCATTGCATTTTCGCTGTTGAATATTTTTTCAAAAGTAATGAATCTGTTATCACAGTTTAACGTCTTTTCCGAACACAGTTCAATGTTCCGTGAAATGGTTTCGTTACTGATCGCAACACAATAATTCAATGGGTTATCTCGTTTGGGAAAACTGGAAGTGTCATGAAGCAGAAGTCATCTGGTCATCCTCATATGGTGCGAACTCCAGAAAATGTCAACAAAGTAAATGCATCTGATCTTCAAAGTCCTCACCGCTCCACTTGGTGGTGCACTCCAACTCTGGGTTTGTCTCATCACTCACTGCAGTGCATCCTAAAGAATGAGTCACAATTTCATCCTTACAAAATTATGATCGTGCAGAAGATTCACAAATGTGATCATGAGCAACGGAGACTGTTTTGTGAGAGAATGCTCTTGCTAATGATGTTTTGTTTATGATGAGCAACTGTTGGTATTGGGCAGCAGACAACCCACAAGAACTGCATCACACACCACTGCACAGTTCAAAAGCAACCATTTGGTGTGGAGTTTCAAAAGTGGGAATCGTTGGGCCTTATATTTTTGAAGAGGGTGGTGTTAGTGTAACAGTGAATTCTGAACATTTTGTTGCAATGCTATGCAATTTTTTGTGGCCACAACTTGACACTTTAGGGATCAACATGGCACAGTTGTAGTTCCAACAGGATGGAGCCACCACCCACACAGCGAATGATTCCATGGCAGTTGTCCGAGAAATGTTTCCACAACACGTGATCTCACGTAACAGCTATGTCCACTGGCCTGCATGCTCACCAGATTTGTCACTTTGTGACTTCTTTTTATGGGGTTACATAAAAAGTAAAGTTTACTGCAACAAATCTCGTACATTCAATGATCTGAATGTTGCAATAGGTGAACAAATTGTTGCTGTTCCACATGTCACTTTGAAGAAAGCAATGGACAACTTAGAAGAAAAACTTTTAATGTTTATACACGAAGAAGGCTGTCTGACATTATCTTCAAGTGTTAAGTGCAATTCATAAACTGGATAAATTACATATTGTATTGATGTGAGTACATTTTCTGTGAGACCAAAATAAGTCCAATTATAACAGTTTGAAATACATGCATTCTTTTTGCCCCACCTTGTAGTAAAAAAAGGGTGAGGAAATATTTATTCCAAAACAGAAAAAAAAAGCGAATAGAAGAACCTACATACTACAATAGGGAGGTGAGGAGGTTTAAGGGGTTAGTTAGAAGAGAACTTTACAGAATTAAGAGACAGAATGGCAGTAGGAATACTTAAAACAATTAAACAAGCTATTAACAACAGCAAAGAGGGAATCTAAATATGGGTTTATAAAGAGTTTTATTGATGCAGAGGGACCACTGAATAATGCATCTAGAAATTTCTGTGGCTATATAAGAAAACTGAGGGGAAGGCAAGGTACACAGACAATTGTGGACATAGATGGAGAGGTTACTGAAGATTCAAAAAAGGCAGAGATATTGAGTGACTGGTTTATTGAGAACATTAGGGACTATCACACTGGGATTGGAGGGAATAAATCACATGAGCATCTCCATAGATGTGAAACATAATCACAGTTAAATTCAGTGTGTATACATCTGATCCCCTTGCCATATATCTTACATTTATATGTTTGTGTATCTTGCAGCCCTCCTAACTTCATCTGTGGTTTTTGTTGCCTAAATACATCTTCACTGTCAATATTATCATAATTACAAGGTGGGTTAGTTTGTTGAACAACATGGTGATGATTCAAAAACTAGATTTTTCCTCCCAGGTGATAGTGACATATATTGAACTCTCTATCAACTTGGTTACAATTGAAATCAAACCAATTGGTTTTTATTTTGTATTGATTCACAAATTGGAGTATTTGTTTCTCTCAGTTCTTTTAAACTGAAGTTTAATTTAATCTTGAACATTTCTTTGCTGGTATTTTTCTGTGGGTGTCTTATAGCTAATTATTATATCTGATATTTTCTGTGTTTTTGCAAAATTTACAAAGAAAATTGTGATGCCAGTTTTACTTCCAGTTGCTTGTCAGCTTCTGCTAAGCAATGGCACAATAAATAGATATAATACAGTAAAAAAGCTATTGGTAATGAAATTTTTTGTATTTTTTTTATTCAAAAGTTTGAGCTCATATTTTCTTGTGAAGAATGTTGACTGTGTTTATTATTTTTGGACAGATCTTTGACTGTGATTGGGGCACATTCTAATATGTTTGATATAACATTTAGATTATTATTATTTTTTAGTGTGAACCAACTTTTACAGTGTTGCTGTGTTAAGAGTTGCAAACAGCCACCCCTGATTGGGATATATGACAAATTAAAACACCAGTCTGTAAGCCAGCAAAAACTAACACTGGCTAAAAGAATTTTGCTGTAAATCTGAGATGTTTTCTCAGACTGTAAAGATACTTTTCACATTTAAATTTGTATGCAACTGTTGTAAAAATTCAAGGTGGTTTTTACTTCAAGATAAATGAACATAAATAAATCAGCTTTCTTACTGATTTTGACTAGTTTTCAGAATTCAAAGACATTATTCAAACATTGGTATTTGTATGTTCCAGATGTCACTGGTGATAATCTTCATTGTTGCTGTAATTATCTATAGAGTTCTTGTATCAATTCCACTCTTCCAGAACTCGACATTTAGATCACAAGCACAAGCAATTGCAAACATGACAGGAGCCATTGTTAACCTTATTCTTATAATGGCCATGAGCCGTGTGTATGAGAAGCTTGCTTACCGACTAACTACATGGGGTAAGAAATGTGTACTTATATCTAAGATTTTGAAATTTTTGAACATGGCTGCATTTCAGCAATGGTGAAAGTTGTTCAGTTTGTAAAAAAAAAAAAAAAAAAAAAAAAAAAAAAAAAAAAGCTTAAAATGTCCTATAGGTCCTTCTGAAGAAGATCTTATGATCTTCAAAACTGCGGTCAAGGTTAAATAAGGTTAATTGATGCAACTGGTTGGTTATCATTTTCAGCTGAACTTATATCTAATATTTTAAACCAATGGACTTAAATAAAGTAGTAAGCTTTGAGGCATTAAACACATGTAGAAGAAACAGTTAGTAAAGCAGATTATTTACAGCGTCCTACCTTTCAGCAAATGACAGATTTTTTATCTCACTACAACCAATTACAAGATGGGTTTATGTTGAGGAAGTTAACGTTATAAGAAATTAAATAGGCTCGTGTTGTGCGAGGGAATATATTTACAGAATCTTTTTAAAGAATTATTCAGAGTTGTAAATTATTTTGGTTCTTACCACACAAAAGAATGTTTTACATTTTGTAATCAAAGTTCAAATAAATGTGGTTGATGGTAAGAGACATACTTTTATAAATGATCTTCTTAAAAATATTTAAATCTCTAAGATTATAGTATGCAAAGTATTGGTCTTCAATATTTTGATGATATAAGTAATATTTAATCTAATGCACCAAAATGATTAAGAAAACTTTTTTCTGGAAACAAATGATGGAAAAGAAAATTGAACATAATGTCATTAATTTGTGATTTATGAACAAAACAAAGCAGATTAAATTGCTAAGTGAAAATTTAAGCTTCATTTCAAATGTGTAGCTCTCTTTTTTTTACACAAACTTTACTTAATTTTTTAGGAAAGGTCCTTTAGACTATCTGATAATATAATCAATGTCTTCTTGGCTACTATAACCTATGTTTTAGTCTGATAGGTTTCATGTACATAATACATCAGCACAGATCACAGTTGTACTGTGAATTATTTCTTTTTTAATTCATTCAACTTTTTATATTTTTCTTTTCAGAGATGCATCGGACTCAGACTGAATTTGATGACAACCTGACTTTCAAAGTGTTTATCTTCCAGTTTGTAAATTTCTATTCATCTATATTTTACATCGCATTTTTCAAAGGCCGTTTTGTTGGCTATCCAGGAAATTATACACTGATACTCAGGCTGAGAAATGAAGATGTGAGCATACATAAAAATATTTAATTTTTCATCTGTAAGAATTTTTATGTTGTTTGTAGATGTTTAGGAGATGAGTGAGGAAGAAAAATGAGAAAAATGCCTTGTATTTTTGTAGTGTGGCAAGACCTTCAGCAGTTTGTTTAAATCTTTAAAGTTTGATTTGTTTAAGTTGAACCAGTATTGGGTATGATGGGATAATCTAAAGTTTGATGGCTGGTATATATAACATGAGTGGTCAGAGTTCAGATGCCTCACTCATGAATTACTTGTTTGGCATCTGCAATGAAATCAAAATATTAGGTATTATTTTTAAATCAAATATTCAGAAAATATGGCAAAATTGAGACCAAATTGTACATAAAGTAACTGGAACATTTATGACCTTCAAAGAATGAAAATTAAATTTAATACAAAAAATTTAAATCAATAATATATTTGTTTTGGCAAGGGTTTGGTAGGTTGTATAAGTATTGTTATTACTAAAAAAAACACATGGCAATGATAAGAACGTATGTTGGAGGTTTCATTTGGAACAGATTTAGGTGGAGGGTAGCTTGAGATCAATAGTCGGGGCCAGAAGCTGGACTTGGCCTGCAATTAATCCTTTTAAACTCAAATGCAAGATCAATGTCTTATACTAGAGGGATTATATTTATCATACCCAAAAGAAAACAAGTGTAAACTGTAAATGACTAAAGACCTATCACAGATCTCAGATCAAAAAATAAGTGGAAAGGGGGGAAAAAATAGACTCTGAACAGGACTCCTGGAAGTAATTGGCTTAGGGCAAACTTGAGGCAATTGAGAATTAAACATAATATGGATTAGGGCTTTTAGCAAATGTTGTGATCTTTTCTGATCAAATGTCCAATACCAACAGGGAGCTGTTAAATTTTGTTTTTGATAAAGCCTTTAACTGAATAAGCCATGATTTCTTGTTTAAAACAATGGCCCATTTTAGTTTTCGAATTAAATTGAGTTAATTAAGCTATTTGTCATCAGCACACTCTAATGATAAAGACTTCTTAGGAAACTCCATCAACATAGGAAGATCAGTAAAGCAAGGGAGTCCCATGGTGATGATGCTATTCAGCTTAGCTATAGAACCATTCATTAGATCTGTGATGGATTAACATTGGATACACAGGTTGTCAGTAATTGTCTATGCTGACATTGTTACTGTTATTATCAACAATTAACATGATATTGAGAAAACAGTTAAAACATTAAATTGTTATGAGAAAGCCTCCAGATCAAAAATAAACACAATGTAATCAAAACTTTCACTACTCTCAAGTTCAGACACCTCACTCACAAATTCTTTTTTAGACAGTTGCCATGAAATCAAGATATTAGGTATTCCTTTTAAACCAAATATTAAGGAAATTATACAGCAAAATTCAGACTAACTTGTGCATAGTCATTGGAACATTAGTGGCCTTTAAAGAGTGAAAACTAAATTTAATACAAAAAATTCAAATCTTATTCATTTTGGTATGTGGCACAAGTTTTGCCATTACCAAACACATGGCTATGATAAGAATGTATGTCTGAGATTTAATTTGGAACATATTTAGGTGGAGGGTAGCTCAAGATCAATTATACTTATCAAGGTCAGTAGGTGGACTTGGTGTGCAATCAATCTTTTTAATGTTAGATGCACTTTTTATTAGCCAAACAATAAAAACTTTAACTATTAAATAAAAGAATTAAAATTTGCATTTACAATTGCATGGAACATCAAAAAGAGTACATTTCGTTGCTCCTTGGGGAAAAAAAAAACAAAAAAAAAAAACAGGTATAATATCCTCTGTGGAAACAACTTAAGAAAACATGAAAGTAACCAAGCACTTTCCCATAAAGTCCAAAAGAAACCAGCAATTGAAGCAAATATCAACCTTCACTGGAAAATGGTGTGGAGAATAAACAAGCAGCCATATACAAAACTGGTTAATGATTTAAACCCATGTAAAAGAAAACTTTATGAACTGGGTATTACAGAAAATGAGTGGTGTGATATTTGTAACCAGATTAGTATTGGACCATTTCTTTACATCCTGGACTTTTTCGAGGCTCATTTTGAAATGGATATGTGCAAAATTAAACAAAATATCCAGTGGAGATTTAAATATTTTAACAGACACAAGACTTCTCAGATGTGATTTAAAACTGCTTTAGCTGTCAAAACACAAGTTGTTGCCTGGATCACTACTCATAAGTAACCAGAATCCAAAACTCAAATTTTAAAAATTTCTTTAGGACTGAAAGATGGAGGTTAAAAACTGAAGAATATATTGAAAAAAATTGTTCCTTACTTGCATGACAGAAAAAGGGCACCATACCCTGTGGGATGACATACGATGGAGAAATTGTGAAACCCTGCACTTCTTAGGATACTACAGCTTTTGAAGTAAACTTGTACTAATATTGTAAAAGTTACCTAAATTATGTTTTGACTATGTGAAACATTAATTTTGTACATGTTTATTAAATTGTAAAAATTGTAATTCTTAAAAAACAAAGTGATTAAGGTGCTTGCTTTCAAAAGTTCACTGCTCTGGTCCAGGTTCAAATCTCGATAGGTATATACATTTTTAAAAGTTGTTTTATCATATGAACTATGACAGGTCATTCCACGGTCTGGATTTCATGTTGGACTGTAGGTCCCAGAGGAAAAGATCTGGCTATCCTACCTCTGATATAATGGCTTAGTATGCCTCCTTTGGGAGGATCCAACAAACCTTTGGGTTGTGGACTAAGTTAGGTTTTTTTTAGTTTTATAGATAACATGTAAACAATCATTTTGATAAAGAGATCATATAGGAATAAAACTCATTAATAGAAGGAAATTGGTATATAAAGTGTAAGGTGCAAAGTAATAGATATCTGATGTCTCGATGTGCAAACAAAAAACAACAAAGAACAACAATGGAAATTATTATATTAAATTAAATGACCTTTTATTTAAATAAATAATGAAAAAGTAGTAAGTGAACAATGTTCTCAATAATTAAAAGAACTTCAGTAGGAAGCTTAAAAATAACACCAAATAAACATTTAACAGTCAAAGAAAATATTTTTCAAGTAGTCAGATATTAAAATTGGGCATAACTTGAAAATATGAAATAGGCAAATTTAGGATGTAAATAAAGCTGAAAGTTCAGAGAAATATAAAATTACAACTGTTAAAGATTTCATAATTTTCATGATAAGAGGGAGAAGCTAAAAATTTTGGTAACCAATAAATAAGTGACCATAAATTAGTTTTCAAAAGGAGTACACTAACTAAAAGAAAGCAAATTTTAAAATAAGAATGGTAAATCCCATTTAAAAATTTAAAGAGGAAAAGTGTCGGGCAAGAAGGTTAGTTGGGGGGATTAACAAGACTTTTGCCTGAACTGTGAACAGCTCAGTTCTTGACTGGTGTAGCCTTCTGGTACCTAAAATATTTAAGCAATCAGCCGCCACACATTCGTATTAAACCCCAAATGTGAAGGGTAACTGAAATAAAGTCACCTCACACAGTTTCAGGGCAAGACAATACTTACATTCTTGCAAAAGTTCACTCGTACAATGTCTGTACCAGATAAGTAGATAAAGCATCGAACAAAAGTTTCAATGAAGATTACAGGTTAAGCACATTCGTATGAGAAGACAAAAACTCACCAAGTCCCTCTAACATTAGTGAGTACTACGGCACGTTGGAATTTGCCAAAACCACTACCACTCGGAGCAGTTCGTCCTGCTAACTAGCGTGAAGTTACGCGATCACTTTCCAGCAAAAGAATGAGACAAATCATGGTGTCTGCATGGTCATTTATAAGCTTGCCATGGCCTATGGCGTCAGTAACTTTTTTCTTTAATTAATATCTCCTAAAGCACAAAATAGTTGCACTTGCAATTTTTACAAGGGTTTCCTATGATCATTTTCTATCTGTTTTAATTTAACTTTGCTTTAATTTAGCATCCAAAAGGATTTCTATAAGCTTAATGTTGAGGCCTCTTATGTCAGTCCCGTCTCTAAAGACCTTGCTGTTAAGAGATGTTAAGCAGGAAAAAGAAAAGAAAAAAAAAATCTTATGTCAGGGGTTGGCAGAATTTTTACGTACTTCATCAACGATCAACGACAATCTATCTTTTAAAATTTAATTACTAGACAAATACTTAAGCTTTTTACCAAAACCATTATATATGTTCATAATCATCTCAATTTGGGCTTTCTTCCGATATAAATGTCAAATTAATATTCCTTTTAGTTAAAAAGTTCATTTTTTCTCGTAATTAAAACTGCTAATTAAACTTTGTCAAATTAGCTAATTTTACTATCACAATACTTGGGACAATGCCAACTATAGCTGGTGATAAAAGATCAGCTGTAGCTTTATTAGATTTAAAGATTTAGATTTTTACTTTTCTGATCGCGTGTTTCAAAACGTGAACAAACCGAATTACCTCTTAAAATAAATTTTTCCCGATATAATGAATACACTTTGAAATTATTCTAATGACAAGTTTTCACTATGGAAATGAATACAGGGAAATTCCTTCAAGTTGACAATTACTCTTCTCGAAATTTCTAAGTCCAACACAAAGGACTTCAAAGTCGTTTTATAAACTATGTTATTGCGGGGGATGACTAGTGGGAGTGCTTTTGATGAACTAAAGTGTACCTTACAAAAGACTAAGTAATTTTAAAGTAACAGGTAGTCTGTGACAAAATGTAAATATGAATTTTGGTCAATATCTAATTATCACATTGTGTAGCTATATACTAAAATAGACTATAATTTAAAAGTAATTTTTCTGTGTTAAAAGATTTTTTAGGGATAAAGTATTTCGGAAGAAAACAGAAATTAAGTAAATATCCACTTACAGTAATCTTCATCCCAAAAAAAGTTGCTTATTTAGATATATTTACCATGACATAAAATGTTTAGAATAAGCCAATCTATCTCAACCAGAATTTGGTAATAATTGGATGAGATTTAGTGAACAGAGTTTGGTAGTATTTCCTGACAGAAAATTATGAAGCAACAAAATTGTTCTAGAATAGAGGTTCCAAACCCCCCTCCCCTTTCCCCCTGGAGAGTACAGTGACTTGTTGGGGGAGGGGTGAGGCGTGGGCCGATGTAGCTCCACCACCCATGTGGACAATACCCAAGCTCTACGTCATCACAAGTACTATATCCTTTGCAGCCTCTTAGAGATGGAAACCTTTATTCCAGCATCACATACTAAGTTTCTTCTAACATCTCATTGTTAGTAATGAAAAGTAGGCATTTACCACATTAAGAATTCATTTTACAGAAGGTTGGCATGAGAAAGAATTCTTTTGACCATCGGTGGCGATATTGTCAGTAGTGGAATAACTTGTTGGTGTAGAAACTTGGAACTTTTTTCCTTGCATGACAAATTATAAAATATTATGAATGTCACACTAAATTGTTTATACCTATTGGACAACTGTTAAAATAAAATTCTTTCACATTTTTAATTTTAATGGTATTTTCATGAAATTTTGCATATATTCTTAACAAGGTTCTGACTTTGGCTACCTTCTTCCAGGGCCGTAGCTAAGGGGGGGCATCGTGGGGCAATGCCCTACCTTAAAATTCCAATGCCCTACCTTAACCATCAACAAAGATAATTTGCTAATTAACTGTTTCTTTTAGTATGAAGTGATGGGGAAAAAATTAATTTACTACTAATGTAGCTAGGTGTAAATAATTCAAAATTAACTACAGTTTGTCAGCATCATATACTAATTCTTTATTCTGCCCACAGGTGGCATTTGGATTTTATATGATGGTGTTCGATAGTGTAGTGTAGGTACAATGTTTTAGTCAGTTAGTGACAATTGTTTATTTATTGCTGTGAACTGAAAACCGATTGGTTTTGCTATGGATAATACGGGCTTTCTTTAGCAAAAAAATAACAAAAAGTTGAAGAGGAAATTGACTATGAAGGACTTCATTCCTCAAAACAGATGGAAGCAAAGATACAATTTCCACTCCTAGTCCTATGGAAACAGGTTTGGTAAAACATACTGGTAATGTTAGCTGTAATATTCCTTATGATATTGCACACATTGGAGAACCGATAAAGCAAGTTATTTTAGATGTACGTATATCTAAAAGAAAATAACAGGACCTTTATAGCAGACTGGTTCAAGTGATATAAATGGTTGCAGTATTCAGTCGAGAAATATGCTGCTTTTTGCTATTCTTGCCAGCAATTTTTACCAAATGGAAGCAAACAAACATGTACTTTTCCACAGGTTTAAGAAACTGGAAAAATACCACTGATTAAAAAACTGGTTTTCCAAAATATGAAAAATCCATTGCTTATACACAAGCCATGGTGATGTGGCAAGACAAATTACATACATAGAATACCTACTTATACAACTAGCAGTGTTGAAACATTGATATGTCGAAAAGCATTAGAAAAAAATAGGTCTTATGTGACGTCCATTATTGAAGTAATAGAATTTCTAGTATTCGATTAATTGGGTTTGCGTGGAAATTATATTTGGAGGAAGGAAAAAAACAAGGATTATTTCGGAATTTGTTTGAATACACCTGCATAAAACATCCGAATTTGAAGCAGGCTCTGTCATATACCACAAAAGGCAACACATCATTCGCGTGAAATTCAAAATAAAATAATTCAAGCAGTGCGAAGTTCCATTGTTAAAGATATTGAGGAAACTGACATGAACTGGTTTACTGTAATGGAAGATGGGACAACAAATAATATTTTTATAACTGCGAAAATATTGAATAGCAATACATTACATTACGGATGGATTCGTGAATGTTGTTGTTGTTGTTGCTGTTGTTATTCCGGCTTTAGGGCACGTCAACGTCGAGGTTATTAGCGCCATGACTAATACCTGGAGTGACATCGAGGCATAAAACTCGATTGCCATCTGTGTGGCCAACTGTAAACGGGTCGGCCACACAGACAGCAGAATAAAATAAAATACTGACTGAAATACCGTCCACATGGCCGACTGTAAAGCCACACAAACAGCAAAATAAAATATAAAACTGCAACAATGGCTGTAGATTGGGCATGAAAGACAAAAACACAAACGATTAACTGGTTGGCTGTAAAAGGGCCATCCAATTTAAAACAACAAACTAACTGGCTGGCTGTAAAAGGGCCAGCCAGATATAAAATGTCAAACATAAAGACGTACACATAGGTTCATAAAAAGTAAGAATGGTTCTGGAGTTGACGGTTGTAAAAGGCCATCAATCCAATCTAAAACCTAGGCAGACCTGCCCAAAATTTTTGGGACTCAACCGGCCAAGCTACAAAACTTTAAAACCTTGGCCACGTTGTCACTGTCATCGTTTAAAATAAGGGACAGATCGTTGGCACGGCCAACGTCTGCCCATAAATCTAAAAATATCACACAGTCAGTTGAAATGTGGCGCACCTTCAAAGGTAGGCAGCAAGCATAGCATTCCAAAGAGTCCTCTCGGCGGAGAAGGAAACCATGAGTCAGAGGACCCTATATGGAGGCGAGTAATGAGAACCTCCTCGCCCGCTGGAAGGAGCTGCTCCACGGCTGAACTGTCTGTTTGATCAACCGGAGCTTATTATGCTGGACTTCCAACCACTGCCCCTGCCATACCTCAAAAACAATTCTCTTCGCCGCCGAGGCAAGGTCTGACCTTGGGACTGGAGCGAAGGCGGTTTGGACCTTGTCGCAGGCTAACTTGGCAGCTTCATCAGCTGCCTCGTTCCCCCTGATTCCCACATGGCCGGGTACCCAGCAGAATAAAACCTCCTTCCCACCGGGTTGGAGGGGGTCCTGGATGTCCTGGACTAGATGGTCTGCTGGGTACATATTTCCTAAGGCCTGAATACAGCTTAGGCAATCACAACATATGATCAATCTCTTATCACGGATTACTTTCATATGCTGGAACGACTTTAACACAGCGTGACACTCGGTGGTGTAAACGCTGCATCAGCCGTCAAGTTTATATGTGTTAAGTCGCTCGAGGGAACACAACTGAGCAGCCAACTCCATTAGCCTGCTTAGACCCATCCGTATACACCGGGGTAAACGTGTGATACTGATTTAAAATGTCCCTAGATATATTAATAAAAACGCTGTCAGCGGTAAACAGCTTGTTATACTGAGACAGCTGTAAAATTATTCTGGTCGTCTTTAAAAGCCAGGGAGGAGATTTACTCCAACCCTGGTGATCAAAAGCGGGCAGCTCAAAGCCATATTCCTCTAAAATAGCCCTTGTACGGTAGCTGAACGATTTAATAGCTCTATGGCGATTGGTGTGTACCCGTTTAAAGTCTGAATGCAGAACTAGATCGTGCACGGGAATGAATATGTAGGTAGTGTCGCACCATGAGGAGACGCCAGCGGATGATAAGTAACGGCTCACCAGAGTCAGCACAAATGCTGACAATCGGGCTGCTGTGGTAAGCACCCATGGCGAGCCAAATACCTGCATGGTGGACACTATCCAGCATCCGGAGATAATTGCCCCGTGCCGATCCATAAACGATGCAGCCAAATTCCAGACGTGACCGTACAAAGGCTCTATAAAATTGTAGCAGGCAAGAGCGGTCAGCGCCCCATGACTTGTCACACAGACATTTTAAAACATTTAAAACTTGTGAGAAATTAGACTTTCCCGGAGTATTTTTGATATAAAGTCTTCGCAGGTTCTCCACTGGATAATATTATCGAAACACAAGCTATCGGTGGCTTGTCTTTCGATAATATTGTGCGGCAGAGAAGCCCCGAAGATTTTATATTTAAAGCTTTTGACGCTCTGGCTTTCACATCTTTAAGATGTGGTAGCCAGGTTAGCCTACTGTCTAAAATGAGGCCCAGAAACCAATCAGATTCTGTAAAACTTAAAACGGTGTTCCTCAAGGTAAGGTGGGACTCTGGTAAAAGATTTCTACAACGAGTAAAAAGTACACACCGGATTTTCTCGGCAGAGAAACGAAAACCTGTGTTCACTGACCATCCAGCCAGTTCAGCGCGAGTTGCAGCTGCCGCACGGCGCTTTTCAGGCTGGACTGGGAAAAAAATTAAAAAGTCATCTACATATTAGGAGTATTGTATGGGACTCCTTATAACGCTTGAGATACTGTTAATAGCATTAGCAAAAAGGGTCAAGCTTAAAACTGACCCTTGAGGAATACCGTTTTCCAGAATAAAAAGATCAGACACTTCACTACCGACTCGGTACCGGAAGCAACGACCTGATAAAAACGATTTAAAAAAATATGACAACTTTCCTCTAAATCCCCATTCATGTAACTGCTTTAAAATAACATGTCGCCCGTTAGTATCGTAGGCCTTTTCAATGTCAAAAAACACACCAATGAGGTGTTGGCTGCGGATAAACGCATCTTGAATTGCTGCTTCCAGCAAGGTTGTTCAAGGTGGAACTGAACTTCCTGAATCCACACTGAAAGCAGCTCAGGTTTTGGGATTCTAGACACCAGATGAGGCGGCGATTTAAAATCCTCTCCAGTGACTTCCCCATGCAGCTTGTCAAAGCAATACTACGATAACTACCTGGCAACAATTTGACTCTCCCAGGTTTTAAAATAGGAATGAGTGTTGCTTCTTTCCACGAGTCAGGGAAGTATCTTCCGGTCCAAATATGATTAAAACTACCGGTATCTAAAAGGTACTCTTTAGCATCATTACTAAGATGCCTCAGCATCTGGTACTGGATCAGATCAGGCCCTGGAGCGGTGTCGTTGGTGATGTTTAGTGCAGACTCCAGCTCCCAGGATGAAAACGGGCTATTATACGTCTCTGTGTCTGACGTATCAAAGCACAGCGTGCGCCTTTCGGCAGCAGTCCGTCACTGCTGGACCTGAAGGTCCAAGGTGGCAGACGATATGATGGCAGCGAAGTTCTCCGCACTCAGCTGAACTAGGCTTCGTTCGTCAGTGATCGCTTCCATGAATGTTGCGATCCACTTCCCAATGCACGTAGTCCGCAATTGAGGGAGAGCATAATGAAATGCCAATGGCAGAAGACGAACCGGAAGCAGAGGTGAAATGAGTCATTTTCCCCGTGTTTAGGATACAAATGTCCTCCTGCTCTATTAATCTGCCAACCACTCCGCCCCAGGGGCAATCGGCGGAGGAACACCACAATACACAATGGGCGTTGAAATCTCCCAAAAGGAGAAAGGGCAGAGTGAGTTGTTGTATGATGCCAACCATGTCGTCGTAGGCGACAGAACAACAGGGTTTCAGATATATAGAGCACACAGTCAGCTGGAATGGACCGTGTATTTTCACCGCTACTGTTTGCAATGAGGAGGTGCGAGCAACGGGTTCAGAATGGACAGTGTTTAGGACAAACATCGCCACTCCCCCTTTCACTTGACCAACCATGGTATCGTCTTTCCTGTACAGGTCGTAGCCTCTTAGCACAGTTTGGTGTGTAGTAGTGCTGGATTTCGCATTCGGCTGTATAGGCTCCAGCCTAGGGGCGGCAGCGTTTTAGGGGCGGTGAATTTCCTAGGGTGCCTGCTGTAGCCATCAAATTTGTGTGTGATTATAAACATAATAGAAAAACTTCTACTAAAAATTTTCATTTAAGTCGTGACATCTAGTAGTGAAATGACAAACTCTGAACAATTAATAGAAAAGAAAAATTACCTTTACTATCAATTTTCATTTAGGTAAGAGGTGGCAGCGAAAAATTAGCTAAATTATTAATTTAATTCTTCATTAGTTTCCTAACTTTCTATCTTGTTCAAGCAAGTCTGTAGCCCGTCGTATATTTCCGAAGAAAGATTCTATAAACAGAGGTAGGTTTCTGCTGACAGACTTACACTTCATGATTTTGTGGATCTCTAGTCGACTTTACGATAACAGAGCGCGAAAACTTTGACTATTTCGAAAAAACTGCAATTGAAATGAGTACAATAAAGCAATATCAGGGCGAAATTAACAGACAATCAAAAAGAAAAAAAAATTTGCAGACAAATCTTACGAATCATCATGTGACGAAATTGAAACAACCTCAAGAGATTTTTTTTAATTAACACCTTTTTGATCATTGTAGATCAACTGAGAGCTGAACTAGGGAGAAGGCGTAATGCATATATCAACTTCCAAGAAAAATTTTCGTTTTTGACTAGAATGGGTGAATTTTCAACACAAAATTTCACAAGAAAAGCTCTGTGTCTCGTGCAACATTATTCTAATGATTTAGAGGACGATTTGGTTCAGGAATGTATACATTTTCACAGTCACGTTTTGTCTAATAAGACTGCAAAGAAACCTCAGTCAAATTCGTTACTTGATCTCTCCATATTTTTCAGGAAGCTATCTCTGTGTCACATTTACCCGAACTCGGATATAGCTCTCTGCATAGCACTTTGCACTCCAGCCACAAATTGTTCTGGAGAAAGGAGCTTTTCCTGCTTAAAACGAGTGAAGAATTACCAGAGCTCTTCATTATCTCAAGAAAAATAAACTTTTTGGATCTTCTATATATATATATAGAAGCAGAGAAAATGAACACCATGAACTATGATAATCTTATAGATGACCTCTCCAGTCAAAAAATCCAGTATAAAACTATAATTTTGTATTACATTTTTTATTTTCTTGTTTGTATTCTTGTTTCATAATATACATTCATTTTACTTGTTTCTATTTTATGACTAAATCTAAATACTTTCAAGTAATAAAGTCACTCTTAATCTATATCCATTCACATATACATATAATCGTTTGCTACCTAATAAAGGTAATACAAATTAGTAATTAGTATAAGTATGAAGGAGAAAAGGGCGGCACAAAATGAACAGCCTCCACAAAAAAAAAATGTTTAAATCCGGCCCTGGTGTGTAGGTCTAAAGTGTGTCTCTTGTAAACACAAACACAATGGTTTAGACCATGCTAAGAGTCCTACTTCCTCTTTGTGAGCCTGATAACCATTTAAGTTCCATTGTAGTATGGGAGTCATCTCTCCTATTCAACCTCATCGTCCGGTGCTTGCTGAGGACCAGCACCAGGTTCCTCCACCAGCATTTTGGTGTCATCAGGCTCTGAAGCCTGGCCTCGGGAATTTGCAGATTCATCTTCCGCCGAGGCCTTTTCCCCTTCTTCTCCCTGCCAGTTGGGGATCTGGGAGGAGAAGCAGAAGGGGACTTCACAAACATAGTTGGGTCCGCGTGTTTGAACTTCGGACCCCGAACCTTCAGCACAGTTTGCCATCCGCTACTAGCTGATGGCGTTCTCGATACTGATTCTCCTGCAGATGCTGCTGCTACTGTAGCAGTGGGACCCGTAGCTGTAACTGAAGTAGCAGATGGCTGTGCTTCTGCTGGTGGAACTTCTGAACCTGCTGTCCTAGTGGTCCAGGCTGCAGACGTGTTGCTACCGACGTCCGCGATCCTTGATGTTAAGACATTGATGGGTACAGCACCACATTTGCACTGACAGGAGCAAATTGACTTTTGCCCATGTCTGCAACGGACGTCTGCATAGCAACACTTTGTTTCCTGAGGGGAGTTGACAACGTCTTCGCGAAACTGGTTGCGAAGATGTGTGGTGCGTGAGCCTTATAGCACTTTTTTGCTTCGCCATACGATAGTCGCTCTTTCGTTTTCAGCTCCTGTATCTTCTTTTCTTCCAGGTACACTTGACACTACCTGCTCCAGGCTGGGTGTGACGCAGAGCAGTTTACACACACCTGTGAGACGGTGCAAACAGCACCCGGCTCATGTCCCGCCCTTCCACATTTCCCACAGGTGGCGTTGCCTTTACAGTTCACCATCGTATGCCCGAACCTCTGGCACTTGAAGCAGCGCATGGGTCCGATTCATACAGGCGAACGTTCAGATGTAAATACCCAGCCTTGATGGCTTTTGGCAACGTCGGAGTGTCGAACGTCAGGACTAAGGTTGCAGTCTTCTCAAGATTGCCGTTAACCCTTCGTGTTATCTGACGAACCTCGACCATATTATCTGATCCCCACTCCTTAAGGAGTTCCTCAGTCTCTATATTGATCAAGTCTCGGCAGGTGATCACGCCTTTGCTGCTATTTAGAGTTTTACGGAGTTCACACTTCACTGTGAACTCCCCGAGCTTCTCACACTTAAGAAGTGAGGCAGCCTGCTTGTAGGTAGATGTTTCTAAAAGCAGTATCCCATTCCTCAGCTTTTTTACACTTTTTAATGTTCCAGCAATTCCTTCCAGTCCCTTGTGTATATATAAAAGAGAGACCTTTTCAAAGGATCCCTTCTTTCTTGCCATTATTATAAAGGCATCATGATAAGATGACCCTTCCTGTCACTGTTATATGCCTCATGAGGGCTTTCGACCATCGCCCACTTACCACCACTTCTTTGGGCGTAGGAGTAATATTTCTCCTGCGGCATGCCCGAGCCACAGGAGGAGGGGTTAGGTTTATGATTTCTTCTCGTTTTGATCCAACGAGTGCGGAGGAACTAAAAGTCGAGTGACGTGGAGCCCCCGCATCACGCCACCAAGCCCAATATAACATGGGTGTGGCAGGTGCCCCTGAGGTTGTAAGCTGGCACGTTACTCACCTTGAGGTTGAGGTTTTTTTTATAGAGGTTTGTACCATCCTCGCGATCTGGGCGATGAAGCCATGATCCCCGTTCTCCTAGGCACATAACGTTCCACCGTCACGCCCTACGTTGGTCGTTGAAGCATGGTAGGAGTTTACAGTGTGGAAACTTGCGGCGCTCACAAGTTTCCAGCTCAGGTACTGCTGGTTCGCCAAACCCGTACCTGGCACTTGCGTACCAGGCCCCTGCGGGGGGGCTTCGTGAATGAGTCGTTGCTGACACTTATAACTACTGAAAACCTTGAAGCATCCACTTTCACGTAATTAACATGAAATACCCTTATGGAAAATAGCATTCACCTCTCCAGTATGCTATGATGGTGCAAGTGTAATGTATGGGAAAGTTTCGGAAGTTGTGACTAAAATAGAAAATAAATTTGGCCGAAACATTCCTTACGTCAACTGCTACAACCATCACTTCCACTTTATAGTCATCAGGACTATCTCAGAAATGACTTTCAATCATCTATTTTTGATCAATACATCATGTTACATGAATAGCTGCCTCGTATGGTGGAAAAAGGATTGGCTGACTCCTCGAACAGCATTGGTCAAGACACTTGGTGGTTAAAAAAGTCTTAAATGATAATTGTTCATCGAATTTAATGACTTTAGATGAAATTAAAAATGACAGATTTAATGTCGGTATTAAAAAAAGTCATACTCAATTTGGAATTCCGAATGGCCATGGTTTTGGAAAAAAAAAATCTTATCCATGCTTCAGCCTGCAGACGCAGGATTGATAGACGCCATAACAATCGTAAAGTGCGCACAAAATGAAAAAAAAACTGAGATCAGATGTAATGTATCATCAAAATTTGAAATAAGCTAAGTCTAAGACAAGCGGCAATTCTGAAAATTGGACCCAGATCCAGAAGAGGCTCAATAGTCCAGTCAAAAAAATCAAATCGGATGTATGTTTACTAGATGATGGCCCTTGCGACAATAATATAGAAGACCAGGATGCATTTGACAGGCCTCAGAGGCTGTCAATGGGTCAGAGAAAGAATGGCAGACATGGTGTTTCTGGCCTTTGACAAGAAAAGAATGTAGTCAATTGATCTGAATGAGATCCTTTGCATTTTTAATAATATCGCAAATCGAAGAATTCAGATGTTTTAAAGATGTTTTATTATTATATTGAATATAATATGTTTGTGGAAATAATATAAACCTCAACAAATGAATGTTTTGCTCTTATCTATCACCCCTCCCGACAATTAAGTACTCACAATCACAAGTATGACAAAAATTGATTCATCAGATTAGAGCAAGTAACATTTTAACTTCTGCCCTACCTATAAACATCACTGCCCTACCTTAAATTTATCTCTAGCTACGGCCCAGCCTTCTTCTCAGAGATTTGTTTTTGCAACTCTTTACTAAAAAATGAATTTGAAGACTATGGTCAGATATCTAGTAACTTCTGTCATACAAGCTGTTTGAAAACATAACAAAGTTTATATACATTAAAATTAAAGTGAAATTTAACTCAATTCAATGTTGAGACAAGTAAAAGCAAAATAGGGGTCTGAATTCAGTTCCTTTGCTGTGTAACCCTTCACAATGTTAAGGATTTTCTTTCAGATTTTTTTATTTTATGAGTTCATCTTATTTTTTTGTTTCCTGTATTCTGTAATGATTGAAGTTGAAATTGGATTCTGCATTTTGTTCCAGCTCATAATGAATGCATCTTTTTCCTCCTCTCTCATTTTTTGCTGTTCCACTTTTGTTATTTAAATCCTTTAAATTTATTAATTATTATTTTACAGTGTAGTGCTGGAGGTTGCCTGATTGAGCTTGCTCAGCAACTGGCTGTTATTATGATTGGGAAACAAATAATCAACAATGCACAAGAAATTCTCGTACCAAAGATGAAAGCATGGTGGCACAAAAAGCAGGTATGAAATAAATTACTGTGTGCTGTAAAGTGTTCTCAGATTGTTATTAATTCTGTTGATAATGAATTGTGGCCTCAAGTAAACCCGTAAGACAAATTTGTAAAAATTTTGAGACAGAATCTAAAAAGAACCAGGTTACCTCTACTTAAGTCTTGGCTAGTGAGTTTGTTTCATTTTATGTTTGTTTTGTTTTGTTTGGTTAAAAGTAAGTAGTATAATTACACTTTGTTCTTGTTAATGTCTTAGGGTATCTAGGTGGCAGAAGTATTGTGATGAAGTAATGAGTTTTGCACTATGAAGGAACTGGATTGCACAACATTAACAATGTACAGAAATAAGATATTACACTCTAATATTGGATTTTTCATTAATAAAAGACCGATTTTCATAATATTAGAAGAGTATAAATTTAGGATATGCGAGTTATTTAAATGGAAAAATGAAACTTATATGCATTACAAAGGAGACAATACCACACTGAGAAATGCGCACAATTTGTCATTTAAGAATTCAGAAAGAGATAATGAGAGTATAAGAGTTATAATATTGGATTGGTGGTATCAAATTTGGTTTAAAATTTAAAATACTTGAAAATGCAAAAGCAAGATCATCCAATAGAAAAATGCATGGTTTTTTTTTATAATTTAAGATTTAAGAACGATGATAATGGTATGTTTAGCAAACTATATGTCACAAGGACAATAAATCTGATAATGGTTGTCTAATTAGGAATGTAAGATAAAAGTTGAAAGATGTTACAACATTGGGGTTTATGATGGTGCAAAAATAAGATTGCAGAAACAGATATATATATGGGGGAAAATAACTGTCAGAGTAATAGGATGTATTTATTGTCTTGTGAAGCATAAAGGGATAAAAGTTTAGGCAAATTTAAATGACTGAGAAAAGTGGTTAATTTTAGTTAATCAGTATAGTATGTGAACCAGACAAAGTGATCAAGCTGAGGTTTGCTGAATTATTATTATTATTATTATTATTTAAAAAGTTAACTTCCAATAAACCTAAAAGCATCAATGGTTATATCTTCCACTAACAAATACTAGAATTTTTCAGTTGCCTTGGGATCAAGTTTGTTTATTTATTTATTTAGCTTATGGCCATTGCACAAAAATAATACAAATTAAGTTTTGATGAAATGAAGTGTCATTCCTGCAGAGTTGAAATGGGCAAAGATCATAGCCATTCTGAAGCCTGGAAAAAGCCCTGAAGTTCCAGAGACTTTTACACCTATTTCACTGCTAAGTACTACTTACAAGTTGTTTGAAAGGATCATCTACAATAAAATCAGTCCAATTATTTTCGCAAACCTCCCAGTTGAACAGGCAGGTTTTAGACCTGCAAGAAACTGCGAGGATCAGGTCCTGGCATTGGCAACTCACATAGAAGCAGGATTCGAGAGACGATTGAAGACTGGTGCTGTATTTGTTGACCTTACTGCATCCAACGATACAGTGTGGTGAGAGGGCGTGGTATAAAAATTGCTGAAAATTTTGAAGTGCAAAAAAATCACTTGTCTGATCAATACTATGCTAGCTAACTGAACTTTCCAGGTTGTCTCAGACAATAAGATAAGCAAAGTAAGAACAGTGAATAATGGTCTGCCTCAAGGCTCAGTTCTTGCCCCACTTCTTTTTGATGTTTATATTTCTGACATTCCTCAAACAGAATCCAGACAGTTCTCTTATGCCGATGATCTGGCAGTAGTATAACAATCTGATAATGTTCAGCAAATTGAAAATAGCTTAACAGCAGACCTCAAAACCCTGAGCAACTATTTTAGGAAATGGTGTCTCGTACCCAGTTCCAGCAAGACCGAAACTAGCGTCTTCCATCCTAACAATCGGGCGGCGAATCTCTCATTTGATGTTCTTCTAGATGGCACTCCCCTCTGACACAACCCCTTCCCCAAGTATTTGGGAGTTGTAATGGATCACACATTGCCATACAATATACATCTAAACAACCTTGCAGCAAAACTAAGAACCAGGAATAATATTCTGCAGAAGTTAACTGGCACCTCCTGGGGAGCATCCACCTCCACACTCAACACATCAGCCTTGTGTATTCTGCAGCTGAGTACTGCCTATCTGTCTGGATAAATAGCACCCACGCCAAAAGGATCGGTACAATTTTGAACCAGACAATGTGAAAAATTAGCAGATGTATCAAGACCACTCCACTGTACTGGCTACCCGTTTTGTGCAACATCAAACCGCCTACAATAAGATGACACAATCTCCTAATTACCCAATATAATAAGATCTGTCATAACTTGGATCTGCCCATCCATGACGACATGGATAATCAGTTTGAGAGATTTAAAACAAGAAATCCAAGTGTAAAAATTGTAAAACAGATTATACCTGATAATTGTAATGGGAGAGAAGCTTGGAAATTGGAGTGGATAGCCTCAGCCCCACCAAAATGGCACTCTCTGTTTGACAGTCAACAGGCACGAAAGGGACTCAACCTTCGTTGCAAGACCTGGGTAGCTCTTAACAGAGTTAGGTCTGGTCATGGCAGATCTGCTTCATCTTTGTGCACATGGGGAATGAGAGATACACTGAGATGCGATTGTGGTGAGGAAATGCAATCCATCCATCACGTGACATTTGACTGCCCACTTCGAGCCTTCAGGGGATCACCGATAGCTTTTATTAAAATATCAAATGAAGCTTTAGATCGGCTACACCATGTTAATTTTGAATTTTAATTGTAATTTAATCTTAAATTGTATCAAGTTTAGTGCATAAAATAAATAATTTTTCAGAACTTGCCCAAATGGCCACTTTGCCTGACACAGTTGGGCAAAATGGCCACTTAGCTTCAAAATCAGAAATGAGCTATTAAAAATGTATAATTTTTCAAAATACTTCTCCTTCTTTCTGTTTTCTTCATGCTTTATTACATTTATTGCAACAAGTTCATTTTTACATGGACTTTACATCAATAGCTGTGAACAACCTTTCAGCTGTGCTTTTGTGGTTTGCTACTACTGTTGTACAAAAACAATAAGTGTGTCACCTGGGCTTACAGAAAAAGAATATCCTATTATTGGTCTGCACTTCAATTTGAAATAGAGATAATTTAATTTTTTTAATTATTTTTCAGTACAGTCACTTCAGCATCAAATGATGATTAATCATTTATTCAATGTCTGATTACATCACGCTTGGTAATAATCTGAAAGGAACAAACAAAATTTGATGGATGGTAAAATTAATACTGAAAAAATATAATATAATAATAATAATTGAGGAGGAGGGAAAAAAGGGGGGGGGGGGAAGTTGGTGACTAGGGAAATTGCCACAGGATAATACATTTTATAGTAGTTAAATTCAATTAATTTCATTACAGTAATAAATAATAATGGTTCTGCTATACTAAGCCCTCCTGCTTAAGCTCTCCTCTCCTTATCTGTACCTTCTGACATTTTTATACCTATCACTTTGTCATGACAAAATGCATACTGGAATTGATATAAACAGCTATACGTCTGAGCTATAACTATTGATGTAGCCTAATGGATTAGATTGTTACTTATGTCCAGCAATTGACATCTAGTTATTAACCTTAATTAGAAAAGGTAGATGGTTCAAGAATAAAGTTCCTGTAGCCTTGGAATAAATTTAAACATCACTATATTCTACAGAAAAATTTTACAAAGTCTGTGAACAATCTACAGGAATCAGTACTTCTTTTGCAAAATAGTGATTAGAAGCTTGGATCAGTGAATGAAGCAAGGTGAACTCCCATAACCCCTTAACTGAATTCAGCTTCATGAGAGTAAAGAGCCTATAGCACACACTTTCACATTTTTCAAAGACTGATGCCAAAACTGACTACTTCCTGTGTCGCCTGCTGCCTCGTTCCTACATGTTGCGCCAAAACCGTCCTTAAGCCTAGCAAAGCTTCACGTTCAAATGCTCGCAACTGACTGACCCCTACCCCCAACTCAGGGAGGTCTTTTATAAATGAGGTTTGGGAAAAACACCTCCAAGATTCCCACAGGATTTCCAAATCTTTTTGGAATAGTTTTACTTCAAATCAACTTGAAATTTTTATGCTGTATAGTCTAAGGTCTAAACGTCAAAATTAATCCTAGTGAAAATTTTTGTATCTCTAACATTTTCACCATAAAGAGAAGTCTGATCCAGCTTCTTTATCATATGTTACTAACTGGGTCCTGCGATAATTTGCACAAACAAATCAAGCTGCTATTCTTTGCACACGCCCCCAATCCTGTATTTGATAGCCAAAACGTGGTTCCAAACTACATCACCATGTTCAACCATTGGTATGACCAAAGTTTTGTAACCCAATACCCTAAATTCTCTGTTACATCCTCCCATCACACTCTCCAGTATAATGGTATAAGGGAGTTTAAAAGTATCCATTTGTAGTAAGGGGAGTAAGGGACTGGTACAATATCTTAGGAGGTAATTTAAACTGTCCTTCAGACTGTAAAGGTTTTTAAAATAAACTGCCTACTGCATTTCTTGATATATCCTGCTCAACTTTTGCTTGCAATTCTCTCAATTCATTTCTTTGTTTGACTATAAATGCACCTGCCAATTTTTCAACGTATATCATTAGAACTCAAATTTATACTGCTTTAACTGTGGCAGTGACTGACTGTCTTACTGCATCTGTAAATCTATTTTGTCGCTTGACTTTTATCTTACCTTCTTGCCATCTTCATCTAATGCACAATTTGATTGACTCTTTTACTAACACTGTCACTTTCTACCTGCCCCTGTTAGTGGCCTCTGTATATAAATTCTTGCAGATCTTCTTCAATAAAGGAAAATTTGACATTCACATTTTTCAGGGTGTTCTACAATAAACTGTGGTTCTTAACCGGATGGGAACAAATGAGCATAAGCAACTCCAACATTGCAACTCTGTTTAAATCAACAATTAAATCATTTATCAGGAAATACTAGATATTTAACCACCCTATTTGCAATAATGCAGGGAAGTAAGAGAACTGGGATTTTAATCCTTGGTCAGGTTGTTACTTGATTATGCTGGGACTGTTCGAGACCCCCCTCCCCCCCCCATTTGCAGATATTAAATACTGAATTATTACAAATAATTACCTGATTTTTTTAAAAAAAATTAAATTATTTCAATTAGTTTATTATGTAGAGCTACAAATGCTTAATATGTGAACTTTTTGTAATCCTGCATACATTTACAAATTAGTCCATTTCTCCTCATTCAAGATACAGTATGTCACCAATGATATTTGAAAATATGAGTCCAATATGAAATTAAATATTAAAAATGGTAGTTGGCAGATAAAAACTATATTCTCTGTGTAACTACACAGAAAAAAGTTTCTTGGTGTTGAGTCCAACTAAGACAAGGGGTGTTTTTTTTCCCAAAATCTGATGAGCTATAAAAAAAAAATTACATTACATAATAATTATATTGTAAAAAGTATAGTAGGGTGTTACTTTTCTATATAATCCCCAAAGCGGCATTTGTCATACCATGACACAAGCTTTGTGATGCCCTCTTCAAAGAAGTTAGACATCAGTGAGGAAAGATTTTTAATATTAAGAATAATACTCTGTTTTAGATTTAGTTACCACTTTTATTAAAGAAATTAAATCAACTTTTGCTTACACATCTTTTGTCTTCTTGCTGTCAACCATAGTATAATAAAGCATAGAGTATACACACGAATGAATGCAGTAGATAATATATTCCTACAGAGTTGCCAATATAAATGTATAATTACCAACACCCCTCCTTACATTTATATTGCAATCTATAGGTAACACAAGTAATCCCTTAAAATGTGTCTCATTACAACAGTTTTGGAAACGACTTAAATAGTTTACAGAGAATGATATATCTGGTCTAGTACCATAACTAACATACAACAATGCTCCTAGTTAAATTTCTAGTACTTGATGTCTTCATTTAATTCACATTTTTCTAATTTCAAATTTATTTCCATAGGTGTTTTGTATAATTTAGCATTTTCAATATTATAGCGTTTTGCTAAAGATTCAATGTAACGTTCCTGACTCAGAGTTAAAATGTTATTTTGTTCATAGTTATACTCAATGTCTATACCAATGTAATTTTTTACTCTACCTAAATTTATCATTTTGAATTTATCTGAAAGCTTGTTTTTAATATTGTTAATAACATTTTGGTCTCTGCAGCAAATCAACAAATCATCAACAAATAACAAGATATAAACGGTTACATCTTCTTCTTTTTTGAAATATAAACAGTAATCATATTTGCATCGTTCAAACTCTAGTTCAGTCAAAAAAATGTTGAAACATTCATACCATGCGCATGGGCTCTCTTTTAGGCCATACAAAGATTTGTTTAGCTTATAAACTTTATCAGAGCCATCTTCATAACCTGTTGGCTGCTTTACATAAACTTCTGACAAAACTTTACTATTTAGAAATGCAGTCTCTACATCCATTTGATGGATTTCCATAGAATTTTGACAACAATAAGACAATAAAAGCTTTAAGGTTGGCATTTTTGCTACAGGAGAATAAGTATCATCTACACAGTCAGTTTGTTGAAAACCTCTAACTACTAATCGGGCTTTATACTCACTTTCACTCTTCTTTTTGTATACCCATTTCACATCAATCACCTTTTTGTCCTTGGTTGGCTTGTCAACGAGTGTCCATGTATTGTTTTTCACTAGGCTGTTCATCTCATGGTCCTATGGCTGCCTTCCATTCATTTGCATCATCGCAGTTCACGCCTCCTGAAAGTTTTCTGGTGTCATAGCATCACAGTAGTTTACACTGATACAATAATAGCCAAACTCATCGGCAAATCGCGTTGGAGGTTTAACTTGTCTTTTTGATTTCTTTCTGTCCATGTCTTCATCAATTTCTACATCATTGTTACTGTTTGGTGTATCTGTATCATTTCCTCCCACACATTCTGGATTATCCTTTTCAATTTCTTTTTCCTCTTCCAAATTTTCCTTTTTAATTCCTTTTCCTTCTTCCAAATTTTCATCTCTCTCATCTTGAAATCCACACAATGTCACAGTCTTCTTCTACAATATCACAATGTCTGGCTACTATTACTTTGTTGTTAATTAATACTCTATATCCAAGTGTCTGTATAGCCAAGTAAAATTCCAGTTTCTGCTTTCTTGTCCCATTTAGATTTTCTTCTCTCTTCTGGTATTCATACAAAGACCCTACTGCCATACATTTTCAGATACTTCATTGTAGGCTTCCTTTTGAAAAATATTTCATACGGACTTTTCTTTTCAATAGTATTGTTCAAGGTTCTATTTTTGAGGTAGGCAGCTGTTTTAATTATTTCTGGCCAATATTTTTCTTCCAACTTTAGCTTCTGATAAGAGACATCTTGCCATATCCATTAGAGACCGGTTATACCTCTCTGCAGTTCCATTTAATTCGTGAACATATGCTGGACAAGGTTTTATAACTATTCCTTTCTCTCTTGCAAACTGAAAAACTCTTGAATTTATATATTCGGTACCATTGTCACAACGTAATTCTTTTATTGTCTTATCAGTGAGGTTTATGTACTTCATTAACATATTGCACTAAGCAGTCATATACTTCATCTTTTGTCCGGATACAATAGACTTTAACCAGTTTGCTGTAGTCATCTATAAAACTTAAAAAAGTATTTTTCATCATGGTCTCCTACTGTTTGATGAGGACCATTCAAATCTGTATGAACTATTTGTAGTATATCATCTACTTTTCTTCTGTTATTAGTGAAAAGGTAAGTTATGCATTTTATTTTCTATGCATGTCACACACCTAAAATATTCTTGTTCAGTCTCTTTAGGCAATCCTTCCAATGTTTCATTCTTGCACATCATTTCTAAATTATTGAAGTTTACATGTCCCAGCATACGGTGTAATTTCTCTTTCACAGTCATTTTACTTTTACTTAAATTTGCTTCCAAGGTATTTTCATTCACATAGCTTCTCATCTTATATAATCTTTCATCTTTAATTGCAACCCCTATCACCTTTCTATATGGGTTATATATTTTTGCCAATCTCCCCTTTGACACAATTGAGTTTTTGTCTGTAATTCTTGAGTAACTTAATAAGGTTGCTTTCATTTTCTTTAACATAGAACACATTTTTCAACATCACTTCTGATTTTTTTCCATAAACCATAAAATTTACCTTTATATTTCCAATCTTTTCAGCTTGTAGTATTCTACCATCACCAATTTTGACTTTTACAGGTTTCTTTAATGTCTCACAAGATTCAAAGTATTCATCCGTGTTAATAATATGGTCTGTACAGCCGCTGTCAAGTAACCATTCTATTTCTCCTTTTTTTGTCTCATTTTTTTCATTTGTTGTTGTATTATTTGCGATAGTTGTATGAAAACTATTCCCATATTGCTCATGATGATCATATCTGGGTCGCTCATTATTATAATGTCCTCGTCTATGAAAGTTTCTTGCATTATATGTACCTCCTCCTCTACTGACGGAATATCCACGTCCTCTACTTCCAAAATATCCGCGACCTTGACCTCTTTGTGTATATTCAGTATGAGTACGACATTCTTTTTGAAACTGACCTGGTTTAAAACAGTTTGTGTGTGACGATTATGACTGTCTTAGTTTCTGCTCGAAAAAGCATTAGAGCTGTCACGTGATGTCTCATTTGATTCTTCTTCAGGTCCTTTTCAATTTTATTTTACTTTTCAAATAATCTACTTTTCTGTCCTTTTCAGGGAGCACGTCAATCAAGTCCTCAATATGACTATAATTCTGCGGCAAAGATTTCAGCATATAATTCAGTTTTTCTTGTTCTGATATTACCGCCCCGGCTTGTTTCAGTTCGTTTACACACTTTTCAAAGTCGTCGAAGAACAAAGACACTTCTGCGTAATTTTTCAATTTGACATTTTCAAGGTTATGTTCGGCATACAATTTGCAAAGCCGTCGACTTTTTCAGATACATTTCATCAAAGTTTTGAATGATCTCGTAGGCCGTCTCTAATTCACTTATGTATTCCAATTGTCTGTTCGTTATTGCGCTGTAAATATAGTTGGTAGCTTGAATATCACGATCGTCCCATGTGGCATCGTCGGCAGATGTTTTAGGTCGCATTACTACATCATTACACTTTTTGAATTGTAGGAACTTGAGAATACGTATTTTCCAATTGCTATAGTCTGAACCATCGAAAATTGGAATGTTAATATCACTATTTTTCGCCGCCATTTTCACGTAGATGATCTTTTTATATTTTTCTTGTTTGCACACAAAAATCCTTGTTTTCACTTTAGTCCTTTTAAAAACCACGCTCTGCTACCATTTTAATATTAAGAATAATACTCGGTTTTATATTTAGTTACCACTTTTATTAAAGAAATTAAATCAACTTTTGCTTACACATCTTTTGCCTTCTTGCTGTCAACCATAGTATAATAAAACATAGAGTATACACACGAATGAATGCATAGATAATATATTCCTACAGAGTTGCCAATATAAATGTATAATTACCAACAAAGATACATCTTGACAGCATACTGAATTGCATTATTGGTGGCAAAGTGTTGTCCACCCAACCACAATCATGCTTTAAAGTCTGAACAGGTGAAAATCGGTCAGTGATAGGTCCAGACTATACAGTGGATGGTCAAAAAGTTCCCACATGAAGTTTTTAAGATCTTTTGTCATGTTGGCACAGTGCGGTCGGTGATCATCATGGATTAAAACCATGCCAGATGAGACAATTCCTCTTAATTTGTTTTGGATGGCTCTGCAGAGACAACATTAACTTTCACAATAAATTTACTGTTACTGTTGTCCCTCGCTGAAGAAAGTCCAAAAAGAAAACTGTAGCCATTGTTTACCCTTGTCTCAGCGTCTATTAAACCTTTTTCGGCTTGCTTGGAGAATGTGTGCATCCACTGCTTGGTCTGATCCTTTGTTTCAGGATTGTCATACAGGACCTAAGTCTCATTGGCAGCAACAATTGACTTAAAAAAACAAAAAATTTCCCCTTGTTGCAGTAAAGTGTGAGAAACGTTAAGGCTGATGCCATTGGTTGCATTTCGTGGACATCAGCATTTTTGGGATTCAATAGGCACACAGCTTCTGGTATCTCAGGACTTGTGCGATTGTTACAAGCAGACCTTGAAACTTCTGGAAATTCTTCAAAAATTTCACCGACTGTAAATCTTCATTTGCCTACGACCACCTGATCAAGATAATGACCAAGGCCTACAGTAATGACAGACTGATGACCTTGTCCTTCTACATCATGAATATTCATTCACCCTTCTTTAAATTGTCTAAACCATTCCCATACACTACCTTCACTCATAAAGTTTTCACCTAATGCTCATCCTGTGATGGATTTCAGAGGCACTATTTCCTTTGGCTTGAAAAAAGTGGATTACCAAATACTTCGTAACTTGCATTTGGCAGGACCATCAATCTTAGCAGCTGTATTCAACTGCCTGTACATCAGCTGTGACTAATGCTTTGGAGATGACAACAGCAGAGGTTGTGTTGTGGGATCTGGACAGTCATGTGACTCACAGGTCTGACTTCTGTATATTACATGCTTACTTCGAAACATAATTGGAGGTTACAAAAAATAAAAAGTCATCCAATCCATAGCTGCAGTAAGTGTTTGCTTCCACAAACTGCGTACACCATCTGTGATGGGGACTGTCGGAGGGTTGTTCCTTCTTAAATCTTGCACAAAAATGGCATTTGACAATGGTAGCATCTTGGAATTGATGAAATTTGAGAATAATTCTTTCTCTTGACTATTAGCAAACACATCATAAACACTGACACTTGGCAGTGAGAAAATTAACTGTATGGTGAGCAATACAGAACAAAATTCAAAGTTTCTCTATCTCTACGTCTCTCTATGATATCAATAAGAAAAGAAAGGGAAATTAACCCACCACATACCAAAGTGGACGGATGCGATGAGAAAACACTAATGCTGACAAACAACTACACAATATTTCGGCATCTGCCTTGCTCACAAATAGAAAAAACGGGCCATTAGGCTCGGAACGTGTGTGCACAACGAACGTTACCTAATGACTCAACGCGTAGTGGGGGGGGGGACGGATAAGGAGTCCACCCCCCCCCCCATGACGCGGTTAGTCATTAGGTAACGTTCGTTGTGCACACACGTTCCGAGCCTAATGGCCCGTTTTTCTATTTGAGAGCTCTACTCCTTATCCGTCCCCCCCCCCCCCACTACGCGGTTAGTCATTAGGTAACGTTCGTTGTGCACACACGTTCCGAGCCTAATGGCCCGTTTTTCTGTTTGTGAGCAAGTCAGCATTAGTGTTCTCTCATCGCATCCGTCCACTTTGGTATGTGGTGGGTTAATTTCCCTTTCTTTTCTTATTTATATCGCCTAGAAGCCGCTTCCATTTTCCTTAGTTCCATCATCTCTATGATATCAATAACTTTGCAAGTTTCATGCTGCATTCAATTATTACTTCTTTCTCCTGATATTTCGACAAATGCCTATTGTCTTCCTCAGGGAGCAAGTCTCTAGCAGACTCAGCAGGTGGTTTGCCCCCTGAGGAATATCATAGGCATTGGTGGAAATGTCAGGAGAAAGAAGAGTGATTGGATGCAACGCAAATCTTACAAACATAAACTAACCAAAATATTTTAAGATGAAAAGGAATTCAGAGAAAAAAGAGAAAAAAAGGTTTTAAATTGGTATTTGACATTATTAAAAGAACATAATAATGGGGAAAAGTGGAACTCGTAGATTTTAGTTACAGAATTTGTGAATTGTATGCAATGTAAAGACTAAAAAAACTGCTTAGTAGTTGTACTAATGTAACATTGAGCTAATAATCCTTTGATATCAATAAAAAAAATATATTAGGCTTTGAAAATGAAACCAATGACTGAATGTGTGTTTCAATAAAGGGTTGTACAACCAAGAATTGGAGATGGCTAGAAAATGAATTCAGGCAACTAACTAAACAATTATCATCTAGGCTTTTTTTTTTAGTAGGTTACATTAAAATTACGTATCAAGCAAAAGTCATTATAAATTACTATCAAGGTGGTCAAAACAATAAAGAAAATTTTCTCATATTATTATAAGAACTCAATAACTGTGGGATAAGAAAGGTATGCTAAATAAAGGGAGAAGACTATTTCTGTGAAATCAAGAGAACTAAATGTTTTGCTTGGCTATATTAAACAAGCAAGATAGCCAAGATAAAAAAATCGTTTTTTAAATCCTGATTAAACATAGATTTTCTGATGTCCATATTTAGTAAATACTTTTCCTTTAAATATTAATAATTCAAAACTGAAGGGAGTCATTACATTTTCATTTGAGGCTTACACTTCACGAGTTTCAAAGGACTAATAAATAAAATTCTTTGTATTTACTTTCTAATTTCATCAGGTAGAAAATGCTATAGACCAAAAGTTTATTTACACAGAATTTTTAAGCTTTACTAAAGCCTCATTTCTGTAAGTTGGTTTGATCTGTAAGAGATTCTTTACAGCTGATTTCTTCAATACTATAATTTTAAATGGTTCTGCAGATTTATACATCAAATTTCATTATTCAAAATTGTTCATTATAAACAATGAATTTTCATTTACTGAAATTGGTTGCTATGAAATCAAAGTTTATCTGTATTTTATTATTAATTGTGATGGATCACATGCCCCAGTGGCAATTTCCACATATACGGTACTTAAAACATTTGCATTACAAGGATTTTTACTTTAATTCTTTCATTGTTTGAGGTAACTTGATTAGCATAACTGTAAATATTTTATTCCAGTCAGGGCCGGCGCTAGGAATTTCGAGCCTGGGATAAAATGGGTGATTTTTTATTTTTTTTATTTATTTTTTCCCCCCTCTACAAACTCAAACTGGGCCGGGCGCGACAATGGGCTGATTCTTGGTTCTGAGCCTGGGGCCCCTGCAGCCCGTCAGCCAGCGGGCCCAGGTACATTTGACCCACTTACCCCCCCCCCCCCCAATGCCGGCCCTGATTCCAGTCTCTAAATCTCCTAACAACAAATGAAAGAATATCTTTTTCTCCTATCTGAAATAAATTGATAGTTTATTGCCATTCACCTCTCTCCTTCCATTTACTACTATTATTTCTTCAATGTGCATGTAGGACTTATCCCTAGCAGTCAGTTCCAATAGCGATAGGACATTTTTTGGTAAAACAAATTATTACAAGTTTTCATTTAGCAGCTGAACCAACCACAGGTGTTTATAAATTATTTATCCAGCTCTGAATCACTAAGTGATAAAAAAAGAATGAGAGAAAACATCTTTAGAATTTAATTTAATTGCAATGCAGCACAGGCTCCGGTAGCAATTTCCCTACACCCACATCTCCCCTCTATCCTGCACTCACCTACATTTGCCCTCTACAAATTTTATTTTTAAATTATTTCAACATTTTCGGTAAATTGTTCATCATTTCTCTTGGTAACTCATTCCAATCCCTGATACCCTTACCTAAAAAAAGAGAATCTTCCCACACCCTTGTGCTTGAAATCGAGGGCCAGCTTGTGGTCATGGTCATCTTTTCCCTTCCATGCACTACTAGAATGTAGCTGTGTATAATAATTTCATCCTACATAATAGTTTTGGTTGACAAGTTAGGAAGAAAAAGATACTTTTGGGATTTTTAGCTAAGCAGAAAGTTTCTTTGCATTCTCCATTATGTCAATTTCTTTTCTTCACTTTTCCCAACTCTCACTAATCTTTGAGGTTCTTTCTGTTCTAGGTTAAGCTGTCAAAGAAACATAAAACAAGATGGGAAGAAGACTACCAGTTAATACAAAATGAAGGACTGTTTCAGGAATATTTAGAAATGGGTAAGTCGAGTTACGATAAATTACATTTGATTACTCATTGTAAGCTACCTTAGAATTGTGCAAATTCTAACAACAAATTTGTAAGGACTTTGACCGATACTGGGGTGGAGTATAGGCCTAGATACCTTAACTGAATGTTTACTTGAAGTGAAAAGTCCTCTAAATCTGCATCAATAATTTTAAATTGACCATGTGGCTGCCTGGAATATTTAACTGTAAAGCAAATCGGCCGCCACTAAGTTTATTTGACCCAAAAGCTTAGAAAAGGGTTACTGTTCAAGGTTAACACATTTGAAAAGTCCACTTGTTGAAAAATTTAAAATTTATTCAAATCACATTTGGAAAAACAGCAATTACAGTCAAATAGGCTATCGAATCAAATGTTTCCAAAAATATTGCAGGTTATGGAGAGGAAGAGAACCAAACAAACCGCTTTTTAGACAAAATTAATAGTTCAAAGTCATTACTAGTCACTCATCAGAAAATCTAGCATGGTGGTACGTCAGCCATGCGGTCACTCAAAGTTCAACGATTTCCGGCTATTGCTTGGCCTAACTGACACATACTCGCGCAAGTCTACAATACGCAATGTTCCTAGGATACAGACTAAAAGACAACCCCCTCTCCTAGGCTCCTGCCTATATACCCCCATTCGCTTACCCCATGTATACGGACACTTATCCAAAGTAGTGTGAAAAAATGTAATGATAGAATGTGTTTCAAAATTAACTGTGGGTAGCTTGGTCTGCTAGGTTTATAAAAAGTGTTTTGTGAAAATTCTTAAATGCTTGGCTTTCTTGCAATTGAATTTAGTTTATAAGCACATTGTTAACAAATGTCCGAAAATTAACTTATGATTCCCTGATTTCTATCTTAATTTAAGCACTTTTTAGGTGACCCTGCTGAATTACAAATTATTGTGATAAAATTAGTGTCATTGTGTTCTATAAAAATTCCTAATTCCAGTGGTGTAAATTTTATTATGATTGGTGGTGAAATGGCAAAGTTATGAGTCTAACAAGATCTGATTTGAAATATTTCAGAAGTTAACTCTGTTTCCGGTTCATAATTATTAAAGTGTTGTTTATATCGAAGAAGTGAAATTATTGGAATTTTCTTTGAATTTAATTGCGTGTTTTAGAAGTTGTTTTATTTACGGAAATGGCTTAGTTTAATCGCAAATAATTCTCGAATGAAACCACGTTGTGATAGATGACGAAATAACTTTAAAATGAATATAATATCTGTTCTACTGCATGGAATGTTCTGGAATTTTAATATATTATACTAGATTTTTAGTTATTTCAGAAAATCTTTTTATCTCGAGAAATTTCTGAAAACATATGATAAAAAATGTTAAAAGTGAAAGTGTTCTCCACGAGGTGTTTAAAATTTTATTTATGCTATTTATACGGCCTGAAACTATGAAATTTTAATGAATTTTACTTTCTTTTACATTATTATTATTATGAAATTGTTTTATTGCATCGAAAATGTTGAGAATTAGTGGAATAGTCGCGTAACCAAAAATATATTGTTTACATGTTGGATAATAATGTATTACCCTATTCCAGGTCAAATTAAAGATCTTTACTATTAAAAATGTTTATTTATTGCTTATATTAAGTGTTGTGGGTCTTTAATGTTTTTAAAATGGTTTATTTATTGAATTGGCTTGCAGTATCAGCTTCTGCCTGAAATGTTTCACCCATATCCTGTACTTGCAATGAAAATTTATATGTTTACTGGGAAGCTTGCTCCCTCCCTTAAGCTTTAAGCTAAGAAAACTAGAATTTACCCAAATTCTAAGGTGCTTACAAAGTTTGTTTACAAGAGAGCATGCATCACCCGATACCACAACTTTTGAGCCATTTATGCAGCAAATTAAATCCACTAAGCAAACTAAATAGTAATAGAAACAATAAACCACCTTTAAATAATAAATCTTAGTTCTAAACTTACCTAAACAACTGTAGTAAAGTATCATAGTAAATGCAATATTTTGTTACGAGATAATTTGACTATAATTCAATACATTTCTTCAAGCTGAGAGTTCTCCATAATAGTAAACAGTTAATAAATTTTGTTATAAAGAAACCATAATACAAAATTTTAAAGTCATTTAAAGCCTAAACAACAGGTATGGTAATTTATGACATAAATATGTACTATAAAATTCATGAAACCATATGTTAGAAGTGATATTAGAAGTCAGCCGATAGCATGAGACAAGCTTAATGTTCTCTAACACAACATACTTGAATTTGAGAATTATACAGTTTAAATGTTTTAAATAAAATATGTCAGTCAGTCAAAATGTGCTAGTAGAAACTTTTAATTATCCCAAGCCAGTCGTGTAAATTCAGCGGGAGAAATGATGTTCAGAATGTGAAACAGTAAATTTTACACCATATCGAGTAAATCTTTTTGAGAAACATGTAGTATCCTAATTAAAATTACATAAAATATAGATATTTTTTCATGTGGCTGCGATGTTATTGGGAGAGCTGGAAGTAAGTTATTTCAGAAATTAATTATGAAGCAAATAAAGCAGCTAGAGACTAGATTAAAGGATTTTTAAGTATTTGAGAACCTATAGAATCCTTTAAAATATGTTTTAAATCCATAATAAGATTATTAATGGGGTTGGGGCAGGAAAATGGACTTTTGCTACAGATGACTAAAATAGTGATATTTGGTATTAAATGAAAGCTAATTTTATTAGAAGCTGTAAAAACTTTATTTGAACCTTCTAGTACCTAAACTGCTAAAGTTATTAACAGATTGCATCACATCACAAAATCACGTTTTACTGCAAAGCCGTCATAGCTACCGAAAAATTTATAAGGATTGAAATGGTTAATTACCGTTAAATCTATCTACTTTTAAAGTTTCAGGATGTTAGAAATGTAGGAGTGGAGATTGAAGAACTATTTTGCATTCCCATGGAGGGATTCTGAGCCTACAAATAAGGGCAGCGCAGGTTTGCATCTGCTTTTGCTGGTGGTCTCTCAGTGCGTGAAGGTCATAGGTCTGTGTCGCGAGTTGCGCTCTCTGCAGGAAGTAGAGCACAATAATCATGTGTCTAGTTCGGCCATGATAGAATTCTGGTATTTAAAGAGAATTTTCGTAACTAACATGTGACTTTTGAATATCATAAAGGGGTTTGGTGTGGTCTGATCATGTTTTACTACTTTGCAATCTAAAAAATTTGGTGAAAATTTTCCAATAGCCATTGATTGTTTTTGTTAAGAATATAGTGAATTTTGACTTTAAAACAGTAGCATTAACTTCCTTTTGTGATGTTAACCTAACCTTTCCTTGCTTGGGGTTTAAATCAAACCAGGTGGTGGCCGAAGAAAGTTCAAGCAATTAATAATCCAGTGGCTACATACTACACGGTTGGAGCTCAGGCGATAAACTATATCCTAATCCCAGTATAGGTTTAGTCCCTTACATCGTCCCATTAAAATTATTTTATTAACAGAGCAATATACATACTTCTAGCAAACTCTTTACAATATCTTCCTGTTTTCACTTCATACTCAACAATTTGTCAAATAAAAATCTGCTCTCTGATAGTTAATTAAGTTACTCGCAAGTTAGCAAAATTGCAGAAATTTAACTTTTAAGTGAACCTAAAAATCATTGACATTCTTCTTAACTTCCATTAAATTGAACTTCCATTAACTTTAATCCATTACATTGGTTGTTCACATCATTTAATTTGCTTGAATTGAGTGCCAAAACATGCTGGTATGTTCGACAAATTGAGTAGCGTATGAATTGGGTAATGCAAAGTGCGAGTGTGATGCATATGTTAGGCTCAAAGACCAAAAACGCTCATGAGCAAAAAAAAAAAAAAAACTACCACAACGTGGTTTGGTTTCTTGGAAACGGCACAACACATTATTTGCTTACAAAAAACAGCCAGAATGCATTGTGGCTAACTAAAAACGGCCACAACGTGAAATCTGCATTTGCTCCAGGTCACGTTTTCCACACATAATGATTTTTTTTAGAGCCTGGTAATGCGACGGGTTAGAATAATCATATGCATTAAATGCAACTGGACCGATTCATCAAGAACACAGAGTTAGATACTGATAAGCCACAATGTGTTGTGGCCATTTTCAATAAAACACAATGCATTGTGGTCATTTTTTTTCACTCGTGAGCATTTTTGGTCTTTGAGCCTAACACATACATAACTGTTATGCTACGCTTGGCATGGGTTCACTGTGAGCATTTTTGGTCTTTGAGCCTAACACATATATAACTGTTATGCTACGCTTGGCATGGGTGTAAGCAGCTCTTGTTGACTCGGTGAATGACCATTAATTCTTGTTTTATATCCTTTCACATTTCAGTTATTATTTAAACTTCTCAATCAAAAAACATGATTTCTAATAGCTGCTGTTGAAATTTATGAATAACCGTATTGCAGTTCATTTATCACTATTGTATAGTCACATACCTATTTTAAAATTTAAACAGCATTTTCATTTTAATTATAATGTAACTTTTTATTTGGAAATGGTTAACTTATTAAACCCACTCCCTGTCCTTTCTTCTCTAATCTACCGTCATCTCTCTCCACAAACTCCATCACACAGGACTAACCTATTGACTTTCATCCGGTGCATACTTTTTTTCTGGTAAAGGTTTTATACAAAAATCTTCTGTTTTATATTTGTCTGTATCTGTTTTGAGAATCAACAGTTCTGCCATTATTTGTGGCAAACCAGCGGTGTTTCCCTCTATCCTAATTCTTATTTAATTTTATATGAAAAATCTTTTATCTTATTGGAAAATGTATGAAGATTTGCCATGAGGTAATATTAATATGGGAAGGAAAGATAAAATACACCCATCATTCATCAGATTTGAAGGGTGTGCCAAAATACCCTCCATGAATAAAAAATTCAATATTTCTCGCACAGACCTTAATATTTTTTTTTTTTTATTTTTTTTTAAATTGATGTATTTTATTTTCCCTTTCCATATATATATTTCCAAAATAGAATGCAAAGGTAATTTTGTAAATTGTAATTTCATTTCAGTCCTCCAGTTTGGGTTCATCACCATCTTTGTGGCAGCTTTTCCATTAGCACCTCTCTTTGCATTGCTCAATAACTGGGTTGAGATTCGTCTCGATGCACAAAAGTTTGTATGTGAAACAAGGAGAACTGTTGCTGAACGTGCAGAAAACATTGGAATTTGGTTCAAGATTTTAGATATGCTGGCTCATCTGGCTGTCATAAGTAATGTAAGTGAGAGTATTTTTCATTACTTCAATTGCATGAAACCATTAGACTGTTCTGCTCTTTATACTACAAATCAAGTTCTTGGTATCATTTTTAAAATATTTTTCATATTCAAATGGTTCAGATGAAAGAGTAGTTGCATTACTGAGACAAATTTTAAACTTTATTTAACCTTCTTCAGATCTGCAACAAACACTGCTCTTTTATACAAAGATACATTTGAAAAGTCCAGTTACATTCTGTTATATCACAATGCAACTCGAAAAATAGTATAATTTATGGATAAATTTGAGAAAATATACAGATCTTAAAGATTAATACACTCTTGACACCTGGTTTATTTGATTTAGGAAAGAAGAAAATCCACAGTACTGTGTTGTTAAATTCAATAGTGAAAAATCATAAATGAGTTATGCAGCTTATCCAAATGAAAGCACAATGACCTACAAGGAAGATATTGCAGAAAGTAATAGGCAATTGTCGGCTGCACACACACACACACACACACACACACACACACACACACACACAAATTTCAGTGGCTTCATTTGACCAAACCGAGTGTGGTGAGTGAGCAGTTAATATTCTGGCCTCACATTCGGGAGGACACCAGTTAGATTCCCACATCCAGGCATCCAGATTTGTGTTTCCCATGGTTTCCCCAAACCACACCAGACGAATGCAGGGATGCTTCCTTATAAAGGCCATGGCCAAATTCCTTCCCATTCCTTGTCCCCAGTTCCGTCCCGACTTTAATGACCTCGACGTCAATGAGGTGTACAAACATAAGTAAAAAAAAAAAAAAAAAAAAAATTGACCAATGTCCTATTTAATTGTATCAGTTTGTCATCATATAATACAATCAAGAAAAGAATTTCATTGAAAATACTAGAAAATTATAGGCATTTAGAAGATGCATTGTGTCAGATGCAAATGTTTTAACTTCAGTTTTTCAGATTCCTAAAGACCAATTTAATTATTACAATGCTCTGACCTTGTATTCAGGATGATGTGGGTTTCAAATCCCTGTCTGGGCATCCAGTTTTTGGTTTTCTATGGTTTCCCCAAATCGACCCAGGCCATTCAAAAGGCCATGGACGAATTCCTTCACATTCCTTGCTCCTATCCTTTGAGTGCATCTAATGACCTCAATGCCAATGAGGTACCAAGTTGTAAGCAAAAAAAATAGGAAAGAAATAAATCCATAGTACTGTGCTGCTACATCTGAAAGAGAAGAATCATAAATTACTGACTAATTATGTAGCTTATCCAAATGAAAGCACAACATGGGATGAAGATATATGCAAAGAAGAGTCAGCTTATTAGATACACAAATAAGAAACAAAAGATTAATCATGAATATAAGATGGGGAAAGAATTGCTTGCTGAAGACTCGAAATGTAAATATCTTGGGATTACATTTGATAACAAGCTTACCTGGGCAGGACACATTTGACAGGTGGTAGGAAAAGGTTTCAAAATTCTGCACTCGCTGGAGAGAGTGCTGAGGGGATGCACGAGAGAAGTAGAGGAATTGGGTTACAAAACTTTTGTCAGACCATTGCTCGAATATGGTAGTGTAGTATAGGACCCACATTTTGCGTATCAAATACAGGAATTAGAAAGGGTGCAAAAAAGGGTTGTTAGATTAGTTTCTGGAAATTACCGCAAAATGCAATCAGTGACATATATGATAAAGGAGCTGGAATGGGATTCATTGCAAGACAGGAGGATGAGAATGGTCAGGGGAGTGTACAGGGTGTATACTAACAATGAGGCATGGAAAGATATTGGAGTAGGTATGAAAAATAGTGCATGGGAGGGAAAAGATGACCATGACCACAAGCTAACACTCAATTTCAGGCACAAGGATGTGGTAAGATTTTCTTTTTTAGGTAAGTGTGTCAGGGATTGGAATGAGTTGCCAAGGGAAATGATGAATAACGTATTGAAAACATTGAAAGAATATAAAGTTAAAATTTGTGGAGGGAAAATGTAGATGGGTGCAGGATAGGTGGAAGTTCGGTGTGTAGGGAAATTGGCACCAGAGCATTGCTCCATTGCAATTAAATTAAAGCCTTGGAAAGATCTAGTGTTCCACTATCAATTTTGTCTCCCTTGACAATGTCAACTGAAATATCTTGCATATATCCCACTAACTGAGAATCACATGAATATCCTTGCCAGAACCCATGTTTCCTACTTTAAAATCACCTACGTTCCTCACGTATATTTCTGATGTGGTTGCACATCAATCTTTCCATTAATTTACCTACCACTGAAATCAAACTGATTGGCCTGTAATTTTCGACTCTTTTTCTCACCCCTCCTTTATGTCCTGGTACTACTATCACACCTTTCCAGTCCTGTGGTAAGCAGCAAGTATCCAGACTCAATTTAAATAAAATTTCAAGATAAGGTACAATATCACATCATGCTATCTTTAAGATATCCATAGTAATATTATCTACACCAGCCCCTTTATTTTACAACTTTCTTATTTCCTTCTTGGTTTCCTCAGGATGAACTTAAATTTTTTAGATCATTTCTAATTGTATTGTTAAGCTCGTTCTCCGAATGTTTGATTCATTATCCCTAAAGCTCTTACTAAACCAGTTACTTAAAAAATCTGCCTTTTTCAAATCATCAGCAACTTCTTCTCCATTCTTATTTACAACCAACTCAACACCCTCCCTTCCCCTCAGTTTTCTAACATAGCTATAGAAATTTCTAGATGCATCAGACAATGGTCCTCCTGCACTGACAATACGGTTCAGAAACCCATCTTATCCACTTTCTTTGCTCTTATTAAGTCCCTGTTTAGTTGTTTTAAACATTCCATACTACCCTGCTGTCTCTTAACTCTGTTATGTTCTCTTCCTACCAACCTCTTTAACCTCCTCACTTCCCTATTATATTACACAGGTTCTCTACTTTTCTATATTTTCTGCTTTGGAATAAATTTTTCTTCCCCCTTTCTTATCTCTTTGAATTCTTCCCACCTTGACTCTACTGTACTTGTGCCTTCCTTCCACTTGTTCTCTGAAATATCTCTTCAAATTTGAAATCTGTGCCTTTTTTTATAATTTTACCTATTTCCTCCTTCAGTTTTTACTGCTGGGTCACTGGATCCTCTAATATCCATCAGAACTGCTTCATGATCACTTACTCCTTCCGTTACTTGACACCGCACAAAGTTAGCATCGGGCTTTATTAGAAATATATCAAAAATATTTTGTCCCCTATTGTTTTGCTATACCACCTGCGTAAATCCTCCTTCCCTTATTAAAGTATTTGCACATCTTTGTTCCCTTGTGTTATTATCTTATTTCCTTCCCATTTTATACCTGGTAAGTTTAAATCCCCACCAGTAATGATCATTCTATTCTCACCTCTGAAATCTGAGTATGAAGTTAATTTCTCC
>CM061920.1:74487845-74544316 GCA_031002005.1 Vandiemenella viatica
CAATGCACAGCTGGCGCAACCGCTTTAAGCTCCACCATGGTGTACGGAAAGCGCAGAACTAGGGACGGGAAATTTAGATTCCGATATTTCAATGCATCTTCATTTTTCGGATTCCATCAAGCAATTTTGATGATTTTAAACACAAAGTGTGTGATCTTTTATGACCACTATAACTCAGGGTTGAATGAAATTTTGTAACAAAACATTAGTGTTTTCTTTAGATGATCAGATTTTTTGATTTTGTTCTTCATAATCCGTATCTGACGGATCTAATTACATTGTAATAATTCCCTTGTTTGAAAATAAACGTTTTTCATTCTTGATGCAATTTAAAATAATATCAACGACTGAAAGAAATAAAATACATTAATAGACAGCTCAGTTTCAGATGAGTCAAATATGAATACTCATCTGGTGTCACAGAGGCACCAAAAAAAATTCCTTCACAAAATGACATTACTCACGTTCGATACCAGTTCTGAAAATCCAGATTTCTGTTTCTATGCGTTTTTTCTGAACTCACTCCATAATGGTCATCACTGATTGGCTCCCTGTTCCTTATACCAGTTCTTCAGACCTATCTGCCTCTGAGCTGCAAAGGGCTAAATTGTTAAATATGATTTACTGTCACGCACTTATGGTTCCATACGCAGATTGTAATTAAATTTATTTCATTAAAAAACTGAAAATAAAAAAAATAAAAAAATCAATAGCCATTTAGGTTAGAGACAGTTCATTAAAGGTTTTGCGAAATTGTCTTTCAAATAGATCGTGTAAATCAGACACAAAAATTACAGATGAAAAAAATTATTGTAAGTCTTGGAAAATTTTGAAAATTTTGAGAAAAGTATTTTCACGATATATTTATTATTCAGTTCAAAGGAGGCAAATGATTTTTTGTTGAAATCAGATATTGATGAAGTATGAAATATGCCAAAATCACTCATTTCGTTATTTTACAAAGACCATAAACTCCAGAAAGATCTCTGTAGTTTTTCCTGTAAACATTTTAACAGACGGAGATTTGCCAGCTTTCAGTTGATACCCATGAAGATTATCTAAAGATAATATCTACCAAACATGGTGGGTGAGTGGTAATGCTGTAGCCTGAATTTGTTAAAATTCCTGTCATGCTATCCTGTTGACGGTTTTTCCTGGTTTCCCAAAATCACTCCAGACGAATGCCGGGATGGTTCTTTCATAAGGTCATGGCCGAGTCCCTCCTGTTTCTTCTCACTAGGCCTCGCCCGCCTCTAATTATCTAATTATCATATAAAGTTTTTTATGATTTGAAATACATTTTGGATTATCGCAAAGAATGTAACTGTTATGTAACTCGTACATAAAGACATGGTTTCGAATAAAAGTATCGATACTGTACTGATAAAAAAAAATATCGTATTCACTGCAGTATTGAATAGAGTATCGATAGCTTGAAGTATCGAAAGAAAAGTATCATCTAATATTATAATAAGTAACTGGTCCTCTATGGCGTCATTTGTCACGCCATGACGTCACGCTTTACGCCATTGTTCTTGGTTATGCACGTTATTTAATAACATTTCGAAGCATTCACGAATAAATTAACTAACAGAACACTGAAATAAAATTATGTATTGCGTTTAAATCGACATATCAATCATTAGATGCGTATATTTACGTAATATTCTTTTGATATACCGCTATAGAAGTATTCTTTAAATTCTTTGTCCATAGATATGTAAGATAAAAGCTTTAAGTTTCGAGCGCCAGTGTTAGCGACAGTACAACCGGCATTTGAAGCTGCAGCAGAGGGCATGAATAATTTAGTTTTTTATAAAATAATTAAAACTGTGTCCTATTATTGAAATTATTAAATTGTTTGAACGGAAATAGATGCACACTGATCGCAATCTGTGCAGCCTACACTACAATTAAAACAAATATTATGTGGCATAATGTAAGTGTATAAGATTTATTTTAATTTCCTTTGCTTTCACTGAGCAATGTTACTGAGGCAATTATTTCAGCAACATGTAACTGCGTCAGCAATTCAAACATTGTAATATTGGTCTGAATCACAGATAACAAAAAAGAAAGTTGTAAAAACCCTTGGTTTTTGATCAAATTTATATCGCGATGCATTATTGCCACTAAAATGCGATACAGTAAATGTATTAATATGTATGAGACTGAAGTATTGTTCTTATGGCGGCAAGTTTAGCGTAGTATGTAGTTGGGTTGAAATGCAACCTGGACCCGGATGGAAACGGAAACCTTTTGCTGCAGCGCAAGGCACGAGCAATTACATTTTATTTTATTTTATAACAATTCTATTTAGTTAAGCAAGAAAACTATGAAACACTGAAAGAAAACTATGTATTAAGTATCAGTTGACTTTTTTTCACTCTATTCATTACATGGATTGAATGAAAGAAGTTCCAAATTGATCGCGATATATGTGGCGTAAACCACAATTAAATATTACGTAGTATAGCGTTTTTGTTAAGATTTATGTTTAGCATCCTTCGTTTCCACTTGCGTCATTATTTCAGCCGATGTAAGCTGTCTCAGCAGTTAAAATATCGATCTTCATCACAGATAATAAGAACTTGTTAAGATTTGGGATCAAGTTTATCTCGCGATGCATAATGACACTGACATGCGATACAGCGAATGTATTAATTCGCGTGTGATTGAAACGTTGCTTTTCTAGCGGCAATATTTGCGGAGATTATTGTTAGGCTGAAATGCAACCTGGATGAAGTTGACAACTGAAGCTTTTTGCTACAGCGCAAGGGACCATAAACTACAATGAGCTTTTTTTTTTAACAATTCTATTTAGTTAAGCAACTGGAGAGAAATAAACTACCATAACACTCCGTTAAACCCGTCATTTTTGACGGACTTTGGGGTTAGTTAGGCCTAATATGATATTTTTCAATCACTCATTGCGTTGAGATTTTTTTTAAATGTTAATTTCAAATTTTAGACCTTGTAGCTAAATTGGCCAACATTTTTTATGATGATGAAATTCATGCCCAATAGACGCGATTAGTGAGCGGCGGGTAAACAAGGTATTGAATAGTCATGTATCCGGCCCGTTATGAGTTTGCAACTGAACCGTTTAGGTTGTAATGTAGCATGGACCGCAGTAATAATTTTGGATGCTAAAAACTACACAAGACTACACTTTAAATAAACTGTAGCACTTGAGTTATCGTATGTGGAGAATGAAGCCTGGAGCACACTTTTAAACGTAAATGTGGCACTCAATTAACGGGTGACTTAATTATATGTCCTACCTGTCGCTATTACTGTGGTCCAGGCTAAATACAACCTAAACCGTTCAGTTATTGTAAACTCATCACGGGCCGTGTTACATGACGATTCAATATACAGGGTGGTCAGGAATTCACTCATCGGCGGGTAAGGGCCGTGTTCGGGACGTTGCACTAACGAAATAAATACAAAAAAAAATCTAGTAAAAGTCGTACCGTTTTTAAGTTATTCGCAGCTAAAGTTGGCCAATAAGAGCGCTGCGCGGGCGAATTCAAACAGCCTTCCACCGGCGGAGTTGCCAAGCGTATTCGAGGTATGCGACCGCCACAGAAAACGAAAAGAAAAATTCTCTTCGGAAGGGGGGATCGAACCCACAACCTGCAGATTGAGAGTTTGCCGTCTTAGCGACTACGCTGCCAAGGCACTAGAATTTCATTGTTTTTAGAAGCCACTAGGGCAGGAAGTCGGTGGTGGTTCTAAAGGACCATGCCAGAAGAAGTCTCGCAGTCGAACGCAACTTACTGACAAAGATACTGTCATCATGCAACGTCATCAATTTTCGTTTGAAGAGTACGCCGATATGCATTTGACGTATGGCGCTGCTGGACAAAACAGGGCCAAAGCAGTTAAGATTTACACGACTCGATTTCCTAACTGTGTGATTCCATCGGCCAACACTTTTGTGTTGGTTGACAGAAGGTTGAGGGAGACGGGAAGTATTGTTGTCCACAGGCCCGACGCCGGACGAAATCGGTTCAGGCGGAGTGTAGGATTTGAAGACAATGTCCTGGAAATGATTGTTGATAATCCGAGGACAAGCTCTAGGGTCATTGCCAACGCATTGCAGATACGTCCAGTCTAAGTGATCCCTCAAATTCTCCATTTAAATGCAGCCTTTCAATAGGGTCATTTTTGTTGTTTTTTTAATTACCAGGCCTCACATGCCACTGTTTCGGATGTCCTTCACGACGAAGGGTTACATCCCTTTCACTTTCAAAAGGTTCAAGTTTTGGAGGAAGACGATTTTCCACTTCGAGTTCAGTTTTCACAGTGGTACCTGCAGCACTGTAACGATTATCCAAACTTTGAGAGGAAGGTGCTGTGGACGGATAAGGCGTGCTATACCAGGGAGAAGTGTTTTAATAGCCGAAACAGCCACATCTGGGATTTCGAAAATCCGTACGCAATTTTTGTCAAGTCATACCAACACAAATTTAGTGTTAACATTTGGGCGGGTATTTTGGGCGAGTTTATACTAGGCCGTGTTCTACTTCCGCAACGTTAAAATGGCGCTTCTTATTTAGTATTTCATGAAAACGTCCTTCTGTTGTACTTAGAAGACGTTCCTTTGGTAATTCGTAATGACATGTGGTTTCAACATGAAGGCATTTTGCAGTACCGGTACGTCAACACTTAGATGCATTGTATCCTAAGAGGTGGATTGCTCGAGGAGGCCCAATTCACTGGCCAGCTCGGTCGCCAGACAACAACCCATTGGATTTTTATCTCTGGGGAGCTGTCAAGGCCATTGTTTATGTGACTGAAGTAGAAACAGAGGAAGAACTTTTGGCTAGGATAATTCTAGCTTTTGATGAAATTAGAGAAAGTTACTCGCAAATTCAATAACTCAGCGTTGTCGTGCCGGTATTGCAGTTGAGGGAGGACATTTTGAGTAGTTGCTGTAAAATGTAAGGACCCGTATTTTTTTGTTATTGTTGTTTATTGGGATACATTTTTACTACGGTTACTGTTGCGGGTTGACGCTTATTGTAAGTAAATCCGTGTTGGCTTTCAATGTTGCGACTGATAACGTCAAGTTGGAAATGAAACTACTGTACAGTAATTTTGTTTTGTATCAGTGACAAAAGGGCTTTCAATGAGTAACAGCTTGTTTACTTTTTGCGGCTTGCCGCGCGTTAGCGAGTTGATGCACGTTACCAAAATGTACAACTTGTTTGAATAAGAACAGACTTTTTGCGGCAGAGAAAGTTACGTTACAAACGCTAGAATGGGTTTAATGTTCTTTTGTCCAAAAGTTTATTGTTTTTTTGTTTTATTGTTGCAAAATAGTAGCAAGGATATTCACGTTAATCAATAAAAATGTTGTGATCGAAATCTAGTGAAATACGATTACATGGAATAAAAGAAGCTTCTTTACAGCGAATAAATTAAGTTTGCAGATTTTTTTTTTTGTGCCAGTAACTAAACGATTTTTGTACAAAAATTAAAGATTAATCTAACAATCAGATCAACTAATTAAAAAACAATTCCCATAAAAAAGAATACTCTAGCCCCACCACCGACTTCCCGAAAAATGTCGCGGATTACCGATCAATTCCGATTACGAACAAACAGTCCGCCCTAGTGGCTTCTAAAAACAAGGAAATTCTAGTGGCTTGGCAGCGCAGTCAGTAAGACGGCAAACTCTCACTCTGAAGGTTGCGGGTTCGATCCCCATTTCCGAAGAGATTTTTTCTTTTCGTTTTCTTTGGCGGTCGCATGCCTCGAGTACGCTTGGCAACAGCGCCTGTGGAAGGCTGTTTGCATTCGCCCGCGCAGCGCTCTTATTGGCCAACTTTAGCTGCGAATAACTCAAAAACGGTACGACTTTTACTAGATTTTTTTGTATTTATTTCATTAGTGCAACGTCCCGAACACTGCCCTTACCCGCCGATGAGTGAATTTCTGACCACCCTGTATTGTTGACCCACCGCTTCTAATCACATCTATCGTGCGTGATTACTCCTACTATGTATAAAAATGTATGTATAAATCTAAAAAAAAGTTAATTTTTATTTGATATATAATTCAAATCAACAGCAAAATGCAACGACTCATTAAACTGTGGCAGTTAGTAACTAAAATACATACTATCTTATGTTTCTTACTCTTCGTTCGTACAATCACCTAGAAACAGTGAATTATTCAATCGTTTCGATGGTTATCTGTTTCTTGTCTTTGACTTTTATTTAATTAATTAAATTGCGATGGAGCGCACGCTCCGGTGGCAATTTCCCTACACACCCATCTTATCACTTTCCTGCACCCACCTACATTTACCCTCTGCAAATTTTAGCTTTAAATTCTTTCAATGTTTCTGGTAAATTATTCATCATTTATCTTGGTAACTTATTCCAATCCCTTATACCCTTACCTACAAAAGAGAATCTTCCTACACCCTTGTGCCTGAAATCGAGTGCCAGCTTGTGGTCATGGTCATCTTTTCCCTTTCAAGCATTACTTTTAATTCTTACACCAATATCTTTCCATGCCTCATCACCAGTATACGACTTGTGCACTCCCATGACCCTCTTCATCCTCCTCCTGTCTTCCAATGAATCCCATTCCAGCTCTTTTATCATATCTGTTACTCAGTGGCGTAGCTAGGTCAACAAGGGCCCCGGTGCAAAAAATTTATTTCGGGCCCTCAGGCCAGACCGGCAACCTTTTTTTTGCTTTGTGTGCTGGTAGGGGCCCCCTGAACTGAGGATGAGGGCCCTTGAATTATTCTTTAGGGGCCCCTGAGCAGTGGTTGGGGCCCCCCTGAGCACAGCGAGGGCCCTTGCTGAGGGGCTTTTGTGCTCTGAGGGGCCCCTTAGACGACGGTAGAGCTAAAAAAAAAAAAAAAAAAGGTCGCCAGTTTGCCGTGAAGGCTCGTGGGGCCCTCTAAATTGCGCTTTGGGGCCCCTTGAGGTATGCTTGGGGGCCCCCTGAGCGTGAGGGCCCCGGTGCACTGCACCGCCTAGCCCCATAGTAGCTACGCCCCTGTCTGTTACTGACTGCATTCTGCGGTAATTTCCAGAAACAAATCTAGTAGCCCTTTTTTGCACTTCTCCAACTCTTGTATGTGATACGTTAAACAAGTAAGGGAATGCTACTTTCATATTATCTGCCCATTGCTCCTCATTCGAGAAATGTGACACTGGTGTTTAATTTAATTTTAATTACGATGAAAGCGCACTCTCCCGTGGCAATTTTCCTGAACAACCATTTTTCCCCATTTCCTGTACCAACCTGCTTTTTCCCTCTACAAATTTTTTTCAACGTTTTGGGTAAATTATGCCAAATAAAGGCTCACTTCATCATTTTCATTATCCAAAGTAGCCTTTAAACAGCAGCCAGATTACGACTTTTGCTTTTTTGTTTTGTATGAACTTCCATTTACAAGTATTATTATAAAATAATAAAGGAATAACTTATAGATAATTCACAGTTGCAATTACAACAATGTTGACCGTTGCACGATTCCAGTACACAGCTTCACATACACTCCAAATAAACCAAGCAAGCAACATTGCCAACCAAAGATTATGTAACCTATTACCTAATCCCTAAGTTTTAGAGTTCGAGACTCCTCTCCCTTTTGGAAAAAAAACCCAACCCTATAGAAATGTCAAAAGCTACCGGTTGTTCGGATGTCATTTTTAAGTTCTAAAAACGTTAATGCTACCAGCATAGAGAGACGTCACATTTCTCGTCTTGAGATGTACGTACCTACCTATTCTTGTCTAGGGAACCATACATCATACGGCCATGTCTGTTGTAGCAATATTTTTTCTTTTCGTGGCTTTGTAGTATTGCAACTAGTTTTTCCGGCATCATTTTGGTACCGATACCTTCCAAAAAGTACTGATATGAGTAAAAGTATCGTGTGAAAAGTATCGAGTACAAAAGAATCGGTATCACAAGAAAAGTACCAAGAAGTATTGATACTTTTTTCCGTGAATAATATCCAAAGTAGAAACTGGAATAAAACAAAATGTAGGCTATTGCGTTAGTTAAGCTTGCTGGGATGTGTGCATTATAGAAATTTGGGGCATGTAGCGCCATACAAACAGAATATATGTTATAAAAATGGCCTGAATCGCTTCGAGGAAAAAGGAATGAAGACAGAGCCACCGTTGACTCGATTTGGCGGGTAAAATGCCATGCGCTCGGATCAGGCTACATATCACTGTGAAAGAAAGGAAGAATTTTCATGTCAATGATTTTGAAATAATTACTTATTTAATTTAATTGGGATTCACTACACACAATTTTTTCCCAATTTTGTACCCACCCACTTTTACCCTCTATGAATTTCATCTGTAAATTCTTTCATAGTTTTTGGTAAATTGTTCAGAATTTCTCTTCGCAATTTATTCCGATCCCTGACACCATTATCTATGAAAATTTATCATACACTTGCTCCTGAAATCAAGTGTCAGTTTGTGATCATAGTCATCTTTACCCCTCCATACACCTCTCTTAATTTGTCCTTCAATATATTTCCACACCTCATCAACAATATACGCCTTGTACACTCCCACAACTCTCTTCGCCATCCTCTTGCCTTCCAGTGAATCCCATATGAGCTCTTATAGTACCAGTTACTAATTTTGTTTTGCGGTAATTTCCTGAGACAAATCTAGCAGCCTTTCTTTCAACCTTTCCCCTCAACTCCTATATTTGATACCCAAAACATGGGTCCCGTGCTACACCACCATATTTAAGCAATGGTTTGAGAAAAGTTTTTTAACCCAATTCCCTCACTTCCCTGATACATCCCTGCATCACTCTCTCCAAAAAGTGAAGGATTTTGAAACAATTTCCTACTACCTGTCCAATGTGTCCTGCCCACTTGAGTTTGTTATCAACTGTTATGCCAAGGTATTTAAATTTTACGACTTCAACAAGCAGTTCCTATCCCTCCTTATAATCATAAATTGGGTGGAGAGGAATGATACTTTTGCTTTGAAGATTATCTAAAGGATATCCTTTTTTCTGGTAATGGTTAGTGAGAACTAAAGTGGTGTCATATTACAAAGTTCTGTGTTAAAGGGTTCATAAGTTATGAGGGTCTGACAGACAAACGAGTGATTCCATAAGGGTTTACTTATTCACTCAGAAATCTATTAAAAATGATACTGGTAGCTGTAACATAAAATCACAAAATTTTTAATTGTAAAATAAGAAGCTGTAAAAATCAGACATTTCCTTTAAATTTGCTCATTACTTTTTGAGCTGACTTGGAAATCATTAATTGAAAAGAAAACCATGTGCACTGATCATCAAGCTTTTAGCAATATGGGAATTTTTCTGTACAGGTGTCAGTTTTCTTCCTAGCTATCAGATAATAGATCTGAATCAAGAATATTGAAACTTAATAAAGAAAAATCAAAATCTTATTATTCCAATGACATTTAATAGGAAGCTTTTATATTTTTTTTCCAAAGTCTCTACAATTCTCAAGTTTCAGTGACAACTCACAAATACAGCTTAAACCATTTTCAAAGTCCCAAATCGGTGTTAAAATCTCTAAATTTCACAAGAATAAAATACATTCTGTTCTCAACAGTATAGAAAGATGCCTAATGTTTTCAGTGGCAAGAAATTTGATGCAGTGACGGATTTTCTTTAATACATTACGCCACTTGTGCTTTTTTTTTTAACTGCTTAGCGTCTTTTAAGAGCGAGGTCTTTAGATACGGGAAAGGATTGAGGGGGGGGGGGGGGGGGAAGGAATGGAAGGAATTCGGGTATGGCCTTTTAGAGGAAGCATCCCAGCATTTGCCTGGAGTGATTTGTAAAACCATGGAAAACCCAAATCTGGATGCCCGGACGGGGATTCGAACCGCCGTCCTCCCGAATGCGAGGCGAGAACGCTAACCGTTACACCACCACGCTCGGTTCTGTTTTTCTGTCTCGATCTGGGTCTGAAGTTCAGCGTCAATAATCCCTCTATTTGCTGCAAAATTTCTTTCGATTTCTTTCCATTGGGTGAAAAACTCATGATGATTCTTCGCATTTTTATGGACAATGAGCCATTAAGATGCCTTTCTGTGGGCAAATTCATCTTGGTGCACTAATGGAGATAAATTATCTAATTGTGAATGGATTGAAAAACAAATTTTTTAAAAAAACATATTTTTAGAAAGAGAGTAGACTCTCCATGAGCGAGTCACTTCTTCACTGCTATTTCCGAGTGTCTTCTTAAACATCTTTTTTTCATACAGAGGCTGTTTTTAGGCAGGAAAGGATCCTCAGTATTTTGAAACCATTTAAATTATTTCTGTTTTCATACCATCTGGCAGAACTGATTTCCCGGTTATCTTATCAAAGTGTGGAAGTCCGATATCATGCTTTTTTTGTATGACATTAATTGGATTTTCTACATCATCCACCATATTACCCCCACCAACGTTTTCAACTATTAATTACTAATTTTTTATTCAAATTCTTCAGTAGCCTTAGAGATGGCAGCCTCACTGCTCTTAATCTCATCACACTCAGAATTATCTGAAGTTATATCCTCCTCGTCGTGTGCTAAATTAGTATTGAATGCCTTGGATTTTATTTTACATGTTGATGCAGGCAACTCCTTAGAACATGTCGAACTTCCAGTAGTAATTACTGGATTTTTGTGCTATTTTCTCCTACAATTTTCGTTTTTTCCGTGCCTCTTACCCATTCACTTGTTTCTTTTAAAACCAATGTTTCATATTGTGGTGGTATTACTGAGAAGTGAGTGAGGGTTTTAAAATAAATAAACAAATAATTATATCTTGTTTTGTTTTTGTTTGTTTTGTTTTTTCAAATAAAAACGAAGGTGGTGTGTTGTGTATCACTCACCACGACAGTAAACTTCATAATGCTTCGGCTAAGGCTGTATGTATTGTGTGTATATATATATATATGTATATTATTTATTTATTTTTCGGCAGTTGCCCAGGATTCTGAACAACAGTTTTTTCGGCGAACACTTTCTATCTCCAACAGTTTACACGAACCACTAGGATTCCACGTCAGGTTTCGAAGATTTTCCAAATCTAACTTCATAATACTTTACTGTCACCAGACTGCTACAAGACACTAAATTTTCAGCCTAATACAGTTTTTAGATGTGGGTAAAAATTCAGTTGCCAGATTTACCTCAAACTTAGTTTCTTAGTTGCCTCGCTTGACTTGTATGTAATTACATTGTTATATACAAGTCAGGATATTAAGAGCGTCTTAAAAATACTAAACAATCACGACGCGCCCTAAAACAACTAAACAATCACACTCAAAACCTCTGAACGCCATGTATCTACACTAGTCGGTAAGCCATAAAAATGTGTTTTACAGTACCTACTAATTATGTTTAGGTTTTCTTGTGTTACGCACTTATGTTTTAATTATTACTGTATGGTATTCAAATGAATTTCACTGTAAATGGCCATAGTTCGATTCGAGATCATGTGACTTACGAATGTTTATGTCATGCATGTTACCTACTGCGGAAAATAGAATTTCATTAAATTAATGTTTGTTACTACTTACCGTAAAAATGTCAAATATTTATGTCCAAAGCGCTGTCTTCAACAATAATTTAACTTTTTATATCGAGTAGCTTGACGATCGCTCACGACACATGGAATTTAAATAAAATTCAGAACTGCGCCACGTCAATCAACCAATGAAGAAAGTATGGCTGGTATTATATCCTTAGAACAAAACCTGCCGGCGTAGACGCGGGCAGATTAGAGCACGCAGTATAGGCCTACCTACCGTTCGAGTTCCGATTACTAAAAGTTATTCGAGTCGCTGTTTACTTAATCCCTATCCCTCGTTCACGAAAGCTCAAATGCCACGCTCGGGAATATTTGAATATGAATTATATTGTTGGTTTCTTTTGATTTTTAAGTTTAATATTTTTCAAATTTTGCGCTCCCTTTTGAATGGCGCCCGGGGCACGTGCCCTACCTGCCCCACCCTAGGTACGCCACTGGGTCTGACCAAGATTTTATATACCGGTTCCCTCATTTTCGTAATGCATCCTCTCATTACAACCTTCAGCAAATGATCTGTTGTTCTTGTAGATGAAAACTCTGTATAGAATCTAGTTAAAATCCTTCAACAGATTTTAATCATGTCAAATATTTTACAGGTAATCCATATGTGTAACACTAACAATCTTTTTTGTTGATAGGTGTGTCCATATAACAGACATAGGGGTTGGCTACGTATCCACAATGCTGTCCCTATCGGCACTCTTTACTTCGATGGTGTTCACAAGTGAGAGACTTTGGCTTGCAGCATCTGTGTGGAATGCGCAATCTTCAGGTACTCTCACTAGCAGGTCAGTACGTGCAGAAATCAACCAATGGAATTAATTCATGAGAACAGTGATTCTCAAATTTCTCAAGACATTTTCACAAATACTATTATGGTAAAAATTACTATGAAGGTGTAGTCAAGGAGTTCCAGTGACACTATCAGCCTAAAGCAAGTTTTACATACTATCTCACATTCATTACAAATGAGTGCCAAGTTAGTTTTAATTGCTTTAAATATATTTAACTAAAAATCCAAATCAAGTGGGATAAGTATGATGTTTTTATTAACAGAGATGGAGTTTATGTATCGAAACCTCTACTTGCACTTTATGAGCATTTTTACATTAAACTCTTTCAAAATTCAAAATACATAATGCAGCATCTATCTTGGTAACGTATAAGATGATACTTTTACTTATTAAGGACAATTTTCAAACTCCCTGTTACCTGAAATCAAATGTTAACTTATGGTTCCTATGGTCTCTTCTATCAATACAGATCTTTGTCTCAGCACCAATTAATGCATCATTTGTATTCATCACTCTTTAGAAACCTTTCATTTTCCAAAGATTTCCAACCCAACTCCTTTCAAGTATGGCAAACTGTCACTTTAACCTGTGTTAATATTATCTGTGTCCATCATTTTATGCTCTTTTAAGCTAAACAATTCTCTCACAATAAGCTGAGAATGTTACTTATTCCCTAGTTTGCTCATTCCGGCTGCCAGAGAAAAGTTACTGCTCTTATATTTCTCTTTCTACCCCACGTGGCAGCATTTAACCATATTAGATGCTTATTATATATTCTTTCCCATTACTAATTATAATTGTATGAATTCCCTCCCCCTTTTCAGTTTTTGAACACAGCTATAGAAATTTCTACTTATATTAGTCAGAGTTACTTCTACTGCTTTAAAATTCTTCATGAATATATATATCCTAAGCTTTATTCACACCTCTTTTTAAAATTCTTTTCCAGCTTTCTTTCCTTTAACAAACTTACATCTCTCTAACCTTCTCAGAGTTGTTCAATAATAACTCCAAAGACATTATAGCCCTCTAATTCACTAGTAATAGTGTTTTAGATGTTTTTGGCACTTGTCGTAGAGTTTCTTTGATTCTGGCTTTATACCTCATTGGCATTGAGGTCATAAGAGGTGGGAAGGATTGGGGGGCAAAGAACAGGAAAGAATTTGGCTATTGCCTTCTGAAGTAACTATAATGGCTTTTGTATGATTTGGGGAAACCATCAAACGTCCAAATCTGGATGGCCAGATGGGGATTTTGAACTCACATCCTCCCAACTGTGAGGTTTAAGTGTTACTACTTACCTACCATGCTAGGTTATATATGTTTGTTGTTGTTTCCTTATTCTTTTATGTTCCTACCAAACTCTTCATTAATGTCACATGCCATTTGTAGTAAGTTCTGTGCTTTCCTTTATTTTCTGATTTGGAATAAACTTTTCTTGTTACATTCTTATAAGCTCTTTGAACAACTGTCCAAACTGCTCCACTCCACTAATATCTTCCTACTATATAATAAACATTACATTAAAGTATCTTTGTAATTCCATAATCTACACCTTCTGATAACTATTACTATAAGCTACCCTCTTTCTTGGTGACTGGTTTATTGAACCAGTTTATATCAACACCTTATGTTTTCTAATTCCCTGTCACCTGAGATGTCATATACTTATTATCAGGCTTTGCTTCTGTAACCTTCTATTCTTTTGCAATGGATTCCCTCACAAAGATGTTTGACTGTCCCAACTACCTTGCATTACCAATTATATTTTCTTGCCCGTCAATGTATAATATATTGATGACCTTGCCTATTTTAACCAACTTGTCACAATGTCTGGATTCTTAATTCGAAATTAGTTTTTAATCAAAAGCTTCATCTTGCTCATTAATATTCTCACTCTTGTGAAATTATAAAAAGGCATATTTTTTAGGGCAGAGAAAGGTTAGCACAAATACACTGAAATCAAAGTGGGAACAGTGGCATAGCTACGTCAACAAGGGCCCCGGTGCAAAAAATTTATTTTGGGCCCTCAGGCCAGACGGGCGACCTTTTTTTTTTTTGCTTCATGTGCTGGTATAGGCCCCGTGAGCTGAGGATGGGGGCTTTTGAGTTGTCCTTGGCGACCCCCCGAGCAGCGAGGGCCCTTAGTGGGGGTCTTCCTGTGTCTCAGGGGCCCCTTTAGACGACGATAGAGCTAAAAAAAAAGGTCGCCAGTTTGCCAAGAGGGCTCGTGGGCCCTCTAAACTGCGCTTGGGGCCCCCAGAGATGTGCTTTGGGGTCCCTTTAGGTATGCTTAGGGGCCCCCTGATCGTAGGGGCCCCGGTGCACTGCACCGCCTAGCCCCATAGTAGCTACGCCCCTGAGTGGGAATAAGAGTGGGGGGGAGGGGGGAGAAATCTTTATTTCCAAAAGAGAAAATAAAGACAAGTGTGGAAACTACACATTGTGAGGAGGCTAAAAAGGATAGAAAAAAGAGAACACAGTGAAGTTATCAGATGTAAAGGCAGTAGGGAAAACCTAAAACAAGGAATCAGCAGCAAAATATAATGGATTTAGGAGGACCACTGAATGATACATCTAGAAATTTCTGTAGCTATTTTGGAAAATAAGTTGTAAAGAAAGTATGCAGACAATAGAAGATAATGATGAAGAAAAAGTAACTGGTTTAGTGGGACTATTGTTCAGGAATGTGTGCATGTAAATCGGAGGAGGAGCTTGTCCTTAAAAGTAGACTAAAAATTTGAAATATATCCTTGGATATTATGAAGGAACTAAGAAAGCTAAGAAATAGAAAAAGGGGCTTTTGTAGGTAATATCACTACATATTTATTATAAACAGTTGAATAAAACATTGTACTTTAAATTTTAATATTATTTACATTGAGTCTGGAGACTTGCTGCTTGTCAGAGGACTTGAAAAAAAGTGATGCTACTACTGATCCATACAGAAAGGACAAAAAATTGGCTTGAAAATTACAATTCAATTAATTTTACACCAGTGATGAGGGGTAAATTGATGGAGAGATTGATATGCAACCAAGAATGGTTTCATAAAAAAGGCTAAGTTCCTTCCCATTCCTCTAATGACCTCTAAGTTGATGAGGTGTAAAACCCTAATCCTAAAAATATAGTCATTAATAAAATTTTACTATTGCTGCAATTAACATTTATTTTTTCAGGTTGTCCACTCCTTACATCTAGTGGACTGTCCAGTCTGATACAACTGCGCCATCTGCAAGAACTTGAACTGACAAATTGTCCAGGAGCATCAAAGGAATTATTTGAATATCTGAGGGAACATTTGCCTCACTGTGTTGTCATAGAGTAAAATGAAGTTGACAGCAGTTTTTAAATAATTTCCAGTACCTGGAATTTGAAAAGTAATGGACAAGCCTTTCCTCTGCAGAAATTAATTGAAGAAATAAATTAACAAAAAAAGATGTGCCTGTGCAAAGGATTTGTTAGGTTCTAAGCTGACAGTACACATTGGCAGATATTTTAATGTACTATACATTAAAAAGAAAAGTTTCCACCATTCCACTCCAGTCAGATTATATTCAGTTATTAATATAAAAAATGACCTTGCCTAAGACTGAAATTGTTTTAAGTAAGTAAAACAATTCCAGTTCTCTTTTAGACATACATTTGTTGTCACATAAACTACAACACTATGTATGATAATTGTGACGAAGAAAATGCTGTTGTGCAATGAAAATAGGAATGATAAGGAAAATAAACTCATCACTCAACACAGATTAAGGCATAAGGCCCACAATGAACACACAAACATGAACACACTTTTTACAATAATAGTGAAAGTCAGTGTGTACACATCTGATCTTATTGCCACATGTCTCACCTTTTGTATTATTAAGGCATTAACTGAAATATTGTAAAATGTGTTCAAGTTTATGTATTCATCGCACAGCCCTTCTACCTTCCTATGTGGTGAGTAATAGGCTTGTTTTACCTATCCCTCCGTATCTATAACTTTAGATATATAAAGCTCACAATTAGAAACTTGTCATAGCTGTTGAATATAGGCAGGAAAAAAAGAATTGTAATTAATTTGAAAATGAATCTCAGTATTGAAAGCAATGATAATATTTTATAGGAAATACGTATATTAATTGTTAAGCAAGGGTACATGCTTAGTAATGAGAAATTATGACAAGTCCTAAAAAAATTGTGAGCCGCTGCCATTAAATTTAGATTGTTAATATAATTAATTTATTTATGTTTCTAGGAGTGTATAATACATGCTTAAGAGTCCAATTACGCAGCATAAAAATTTTGTTTTTATATAAAAAAATTCTGTTTCCTGTCCACAGTAAATATTCCTAACAGCTTTTAAAATAGGTGTACTCTGTCCAGTAACATAAAAATGTAAGTTCAATTACATCCTAGTATTTAGTAAAACTTATACTAATATTTAGAAGAGTTCCCAGCAGATTAATTTTAATCTTACTAGGCAGTAGATTTTAAAAATGCATTCCAAAATATCTTGATAGTAAGAAATATCCAGTTGTTTTAAGAACATATCCAAAATTTATATTTACACAATTCTAGATAAGAATTGCTTTATATTGTTTCTTTATCTTTATTGTTGCTCAATATCAACCTAATGTATAGAATGTGATCACTGTAAATAAAGTTAAGCACGGCAAACATAATTTATATATGTAAAATTCATACTGCAAAAAATATATGTAACAGTATGTATACAGATAAGAATATATCTTCAGAAGTGAAAAACATAAGATCTGAGTACAAATGCTTCTGAAGATAAATCATTTCCCAGATTTTTTTTACTTTGATCCACTATTTTACTTGTCACAGAATTTATAAGAGGGACTGCCTGTTAGTTTAGGTTTTTTTAAATTATTATTCAAATATGATAAGCAGACAGGCTAACAAAATTATTAATTACTGCTGTGAGGCAAATATGTCACACGCAGTATCACCAAATAAAATATGTTCTTATTTGAGTTTCAGATATATGTCATCACTATTTACAGTATTACATAACTGGTATGGTTTAGTTATTATAAATGTAATAAGACTTCTAAATGAAATATTTTTATGAATGTTTACTCCATTAAAACAAAATGTGTATATTACTGTTTTGTCTAGTAAACATCTCCTGACCATGGAGTGCTAGCCACAAGTATCACTGCTCACAGAAATTCCTTTATTCCTTAAAACTTTTGTGCCACCAACAATGCATCAAGTCTCAGACAGTAAAATTTGAATAAATTGTATGTTATAGGCACTTTTAACAGTCAGAATAATAATAATCACTTTGCACAATGACTGAGGAAATATGCTCCTTAATCTACTTAGCTAAATGAATTTCAATACAAATATGGTAATCTACATACTACGGTCAAATGAATGGATATAACGGATCATTCTTCATTAGCAGTGTACCTGTATGAAGGTAAAGTTCATATTTCCACCATAAAGTATATTCATTTCGCTGTGCACATACTGAATTATAACAATGGATATAAAATACTAAGAAAAAAAAAAGAAGTATGAAAGAACTATGCACACTATAAATTTATAATTTTGATACAAACTTTTAATGACATGCTATGAAATAATAATGTCTCATTGAAAACAAGTTTAAAGACAAGATTTCAAATATCAAAAACAATGAAAATGAGCTATGTCCCAAAAGTAAGTTTAGAAGATTATAAAGTATTAGGAATAGTGTGGAACCACCTTTTGTCTTTTTGTAACTTTTACTTCATTCTTATCATAGCATACAATAATGATGTGAAGTGATGGAAAGAGATGACCATACACACAATCTTCATTTCAGTTTCTTCTATGGTTAAAGAAGTCAAGGAGTGGAATAAACTACTGAATGAAATACTGAATAATTTGTCTGAAATACTGAAAAAATTTAACCATAAATTAATAAAAGATGAAAGTAGGTGTGTAAGGATATTGTGATCAAAGAATTCATGAAACACAAAATTTAGTGAATAGGCTGATTGCCACCAAGGGATAAGCTCCATTGCAATTACTTTTACATATATGAAAAGTTCAGAACAAGCACAGTTTAAGAGGGTTTCATTAATAAATGCAAAGTTCTATTAAAAATATCAAAATTAGGGTTATAATGAGTAAACTATGTTGGTTATGAGAGCAATGAAAGGCAGAAAACAAAATTAAATCATTGTGCACCTTGCATTAGTATATTATGAAGGTACATCTTTTTGCTCATAGTTTATCAAGTGACCGTGGCATCAAAAGAACTTTCACATGTTAACTTAAACCCCATGACACCAAATTGTGCGACATAAGCTTTAATATTTCAAACAAACATTGAAAAACTGAATTTAAAAGTTGGGAAAAAAATTCATATAATATGTGGGCCAGTGTGGAAAATCTGCACATTGGAGATAGGATGTAAGTAAATTCAAATAATATGGAATGATGTTTGATTCTGCATTATCCTTGCAGAAATATTAAAACTTAATAATGAATTGTAATTGCATGTCAAACTCAAAATGATACACATTTTATACAAGTTATCAAGCTGGGTATCAGTTAGTTGGGTGTAGTTTCTGTATATAGCATCTGCTGACAACTTTTATGGCTCTATCTGCGTGGTGTGATAAGGGAGCGTGCACAAATTACGTTATTCAGCGGGGGGGGGGGGGGGGGGGGGGGGTTGGCTGGAAGGTTACGCAGGGCTACATGGAGGGAGGGGGGGGCCACCAGGCCATGTAGCTTTCCTTTCATAACATTTTTCACAGTTAAAATGAGGAAGAGAACAACAACAGCATGTGAATATTTAATTCCCTCAGTGAATTATCTCCGTATGTAATTTACAATAGTCTGACAAGAGAAAACAGTACAAAATGGCTTTTGGAATGAAAAGGGAAAAAAGCTATTGGGAGGCGAGGGGGGGGGGGTTTCACAGGAGGCAAACATGGAGCTACGTGGTTTATGCACGCTCCATAAGTAACAGCTCGGGAACAGTAGTGTCGAAGCTTAAAATTATTAACAAACAATACTATGTGGAATTCTAAATTAACAATTCAACAGAAGTAGAGAACTTAATCTTTAAAACGATATCTTGTTTAATAATTTTAATTACTTTTGAAAAGAGATAAAGTATTTATCATGAAAGATTACTTTCTATAAATAATATAGTGTGAAGTTATGGATTTGATGGGAAGCACAAGGAACTGCTAAGTATTGTTGCATGTGACTGAAACAAAGAGGATGTTGTAACTTACATTAGGGACAGAGTTCATAAGACATGGTTTATTAACTCGCTTAATTTCAATAAATATTTATATACTAAAACTCTTCTTTAAATACTCATTGCACTCACTTTTTCAGGCTGTTTGGTAAGAATCTATTGGCAAATACACATCTGTATGATGTGTAATAATGTATCAGAAGGTTTGAAAAAAATTGCTGTATAACAGTGATACATGTCTTCTAGCACCTCAGGAGAAATATTTCACCATAAATGAATGTAAAGTGAGTTGTCTAAAAATGTACATAGCAATCTTATAACTTTGTACTTCAAGTCTGTGATGTTAATTTATAACTGCAATAATAAAAACAGAAAATATTCATGCAATTCTAAAAATGGAAAAAAATTGTGAATTGTATACTTCAAGAATTTCATGAGACTATTTTCATAAAAAATGCTACATAATATGTGAGATTTTAACTTCAAAATATTGTAAATAGACTTCTACAAATCTACGAAACCAGTGCTGTGCTATTTTTCTGAATGAGGGAAGAGTTCCATGCTTCTCTGGTTTCTTAAAATGCTGTTACCTGGATCAAATGCTTTTTGGCTTCAATATGGCAACATTGGTTATGAAATTTCAAATCTTGCCAACAGCCAATTCAAATCTGCTAAACCTATATATTTAAAAACCGTTCAGACATACTGTACTTTAGATGCCAATAATGCAGTACTGCAGGGGAAAAAAATTAAAACTATAGTAAAAATGAACACCCACCTAAGTTAGTTGCTGTGTAATGATGTTCCCAGTATTGTAAAGTGAGGATAGATACTGGATGTTTCTCTGTTTTAAAGACAAATAGTATGATGTGTAAATACTGTAAATTTGTTACTGGATATTCATAAATTAAATCAGCAAACAGAAACCATTAAATAGGTGTAATCATCTTTGTTTTCACTTTTTATGTCAAGTTGTTACAAAAAAAATGTAATAAAGATATTTAAAAAAAAGTTATTGGGATGTCTAAAATTATTACAACCTTAGTGCCTCCAATTTTTATTTGAAATATGTGACATATGGAATTAAAAAATAATCCAAAGGTTTCATTACAATTGCTGTTATAACAAATTAAGGTAGAAACCACATGCGACATGGTTTAACTATTTATTCAAACTCATTCATTAATTTCTACATTTGTATGTAAATATGATTGTTGGTTTCATGTTTCATCACAGTAAGCACTTGTAACCTTCTTCACAGTTGCAATACATGTATTTAAACAGTGATGGCAATACGATAATGAAAGTGTGGGAGAATGTAAACAGTATAGACACACATACAAGTTATGGCATAAGGATTAACACGGGGAATGTGGTGAAACAGTTGCAACACAGCAAAGCGGAACTGTTGCAGGTTCTGAGTCACCATGGTCAACTGCAGTTGAATTTATCCATAAGGTGGGTAAACTTGGAGAAGGAGGGATAGGCAAATCAATTGATACCATTTGTAAGTGGCATAGAACGCACTTACATAGAAAGTGGAAGGCTGTATTTTTTTGAATTGCTATCTAAAGCTTAATAGTGACCACTACCAGTTAGTATGGAGTTAGAACACTGCCTCTCTTAGGTTAGAAGGTGCTCTGGAGGGTTAAAAATATAGTTGACCAAAAGGGTACTGAAAAAAGATGCATTATGATGGAAGAAAACATTACCAAAGAAGTGAAAGAATAAAATTGGCAGTTTCTATCATGAAATTGAATGGAAATGGGGTATATATACATATAAAAATCAAATAACTGTATACCGTTCTTGGCCAGGAGATCCCAAAGGATTGTTTAGATGCCAGGTGACAGAATTTCCAATTTGCTGTACAATGCACCTCTTGTCATGGCTAACTAACCTAGCCTGGTAATCTTAGAGGCTGTAGGGAAGCTACAGCTTAACAAGGAATCTGAACCACAGAAACATTCTTGTGTTCTTCATATTACACAGCAAGCTGTGCTAGAGGTGACGGTCAGGTAAGGGCTTTTGAAAATTTCAGCGGAAACTGGGATTTGGACAGGGGACCCTACGATCACCAGTAAGATGCCTTAATCACTGAGCCACCAGTTATCATACACCTACAGTGAATTGTAGCAGCATTTCATGTCCTGGGATTCATATATAGATCTGGGAAAGAATTTAAAGGTGTTAATACACTGTTTCGATGCAGCCACTCCTGAGTCTAGAGCAAGGCTTGCGTGAGCTCAGCCACCCACTTTCTACTTGACAAAGGGTTTAACCCGAAATATTGTATAATTTCTTTGTTTTGCTTCTGCCCTCCTACCTTCAACTTTGGTGTGCGTTGGGTGTATTTTATCTGTCCTTTCCATATAAATATTGCCTCACAGCACTTCTTTCTTTTCATTGTTACCCATTACTGGAATATGGTAGTATTGTCTGGTCACCATTTACAACAACATATTAGCTGTGTTGAAAAAGTACAGCATAAGTTGTGCAAGTTCCTGTTACACTATCATCATGATGAAAACATTACAGAAGTGTGTACTGAGTATCTCTATTGTAATATTAACAGCCTACGAAGTCGGAGGCAATTGACATACCTAGCTTCTTCTACAAAGTTGTCAATGGACTTATTGATTCACCAGAAATACTTGAGCATTTCCAATTTAATTGCTCTAGGGCAGATCTTCAAACAAGAAGACTGCTGGATCCAGTAAAACCCAATGAAAACTATGATGCTTTTGGACCATACCGTAGAATAGTAAGTCTGTGCAACCAACATCAACTTCTTTGGAGGACCTGATGCTGGACTAATCTCTAGCATTAAAAAACTTTTATGAATTATATAATCATATACATACCTTACATCTTATTTCTTTATATACAAAACCAATTGGCAAATAAATAAATAAATAATAAACAAAGAATTATAATTTGGTAACACTGTAGAAATGCAAAAACTACAAATATTTACTGGTGGTAAAAAGAAAGGTTTTCTATCGTGATTATTGAGTGTAGTCCAAAACTAGTAGAGGTGTTAGTATCGGGGTATTCATACTGGTTTGTTGGTCCTGCAAAAGTTTGCTGGTTTTAAAAAATTATCTGTATTAGTTATTAGAAGGTTGATTTTTGTAGGGACGTAAAAACAATGATCAACTTCTTCGCTGACTGCTGTAATGGAAGAAGGGATTAGTAAGATGAAGTCCTCAGGGAAAAACTAATTACATATTTAAAGTACAGAGGTGAGGGTAGGGTAGGGTTACCAGACGTCCCCGTTTGCCGGGGACAGTCCCCGTATTTAGCTCTCTGTCCCCGGACAGATTTCGTCCCCGCAATGTCCCCGGATTTTTTACTGTTTTCCCTAGAAATTTTTTTGGGCATGAATATAAAGAAATACTAGGTTACAATAAAATTAGGTGGCTTTCTCTGGTACCAGTTATCAGAAGAATATGTGAAATCTATCCTGCTCTCAAATCATTCTTCGGTCTGAAGATAAATGCCCAGTAATGCTCAAGAAGTGGTTTGATGATCCCTGCACCTTCTTGCGGAAAATTTTTCAAACTCAACTTTTCCCCTTTTTCAGGATACAATAATACAGGCAGAAGGCACTGATGTCACAGTAATTGAGTTTTCCATGATACTGAGTAATTTAGTGAAGTAGCTTATTTCAAGGAAGGAAGAAAAATTTATTCCTTAGTTTACCATTGACGTTTTTTGTTGAAAATTAGGGCTGAGATAGACGCCTTCGAAATGTTTCTCAAGTGTGACATCTTAACGTGGCTGGAAGCCCGAGAACTATTTATTTATATACAACGCTGTGAAAAACTTCAATCTTAAATGATAAATATGTTTCTTTTAGGTTACTCCAATCTTTAATCATATAACTTATAAAAGTGCAACGCTTCATTAGGACAAATGCCGAAAGCGTCCCCGGATTTTGGTGTAAAAGTTCCGAAGCGTCCCCGGATTCGGTGAGAAAATTCTGGTAACCCTAGGGTAGGGTGGTCAAGTCCTCCTTCTTCACCACATTTTCCAACATCAGGGGTTGGCTACCTTCAATGAGTTTTCTCATCACTGGCATGGCTAAATTTGGAGCTTTGGTTTTATGCATGGCCTTGCTGACACCAAGCTATTTATACCAACTGCCATGTTGTACTAAGTACTAATAGAGGAAGTGAAGTGTTGCCATCTTTCTGTGAAATGTGTAACTATGTTCTCTGTGTGATAAATTCTATTTGTGAGATGTGTAGTTAATGAGGCAGAGATTAGAGATCATTCCAGAATTTGCCTTGCTGGCTGCAGAAAACTGCCTAAAACCACAGTCAGGATGGCCAATATGTGGAGGGCTGGGCTCATGCCAGGACCCATTAAGGCCCATTCACACAAGCGGTCAGCACAGCTCAGGATCCAGGACAGTATTCACACTAGCGGTCAAGACAGCTCAGGTCAGATCAAGTCGTAGATGAGGCCATTTCATTTCAGTTGTTCATAGTGAACAATTCCGTTTTTTACCCCAACGTCAATTAAATCACAATGATTTTGGATCAAGAGCCTAAAAATACATCAAGATCAAAAAGAGGATGGTTCTGGGTGCATTCAGAGTTTCAAGCACAAACAGATCAAGAGAAAAAAGAATGCTAACTACCGTGTGAGACGAGTGGTGGGAAATGTTTTTGATATTTTAGGGCTCAACTTATTTTAGAAAAATTAATTCTGCTCCAGGATTAATTCATAACATAATTCAACCAACATGTATTTTCCACAATTATTTACAGAAGGATAAAATTCCATGCTAAGTAGAAAGTGAATTTCAGGACGAACGAGAGTAACCATATTTTACAAATATTCTTTGTTTGGGTGCTAACACTTGTACAGAACAAGAAATAAATTCACAATATTTCTTTTTTTAATTCGGAAACAGGATCTGTACCTTCACAGTAATAAAATGGGTAATAATATTGGAATTTATTAAATTTTGCTGAATTAATAATAGGCTAAACAGAAATAACATACCATTAAAATATTTATTTTTATTGCTTATGAGCATAGTTTTTCAGACTTTTGCCACCCTGACCAGACCATTGCTCGTTCACACCTGTGGTCAGCTCAGCTCAGGTCTTGACCGCTGTTGATCGGTGGCGGCGCAATCTTCAGATTGACCTGCCTTGCCCTGACCCGAGCGGACCGCGTAGTGTGAATGCTTCCATTGGATTACGTGTATAGCGTTTTTGACCTGAGCTGAGATAAGCTGACCGCTAGTGTGAATGGGCCTTTACATCTCTCCGATCCAGTGTGCAGTTCCTCAGCACAGTGAGCTACATTGGTGGGTATGTTGGTCACAAATTATGGGGTCTTAAATATACTAGCTGTACATTGGGAAGGAAGTAAAATAATTATGCAAGATAACAGTTATCTGAAAATGACTTAATAATGGAAAGATACTTTACACAGTTGTAGACCAAAGTACAAGGGAACAAAACATCTCATATTTCCATAATAAACCCTGATGGTAATTACATTGTATTATTAAAAAAGGGGTAAGTGATCAAGATCATTTCTGGTGGGCATAAGAGGATTCACTAAACAAGTGTCCAAACTTGAAGGTGGATACAGTTACAATTATAAATGGGCATAGATTCACAACCAGAAAGATAGGTTAACGGGGGAAGAAGGTAAAAGCAAATGACTGCAAAGTATTCAATATCAATAGGCTATTTGACAGTATTAAAAAAAATATATTATAAATTGAACTCATTATCGTAGATTAATGCTTCAGGAACCTATTTTTTTCAATTTTGAAAAGAAAAGTGGATTATTTTTTTAATAAAAAAGTGAAATAAAAATTATACCTTTCATACCTCTGGTTAAGTGACAGAAAACACTCTAGAATTGGTGGTCGCTTGAGTGATGTCACATGTCTGTAAATGCTGCGGCTGGGAATGGAGCGTGTAAGGAAACATGGTTCCCTACATTTTTTGTTTTTATTATTTCAGTTTCATTGTTTTATGTGTGTATATTTAAAGGTAAGAATTTTTGTATTTAATTTATTTTTCTTTTTGTAATAAAAAAAAAAGATAATAGCTATTATGCTAGAGCAAAGAGTAGTGTGTTAAAAGAACATCTTAGGCAGGGACAAGAGAAGAGCAAGTCCGTAGGAAAAAAGATGATGAATATAGCGGACGAATTATGCTTGGAAATATTCTGTTAATATGTGAAATGAATGCTAAAAGTAAATGCTATTTGTGTTTAAATAAATGAGTAACAATAAAGATAATAACTTTACAAGCATTTCCTATTATCCAAGTTTTAAACTATTTTTATTGTTTGTTGCTGCTCATTTCTTGATATTAATGAAATTTCATTTTTAATTCAAAATCAAGAACAGTTTATAAAAGCATACAGCGGAAAACTATCGAAAATAGACGCCTTATTTGTGGGGCTGGCTATAGAAAAAAATCCCAACTTCTATTCTGCTGAGCTTAAAACTGTAACAGCTTCAATTTGAGACTCATATATATTTAAATTGAAAGTTAGAGATTGATTGTTTTGCATTAGCAAACCATACATTGAAAAATTCTGTATGCGAAATTTGTGCAGTCATGCTGAAAATAAAGAAAAGTTGTATGGGTGTCGCAAATATGCACAAACAAATGAAGGTATTTCTTGTAGCTAATAAGCAGCTCTTTCAAATAAATATAGTAAGAGATCGGTATAATAAACTAAAACTCAACATGAAATTGTCTCAGTAGTTTTTTTTTTTAATTCAAAATAATCTCGCTCTGTTTTAATGATGCTATTGTATCACGGAAAAATCATGCGTAAAATTACCTTGAGGGTTGCCAAAAGCAATAGCAACACACAAATCATTACTAACATGCAGAAACACAGCGTAATTATCGACCAAGCTCAGTGGAATGATGCGGCCGACTGGAGCGCTTGATCGGTGGATCACAGGAAGCCCATTGTTAAAACTATTTTTTCTATTGTTAGGCGTGAATTTATGGAAAATAAACCTTTGTTCCGAGTAATATGGTTTATCTACTTTGAATATAAATAACTATTTTGCCTGCATAGGCTATTATCAAAATTGACTATTGTCCCTCTATATTTAGAAAATATCACATTGTACGGCGTCCTCCCGGATGCGAGGCCAGAGCAGTAACCGCTCACTCACCACGCTCAGAACAATTGTATGTTGTGAGCCATTTTTCTTAATTGCAGATTAAAGATTATATAGATAAATGATATGTTTTGTCAATAAAATTGAATTTGTTTGTTTATTTATTTACCTATCTCGTTTCACTTCATCTCACACAAAGAAACTGTGCAGTGTTTACTATTAACATAAAGAGAAGCAATTAAGAAGTAGTGTTCAGATAGCTGCGTGATTGAAGAGTGTTAATGGAATTCAGAATGTCTTACGTTCGAACCTTGGTTGGGATAATATTTTTTGCATGCATTTTTTCCATTTCTGTTTGCTGTTTTTTGCACTACCATGTTTTTATTCAAAGAATTCATAATAGTTGCTAAGGGTCATGCAAGCGTTAGAAACAAATTGCTACCATACATTAAAACTTTTAATTTTTAAACTTACCAGAGAGAGAATATCATACAAAATATACAGGTGCACAGCAGTGAATAATGGAATTTATTTTAGAAAATTGTAGAAATTTCATGCTAATCTTGCAACAGTTCTGGAACGTTTTGTGTCCTTATCATTGGAATTCTTAAGTGACGATACAACTGCTGGTTAACTTCCTGGCATAACTGCGTCTATTAGGCGGTATTTAATTTTAATATGCAAGTAATTTTCATTTTTTTAAACTGTTTTTCGGTGTGCAAGTAATGACCAATTTCCTTTTTGAAATCTTCTTTGGTTGTTTCAAATGGTTGTAATTCGCTTGTTATCCAAAAAGCTATGAAGCCTTCAGAAAAAAGAAAACAAAAATGAAATTGATGTTTCGGTGGATTTTTGGGAAAAAATGATTACGTGATGCAACCAACAGCAACTAGTATCCAAAGAAAATGTCAAAAGAAAACAAATTGAACATATTCCAAAGTGAGGATCAAACCTTAGGGACCCTAACCCTAATAATTTTTGACTTAAACTACATATTACATTTAACTCTACGAAATTGAGATGTAAATGAGCTTCATAGAAAATTGTAAGTGACTTTGTCGTGTATCAAATTGAAGTTGTTACATTTTTAAGCTCCACAGAATAAAACTCGGTGGTTGTTTCTATAGCTAAGCCCCACAAATAAGGTGTCTTCTTTCAATATTTTTCTGCTGTAGGCTTTTACAAATTGTTTTTGATTTTATATTCAAAACGAACTTTCATTAATAACAAGAAATAATCAGCAACAAACAATAAAAATAGTTGAAAACTTGGGTAATAGGTAACGCTCCATTTGCAGCAGCAGCATTTACAGACGTGTGACGTCACGACTGTAGTTGCATGCGCCAGGCAGCAAAAGAGCGTCTTGGCGGGCTTTTAAATTCTATAAATTTTAACTTTGAATTTTACGCAAAATAATGCACTTTCGTCAAAAAATCTCTTCACTAAGTGAATAAGGTGTACCGACAAACAATTTAAACCCATTTTCAAGAAGTAGCCAAATACCCTATGGTGATCACTAAAAGAAGCAACATTCATCTATCAATATCTATAAAACGAAAACCGTTTATATTGGATCCAGAAAAACTTAAAAACTGCTGCATTGATTTTGATGGGGTTTTCAATGTTTTAAAGCTTTGAACCTCAATTGATTTGTCTGGTATGTCTTACACGTCAATGTAACATAACACTGAAGCATTAAACGAAATGCTGAACGTATGGTGAGAAGTACCATAGATGGACCCACTAGATATTGCATAATCCACACTAAATACACAACTACAAAATCTCTGACCATTGCCTTTAATGAAAGCAATAAAACAGTTTAAAATAATTATATTTCATACTCTGCACTAAACAAAACTTGAAATAATTTTTACTTGAATTCGGGGTATTCAGTTTTTAAACGCCATAGATGGTCGTATCAAATGCAAGAAAATAATAACAAGAAACAACAGAAATCTTATCATGATCTCGGCAGCACAACTACAATGACTCTGGCTATCATCTTTAGTGTTCAGAGTAAAAGAATTTTATTTTGTATACATTATATTCAATTTATACAGGTAAATTTAATACTACAATTTCTCTGATATCTGAGACAGTAGTGTAGATAATGACTAATATAACTACTGATTATGTTTTATAGTAATTCATTTTCGATATCTGCATAAAAGGCTGACTATGTACAGCAAAATATCTGGCGTTTGGACCAGAATGTATATTCATTCACTTCACAGTGATAAATGGGTATGTTGGCTTTTAATGCCTTTAGTGTTGGAAATGCATACAGTTTATGAAAACTGAACATTTTTGTATTACATTCTGCATTATACACACTAGTTTCTGACATAATCTAGTCTTTATTCATATTATAATGTATTTTAGTTCTCAAGAGATTGAATGTCAGCTAAAATATCTGGCATTTGGAGACTGAAAGTAGATTCATTCTATTCACAGTAATTAATGCATAGGCTGATGGTTTTTAACATTAGTACTGTAGAACTTTATATCAAGCCTATAGATTTGGAAATAAAAGCAGTTTAGGACCACTGAACATTTTTGGTATTACAATTTGCACTGTACACAATTTTTTCTTATCCATGTTGTATTTCAAACTAACCACCTCAATTTAGGTACAAAATATCTCAAGAACTAAGCGCGATATCGCCACATTCAAGTTAGACAAGAATCCTCCATCTATTTTGGCTTATGCAAAATATCACCTCTAGGCCACATTTCACCCTAATAATCTTAGCAGTGAGAGACGATTTATTAAGAAATATATATATATACACACACACAAAGGGATAGCGAAATGAACCACCACTTACCTTAGATGATGGTATCATGGGGTGAACACATAAATAAGCAAAAAACACAGGAAAAACAATGAATATTTCAGACTTGGCCCTTCGTCAACAGGAGAAAATCAAGGAGGGAGGGCGGTGTAGGAGACCGTTTCACAGAATGACCGTTAGTCAGGAACATGGCGGGGGTAAATTCAAACAGAGGACAGGGAGAGGGGGACAGTGAATTGGAGCTAGTACCTAAGCAATGCAGAATGGTGCAGAAAAGTACATTAAAATTTCATAACCATAAATTTGAGAAAGTAAATAAGTAAACAAAATAAAATTAAAAAAATATAATAATAATAAAAGAATCTATGTTGTTAAACATCACCTCTGGTGTGTGGTGGTTCAATATACTGTAGACAGTGGGCATGGAGGCAAGTAGAGGATAGAGGATAGGAAAAGAACTGACTGGGTACTTATTATCTCAAATTGAGACCAGGAGGTTGCCTTGTGCCGAGTTTATATTGGTAGGCAAGTTCCTACCCTCTGAGTTCAAGAGGAGCTGCTGTTGTTTGGGAGGACTCTGATAGCACGGACCGTGAAACAAGAATTCAAATTATTTGCATCATGGGAGATGGCATGGATAGCTACTGGATGTTTTGGATTCTGAGTGAAAACTGTCTGACGGTGGCCATTCATTCTAATGGCAAACGGATTTGTAGTCAAACCTATGTAGGAAGCCAGGCAGTGTTTGCAGGTTAGCTGGTATATTACGTGGGAGGTTTCACAGGTGGCGTGTCCTATGATAGGAAAGTTCTCACCAGTGATAGGGTTGGTGAAAGTGGTGGAGGCATAGTGAATGTCGCACATCTTACAGCAAATTACAGGAAATTTTCTCCTGTTGACAAAGGACCAAGTCCCAAAATATTCATTATTTTTCCTGTGTTTTGTGCTTATTTATGTGTTCACACCATGATACCATCATCTAAGGTAAGTGGTGGATCACTTCGAAATCCTTTTTTTGTAAATCCATTCACTAATTATATATATATAACAATGAAATCAAGACGCTAAGTAGCGGAAAGGAATCAAATTAGGATAGGGAAATGAGCCACCACTTGCCTTTAGATGATGGATATGGGGCGTGAACACACAGAAAAGACACAAACACAAATAATAAAGAAAATTTCGGGATAAACCCTTCGTCAACGGAGGAACATTATGAGAGGTGGGCGCAGCTGGAGACTGCCTCACAGAAAGACTGCCGGTCGGGAAAATGGTGGGGGTAAATTCAAACGTCGGAAAAGAAAATATATATATTCTTCAATTTCGATACGCAATTACATAGGAATCCATGATGAGATTGAGGCATCTTGGTTATAGTAGAATCATAGAATCCCCAATACGAACAAGAGCTTTTGTGCCCTTGGTGGCATAGATGATGCACTTATGCTTGAATGATTTTTCATAAAATTTTATACTTATCTCTGTTATAAATTGATGTGGAATTTGATATCCTGGTGAAAAAAAGTGAAATTTGTTCTTAAGATAATGAATTTTTTCAGGAAATGTGGAAAAGATCATTCAACAATAAATTATAAAAATACCGGAAATGACAACATTAAAGGTTTTAAACAGTTTACTTTCATGTTCAAACCCATCAGATAATAGCAAAGACTATTTCACTTCCAAACATCAGAGATTGTATATGTGTTCATGGAAGGTTGTACACGAAAGGTTTTAAACAGTCCATACTCGTGTTCAAACCCATCAAATACGCATTACTCACTATTAACAGCGAACATAGTTTCATTGTTGTAATAATGTAGAAATGTAGCCTGGACTGAAACGAAAACTGATATTCCATGTCAAAGAATCCAACCAAACCCATTTTTAGAACTGTGCAACCATTTAGTTTAGTACCAGGAATGGCTGGTACCAAATTACTGAAGCTCGCTACACATGAATCTTTTTGGACAAATAAGTATAGTGTAATGGGTAAGTCAAGAGGAATAGTGTAACAAGGCTGAAAATATCCAATATAGTGTTAAAATCTAGAAAGATGACTTAACTGAACAAAACTCAACTGCAATAATCACTCATTACGATGAATCTTTTCTTTCAATTTCTGACAAACGTAACCTCTGCATGCAAATACAAGGAAATATTGTAAATTTACACAACCTAAAATAACTGAATTTTTTTCACGAATTTTATGTTTATTTGGGCACTGCAATGCACAGTTCTACAAATTAAATTATTTTTCTTCTTACTAGGATATATTACTACCTAAAACTTTTTTTTTTTCTTTTTTTAAACAACTCGGGCAACTTATCTATAACAGCACAAAGGCAAATAACATTTTTAGCTGTTTTTATATTGTATTTGTACAAAAGAAAAAGAAAATGGTCACATTACAATTACATCAAAAGTATATCCAGTTTTCAGACAGAGTGACAGTTAATTATTGATATAGGCTGAAAAATTTCTGTTTTCTTTCTCCATGTACTAAAATTGAAATCTTCTTTCACAAGATATTGGATCAGCAAATGTAATTCATGCATTTGCCCACCATGACAGAAGTCCAAGCCCTGGTTCATTGATGCTTCCCTGTCAAATGAATAACACAAATTATAACAAATAAGTGAACATGAATTAGTGAAATGACAGTTTACACAACCTAAAACCATTTAAAATCTAAGATTTTAAAATTCTGAAAGGAATATTTAATAATAAATGCACTTATATACAACAACAATATATTTTTGTTCAAACAAAATACATGTATTACTGCAATTAATCTTAATTTTACTACCAACAATTATCTTAGTGAAAAAATTATATAAGAAAATATAATTTCAACGCTATATTTAAAATTATTACTCTGCAGTCACAATAAGAAATTTTATTATTCAGATAAAATATACAACAGAACAGGTAACAACTAGGTTCAACACCAATTTACCATAAATTTGATATTGATTCCAAGATTAAAGAATAAGAGGCATAATAAAGTCAATAAAAAGTTTAGTATTAAATATTTCTTCCAAAATTTTGTCATCCCCTTAAACTGTTGCCACTTCCTCTCCAAAGTGCTAATACTCTCCTCCCGTTTACTGATTTATTTATTTTTTTCTCTGAAAAATCTCTTCAATTCTAAGGCCCACACTTTCATATAATTATACCTAAAGTTTTTCAGCACTGAAGGTAATATGAACAAGAAATGAAACATAGCTGACTCTGCTGTGGAGAAAGATATTATATTAACCTACTGAGTAATATACTCCACACTGTTGCAGCATAATGATAGTTAGTGTACGGCACTTGACATAGGATCAGTTAGTTCAAGCTCCAATGGCAAAAGAAATTTCAACATTTGGGTCTTGGCCAGCAGGAAAGATTTTTTTTTTTTTTTTAACTGCTTAACGTCTTTTATAACAACTAGGTCTTTAGAGACGGGAAAGGATAGGGGGCAAGGAATGGGAAGGAATTCGGCTATGGACTTTTGAAGGAAGCATCCCGGCATTCACCTGGAGTGATTTGGGGGAATCATGGAAAACCCAAATCTGGATGCCCGGACGGAGATTCGAACCGCCGTCCTCCCGAATGCGAGGTCAGAACGCTAGCCGTTACACCACCACGCTTGGTAGCAGGAAAGAAGAAGGGCATAGTGTCCTTTGTAAGAATTGGCCTAGATAGGCTCGTGTCGAGTTTTACGCTCTTGCTTCTTTTATGCCCTCCACAAAACACTACACTATGTGAGGTTAAGGCTTACTTTTGCTGTTTAAAATGGCCCGTTATGAATTCTGGATTTAAACCAAAATTACGAACGATAGCCGCCTCGCTGCTGATTAGTACAAATCATTATCTTGATTAATTTTATTCAGTACTCAACTAAATAATTCTCCAATAATTTTCCAACATTGATTATTTATTTATCTTCAGTATTGAATTTCTCACAAACTTAACAAATCTTAAATCATCGACTTGCAAGTCAAACCTCTACTGCTAAAACATCCATGACAACCACCAGTTCATGATAAAACAAAACATCCAATGCAGTCAGCGATATTAATTGTATAGCTCTTGGCATTACATGTTTGCCAACTTAAATATCCGACCATAGTATTTTTTACTATTACTTACATTAGTTATTTCACAATTAACTAGCCCTATGGTTGTTATCTCACATATGCCCCCCATTTCGGAGCAGTTAAATCATTATTTAACTAAATGATGATTTCAACAAACCGAAATGTTAAATAACAACCACAGTTACATTTTCAAAAACAACTAAATTACTAAACTAAATAAGTCTATCAAAATCTTTTCATCGAAATAATGTTCAGATTTTACACTCATCGTATTTCAGGATCAGTTTTAGATATTTTTTGTATTCAATTAATAAAAATTATTAAAGTTAAAATTAGACTACCACTGAATTAGATCTCAATAAATACATCATGTTATTAAAAAATGCCTCAATTCAACAAAAAAAATCGAACATGTATCGAAATATCTAATACCATACGTGGCCAAACAAGAAAAATGTGCTATGCGACCATCAGTTGTAATATTAGTATTCCTTCGCCCCATAAAGCTTTAAATCTACTATATTCCGCAATCCAGATCTCTTTTTTTTTTTTTTTTTTGATACAGGGCAGACTAACAAATAAGCATTTGGATGAGGTTTATCCTTGACTATGAAAGGCTCCCAATATATATCAATTTATTTCTTAATTTGGGCATTGATCTCACACGATTTTTGGTTGTTTAAACCCACACCAAATCACTGACATTGAATTAGGTCAACCGAATCCTCTGGCCATGACGTTTCTTTCTTTCTTCAGTCGTAGTATATTCCTTCCATCATAGTGTATATTTAATCCTTTCCTCTTCTTTTTTACTTTTCCCTTCAAAATTTCTTCTTCATCTTCTTTAATATCTTCTCTTCGTATCACCAGGCACTTCACTTTTTGATTATTTTCACATTCCTCTGGTTTTTGACGACCACAGGCTCTCTGCTCTTGAAACTCTTCGTCATTTTCTTCATAACTTTCGGTACACTCGCTTGCGCCTTCGCCTTTTAATACATTAAAATTTCCCGCAATCAGATTATTGTCTTCGCATCTCTCTTCATCCTCTCTATGCCATTTCTTCATTTCTGCAGATCCCTGAATTTCGTCTTTTAAATTCTCTTTTTCTTTAGTATAAAAAAATGTTTCATCTTTATCTTCCACAGTTTCACAAACATTTTCCTGCAAAAAGTCTTTCATAATCTCATGCTGCGACCATTCAATCATTTCCTTTTTTCTAACATCAGGTGGATATTCTTTCTTTAAATAATTCCAAACTACTCGACGGCGGTCATCCTCGTTTGCGCTTCGCAACAATGTTTTAGTTTCTTTACTTTGATCCTTTTCGTCGAATACGAAACACGTAGGTGCGTCGGCATTAGGTTGTAAACCAGATATATTCATTTCTTTAAAACTACCGATTTCATTATTCCTTTTTATCCCAATTTGCGATAAATCCTCATTTCTATTATCATCATTATAACTCTTTATAAAAAATATTCTTACTCCGTTTTCTTCATTACTTTCATACTCATCTTCGCTGCTTCCATATTCGTATTCTTCATCATCCAACGGTAGCTGACTATCATTCTCTGCAAAATTCTCCTCTGTGAATTTATCTTTCAAAAATTCGCTTTTCGCTTCCGCCCTACCCGTTTCTTCTTCAACTTTTCTTTCACTAGGTTCTTCATCCCGCACATTGATTTCGGCCATCTCTTTAATCTCTTGGTTATTCCACCCACTTCGTTCATATGTGGATTTAGTTTCACATCTATTATCACTAATTAGATGTAGACATTTCCACCATTCTAAGTATCTGGCCATGCTGTTTTGCCTGTTGCTCTGGATAGATTCCGCGCTTGCACTTTTATTTTTTTCAATATAGTGTGGTCCTTTAACTTCACCACTCGCTCCCGTGCGGACCTTCACAGTCGCGGACTTGAGTTTTCCGCCCCTCTTCCTTCCTTGATTTCGGTTTTATTTTTTGTTCTCACATACATCACTTGTTTTGGCGGTTGAGTATTGCTGCTTCGTTCCCCCGATGTATAATTATTGTTATTATGCCAGTAGCCATTATTGCTCGCATTCTTGTTAAAATTACGCCCCTCTTCCCTTTCTTGCCTGTGCAATCCTTGTCCATATCCTCCACTTCCTTTCGGTGGCCAAAGATTTGCTCGCTCCCGGTATTGATAGTCCCTTGGCTTACCATATCTGTGATCAGATTCTCGATTCCTTTCAAAATTATTTTCATAACTTTCTTGGAATCGGTCGATTCTTTCCAGCATGTCCAAGAAATCTTCCATCTTATCCCATTGACTAACCACAAGTTTATCTTGAACTTGCCGCGGCAGCTTTTGTAGTAATATCTCCACTTGTTCTACTTCCCCTATCTTTTGGTCCAGGTGCCGCAATTCTTTTCTCATCTCTTCGCAAAATTTCCTCATACTGCCGTCGCCTCTATAGTATCTCCTACAGTTGTAAAAATCACTCCTTACCTTGCGCTGTTTTCTCTGAGACCAGTATCTATCTCGGAACATTTTTAGGAAATCGTCATAATTAGTACAACTCTCTGTAACTTCAAAACTCCATGAAAAAGCCTCATCTCTTAATTTGCTTTGTACATAGCGGATTTTATTTGTATCCGACCACTCTATTGGCAAGGTTTGGGAATATATCTTTACAAAATCGGCGGGGTGTACTTTTCCGCTTGGTTCAAACACAGTCTCTGGTAAAGTAATCTCACCATAACTTGGTATATGGCTCAACACGGTGTCTTGCCGCTTTTCCACTTTTTCCAGTCTTTCATTAATGTGACTCATATTCCCACACATTTGGCCTACTTCCGTCGACAAACCAGTAATTTGTCTTCCTACATTATCAGCATGTTCCGCTACGCTATGTATTTTAATCTCACATTGCACTTGGCCTTCTAAAATTGTTTCCATCCTGCTTTCAATATCCTTCTGCTGTCCTTCCATTTTCTGACTTAGTGATCCTTCTATTCTTTCAGCGATAATTTTCTCTTTTTCCTCTATACAGCGGCCTACCAAAACATTAACGTCTTGCTGTACATTTTTTTTAACTTCAAAAATATCGCTCTCAATCGTCTGTAATCTTTCTTCTGATTCCTTTTCCACCTTCTCAATTCTGTCTGACATCCTCCCCATCATCTCTTCTGCCCTCCTTTGACTACGTTCGATTTTTTCATTAAGTTCTCCTATGTCTTGTTTCAATTCTTGCCTGAATTTCTCTTGATTTTTCTCAATTCTCTGAATAACTTTTTCTTGGCTCTGATTCATTTCTTGTTTCATTTCTCTGATAGCATTTAATAGCAACCTTAGGTCTGTATTCCCTTCTCGAGCGTACTTAGGTTGATTTGGTTTTGGCAAAACTGCATGTCCTATTGAATTCTGCCCCCCATTAATTTCGTTTTCTCCATCAACCAATTCGTCATCCTCATCAATGTTGCTGAGATCATTGTTTGGAAAATAACCGGTAACCCCATCTTTATACCCGTTATTAATAGGACTACTACTGAAATTATTTTGCACCGAATTACTATCTCCTCGGACACCCATTCGGTCTTCATATTTCCCATCAAAACTTAAGATTCCGGAACTTACCGTTTCCCCCTCTGACATAATACTATTTGTTTCTCCCAACTCACTAACCAATTTTCCACATTTATTTTCCATAATAATTTGACATTTAAAATTTCATAATCCAAGGAAACACAACGGTATTATTATTCTTAGCAGAAATTCTTTACACCGCAATCGATATTACAAACTTACAACTCCAATCCACAACAATACAACGATGTCCACATTCAACTCTGCAACACAATATTTAGGAAGACACAGAAAAGTACCAATTAACTTACAATCTTTTATCGTAACTGCTGAAAAACATGTTTTTATCACTGAAAGGAAACAACAAAATTCTACTGCCTCAGGCCTGGAAACAAAGCCGACACATATATAATAAAATGCTTAAAATGCTGATCTTTTGCTCTTTTAACTAATTTGGCTGTTCATATAAATTCCCCCCTTTTCTTTGTTTTGTTTGTAATTATTCTGTAATAATTCCTTATTAGCTTCTTGCTTCTCGACGGAAATCCACAGATTCTAGACTACTCTACACATGTTAGTACAATTTTTTATCATATAAAATTTTTACCACTAATCGATGGTATTACTTTTCCTTTACAATTTCTTAAAATCACAAATATTACCCCTTTAACTACTTTTCTCACATGAAAAAAAAATTAACTTTGCAACTGTTCTTTAACGAAATATAACTCAACTTGTAAGTTCAACTTTGATTCCACTTTCATAATAATTTACTAAGTGTTCAAAATTTAGTTAATATCCTTCCTGTTGGAATCTGATCGTTGACACTGCAGCCCCAAAAACAAAATGAAAACTGGAATTCTCTTACTTGATGCACTTGCCCGTAGATCAGCTCTCTGCTGCTGCTCAACTGATAACACTGCTTCAGAAGAAACTCCAGACGTTTAAGGTGTTATGTTAATCATCTTAATTAACACCCATAATCCTGGTCCAGGTTCGCCAATTGTGAGGTTAAGGCTTACTTTTGCTGTTTAAAATGGCCCGTTATGAATTCTGGATTTAAACCAAAATTACGAACGATAGCCGCCTCGCTGCTGATTAGTACAAATCATTATCTTGATTAATTTTATTCAGTACTCAACTAAATAATTCTCCAATAATTTTCCAACATTGATTATTTATTTATCTTCAGTATTGAATTTCTCACAAACTTAACAAATCTTAAATCATCGACTTGCAAGTCAAACCTCTTCTGCTAAAACATCCATGACAACCACCAGTTCATAAAAAAACATCCAATGCAGTCAGCGATATTAATTGTATAGCTCTTGGCATTACATGTTTGCCAACTTAAATATCCGACCATAGTATTTTTTACTATTACTTACATTAGTTATTTCACAATTAACTAGCCCTATGGTTGTTATCTCACAACTATCTTGGACATAAACACATCACAGTCATTCACTCAAATTGAAACATTTAAAAACACTTCTACAGTGAGGATTCAATGGAAAGACATTCTAGTTAACATATTCCAATGAAGTTGTTGTGTGGGTGCAATACCATTCATAGTAACAGCATATGGATCAATATAATACTATAATTACTGAGTAACATTAAACTCTTTCATCATTGACTTGTAATGCCTGTTTAAGTCACAAATTATAGCAAGCAAACACATGACTTTTATTCTTCTCTGCATAGAACAGTGTAAGGAGAAAAAGTTCTGTAGACAACGGTATGAGGAAACTTGGCTAAAATTATAAAAAGTGAATGGAAGATATTTTGTACTTGTATGGGATTAGACTGTTAAATTAAAGCAGTTAGACATTAAAAACAATTGGTAACTGAAAATAAATGCATAAATATTGCAACTCTTGAAAGAAATGAAATACTCTTTATTGCACATTTTGCCAGACAGAGACATTGTGCTACAACATATTGACGATACAAAATCTAAGCAGATATGTTGCTACCTGTCTGAAAAACGTGTAATTATGTTCTGTGTGTAGAAAATATTTTTGTTTGTGTAGTTTATGAAGGCGAGATTTGCATAGATGATTGCAGAAAACCACCTACAAACCACAAGGACAGTCGGAACACAGGGACCAGGACTCGAACCTTCTCCTATTGTATCTCCTGATGCAGTTTGGTGGCACCTTAACACATGCAACCACACTGGTGGGCTAGAAGAACTGTACCTTGGTGAAAAATATCACGGTTTCAATGGAAACTGACAGGTCGATTGGATGGGAACATCATTTTTGTCAGTCTTTACCACTCATTAATGTCAAGGTGATCAGAGCCTGGAGAGGAAGAGGGGGCAAGGAACATGAAGGAATTTGACCATGGCTTTTTTGAAAGAACAATCTTAGCATTCACAATGACTGATTCCAGGAAACGATGAAGCTAGATGGCTGGAAAATTTTTGAACCCCCCATGATCCCGAATGCCAGGCCCAAGTGTTAACGCTTACCTAGTCACCAGACTGTTACCTGCAGCCTCAACTGTATCTGCAATAGTTTACTCAACATTCTGATTAAGCCTTCCCAAGATAGATACTAAGTGAAACATTTACTTGAAGGGATCAACAACTTCAAGAACCACTTTTATGCATGCTATAAAAACTCACCGTTAAACCACAAAAATATAAATAATGTATTTAATACAGCTCAGTATTAAAGCCACATTAAAATACTTACCGTAAGCTGTAGGGGACTTTTGGTTCATCTGGTGATTCTTTTGTTTCAGGTACATCTGTATTTTCTGGCCCAACAGGAGATGTTTCAACAAAACTTTCAGCCGTAACCCGAAATCTAATTGTTTCTCCTATAAATAAAAGAAATACAAATATGTGATTAGTGAAGACAAATACATAATGTTTTTTCACCAAAATTTTACATATGCAAAGCAGGCAGTTTAATTTTTGAGAAAACTTGAAGTTACACAGAATAAATTTCTTTTTTTTGTTTGTTAGTTTGTTTTCTTGTTTTAAGTGCCCTAGAGCAAAGCATTGCTTTCTCAGAGTGAACCCCTGTGGGGAACCACCATTTGTGATTATCTGAGAATCTCATTTGACCAATGTGTGAGTGGAGACTTTTCAGGCGTATTGATGTAATAAAATCCTCTCAGGTGTCCAGCCGGATGGTGTTTTACAAACACAACATTTCAACAGCTGGCTCTGCTGTCTTCATCAGGTATCTTGTAGCTGTTGCAAGCTGACTGTCACTGCCTCGACTGGCTTAGCCACCCATCGAACTTCCTTTATACCTTCATCCGGAAGGCCCACTCACTCTGATTGGGCGAGAGTGCTGGCTGACCAAGTAACAAGAGCCCTACCCTCACAATGTACTCCAGTCACACCATATTACCCGCAGCAAAAAAAAGTAATAGAGTAGTTGTAACTTGACTTTTTTAAACTGCTATTCATCATCACCACCACCAGTCATTTTCGCTTTTGCTATTAAATATGCAAAATGAAAAAATAATTAGTTTTAGTTGGCAAACAAGGACAGTATTATGTTATAATTTGGTTATCAACCCATAACACACAATATTTAGCACCACGATGTATGAAAAATGATATCTGATGTCTGGTGAAGGTTCTTCATAAACAAATCACTGTTATATTTTATGCCCAAGGCAGGGAGAATGAAGCTGAATTATTTTTGCATCGTAGGCATAGAATGTGTGGATATCTTTTTTCCCAGTGGATGACTAAATTACAATTTAGACAGTTATAAGAAGTTATTCTCTAGCATTAACTATGAAACACTTGCAGCAGATTCTTTTTTTTTTTTTTTTTTGCTTCTGACTTTACACCTTGTCGAGGTGATCAGAGACAAGAAAGGACTGGGGGGCTCTTAATAGGAGGATGCCTAATGGTTGCTATTATATTTGATAATAATAAAATTTTCATTCAAATTCTTAGATCACTTTCAAGGATTGGGGGGGGGGGGGGAGGAAAATTAGCTAGAAGGTGTTATGTCTAGCAATTTGAATTTGTTCTGACACCAGGCAATTATTTTATTACGCAGAAATTACCAAAACTGCGATAAAGCTTCATTTGAACCTAACTTTGCTTACCTCGTGGAAGTATTATACCGTTCACTCTTCTTTAAGATGTTACTTCCGTTACAAAATTGCTAAACTAACAATATTATTTTGAAACAAATTATAATAGCAGGATGTGTGGTCATGGATTCTTTAGACTACGAGTGTTAATTAAATCACAAACACTTGCGGATTACGTTTACAAATCATTTAATATAAAAAACCTACCATACGTTTTGTCCCATTACCAACTAACTTGAAACTGAAGAGAAAATGACACATCGTTTCTTTAACAGCTGAATTTAACTGCCTAAAGGTTGACACATAATTACTGACTTTACTCCAACAAATGCTTTCCTATACTCAAGTGCTTATTACTTCTCCGACTACAACGACAAATAGGCCGAAATCCTACATAAACACACAATAACCACAGAAATGCAATAACGACTGAAGGATTCTTATTACTGGTGGGTAACTTCTAACAACATAATCAACGGGGAAGCTTAGTCAACTGAACAAGTTACACTGGGGCAGTTGAGCTACTTTTTGACATATTATTCATCTTAAAAACAAATAGAATACTTTAGACATGATTATGACAAGGACTGGACACTTTTAGAGACAACTAACCAATTGGTGAGCAACAAGCTAATTTGGAGAACAAGCTGAGGCTACCACATGCCTTACCTGGTACTTAGCGGATTACATCTTGACTGTCGTAATGCTGGAAAGTGACTGAGAGAAAGTATATTAATACAAAGCGTCGCCTGCTGCTAGTCCATACTGCTAATGCTGGAGCATCACCTTGCAACCTTCTTGGACAACTCTCTACACGAAGTTCTACTGCTAACGCCACACATCATTCTTATTACTCGCTTTTGGGCTCTGAACACTTTGTCTCTATGAATAGAATTGTCCCAGAATATTACTCCATATGACGTTAAGGAGTGAAAATAAGCAAAATAAACTAGTTTCCCCATACAGTGATCACTGGGGTTCGGATCTTTAGGAAAAGTCATATTTTTTTCCCTTCTATCTTTTTGAGCTGAAATGCTGAAATAAACACCGATTCAACGTTTTTGATTGTATTTAAATGTATTTTATATAGCCTATAAATGCAATATTCGGGCCATTTTCCTAATTCTGGTCATATTTCAACAATTTTTATGGTCATATTTTGAGGAAAATGTGGTAATTGTTTGATAGAAGTTATAGATGAAAAGAAATTAAGATAATTATTCAAAGAAATATAGTCCTGTTATACATTGGAGAAAGAAACGAAACTAATTGTCACTAAATTGTTCAGAATTCACCAGTCAAGAATTAAAATTATAAATTATTGTCACTCTCTAAGACGTTAATTTTCCTGCCCGCTTTTTAAATTCGACTATGCAGCAGCAGCATGCCTGTGTCGAGCCGCGTTAATCAACGTCTCACTCGCGATGGTATTGCGGGAGTTGAGTCCACTGCAGTAACCCACCGATGAGCTGAGAGGAATCAATTATCTTCCTATGATTCAGTACGGCGAAACTGCTGCTTAGTGGGGAAACATCCCCCTACCAAGGTCAGGAATTTCCCACATACCAGACTTCTCCGTGTCGAAACAAGCACAACTGCCTTCAGCCACTCACGCACTGTCACCAATGCTTTTGAAAATAATCCTGAACCAGTGTTAAATATGCAGTGGATCAGTGAGTACCACCATGCCGAAAACAATACTTTCTGAAAGCGCAAAGTTACGGAGTTACGTAAAGGAATTTGGAGAGGAGTATTTTGGCACAGATGAAAGAGTTCTTTTCTGTAAATTATGTGAAACTAAAGTGAATGCAACAAAGCGATTTCATGTGCAGTAGCACTGCAATACATCAAGACACAAGAATAACTTAATACGTCATTCAACTCGACAAAGCAAACAGCGACTTTTCTTGGATACATCTACAGCTTCGTCGTCTTCCAAATTGTCATTTTTTTCTAAAGAACTCTGTGAAATGATGGTATCAGCCAACGTCCCACTTAATAAAGTGAACAATGAGCATTTCAAATCGTTCTTGGAGAAATACACAACACAGACGATTCCAACCGAATCAACATTGAGGAAGATCTATTTACCGTCTTGTTATGAAAATGTATTGCAGACAATCAGAACTAAGATAGGTAACAATAAGATCTGCATATCAATGGATGAAAGTACTGATGCTTGTGGGAGATACGTTGTAAACTGTTATCATTGGAACCCTACTTTCTGACAGACCGGGTGATATATTTTTACTGGATTGTGAAGCTCTTGAATCAGTAAACCACTCAACAATTGCCGTCCATTTCGGCAACGCTATGAAACTATTATGGAGTGCTGAAGTTAAGCAAGAACATGTCTTACTATTTGTGACCGACGCTGCGCTGTACATGGTAAAGGCTGTGAAATGTCTGAAGATGTTGTATCCTTCAATGGTGCATTTAACTTGTCTCGCTCATGGATTACATAGAGTTGCCGAGGAAGTAAGACTAAATTTCCCTGATGTTGATAGGTTAATATCAAATGTAAAAAAGATTTTTGTTAAAGCTTCAATGAGAGTGGCAAAATTTAAAGAAGACGCACCTTCCGTCCCTCTTCCACCACAACCAGTACTTATTCGTTGGGGCACATGGCTCGATGCAGTTAGCTATTACTATGAATGTTATGAAAACATAAAGAAAATAGTTTCTAATTTTGATAGCAGTGAAGTATCTTCCATCAAAGTTCTCCAAGAACTCTTTTCCAGTAATTTGTTCAGAAATTTGGCGTACATAAAATCAAGTTTTTCAGGCTTCACAACTGCGATTTCGCGTCTTGAAGAAATTGGTCTAGAACTGAATGAAAGTTTGGCTGTCGTTAAAAGTGTGGAAACTGAAGCAGGGGGTAGTGTGGCTAGTTTGCTGAAAAAACAAATTTGATAAAGTGTTGTGCGGGAATAAGGGATACAAAACAATTTGTAAAATTAGTGAAATTTTACATGATGGCGAATCTATTTTGACTGAAGACGACACACAATTAAATTGCAGTGACCTGACTCTGATTAAGTACGCTCCCGTCACATCTTGCAATGTCGAACGAAACTTCTCACACTACAAGACAATTATTTTAAGTGACAATCGGAGAAAATTCCTCTTCGAGAACTTGAAGATGCATATGGTGCTATACTGCAATGTTGGCATCAAACAAGAATAAAAAATGGTATGTACACTAATTTGCAACAAATTTATAGTAAATTTCCATTTTTAAAAGTAAAATTCTAGTAATCCATTCTTTTACAGGAACAAGAAAATAACTTTAAAAAATTAATTTCCCAATCGTACAGTGAGTGCATAGAAGCAAATTATGTTGTCTACATGAAAGCAACACAGCTACATAAAATAAATTATGTACATTTGAGCATTTTTAAAGTATAAAAAATTTAATGTTTGATCATATTTTGTCTCTTTTAGGTCATATTTACCTATTTTTAAGGTCACATTTGCCAGCATATTTCTGCATTTTTTGGTCATAAAGATACGAATCCTAGTGATCACCTATAGCTGAAATTGTATGAATTGCAAATGTGGCTGCACCCAATCACTTTAGTAAGTCAGAAACATATACGTTCCAATTTAAATTATGATCAACTAGCAGAGGTCCCGGTGTTGCCAGGTTTAGTTGTTGTTGATTTGCCCATACACTGTTTCTATTCATGCAATCAGTAACATGTTCGAAGTTTCATACAATTTTGGCCATCAATTTCCGGAATTAAAACATACCTAGATTCATCCCCAACTTACCAAGAAAGAAGTGGGTTTAATTTGATTTATCCGTACACTATTTTTATTAGTCTGAACAGATTCATGCTTACCAAGTTTTACTGATTTCGTACTGGCCATTTCCGGTGCTAAACTAACCGGTGATTTAACAGCACACTTCCACTTGGGTGCTTTGATACGGAATGTCAGTTTCATTTTAGTCCAGGTTACATTTCAACCTAATTACATTTGATAATGTTGCTCCTCGAAAATCGAAACATTACGCACATTATTACATACCACATACATCAAAATGTATCTGGAATATATCTGTTTATTCCAGCATTACGCAAAAAATACACATTTTGAGTGGATTTTCAGAATTTAAAAGTTTGGGCTCAAAATTAAAATTTTACGTATATCTTAAGCCGTTACTGCACCTTTACTTCAACAATAATCAAGCATTATCTGAAAACTGCTGAATTGATTTTGAATGAGTTTTCATAGCGTCAAACATTAGATGTGTCTGAATGTGCTGGCTCATCTGCCGCTGGAGTTAAAATTCTCATTATGTTACTTCATCTTGCACTGTAGCTCAAAAATTAAATTCTATTTCATACCTGTATAGTTGAATATCAAGTATTCACAGCTGTGTATCAGTTATTCAGAAATAAGCGAAAAATAAATAAAAAATTATTTACTTCGATTTATTTCAGGGATTTACAGACTACGGCACCATGGTTATCATAGAAACTGGATTACGAAACAACGCAATAAATTATAAAATGAAGAAAAGCTGCTTTGTTGTCCTAAACTGTTTTTATTTGCAACACTAAAGTCTTAATACAACGTTCTATTTCTATTAGAAGCCATCAGCCCACGCATTAATTATTATGAACACAATGACTCTACTTTTAGCTCCAAACGCCAGATATTTTTGTCTGACATCCGATATATCGATTAGATTATAATACGACTGAAAGCTAGATTATGTCAGAAAGTAAGGAAAAATTTAATGTTTAGCTACAGGCCCAAGAGGTATGCGTCACATCCTGAGTATTTTGCTTGTGAAACCATGTAAAATCGAAAAATGGATGGCCGGGCGGGGATCTGAATACAGGTGATATCGACTTCAAGGCTTGAGCGCTACCATTCAACCATCAAGCTCACTTTATAGTTTAATTTAATTGCGATAGAGCCCACGCCCCTGTAGCAATTTCTCCACACACCCTTTTTCGCCTAACAGAGTATTTTTGCCGTTTGAGTTAAGTTTTCGTATCTCAGAAATGTTGCATTTAAACTTTCTTCACAAGGAAACAAAATTCCATGTCGATTTAGTACTAAAACAGTATTCGTTGAATGTGAATACTCTTTTATGAAAAATCTTTCAACTGTCGTGTTGCAATTTGGTGATGTATTCTTATGTAACAGCACAAGACAAATCAAAACTGAAGATTTATATATATATATATATATAATACTGTATATGTATATCGTTTAAACTTCTCGTTAAACCGGATGATGGATTCTTATCTAATTTGACGAGACACATTGAAAGTGAAATGTAAAATATTGTTTTGTCCTTGGGATATTGTATCTCTAAATTGATGTTGACAGTTTGAAACAAAAACTGAACCAAAAAAAAATCCTAAAGTCACAAGGTACTACACGCTGGACATGTACAATGGGAGTTTTGTTTTCTTTCTAGTTCTTGTGGTCAAGTTGAGAAGAAAATCGTTGACAAATGGAAAAGAATCTATACCTATAAGTAATTTCTGACTTTTCTATAACTTGAGAGCTAAGCGAGACATGTTTTTTTTTTTTTTTAACGTTCTGTCTCATTGAGTTATATAAGAATTCATCAATTCATCATCAAATTGCGTCAAAACAGTTACAGTTGACGTAAAAACCACATTAGTAAACAACTGAATAAATTATGAAATTGATAAAAGCTGTTAAAAGCCATTGCATTACTAAACAACGCTATAAAATATAAAATCAATAAAAGCTAAATTACATCAGATACACACACTTATAGCGTAGAATTGCACCCTAATACCAAAAAATGTTCAGTTGTCCTAAGTCGTTATTATTTTCAACACTAACGTTTTAATACAAACTTCTAATGATATTAAAAAAAAAAAAAAAATTCAGCGTACGAATTAATTACTGCGAATGAAATGAATCTGTAAGCTCCAAGCGCCTGAAATTTTAGCTATACAGATTCAGTCTTTTATGCAAATATAGAAAATCCAATACTGAAAAACACAATCAATAGGGGAAAAAAATACATTAAACGTTGGTTAATGTGAATAACTGAATCCAAACTTAAATGCCAGAGATATTTTAGTATTAGTTTTACCTGTATAATTCAGGAGTAGTTTATGTCGCGATACATGATGTTACAACATGACATAGTGCTTATGGAAGTTGCTTAAATAACTGATAACTAAATTCCTCGTACCATTGGTTGTAACAAAAAGGTTCAGTTTTCATTATGGTCCAGGCTGAATTTTAACCTAACCACATTCTACGCTAATATTGGCACCACAATTCAAAGCTTCAATCACACGCGCATTGATACAATCATTTTGTCCAAGTTAGCAACGTCGTGTTTCACGACGTAAACTTGAACCTATAATTCAACGTAATTTATCCAGAAAATTATCGTAAATAATTGATTTTAATAACATTGATATCAGAGACAAATACTAAAGCTGATGGTTAAAGACATTGCCCGACATCATGGGCAAAGAAAATCTCTACTGATTTTTCGTTCTTAACTCCTCACATTCAATACGGCCATTGAGCATTTAAAAACTAAACACCCCGTATTAAAGGAAATAATATTTCAAGTTTTGTTCAGTTTGGAGTATGAAAAAATGGTTATTATTGTAAATTGCTCATCAAAGGCTATGGTCAGAGATATTATATTGTAATTGTGTGTTTAGTGCGACGTATGCAGCATCTAGTCATTACTCCTGTGGAATTCCTCACCATACGTTCAGAATTTCATTTAATGCTCCTACATTATTTGACGTTGAAACATAAGACATGCCAGACAAATGAATTAAGCTTCTAAGCTTTAAAACGGTGAAAACCCCATCGAATTCTGCTGCGTAGATTCTTAGTTTTTATACGACCAATAGTTCCGGTTTTCATTTTATAGATATACAAACCTAGAAATTTTTCACACTCTACCTCTTGAATGGACTGGCCTGCAAATTTTATGTCTTTATCTGGTGTTAATCTGTGTGATGTACTGAATTGCATATACTGAGTTTTATCAAAGTTTAAAGACAAGCCATTAGCTGTAGGCTAAACTATTTATTAGTGTGGTCAAAGCTATAATTTGAAATATATTCTGTAGATAAGTCTGGAGTATTTTTAATTCCTATGTTTGTGTCATCTGCAAATTGGACAAATTTTGAGTTTTTTTTAGATGCATTTAGATCATTTATATATATTAAATACAATAGTGACCCCTATTGCAGAACCCTGAGATAATTTGTAAGATTTGTAAAACTACTTTTTATTTCAACAAATAAACTGATAATACAAAATAATATGCAGCAAAATGAATCAAGCCTAAACATCAGTGACTTTGAGAAACCAACATGTAGAACTCCAAGAAGTTTCATTCTTCTCATCTATTCAACTGATTTATGTATGTTAAAACTATAATTTACTTATAGCTCAATTTAGTTAGTCTATTTAACTCAAAATGGTATTTGATTTGGATGCCCTTTATTTTTTAATAAATCCAAAATTGCATATTTTATGTACCTAATTAATAGACACTTTCTGAGTTTTTAGCTCAAGCTGTAAGGGAGCCCACTTCCACTTATGATGGGGTCAGTACTGTCCCTGTTTTAATTTAGGGGCTGCTGGTGGGATAAAAATAAGGGATCAAAGAGATACTGATTGTAGATGCATTATGGGAAAAAACACAAATGGTAAAGAAACAGATGAAGCTATTAAAATAATAACAGAATTGGGTACAACTGGAAAGACAAAGGTTGATGCTGAAAATACCACAAGGCCAAAAATAAGGGTGTTATTGGTGAACTGTAGAAGTATAACGAACAAAGTAGTATAATTTGCAATTATTAGGGATACATGAACCACAAGTGATTATTGGAGTAGAGTCTTGGTAAAAAGAAGGAGTATTAGGCAATGAGGTTTTCCCTGAAGATTAGAGCGTGTACCGCAGAAACAGAGGAGCAATTGGTAGAGGGGTATTCATTCTGGTTAGCAAAGATTACTATAGCTCTCTGGTGTTCATAGATCATGACCATGAGGTATTAGGGGTAGATTTTTGGGGTGATAAAAAAGAAAACAATCAGGGTATAGGCTGCTTACCATAGTGGAAGTATGAATGATGGAGATGAGATTCTTGGAAAGAAACTAAATTCACATTCATAGTTCAGAGGTGAGTGTAGAATGGTTATTATTGGAGGGAATTTAAATTTACCAGGTATCAACTGTGGAGGAAATAAAATAAATAACACAAGGGAACAGAGATTTGCAAATACCTTAGTAAGGGAAGGAAGTTTTACACAAGTAGTAGAGCAACATATGATGGGACCAAACAGGATGAATATCTTTCTAATAAAGCCTGATGAAAATCTTGTAAGGTGTCAAGTAAGTGAAGGAATAAGTGATCGCAGAGCAGTAGTGACGGACATTAGTGGATTCAGCAAACAAAGTGGCCAAATAGAAGGGGGAACTAGGTATAGTTATAAACAGGCACAATAGAACTGAAGAGATATTTCAGGGAAAGGCTGAGTAAATGGAAGGATGCACAAGTACAGTGAAGGTGAAATAGGAAAAGTTTAAGGAAATAATAAAAAAGGGTGAGGAAATTTTTATTCCAAAGCAGAAAATAAAGAGAAGTACAGAACCTAAATACTACCATAGGGAGGTGAGAAGGTTAAAGAGGCTAGTGAGACGGGAACACAAGAGAGTTAGGAGACAGGAAGCCAGGTAGGGAACATTTAAAACAACTAAACAAGGAATTAATAAGAGCTAAGAGAGAAGCAAAGGATGGGTTTATGAAAAATATTACTGGTGCAGCACGACCACTGTACAAAGCTTCTAGAAATTTCTATAGCTATAATTGAAAACTGAGGGGAAGGGAAGGTATTCAGACTATTGCAGATACAAACGGAGTTGAAGTCACTGAGGATTTTAAAATTTCAAAGATACTGAGTGACTGGTTTAGTGAGATAACTAGGGACTATCATCCTGTGATGGGAGGGAATGAAATAGAGGAGTCTCTCCCTAAAAGTATAAATGAGGAAACTGCAAAACTTGAAATAAATTTCCAAGAAATTGTGAAGGAACTCAGAAAGCAAAAAAAAATGTAAAGGGCCTGGTGTAGATAATATTAGAACAGATTTATTAGATTTTAGGATACGATAATGAACCTTAATTTGAAATTTTATTTAAAATGAGTTTGGAGTCTTGCTGCTTACCAGAGGATTGTAAAAGAGCGATAGTAGTGCTGGTTCATAAATGACGGGTTACAAATAGGGTTGAATATTACAGGTCAATTAGTTTGACATCAGTGATAGGCAAAATGATGGAGATGTTGATATGCAACTATATCATAAATGTCTGTAAGGAAAGAAACTGTTTTCCTGATTAACAACATGGCTTTAGGCAAGGATACTCATGTAAATCTCAGATGGTGGGATATATGAAAGACATTTCAGATGAATTGGACAAGGGAGGCCAAGTTGATAGTATGGAACTAGAGCTTTCTATGGCATTTGACAGAGTGAGCAATAAAATGGTTTTAAATAAACTGAAATCTATTGGACTGGATGAAAAAGTTACTTGATGGTTCGAGGAAATCTTAAAAGCCAGAAATAAAAGTGTTAAAGAAGGAAATACATTACCAAAAGAGGTGGAAGTAAATATGGGAGTGCCACAGAGTAGTGTACTGGGACCGCTGTGTTGATGGTTTACTGACATAAGTTTGGCTGTCGGCATAATGCTATACAATAGGATCAAAATGTTAGAAGACTAAACAGCTGCCATATGATCTGGACAGAATATCTAACTGGGTAGGTCAATGTGCAATGAAGATAGATGCAAAGAAAAGTCGGGTAATGTCTAGATTCCGATACCGCTGCAACCACTTACCACCTCGCGATGTAAACACTTCCAGATGGAGAGAGTATGACGTCACTACCTTGCTGGATGTAACGTATACGTTCCGCTCGCAACTTTAAATGTCACTAACTGGGCCTTCCACAGAAAGTAGTCCATCACTAATACGTCTCATATCGAGAAATCGTTAACTTAGCACCAGCAGTACAGGAATAAAATTTGCGATGAGGTTTTGATGCAGCCTGGACCACACTGAAACGTAAATATCGAACACCTTATTGCAGATACCTAATTTCTATGTCGTATCTATCGCTGTTTACATCTTAATGCAGCCTGGACCATAGTGAAGCGTAACCGTCGCACAAGATATTGCTGAAACCCAATTTCCAAATCGTATCTATCACTGTTGGTGTGATCCAGGCTGCGTTTCAACCAAAACCCAAACGAAATCTTGTTTTTATAAATATTTTATTTCGTATTAATGATTTTAATAGCAATTTCAGCCACGCAAGGAAATATAGAACGGAATCAAATACAAATCAATTGAATTGTGACTAATAACGTTAACGCTAATGAACGATATCATAACCAGTTTGGAATGTTGTATATATTTTAATATTATTAATTGTGCAGGTAGTAATTTTCTTTAACTTTTTCAATCAATATTTTTTTTATTATTATTGTTGTTACTGTTGGTTACGTTCTATGGCCTAACGAGTATTCTCAAATCGATCGAAGGCTGAACACGTCACACACGGAAACAAAGTGACGTCATTGGGAAGTGTTTACATCGCGAGGCGGTAAGTGGTTGCAGCGGTATCGCGATCTAGATATTACCCGAAAAGTCACCTTAATAGGTAAACTGATAAAAAAAACTAGTTTGATAATGATTATAAGGTGGGGAGTTACTTGTTGAAGACTTGAAATGTAAATATCTTGGCATAACTTTTGCTAACAAACTCAACTGGGTGGGGAGTAGGAAAAGATTTCAATATCCTTCATTTGTTGGAGAGAGTTATGAGGGGGTGTACCAGAGAATTAAGTGAATTGGGCTGCAAAACTTGGATTACTGAAGATCGCGATTCTGCAAGAAATTCTTTTCGAACTACATTTAACAGTATCGTGCTGGTCCAGGGTGTATTACAACCCAATTTCTGTTTGAAAATAAGGGTCTGGCCTTACAACAGAATTACTGCTTGACTTCAGCAATGATACTACGGAAAAAGGAAGCAGCTTTTAGGCAACATAAATAATAAAGGAGGGCAAATGTAATAGGGTGTCAGAAAAAGGGGGGGGGGATGGAAGATGGGTGTGTAGGGAAAATGCCAACGGAGCGTGCGCGCCATTGCAATTAAATTAAAACACTTATGAAATTATGAGGGCTGTGATGAATGAATAACACAGATGGATATTTTGATATAAAACCAATTTCAAGCACCAGAGAATGGGCTATTTGGTTCCAGACATGCGCACACACCATGACAGTCATGGGGTAACCTTCAGTGTGTGCAAATTGGATCTGTAGTATAGCAAACATTATTCAATTCTTGTTTAGTAATACTGACCCTATCAAATACTTTATTTAAAACAGTGAACATGAACATTTATTAATTTAATGTACCATAATTTTTTTGCTGTGACCATATACTGTTTTGATACATTACATCTTAATCAAATAGAATATTCATTCAACCCTCCCCTTTCCTATTGCCCTAAGTGCGACCTCATCAGCAATCAGGCTTGGTACAATTACTAACCAACTTGCAATGATTGTTTTTATTTTATTTTTACCTGGATCCATGAATAGATCATGTTTGTCCCCATCTGTATCGTATTCCCAAACCCATGCTTGCTCAGTCTCATCAAATCTTGATGGATGTTGTAAGGATGTTGGAGGAATAATTATATCATCGAAGAATCCCAAAGTAACTGAAAAAAAAACAAAAAACAAAAAATTAAATTTAAACATGAAAAAGGGGGTCAAGTTTACGTCGCTATATATGTCATCAATCCACATGTCACTGAAGGTTTACTTTTTTAGTGGCAATATTAGAAGAGACTGTGGTTAGGTCGAAATGCAACCTGGACCAGAGTGCCAATTGAAACTTCTTGTTACAGGATAAGATACAAAGATTTTAGTTAATTTAAACTACATTCATAGGTACCATCTTAATGACGACATTTGTGCGTCAAGTATCGCGACGTAAACTGCTCCCCCCCCCCCCCCAAAAAAAAAAATCAACTTAAATTTAGTGTAATATGAAAAATTACCATGAACACCTTCTGGACTACAGCTTTTAATCTTTCCGATTAAAATTTCTTCAATAAATGGTCTAAAACAATGTAACGAAAATTAACTTTAGTATGTGCTGCTCCATCTCCCGGGAATATATAAGAATCTTCTAAACGGGTGATATCAAATAACGCAATACAAAGACCAACATTTAACACAACCTGGTAAAATAAATAAAACAATGACTAAACAGAATATTACAGTACGCAATTCTAGATCTAATTATTTCATACTGATTGCTACCTTATTGGCTAACTTCTTATTTAACTCTTCTGAAATTGCGTCATTTAATTTCTTTTTAAAATCATGAGGTGGAATTCGTATAACATGCTTCATTTCAGCGAGCACGAACATTTTTATGTACCTCACATGGTCCGCACTCTTCCGATTATATTTGTTTACAATTCAGAACCATGTTCAGAACGGCCGATATAGGTTATGTTGCACTCTGTGTGTACTGTGTAGCATGGAGTGTAGTACACTTTTTTTGCAGCATTTACTGTACACCAACGATGGAAACAACCAGAAATGAAAACATGCAGAGACCATGGAGGAAGGAATTCCTCCATGGCAGAGACATTTCGAAATCATGGAGGAATTCCTCCATGTCCAAATATGAAAGATCGATAGCGTAGTAGATTTAGTTCAATAAAAAAGTGAACAGTTAAATAAATATTTGTTTTTATCATATCGCAAACGCTTTTTTACAGCAGTTATTTATTTTTGTAATTTTGGTATTTAGCGTTTATTTTGGTACGTACCGTCCATCAACGTAACGTGTCTAAAGAGATATTGTCCAAAGGTCCAGGCCTCATTTCACCACACATGGCGCTACAAATTTCCGTTTTAATTTTTTGCGATAAAAATAAAAAGTATTCTATAGCGGACTCATCAGATAGCGGGAATGGAAAACTGTTCATTAAGGCGGGTTTACACGGTTCACTTTTCGTAATCACTCCGGATGAATCACTCGCAGTGAAAGGGAAGTGAACCATGTAAACAGTGAATCATCCAAGATGACGGATGAAAGAAGTTGGCTAGGGTTCAACTTTTCGTTCACTTTTGGCGTTTCACTCGGATGAATCATCAATAGTGAAGCGTGTAAACAGTCAAAATATCGAAGTGAAACATATTCCTGGATCCGTCGCAATTGTTTGTTTCTGATTGTTTTTGTTTTCAACACATAATGATTTTTAAATGGAAATAAGAAATATTTCTTCATTTTTAAGTTGTTTCCATAATAACAAGTGTTTATGGAATTTATAGAACACAAAATTTGAAACTTATACAAATAAAAACAAAAGGGATAGTGGTACAGAGGTGAAGATAATATTAATATTACTACACATATATCTTAAATATAACCAGATGTGACATTGTACCTTATCTTGAAATATTATTTAAATTGTAGAAAACACTCTCGGGATTCTAGCCGCGTCAAATAAAAGTCGACTGGCGACGTTTCGAGAGCCGGCACTGCTCCCATTGTCAAGCCCTGCTTAACTAACTAAAACTGCCTAGCGGTAGTCTCTATATAGGGCTACCGGGCGGGAGAGGAGGGGAACTCGCGCGGAGGGCGGGTCTGCTTGGTGACGTCATGTTCCGGTTGTTGTTATGCCCAAATATGGTCCGCTCCCGTGTGTTTCGTAATTGTTTAATAACTGGCCTCCATGTTTGACTTATGTTAAGTCCTTGATCCCGATTTATCACATTGTTATTAACTCTGATTTCAATTGCCTCTTTCACGACACTATCCCAAAAATTATTAGCATGGCAGAGGCGTGTCGTCTTGTCAAAGCACGGCTCATGACAGTTTTCAAGGGCGTGCTCTACTATAGCCGATTTTTCTTTCTGCCCCAACTTAAAGTATCTTATATGCTCTTTGCGCCTTTCATCGATCGTTCTCAAAGTCTGTCCTATGTAGGAAGAGCCACACTCACAAGGAATTTTATACACTCCAGGGGCCCGGAGATTTATACAATCTTTCGGGGTTCGTAATAACTGACGGATCTTAGGCGGGGGCCGAAAGATGGAGCGGATGCCTTGCTTGTTGAGCAGCCTGGCTATTTTCGATGTCACCACTCCGCAGAAGGGCAAAAAGGCACGTGGGGTTTCTCGTTCCCTGTCATCCGTTTTGTTTTTGTTTCTTCTTCCGATAATCGCATGTCGAGTTTCTTTGGAACTATAACCATTGGCCCTAAACACGCGTTCTAAGTGTCGCAGCTCTTCTTGTAGATGCTGATTGTCGGATACCGCCTTTGCCCTGTGGACCAACGTATTCAGTACGCCGCGCTTCTGAGATGGGTGATGAAAACTAAGGGCGTTATTTGACGCGGCTAGAATCCCGAGAGTGTTTTCTACAGTGCTGCCGCCGCGAAAACGTTCACAGTTATTATTTAAATTGATTCTAGACACTTGCTGCTTACCACAGGACTGGAAAAGTGCAATAGTAGTACCGGTACATAAGGGAGGGGTGAGAATTAGAGTTGAGAATTACAGGCCAATCAGTGGTAGGTAAATTAATGGAAACATTGATATGCAACCACATCAGAAATATATGTGAGGAACGTAAGTGGTTTTCAAGCAGGCAACATGGTTTCAGGCAAGGATATTTATGCGAATCTCAGTTGGTGGGATATATGCAAGATATTTCAGATGAAATGGACAAGGGAGGCCAAATTGATAGTGTAGCACTAGATCTGTCTAAGGCGTTTGACAGAGTAAGCCATAAAATGGTAGTAAATAAGGTAAAAACCATTGGAGTGGATAAGAAAGTCATTTGCTGGGTAGAAGAATATTTCATAGGTAGAAAACAGAAAGTTAGGGTAGGAAATGTAGTATCAAAAGAAGTGGAAGTAAAAATGGGTGTGCCACAGGGTAGAGTATTGGGACCATTGCTATTCATTATTCTACTGAATAATTGTGTTGTTTGTTTACCATCTGAAATTAGATTGTTTGCAGATGACATAATGCTGTATAAGAGAATCAAAACGATAGAGGATAGTAAACAGTTGCAGGGTGATCTGGACAGGATATCTAATTGGGTTGATAAACATGGAATGAAGATAAATGCAAAGAAGAGTCAGCTTATTAGATACAC
>CM061920.1:74545316-74621373 GCA_031002005.1 Vandiemenella viatica
CAAAATATTAACATATGCTAATTGTCTACACTACACCAACAAAACTTTGAGAATTATGATTCTATTGAAAGCAATGAATAAATTTATAGCGAATGGCTCTAATGTTGCGGTTGCCTGTCAGATTCTTCAAGAACAATAATTACAATGTGACCTACTTATTTTTTTTTTTTTTTTTATTTATTATTTGACCTTAGGTCTTGAATAGACCATACAGTCAGCCTGGTAAAGTAACAAGGTAATAATATTAATAGTATGTAAAAATATGCATATACATTAAATATGTAGGTCACTGTCTTTGATATAATCCTTGATGATACAATAGATTCTGTTGTTATTTGTAGCGAGTAGTACTGCAATGTTAGTTGGAAATGGCTGCTGTGCTCGCACAAGAGACTTGATGAATGTTGATTGCTGTTGTTGAAAATTGGAACAGTTGAAAAATAAGTGATTAAGGTCCTGTATTTCCTGTCCGTTGCATGTGCAGTAAGGTGTGTTTACCGCCTTGATGCGAAAAAGATGACTACGGAAGGCGCCGTGGTGGAATCTCATACGAATAATAGAAGTAATGTACCGTCGTTGAGTATTCCATCTTGAAAACCAAGGTTTTCGTGGAGGGTAGGTCTGAACTAGAGCGTACTGTCGGCCTCTGTTTGTTTAGATTCATTCCAGCTCCTCGTCCATTGGTGGTATGCATTGCTGACCATTGTTGCATGATAATCAGTTGTATTGCTGGGTGTTATTAAGCTTCGGCCCGAGCTACATGCCTCCTTGGCTAACATATCTACGTACTGGTTATGCCTAATTCCAGAGTGCGCGGGTATCCAGATATAATTAACAGTGCAACCGCGTTGATTAAGTTCTACAGTCTGTTGAACTATGCTGATGTTGTGTGCATTAGTTCGCTGGAGTATAAGGGGTATGGCCAAGGAGCGAAGAACACTAAGTGAATCAGTGAGTATTAGTACACTTCGCCGTAAAAATCTTCTGGCGTATATAAGAGCCTGATTGATGGCAATGGCTTCCGCCGAGTAGATTGGTAGGTGACCTGGTAGGCGGAACCTCTGAGCGTGTTGTGTCTCGGGGCAGTAGAATGCACAGCCTACCCTACCTGTCAAAGGTATCTTTGACCCATCGGTGTATATCTGAACTGAAGATGGCCATCTAACAGATAAATATTCCTGACAAAGTTGTTGAACTGGTTGACAAGGTTGTGATACACCGGTAGGCAGCTTACTGCCAAAGGGGTCACACATTGTTGGTAAGGTATGTCGTATATAGTCGTCATTTCCTGTTGCTGGAGGTCAGGGAGGAGTGTTGATAGGTACTCAAGACTTTGCAACAGTGGATACCTTTGGACAAATAGACACCGACCTCTCTTTTTCACTAGCTGTTGTAGGTTGATAAGATGCCGGAGAACTGGTGAATTTATGGAATAAGCACGTGTCAATAAAAATTTATTTGACAGGAGTTGTGAGCGAACATTAAAGGGCATTTCTGCTGCTTCCAAAAGAAGCGCATTCGTAGGTGTGGATGTCATAGCTCCCAGGCAAATACGAATGCTCTGATACTGAATGCGATCCAGTTTATTTAGTAGACGTTTACTGCCACTGAAATAGAATGTGCTTCCATAATCCAGTTTTGATCTGAGAAGGGTGCGATAGAGTATCAACAATGTAGATGGATGAGCTCCCCACCAAACTCGAGTCAGCGTACGTAAAATATTAAGCCCTTGTTCCAATTTTGGGACAAGTTGCTGTATGTGAGCTGACCAGGTGAGACGAGAATCATATACCAGTCCAAGGAATTTCACGTGAGATTGAACAAGCACGTTAAGGGGACCCAAAATGAAGTTGTAGATGGGGGGGTGGATTCTCTTTCTCGTAAATATCACTGCTGAGGATTTACTTGTAGAGAAGTCCAGGCCATGTTCGAAGAGCCACTGGATTAAGCTAAGTATAGCTTGTAGAAGAAGACACTTAGTTGCCGTAACCGATGTCGCTGAGGTGAATATGCAAACGTCGTCAGCGTACTGAATAATGCTCACGGCAAGAGGCAGGAGGCAAGAGGCAAGAGGCGCAGTGCTCAGTCCCCTCCTGTATACAATTTACGTGCGGTGACTTACTTATGAAACGCTATTCCAGGTTTTTTTCTATCTCGTCTGTTTGTGCAACCATATGCATCACAACTTGGCATTATAGAAAACTTTAGAATATTAGAAAATGAAATATTCTCAGCAGCTGACACAGTACAAACAGCCCAATGTTTTGGTACTCCTACGATGTCCGCCGGGCAGGCACAGTTTTTTCACGAGGTTTCACGGATTTCGCGTTATCTCGTCTCCATATATTCCTTCCTCCATGGTCTCTGCATGTTTTCATTTCTGGTTGTTTACATCGTTGGTGTACAGTAAATGCTGCAAAAAAGTGTACTACACTCCATGCTAAACAGTACACACTATGGAGGAAGGAATATTTCACACAGAGTGCAACATAACCTATATCGGCCGTTCTGAACATGGTTCTGAATTGTAAACAAATATAATCGGAAGAGTGCGGACCATGTGAGGTACATAAAATTGTTCGTGCTCGCTGAAATGAAGCATGTTATACGAATTCCACCTCATGATTTTAAAAAGAAATTAAATGACGCAATTTCAGAAGAGTTAAATAAGAAGTTAGCCAATAAGGTAGCAATCAGTATGAAATAATTAGATCTAGAATTGCGTATTGTAATATTCTGTTTAGTCATTGTTTTATTTATTTTACCAGGTTGTGTTAAATGTTGGTCTTTGTATTGCGTTATTTGATATCACCCGTTTAGAAGATTCTTATATATTCCCTGGAGATGGAGCAGCACATACTAAAGTTAATTTTCGTTACATTGTTTTTAGACCATTTATTGAAGAAATTTTAATCGGAAAGATTAAAAGCTGTAGTCCAGAAGGTGTTCATGGTAATTTTTCATATTACACTAAATTTAAGTTGATTTTTTTTTTGGGGGGGGGGGAGCAGTTTACGTCGCGATACTTGACGCACAAATGTCGTCATTAAGATGGTACCTATGAATGTAGTTTAAATTAACTAAAATCTTTGTATCTTATCCTGTAACAAGAAGTTTCAATTGGCACTCTGGTCCAGGTTGCATTTCGACCTAACCACAGTCTCTTCTAATATTGCCACTAAAAAAGCAAACCTTCAGTGACATGTGGATTGATGACATATATAGCGACGTAAACTTGACCCCCTTTTTCATGTTTAAATTTAATTTTTTGTTTTTTGTGTTTTTTGTTTTTTTTTCAGTTACTTTGGGATTCTTCGATGATATAATTATTCCTCCAACATCCTTACAACATCCATCAAGATTTGATGAGACTGAGCAAGCATGGGTTTGGGAATACGATACAGATGGGGACAAACATGATCTATTCATGGATCCAGGTAAAAATAAAATAAAAACAATCATTGCAAGTTGGTTAGTAATTGTACCAAGCCTGATTGCTGATGAGGTCACACTTAGGGCAATAGGAAAGGGGAGGTTTGAATATTCTATTTGATTAAGATGTAATGTATCAAAACAGTATATGGTCACAGCAAAAAAAATTATGGTACATTAAATTAATAAATGTTCATGTTCACAGTTTTAAATAAAGTATTTGATAGGGTCAGTATTACTAAACAAGAATTGAATAATGTTTGCTATACTACAGATCCAATTTGCACACACTGAAGGTTACCCCATGACTGTCATGGTGTGTGCACATGTCTGGAACCAAATAGCCCATTCTCTGGTGCTTGAAATTGGTTTTATATCAAAATATCCATCTGTGTTATTCATTCATCACAGCCCTCATAATTTCATAAGTGTTTTAATTTAATTGCAATGGCGCGCACGCTCCGTTGGCAATTTCCCTACACACCCATCTTCCACCCCCCCTTTTTTCTGACACCCTATTACATTTGCCCTCCTTTATTATTTATGTTGCCTAAAAGCTGCTTCCTTTTTCCTTAGTATCATTGCTGAAGTCAAGCAGTAATTCTGTTGTAAGGCCAGACCCTTATTTTCAAACAGAAATTGGGTTGTAATACAACCCTGGACCAGCACGATACTGTTAAATGTAGTTCAAAAAGAATTTCTTGCAGAATCGCGATCTTCAGTAATCCAAGTTTTGCAGCCCAATTCACTTACTTCTCTGGTACACCCCCTCATAACTCTCTCCAACAAATGAAGGATATTGAAATCTTTTTCCTACTCCCCACCCAGTTGAGTTTGTTAGCAAAAGTTATGCCAAGATATTTACATTTCAAGTCTTCAACAAGTAACTCCCCACCTTATAATCATTATCAAACTAGTTTTTTTTATCAGTTTACCTATTAAGGTGACTTTTCTTTGCATCTATCTTCATTGCACATTGACCTACCCAGTTAGATATTCTGTCCAGATCATACGGCAGCTGTTTAGTCTTCTAACATTTTCCTATTGTATAGCATTATGTCGACAGCCAAACTTATGTCAGTAAACCATCAACACAGCGGTCCCAGTACACTACCCTGTGGCACTCCCATATTTACTTCCACCTCTTTTGGTAATGTATTTCCTTCTTTAACACTTTGATTTCTGGCTTTTAAGATTTCCTCGAACCATCAAGTAACTTTTTCATCCAGTCTAATAGATTTCAGTTTATTTAAAACCATTTTATTGCCCACTCTGTCAAATGCCTTAGAAAGCTCTAGTTCCTTACTATCAACTTGGCCTCCCTTGTCCAATTCATCTGAAACATATATCCCACCATCTGAGATTTACATGAGTATCCTTGCCTAAAGCCATGTTGTTAATCAGGAAAACAGTTTCTTTCCTTACAGACATTTATGATATAGTTGCATATCAACATCTCCATCATTTTGCCTATCACTGATGTCAAACTAATTGACCTGTAATATTCAACCCTATTTGTAACCCGTCATTTATGAACCAGCACTACTATCGCTCTTTTACAATCCTCTGGTAAGCAGCAAGACTCCAAACTCATTTTAAATAAAATTTCAAATTAAGGTTCATTATCGTATCCTAAAATCTAATAAATCTGTTCTAATATTATCTACACCAGGCCCTTTACATTTTTTTTGCTTTCTGAGTTCCTTCACAATTTCTTGGAAATTTATTTCAAGTTTTGCAGTTTCCTCATTTATACTTTTAGGGAGAGACTCCTCTGATTCATTCCCTCCCATCACAGGATGATAGTCCCTAGTTATCTCACTAAACCAGTCACTCAGTATCTTTGCAATTTTAAAATCCTCAGTGACTTCAACTCCGTTTGTATCTGCAATAGTCTGAATACCTTCCCTTCCCCTCAGCTTTCAATTATAGCTATAGAAATTTCTAGAAGCTTTGTACAGTGGTCGTGCTGCACCAGTAATATTTTTCATAAACCCATCCTTTGCTTCTCTCTTAGCTCTTATTAATTCCTTGTTTAGTTGTTTTAAATGTTCCCTACTGGCTTCCTGTCTCCTAACTCTCTTGTGTTCCCGTCTCACTAGCCTCTTTAACCTTCTCACCTCCCTATGGTAGTATTTAGGTTCTGTACTTCTCTTTATTTTCTGCTTTGGAATAAAAATTTCCTCACCCTTTTTTATTATTTCCTTAAACTTTTCCTATTTCACCTTCACTGTACTTGTGCATCCTTCCATTTACTCAGCCTTTCCCTGAAATATCTCTTCAGTTCTATTGTGCCTGTTTATAACTATACCTAGTTCCCCCTTCTATTTGGCCACTTTGTTTGCTGAATCCACTAATGTCCGCCACTACTGCTCTGCGATCACTTATTCCTTCACTTACTTGACACCTTACAAGATTTTCATCAGGCTTTATTAGAAAGATATTCATCCTGTTTGGTCCCATCATATGTTGCTCTACTACTTGTGTAAAACTTCCTTCCCTTACTAAGGTATTTGCAAATCTCTGTTCCCTTGTGTTATTTATTTTATTTCCTCCACAGTTGATACCTGGTAAATTTAAATTCCCTCCAATAATAACCATTCTACACTCACCTCTGAACTATGAATGTGAATTTAGTTTCTTTCCAAGAATCTCATCTCCATCATTCATACTTCCACTATGGTAAGCAGCCTATACCCTGATTTTTTTTTTTTATCACCCCAAAAATCTACCCCTAATACCTCATGGTCATGATCTATGAACACCAGAGAGCTATAGTAATCTTTGCTAACCAGAATGAATACCCCTCCACCAATTGCTCCTCTGTTTCTGCGGTACACGCTCTAATCTTCAGGGAAAACCTCATTGCCTAATACTCCTTCTTTTTACCAAGACTCTACTCCAATAATCACTTGTGGTTCATGTATCCATAATAATTGCAAATTATACTACTTTGTTCGTTATACTTCTACAGTTCACCAATAACACCCTTATTTTTGGCCTTGTGGTATTTTCAGCATCAACCTTTGTCTTTCCAGTTGTACCCAATTCTGTTATTATTTTAATAGCTTCATCTGTTTCTTTACCATTTGTGTTTTTTCCCATAATGCATCTACAATCAGTATCTCTTTGATCCCTTATTTTTATCCCACCAGCAGCCCCTAAATTAAAACAGGCACAGTACTGACCCCATCATAAGTGGAAGTGGGCTCCCTTACAGCTTGAGCTAAAAACTCAGAAAGTGTCTATTAATTAGGTACATAAAATATGCAATTTTGGATTTATTAAAAAATAAAGGGCATCCAAATCAAATACCATTTTGAGTTAAATAGACTAACTAAATTGAGCTATAAGTAAATTAAAGTTTTAACATACATAAATCAGTTGTATATATGAGAAGAATGAAACTGTTCTTGGAGTTCTACATGTTGGTTTCTCAAAGTCTCTGATGTTTAGGCTTGATTCATTTTGCTGCATATTATTTTGTATTATCAGTTTATTTGTTGAAATAAAAAGTAGTTTTACAAATCTTACAAATTATCTCAGGGTTCTGCAATAGGGGTCACTATTGTATTTAATATATATAAATGATCTAAATGCATCTAAAAAAAACTCAAAATTTGTCCAATTTGCAGATGACACAAACATAGGAATTAAAAATACTCCAGACTTATCTACAGAATATATTTCAAATTATAGCTTTGACCACACTAATAAATAGTTTAGCCTACAGCTAATGGCTTGTCTTTAAACTTTGATAAAACTCAGTATATGCAATTCAGTACATCACACAGATTAACACCAGATAAAGACATAAAATTTGCAGGCCAGTCCATTCAAGAGGTAGAGTGTGAAAAATTTCTAGGTTTGTATATCTATAAAATGAAAACCGGAACTATTGGTCGTATAAAAAATAAGAATCTACGCAGCAGAATTCGATGGGGTTTTCACCGTTTTAAAGCTTAGAAGCTTAATTCATTTGTCTGGCATGTCTTATGTTTCAACGTCAAATAATGTAGGAGCATTAAATGAAATTCTGAACGTATGGTGAGGAATTCCACAGGAGTAATGACTAGATGCTGCATACGTCGCACTAAACACACAATTACAATATAATTCTCTGACCATAGCCTTTGATGAGCAATTTTTGATGAACCATTTTTTCATACTCCAAACTGAACAAAACTTGAAATATTATTTCCTTTAATACGGGGTGTTTAGTTTTTAAATGCTCGATGGCCGTATTGAATGTGAGGAGTTAAGAACGAAAAATCAGTAGAGATTTTCTTTGCCCATGATGTCGGGCAATGTCTTTAACCATCAGCTTTAGTATTTGTCTCTGATATCAAAGTTATTAAAATCAATTATTTACAATAATTTTCTGGATAAATTACGTTGAATTATAGGTTCAAGTTTACGTCGTGAAACACGACGTTGCTAACTTGGACAAAATGATTGTATCAATGCGCGTGTGATTGAATTTGAATTTGTGGTGCCAATATTAGCGTAGAATGTGGTTAGGTTAAAATTCAGCCTGGACCATAATGAAAACTGAACCTTTTTGTTACAACCAATGGTACGAGGAATTTAGTTATCAGTTATTTAAGCAACTTCCATAAGCACTATGTCACGTTGTAACATCATGTATCGCGACATAAACTACTCCTGAATTATACAGGTAAAACTAATACTTAAATCTCTGGCATTTAAGTTTGGATTCAGTTATTCACATTAACCAATGTTTAATGTATTTTTTTCCCCTATTGATTGTGTTTTTCAGTATTGGATTTTCTATATTTGCATAAAAGACTGAATCTGTATAGCTAAAATTTCAGGCGCTTGGAGCTTACAGATTCATTTCATTCGCAGTAATTAATTCGTACGCTGATTTTTTTTATCATTAGAAGTTTGTATTAAAACGTTAGTGTTGAAAATAATAACGACTTAGGACTTGGTATTAGGGTGCAATTCTACGCTATAAGCGTGTGTATCTGATGTAATCTAGCTTTTATTGATTTTATATTTTATAGCATTGTTTAGTAATGCAATGGCTTTTAACAGCTTTTATCAATTTCATAATTTATTCAATTGTTTACTAATGTGGTTTTTACGTCAACTGTAACTGTTGTGCCGCAATTTGATGATGAATTGATGAATTCTTATATAACTCAATGAGACAGAACGTTAAAAAAAAAAAAAACATGTCTCGCTTAGCTCTCAAGTTATAGAAAAGTCAGAAATTACTTATAGGTATAGATTCTTTTCCATTTGTCAACGATTTTCTTCTCAACTTGACCACAAGAACTAGAAAGAAAACAAAACTCCCATTGTACATGTCCAGCGTGTAGTACCTTGTGACTTTAGGATTTTTTTGGTTCAGTTTTTGTTTCAAACTGTCAACCTCAATTTAGAGATACAATATCCCAAGGACAAAACAATATTTTACATTTCACTTTCAATGTGTCTCGTCAAATTAGATAAGAATCCATCATCCGGTTTAACGAGAAGTTTAAACGATATACATATATTATGTGTATATATATATATATATATATATATATATATATATATATAATCTTCAGTTTGATTTGTCTTGTGCTGTTACATAAGAATACATCACCAAATTGCAACACGACAGTTGAAAGATTTTTCATAAAAGAGTATTCACATTCAACGAATACTGTTTTAGTACTAAATTGACATGGAATTTTGTTTCCTTGTGAAGAAAGTTTAAATGCAACATTTCTGAGATACAAAACTTAACTCAAACGGCAAAAATACTCTGTTAGGCGAAAAAGGGTGTGTGGAGAAATTGCTACAGGGGCGTGGCTCTATCGCAATTAAATTAAACTATAAAGCGAGCTTGATGGTTGAATGATAGCGCTCAAGCCTTGAAAGTCGATATCACCCGTATTCAAATCCCCACCCGGCCATCCATTTTTTCGATTTTACATGGTTTCACAAGCAAAATACTCAGGATGTGACGCATACCTCTTGGGCCTGTAGCTAACATTAAATTTTTCCTTACTTTCTGACATAATCTAGCTTTCAGTCGTATTATAATCTAATCGATATATCGGATGTCAGACAAAAATATCTGGCGTTTGGAGCTAAAGTAGAGTCATTGTGTTCATAATAATTAATGCGTGGGCTGATGGCTTCTAATAGAAATAGAACGTTGTATTAAGACTTTAGTGTTGCAAATAAAAAAGTTTAGGACAACAAAGCAGCTTTTCTTCATTTTATAATTTATTGCGTTGTTTCTCCAGTTTCTATGATAACCATGGTGCCATAGTCTGTAAATCCCTGAAATAAATCGAAGTAAATAATTTTTTATTTATTTTTCGCTTATTTCTGAATAACTGATACACAAGCTGTGAATACTTGATATTCAACTATACAGGTATGAAATAGAACTTAGTTTTTGAGCTACAGTGCAAGATGAAGTAACATAATGAGAATTTTTTTTAACTCCAGCGGCAGATGAGCCAGCACATTCAGACACATCTAATGTTTGACGCTATGAAAACTCATTCAAAATCAATTCAGCAGTTTTCAGATAATGCTTGATTATTGTTGAAGTAAAGGTGCAGTAACGGCTTAAGATATACGTAAAATTTTAATTTTGAGTCCAAACTTTTAAATTCTGAAAATCCACTCAAAATGTGTATTTTTTGCATAATGCTGGAATAAACAGATATATTCCAGATACATTTTGATGTATGTGGTATGTAATAATGTGCGTAATGTTTCGATTTTCGAGGAGCAACATTATCAAATGTAATTAGGTTGAAATGTAACCTGGACTAAAATGAAACTGACATTCCGTATCAAAGCACCCAAGCCACGCTGTTCTTGGAAGTGTGCTGTTAAATCACCGGTTAGTTTAGCACCGGAAATGGCCAGTACGAAATCAGTAAAACTTGGTAAGCATGAATCTGTTCAGACTAATAAAATAGTGTACGGATAAATCAAATTAAACCACTTCTTTCTTGGTAAGTTGGGGATGAATCTAGGTATGTTTTAATTCCGGAAATTGATGGCCAAAATTGTATGAAACTTCGAACATGTTACTGATTGCATGAATAGAAACAGTGTATGGGCAAATCAACAACAACTAAACCAGGCAACACCGGGACCTCTGCTAGTTGATCATAATTTAAATTGGAACGTATATGTTTCTGACTTACTAAAGTGATTGGGTGCAGCCACATTTGCAATTCATACAATTTCAGCTATAGGTGATCACTAGGATTCGTATCTTTATGACCAAAAAATGCAGAAATGTGCTGGCAAATATGACCTTAAAAATAGGTAAATATGACCTAAAAGAGACAAAATATGATCAAACATTAAATTTTTATACTTTAAAATGCTCAAATGTACATAATTTATTTTATGTAGCTGTGTTGCTTTCATGTAGACACATAATTTGCTTACTATGCACTCACTGTACCGATTGGGAAATTAATTTTTTAAAGTTATTTTCTTGTTCCTGTAAAAGAATGGATTACTAGAATTTTACTTTTAAAAATGGAAATTTACTATAAATTTGTTGCAAATTAGTGTACATACCATTTTTTATTCTTGTTTGATGCCAACATTGCAGTATAGCACCATATGCATCTTCAAGTTCTCGAAGAGGAATTTTCTCCGATTGTCACTTACAATAATTGTCTTGTAGTGTGAGAAAGTTTCGTTCGACATTGCAAGATGTGACGGGAGGCGTACTTAATCAGAGTCAGGTCACTGCAATTTAATTGTGTGTCAGTCTTCAGTCAAAATAGATTCGCCATCATGTAAAATTTCACTAATTTTACAAATTGTTTTGTATCCTTATTCCCGCACAACACTTTATCAATTTGTTTTCAGCAAACTAGCCACACTACCCCCTGCTTCAGTTTCCACACTTTTAACGACAGCCAAACTTTCATTCAGTTCTAGACCAATTTCTTCAAGACGCGAAATCGCAGTTGTGAAGCCTGAAAAAACTTGATTTTATGTACGCCAAATTTCTGAACAAATTACTGGAAAGAGTTCTTGGAGAACTTTGATGGAAGATACTTCACTGCTATCAAATTAGAAACTATTTTCTTTATGTTTTCATAACATTCATAGTAATAGCTAACTGCATCGAGCCAGGTGCCCAACGAATAAGTACTGGTTGTGGTGGAAGAGGGACGGAAGGTGCGTCTTCTTTAAATTTGCCACTCTCATTGAAGCTTTAACAAAAATCTTTTTTACATTTCGATATTAACCTATCACATCAGGGAATTTAGTCTTACTTCCTCGGCAACTCTATGTAATCCATGAGCGAGACAAGTTAAATGCACCATGGAAGGATACAACATCTTCAGACATTTCACAGCCTTTACCATGTACAGCGCAGCGTCGGTCACAAATAGTAAGACATGTTCTTGCCTTAACTTCAGCACTCCATAATAGTTTCATAGCGTTGCCGAAATGGACGGCAATTGTTTGAGTGGTTTACTGATTCAAGAGCTTCACAATCCAGTAAAAATATATCACCCGGTCTGTCAGAAAGTAGGGTTCCAATGATAACAGTTTACAACGTATCTCCCACAAGCATCAGTACTTTCATCCATTGATATGCAGATCTTATTGTTACCTATCTTAGTTCTGATTGTCTGCAATACATTTTCATAACAAGACGGTAAATAGATCTTCCTCAATGTGATTCGGTTGGAATCGTCTGTGTTGTGTATTTCTCCAAGAACGATTTGAAATGCTCATTGTTCACTTTATTAAGTGGGACGTTGGCTGATACCATCATTTCACAGAGTTCTTTAGAAAAAATGACAATTTGGAAGACGACGAAGCTGTAGATGTATCCAAGAAAGGTCGCTGTTTTGCTTTGTCGAGTTGAATGACGGTATTAAGTTATTCTTGTGTCTTGATGTATTGCAGTGCTACTGCACATGAAATCGCTTTGTTGCATTCACTTTAGTTTCACATAATTTACAGAAAGAACTCTTTCATCTGTGCCAAAATACTCCTCTCCAAATTCCTTACGTAACTCCGTAACTTTGCGCTTTCAGAAAGTATTGTTTTCGGCATTGGCGGTACTCACTGATCCACTGCAATATTTAACACTGGTTCAGGATTATTTTCAAAGGCATTGGTGACAGTGCTGTGAGTGCTGAAGGCATTGTGCTTGTTTCGACACGGAGAATCTGGTATGTGGGAAATTCCTGACCTTGGTAGGGGGATGTTTCCCCGCTAAGCAGCAGTTTCGCCGTACTGAATCATAGGAAGATAATTGATTCCTCTCAGCTCATCGGTGGGTTACTGCAGTGGACTCAACTCCCGCAATACCATCGCGAGTGAGACGTTGATTAACGTGGCTCGACACAGGCATGCTGCTGCTGCATAGTCGAATTTAAAAAGCGGGCGGAACATTAACGTTTAGAGAGTGACAATAATTTATAATTTTAATTCTTGACTGGTGAATTCTGAACAATTTAGTGACAATTAGTTTCGTTTCTTTCTCCAATGTATAACAGGACTATATTTCTTTGAATAATTATCTTAATTTCTTTTCATCTATAACTTCTATCAAACAATTACCACATTTTCCTCAAAATATGACCATAAAAATTGTTGAAATATGACCAGAATTAGGAAAATGGCCCGAATATGCATTTATAGGCTATATAAAATACATTTAAATACAATCAAAAACGTTGAATCGGTGTTTATTTCAGCATTTCAGCTCAAAAAGATAGAAGGAAAAAAATATGACTTTTCCTAAAGATCCGAACCCCAGTGATCACTGTATGGGGAAACTAGTTTATTTTGCTTATTTTCACTCCTTAACGTCATATGGAGTAATATTCTGGGACAATTCTATTCATAGAGACAAAGTGTTCAGAGCCCAAAAGCGAGTAATAAGAATGATGTGTGGCGTTAGCAGTAGAACTTCGTGTAGAGAGTTGTCCAAGAAGGTTGCAAGGTGATGCTCCAGCATTAGCAGTATGGACTAGCAGCAGGCGACGCTTTGTATTAATATACTTTCTCTCAGTCACTTTCCAGCATTACGACAGTCAAGATGTAGTCCGCTAAGTACCAGGTAAGGCATGTGGTAGCCTCAGCTTATTCTCCAAATTAGCTTGTTGCTCACCAAATTGGTTAGTTGTCTCTAAAGGTCATAATCATGTCTAAAGTATTCTATTTGTTTTTAAGATGAATAATATGTCAAAAAGTAGCTCAACTGCCCCAGTGTAACTTGTTCAGTTGACTAAGCTTCCCCGTTGATTATGTTGTTAGAAGTTACCCACCAGTAATAAGAATCCTTCAATCGTTGTTGCATTTCTGTGGTTATTGTGTGTTTATGTAGGATTTCGGCCTATTTGTCGTTGTAGTCGGAGAAGTAATAAGCACTTGAGTATAGGAAACATTTGTTGGAGTAAAGTCAGTAATTATGTGTCAACCTTTAGGCAGTTAAATTCAGCTGTTAAAGAAACGATGTGTCATTTTCTCTTCAGTTTCAAGCTAGTTGGTAATGGGACAAAACGTATGATAGGTTTTTTATATTAAATGATTTGCAACTTAATCCGCAAGTGTTTGTGATTTAATTAACACTCTTAGTCTAAAGAATCCATGACCCCACATCCTGCTATTATAATTTGTTTCAAAATAATATTGTTAGTTTAGCAATTTTGTAACGGAAGTAACATCTTAAAGAAGAGTGAACGGTATAATACTTCCACGAGGTAAGCAAAGTTAGGTTCAAATGAAGCTTTATCGCAGTTTGGTAATTTCTGCGTAATAAAATAATTGCCTGGTGTCAGAACAAATTCAAATTGCTAGACATAACACCTTCTAGCTAATTTTCCTCCCCCCCCCCCCCAATCCTTGAAAGTGATCTAAGAATTTGAATGAAAATTTTACTAATATCAAATATAATAGCAACCATTAGGCATCCTCCTATTAAGAGCCCCCAGTCCTTTCTTGTCTCTGATCACCTCGACAAGGTGTAAAGTCAGAAGCAAAAAAAAAAAAAAAGAATCTGCTGCAAGTGTTTCATAGTTAATGCTAGAGAATAACTTCTTATAACTGTCTAAATTGTAATTTAGTCATCCACTGGGAAAAAAGATATCCACACATTCTATGCCTATGATGCAAAAATAATTCAGCTTCATTCTCCCTGCCTTGGGCATAAAATATAACAGTGATTTGTTTATGAAGAACCTTCACCAGGCATCAGATATCATTTTTCATACATCGTGGTGCTAAATATTGTGTGTTATGGGTTGATAACCAAATTATAACATAATACTGTCCTTGTTTGCCAACTAAAACTAATTATTTTTTCTTTTGCTATTTAATAGCAAAAGCGAAAATGACTGGTGGTGGTGATGATGAATAGCAGTTTAAAAAAGTCAAGTTACAACTACTCTATTACTTTTTTTTGTTGCGGGTAATATGGTGTGACTGGAGTACATTGTGAGGGTAGGGATCTTCTTACTTGGTCAGCCAGCACTCTCGCCCAATCAGAGTGAGTGGGCCTTCCGGATGAAGGTATAAAGGAAGTTCGATGGGTGGCTAAGCCAGTCGAGGCAGTGACAGTCAGCTTGCAACAGCTACAAGATACCTGATGAAGACAGCAGAGCCAGCTGTTGAAATGTTGTATTTGTAAAACACCATCCGGCTGGACACCTGAGAGGATTTTATTACATCAATACGCCTGAAAAGTCTCCACTCACACATTGGTCAAATGAGATTCTCAGATAACCACAAATGGTGGTTCCCCACAGGGGTTCACTCTGAGAAAGCAATGCTTTGCTCTAGGGCACTTAAAACAAGAAAACAAACTAACAAACAAAAAAAGAAATTTATTCTGTGTAACTTCAAGTTTTCTCAAAAATTAAACTGCCTGCTTTGCATATGTAAAATTTTGGTGAAAAACATTATGTATTTGTCTTCACTAATCACATATTTGTATTTCTTTTATTTATAGGAGAAACAATTAGATTTCGGGTTACGGCTGAAAGTTTTGTTGAAACATCTCCTGTTGGGCCAGAAAATACAGATGTACCTGAAACAAAAGAATCACCAGATGAACCAAAAGTCCCCTACAAGCTTACGGTAAGTATTTTAATGTGGCTTTAATACTGAGCTGTATTAAATACATTATTTATATTTTTGTGGTTTAACGGTGAGTTTTTATAGCATGCATAAAAGTGGTTCTTGAAGTTGTTGATCCCTTCAAGGAAATGTTTCACTTAGTATCTATCTTGGGAAGGCTTAATCAGAATGTTGAGTAAACTATTGCAGATACAGTTGAGGCTGCAGGTAACAGTCTGGTGACTAGGTAAGCGTTAACACTTGGGCCTGGCATTCGGGATCATGGGGGTTCAAAACATTTTCCAGCCATCTAGCTTTCATCGTTTCCTGGAATCAGTCATTGTGAATGCTAAGATTGTTCTTTCAAAAAGCCATGGTCAAATTCCTTCATGTTCCTTGCCCCCTCTTCCTCTCCAGGCTCTGATCACCTTGACATTAATGAGTGGTAAAGACTGACAAAAATGATGTTCCCATCCAATCGACCTGTCAGTTTCCATTGAAACCGTGATATTTTTCACCAAGGTACAGTTCTTCTAGCCCACCAGTGTGGTTGCATGTGTTAAGGTGCCACCAAACTGCATCAGGAGATACAATAGGAGAAGGTTCGAGTCCTGGTCCCTGTGTTCCGACTGTCCTTGTGGTTTGTAGGTGGTTTTCTGCAATCATCTATGCAAATCTCACCTTCATAAACTACACAAACAAAAATATTTTCTACACACAGAACATAATTACACGTTTCAGACAGGTAGCAACATATCTGCTTAGATTTTGTATCGTCAATATGTTGTAGCACAATGTCTCTGTCTGGCAAAATGTGCAATAAAGAGTATTTCTTTCAAGAGTTGCAGTATTTATGCATTTATTTTCAGTTACCAATTGTTTTTAATGTCTAACTGCTTTAATTTAACAGTCTAATCCCATACAAGTACAAAATATCTTCCATTCACTTTTTATAATTTTAGCCAAGTTTCCTCATACCGTTGTCTACAGAACTTTTTCTCCTTACACTGTTCTATGCAGAGAAGAATAAAAGTCATGTGTTTGCTTGCTATAATTTGTGACTTAAACAGGCATTACAAGTCAATGATGAAAGAGTTTAATGTTACTCAGTAATTATAGTATTATATTGATCCATATGCTGTTACTATGAATGGTATTGCACCCACACAACAACTTCATTGGAATATGTTAACTAGAATGTCTTTCCATTGAATCTTCACTGTAGAAGTGTTTTTAAATGTTTCAATTTGAGTGAATGACTGTGATGTGTTTATGTCCAAGATAGTGTAGTGTTTTGTGGAGGGCATAAAAGAAGCAAGAGCGTAAAACTCGACACGAGCCTATCTAGGCCAATTCTTACAAAGGACACTATGCCCTTCTTCTTTCCTGCTACCAAGCGTGGTGGTGTAACGGCTAGCGTTCTGACCTCGCATTCGGGAGGACGGCGGTTCGAATCCCCGTCCGGGCATCCAGATTTGGGTTTTCCATGATTCCCCCAAATCACTCCAGGTGAATGCCGGGATGCTTCCTTCAAAAGTCCATAGCCGAATTCCTTCCCATTCCTTGCCCCCTATCCTTTCCCGTCTCGAAAGACCTAGTTGTTATAGGAGACGTTAAGCAGTTAAAAAAAAAAAATCTTTCCTGCTGGCCAAGACCCAAATGTTGAAATTTCTTTTGCCACTGGAGCTTGAACTAACTAATCCTATGTCAAGTGCCGTACACTAACTATCATTATGCTGCAACAGTGTGGAGTATATTACTCAGTAGGTTAATATAATATCTTTCTCCACAGCAGAGTCAGCTATGTTTCATTTCTTGTTCATATTACCTTCAGTGCTGAAAAACTTTAGGTATAATTATATGAAAGTGTGGGCCTTAGAATTGAAGAGATTTTTCAGAGAAAAAAATAAATAAATCAGTAAACGGGAGGAGAGTATTAGCACTTTGGAGAGGAAGTGGCAACAGTTTAAGGGGATGACAAAATTTTGGAAGAAATATTTAATACTAAACTTTTTATTGACTTTATTATGCCTCTTATTCTTTAATCTTGGAATCAATATCAAATTTATGGTAAATTGGTGTTGAACCTAGTTGTTACCTGTTCTGTTGTATATTTTATCTGAATAATAAAATTTCTGTTTTGTGGGTTCTTTCTGCCTTGCAACTAAACAAAATGCTTTTGATGGCATACGCGTTTCGCCTTTATTCAAGGCATCATCAGTGCCCTAGATAAACATATATACACATATATATACAATGCTGTTGTTTGATTTTTGTACAGTTTTCTAAAAAAAGTATTAAATGGGTACTTACAGTTGGTAATAAAATTTCTTATTGTGACTGCAGAGTAATAATTTTAAATATAGCGTTGAAATTATATTTTCTTATATAATTTTTTCACTAAGATAATTGTTGGTAGTAAAATTAAGATTAATTGCAGTAATACATGTATTTTGTTTGAACAAAAATATATTGTGTTGTATATAAGTGCATTTATTATTAAATATTCCTTTCAGAATTTTAAAATCTTAGATTTTAAATGGTTTTAGGTTGTGTAAACTGTCATTTCACTAATTCATGTTCACTTATTTGTTATAATTTGTGTTATTCATTTGACAGGGAAGCATCAATGAACCAGGGCTTGGACTTCTGTCATGGTGGGCAAATGCATGAATTACATTTGCTGATCCAATATCTTGTGAAAGAAGATTTCAATTTTAGTACACGGAGAAAGAAAACAGAAATTTTTCAGCCTATATCAATAATTAACTGTCACTCTGTCTGAAAACTGGATATACTTTTGATGTAATTGTAATGTGACCATTTTCTTTTTCTTTTGTACAAATACAATATAAAAACAGCTAAAAATGTTATTTGCCTTTGTGCTGTTATAGAATAAGTTGCCCGAGTTGTTTAAGAAAAAGAAAAAAGAAAGTTTTAGGTAGTAATATATATCCTAGTAAGAAGAAAAATAATTTAATTTGTAGAACTGTGCATTGCAGTGCCCAAATAAACATAAAATTCGTGAAAAAAATTCAGTTATTTTAGGTTGTGTAAATTTACAAAATTTCCTTGTATTTGCATGCAGAGGTTACGTTTGTCAGAAATTGAAAGAAAAGATTCATCGTAATGAGTGATTATTGCAGTTGAGTTTTGTTCAGTTAAGTCATCTTTCTAGATTTTAACACTATATTGGATATTTTCAGCCTTGTTACACTATTCCTCTTGACTTATCCATTACACTATTCTTATTTGTCCAAAAAGATTCATGTGTAGCGAGCTTCAGTAATTTGGTACCAGCCATTCCTGGTACTAAACTAAATGGTTGCACAGTTCTAAAAATGGGTTGGGTTGGATTCTTTGACATGGAATATCAGTTTTCGTTTCAGTCCAGGCTACATTTCTACATTATTACAACAATGAAACTATGTTCGCTGTTAATAGTGAGTAATGCGTATTTGATGGGTTTGAACACGAGTATGGACTGTTTAAAACCTTTCGTGTACAACCTTCCATGAACACATATACAATCTCTGATGTTTGGAAGTGAAATAATCTTTGCTATTATCTGATGGGTTTGAACATGAAAGTAAACTGTTTAAAACCTTTAATGTTGTCATTTCCGGTATTTTTATAATTTATTGTTGAATGATCTTTTCCACATTTCCTGAAAAAATTCATTATCTTAAGAACAAATTTCACTTTTTTTCACCAGGATATCAAATTCCACATCAATTTATAACAGAGATAAGTATAAAATTTTATGAAAAATCATTCAAGCATAAGTGCATCATCTGTGCCACCAAGGGCACAAAAGCTCTTGTTCGTATTGGGGATTCTATGATTCTACTATAACCAAGATGCCTCAATCTCATCATGGATTCCTATGTAATTGCGTATCGAAATTGAAGAATATATTTTCTTTTCCGATGTTTGAATTTACCCCCACCATTTTCCCGACCGGCAGTCTTTCTGTGAGGCAGTCTCCAGCTGCGCCCACCTCTCATAATGTTCCTCCGTTGACGAAGGGTTTATCCCGAAATTTACTTTATTATTTGTGTTTGTGTCTTTTCTGTGTGTTCACGCCCCATATCCATCATCTAAAGGCAAGTGGTGGCTCATTTCCCTATCCTAATTTGATTCCTTTCCGCTACTTAGCGTCTTGATTTCATTGTTATATATATATAATTAGTGAATGGATTTACAAAAAAGGGATTTCGAAGTGAACCACCACTTACCTTAGATGATGGTATCATGGTGTGAACACATAAATAAGCACAAAACACAGGAAAAATAATGAATATTTTGGGACTTGGCCCTTTGTCAACAGGAGAAAATTTCCTGTAATTTGCTGTAAGATGTGCGACATTCACTATGCCTCCACCACTTTCACCAACCCTATCACTGGTGAGAACTTTCCTATCATAGGACACGCCACCTGTGAAACCTCCCACGTAATATACCAGCTAACCTGCAAACACTGCCTGGCTTCCTACATAGGTTTGACTACAAATCCGTTTGCCATTAGAATGAATGGCCACCGTCAGACAGTTTTCACTCAGAATCCAAAACATCCAGTAGCTATCCATGCCATCTCCCATGATGCAAATAATTTGAATTCTTGTTTCACGGTCCGTGCTATCAGAGTCCTCCCAAACAACAGCAGCTCCTCTTGAACTCAGAGGGTAGGAACTTGCCTACCAATACAAACTAGGCACAAGGCAACCTCCTGGTCTCAATTTGAGATAATAAGTACCCAGTCAGTTCTTTTCCTATCCTCTATCCTCTACTTGCCTCCATGCCCACTGTCTACAGTATATTGAACCACCACATACCAGAGGTGATGTTTAACAACATAGATTCTTTTATTATTATTATCATTATATTTTTTCAATTTTATTTTGTTTACTTATTTACTTTCTCAAATTTATGTTATGAACATTTTAATGTATTTTTCTGCACTTTTAGCACCATTCTGCATTGCTTAGGTACTAGCTCCAATTCACTGTCCCCCTCTCCCTGTCCTCTGTTTGAATTTACCCCCGCCATGTTCCTGACTAACGGTCATTCTGTGAAACGGTCTCCTACACCGCCCTCCCTCCTGTTGACGAAGGGCCAAGTCCTAAAATATTCATTTTTTTCCTGTGTTTTTTGCTTATTTATGTGTTCACCCCATGATACCATCATCTAAGGTAAGTGGTGGTTCATTTCGCTATCCCTTTGTGTGTGTGTGTGTATATATATATATTTCTCAATAAATCGTCTCTCACTGCTAAGATTATTAGGGTGAAATGTGGCCTAGAGGTGATATTTTGCATAAGCCAAAATAGATGGAGGATTCTTGTCTAACTTGATGTGGCGATATCGCGCTTAGTTCTTGAGATATTTTGTACCTAAATTGAGATGGTTAGTTTGAAATACAACATGGATAAGAAAAAATTGTGTACAGTGCAAATTGTAATACCAAAAATGTTCAGTGGTCCTAAACTGCTTTTATTTCCAAATCTATAGGCTTGAAATAAAGTTCTGTTAATGTTAAAAACCATCAGCCTATGCATTAATTACTGTGAATAGAATGAATCTACTTTCAGTTCCAAATGCCAGATATTTTAGCTGACATTCAATCTCTTGAGAACTAAAATACATTATAATATGAATAAAGACTAGATTATGTCAGAAACTAGTGTGTATAATGCAGAATGTAATACAAAAATGTTCAGTTTTCCTAAACTGTATGCATTTCCAACACTAAAGGCATTAAAAGCCAACATACCCATTTATCACTGTGAAGTGAATGAATATACATTCTGGTCCAAACGCCAGATATTTTGCTGTACATAGCCAGCCTTTTATGCAGATATTGAAAATGAATTACTATAAAACATAATCAGTAGTTATATTAGTCATTATCTACACTACTGTCTCAGATATCAGAGAAATTGTAGTATTAAATTTACCTGTATAAATTGAATATAATGTATACAAAATAAAATTCTTTTACTCTGAACACTAAAGATGATAGCCAGAGTCATTGTAGTTGTGCTGCCGAGATCATGATCAAAGAAGATTTCTGTTGTTTCTTGTTATTATTTTCTTGCATTTGATACGACCATCTATGGCGTTTAAAAACTGAATACCCCGAATTCAAGTAAAAATTATTTCAAGTTTTGTTTAGTGCAGAGTATGAAATATAATTATTTTAAACTGTTTTATTGCTTTCATTAAAGGCAATGGTCAGAGATTTTGTAGTTGTGTATTTAGTGTGGATTATGCAATATCTAGTGGGTCCATCTATGGTACTTCTCACCATACGTTCAGCATTTCGTTTAATGCTTCAGTGTTATGTTACATTGACGTGTAAGACATACCAGACAAATCAATTGAGGTTCAAAGCTTTAAAACAGTGAAAACCCCATCAAAATCAATGCAGCAGTTTTTAAGTTTTTCTGGATCCAATATAAACAGTTTTCGTTTTATAGATATTGATAGATGAATGTTGCTTCTTTTAGTGATCACCATAGGGTATTTGGCTACTTCTTGAAAATGGGTTTAAATTGTTTGTCGGTACACCTTATTCACTTAGTGAAGAGATTTTTTGACGAAAGTGCATTATTTTGCGTAAAATTCAAAGTTAAAATTTATAGAATTTAAAAGCCCGCCAAGACGCTCTTTTGCTGCCTGGCGCATGCAACTACAGTCGTGACGTCACACGTCTGTAAATGCTGCTGCTGCAAATGGAGCGTTACCTATTACCCAAGTTTTCAACTATTTTTATTGTTTGTTGCTGATTATTTCTTGTTATTAATGAAAGTTCGTTTTGAATATAAAATCAAAAACAATTTGTAAAAGCCTACAGCAGAAAAATATTGAAAGAAGACACCTTATTTGTGGGGCTTAGCTATAGAAACAACCACCGAGTTTTATTCTGTGGAGCTTAAAAATGTAACAACTTCAATTTGATACACGACAAAGTCACTTACAATTTTCTATGAAGCTCATTTACATCTCAATTTCGTAGAGTTAAATGTAATATGTAGTTTAAGGCAAAAATTATAAGGGTTAGGGTCCCTAAGGTTTGATCCTCGCTTTGGAATATGTTCAATTTGTTTTCTTTTGACATTTTCTTTGGATACTGGTTGCTGTTGGTTGCATCACGTAATCATTTTTTCCCAAAAATCCACCGAAACATCAATTTCATTTTTGTTTTCTTTTTTCTGAAGGCTTCATAGCTTTTTGGATAACAAGCGAATTATAACCATTTGAAACAACCAAAGAAGATTTCAAAAAGGAAATTGGTCATTACTTGAACACCGAAAAACAGTTTAAAAAAATGAAAATTACTTGCATATTAAAATTAAATACCGCCTAATAGACGCAGTTATGCCAGGAAGTTAACCAGCAGTTGTATCGTCACATAAGAATTCCAATGATAAGGACACAAAACGTTCCAGAACTGTTGCAAGATTAGCATGAAATTTCTACAATTTTCTAAAATAAATTCCATTATTCACTGCTGTGCACCTGTATATTTTGTATGATATTCTCTCTCTGGTAAGTTTAAAAATTAAAAGTTTTAATGTATGGTAGCAATTTGTTTCTAACGCTTGCATGACCCTTAGCAACTATTATGAATTCTTTGAATAAAAACATGGTAGTGCAAAAAACAGCAAACAGAAACGGAAAAAATGCATGCAAAAAATATTATCCCAACCAAGGTTCGAACGTAAGACATTCTGAATTCCATTAACACTCTTCAATCATGCAGCTATCTGAACACTACTTCTTAATTGCTTCTCTTTATGTTAATAGTAAACACTGCACAGTTTCTTTGTGTGAGATGAAGTGAAACGAGATAGGTAAATAAATAAACAAACAAATTCAATTTTATTGACAAAACATATCATTTATCTATATAATCTTTAATCTGCAATTAAGAAAAATGGCTCACAACATACAATTGTTCTGAGCGTGGTGAGTGAGCGGTTACTGCTCTGGCCTCGCATCCGAGAGGACGCCGCACAATGTGATATTTTCTAAATATAGAGGGACAAAAGTCAATTTTGATAATAGCCTATGCAGGCAAAATAGTTATTTATATTCAAAGTAGATAAACCATATTACTCGGAACAAAGGTTTATTTTCCATAAATTCACGCCTAACAATAGAAAAAATAGTTTTAACAATGGGCTTCCTGTGATCCACCGATCAAGCGCTCCAGTCGGCCGCATCATTCCACTGAGCTTGGTCGATAATTACGCTGTGTTTCTGCATGTTAGTAATGATTTGTGTGTTGCTATTGCTTTTGGCAACCCTCAAGGTAATTTTACGCATGATTTTTCCGTGATACAATAGCATCATTAAAACAGAGCGAGATTATTTTGAATTAAAAAAAAAACTACTGAGACAATTTCATGTTGAGTTTTAGTTTATTATACCGATCTCTTACTATATTTATTTGAAAGAGCTGCTTATTAGCTACAAGAAATACCTTCATTTGTTTGTGCATATTTGCGACACCCATACAACTTTTCTTTATTTTCAGCATGACTGCACAAATTTCGCATACAGAATTTTTCAATGTATGGTTTGCTAATGCAAAACAATCAATCTCTAACTTTCAATTTAAATATATATGAGTCTCAAATTGAAGCTGTTACAGTTTTAAGCTCAGCAGAATAGAAGTCGGGATTTTCAATAGTTTTCCGCTGTATGCTTTTATAAATTGTTCTTGATTTTGAATTAAAAATGAAATTTCATTAATATCAAGAAATGTGCAGCAACAAACAATAAAAATAGTTGAAAACTTGGATAATAGGAAATGCTTGTAAAGTTATTATCTTTATTGTTACTCATTTATTTAAACACAAATAGCATTTACTTTTAGCATTCATTTCACATATTAACAGAATATTTCCAAGCATAATTCGTCCACTATATTCATCATCTTTTTTCCTACGGACTTGCTCTTCTCTTGTCCCTGCCTAAGATGTTCTTTTAACACACTACTCTTTGCTCTAGCATAATAACTATTATCTTTTTTTTTATTACAAAAAGAAAATAAATTAAATACAAAAATTCTTACCTTTAAATATACACATATAAAACAATGAAACTGAAATAATAAAAACAAAAAATGTAGGGAACCATGTTTCCTTACACGCTCCATTCCCAGCCGTAGCATTTACAGACATGTGACATCACTCAAGCGACCACCAATCCTAGAGTGTTTTCTGTCACTTAACCAGAGGTATGAAAGGTATAATTTTTATTTCACTTTTTTATTAAAAAAAATAATCCACTTTTCTTTTCAAAATTGAAAAAATAGGTTCCTGAAGCATTAATCTATGATAATGAGTTCAATTTATAATATATTTTTTTTTAATACTGTCAAATAGCCTATTGATATTGAATACTTTGCAGTCATTTGCTTTTACCTTCTTCCCCCATTAACCTATCTTTCTGGTTGTGAATCTATGCCCATTTATAATTGTAACTGTATCCACCTTCAAGTTTGGACACTTGTTTAGTGAATCCTCTTATGCCCACCAGAAATGATCTTGATCGCTTACCCCTTTTTTAATAATACAATGTAATTACCATCAGGGTTTATTATGGAAATATGAGATGTTTTGTTCCCTTGTACTTTGGTCTACAACTGTGTAAAGTATCTTTCCATTATTAAGTCATTTTCAGATAACTGTTATCTTGCATAATTATTTTACTTCCTTCCCAATGTACAGCTAGTATATTTAAGACCCCATAATTTGTGACCAACATACCCACCAATGTAGCTCACTGTGCTGAGGAACTGCACACTGGATCAGAGAGATGTAAAGGCCCATTCACACTAGCGGTCAGCTTATCTCAGCTCAGGTCAAAAACGCTATACACGTAATCCAATGGAAGCATTCACACTACGCGGTCCGCTCGGGTCAGGGCAAGGCAGGTCAATCTGAAGATTGCGCCGCCACCGATCAACAGCGGTCAAGACCTGAGCTGAGCTGACCACAGGTGTGAACGAGCAATGGTCTGGTCAGATAAGATCAAATGGGTGGCAAAAGTCTGAAAACTATGCTCATAAGCAATAAAAATAAATATTTTAATGGTATGTTATTTCTGTTTAGCCTATTATTAATTCAGCAAAATTTAATAAATTCCAATATTATTACCCATTTTATTACTGTGAAGGTACAGATCCTGTTTCCGAATTAAAAAAAGAAATATTGTGAATGTATTTCTTGTTCTGTACAAGTGTTAGCACCCAAACAAAGAATATTTGTAAAATATGGTTACTCTCGTTCGTCCTGAAATTCACTTTCTACTTAGCATGGAATTTTATCCTTCTGTAAATAATTGTGGAAAATACATGTTGGTTGAATTATGTTATGAATTAATCCTGGAGCAGAATTAATTTTTCTAAAATAAGTTGAGCCCTAAAATATCAAAAACATTTCCCACCACTCGTCTCACATGGTAGTTAGCATCCTTTTTTCTCTTGATCTGTTTGTGCTTGAAACTCTGAATGCACCCAGAACCATCCTCTTTTTGATCTTGATGTATTTTTAGGCTCTTGATCCACAATCATTGTGATTTAATTGACGTTGGGGTAAAAAACGGAATTGTTCACTATGAACAACTGAAATGAAATGGCCTCATCTACGACTTGATCTGACCTGAGCTGTCTTGACCGCTAGTGTGAATACTGTCCTGGATCCTGAGCTGTGCTGACCGCTTGTGTGAATGGGCCTTAATGGGTCCTGGCATGAGCCCAGGCCTCCACATATTGGCCATCCTGACTGTGGTTTTAGGCAGTTTTCTGCAGCCAGTGTGACAGAACAGGATAATTTCATAAGAAAATCATATTTTGTGCCATGAAATTAAACAAAGATTGATATATTTACTCCTATAGCAAGGAAATGTAAGTTGCCATGGCAATAAGGAAAATCAAGAGATAGCTAGAGGTTTAGCGACGTACAGGCCAAACGGTTGCTTTGTTACCAGTTCACTGCTTAAGAACCTTGCATTCTTCGGATACTTTAAGACCGATGTAGTTCCTAGAAGAATAAGAATTGGGAACAATAAATGTTAATCTGTTAAAAGCGTAGAACTGAGTTATTTATAATTATAACATCAGGCGCGCGACATGGCGACCGTGACAGGACTTGCATTTGTGTGATGTTAAGCTAGAATGCTGCATGTATGTATGTTTACATTATTAGATATTTCAAGACAATACCGCGACAGGACTTACATTTGTATGATGTTAAGCTAATATGCTGTATGTATGTATGTTTTCATTAAGACAATACATTTTTTTTTTTTAGTTCATTTCATTATGTTGTTAGTATTAAGAAGAGACTGTTTTGTAAAATGTTTTGTAAAAAATTCTAATAGGAACAGAGGAAAGAGTATCGCTGGATGCAAGGTTATTCTTATAAGTTTACCAATGTCTTTTAAACAAAGACATGGTGAACTTGAGGAGGCATGTGACAGAACAGGATAATTTCATAAGAAAATCATATTTTGTGCCATGAAATTAAACAAAGATTGATATATTTACTCCTATAGCAAGGAAATGTAAGTTGCCATGGCAATAAGGAAAATCAAGAGATAGCTAGAGGTTTAGCGACGTACAGGCCAAACGGTTGCTTTGTTACCAGTTCACTGCTTAAGAACCTTGCATTCTTCGGATACTTTAAGACCGATGTAGTTCCTAGAAGAATAAGAATTGGGAACAATAAATGTTAATCTGTTAAAAGCGTAGAACTGAGTTATATTTATAATTATAATCAGGCGCGCGACACCAGCAAGGCAAATTCTGGAATGATCTCTAATCTCTGCCTCATTAACTACACATCTCACAAATAGAATTTATCACACAGAGAACATAGTTACACATTTCACAGAAAGATGGCAACACTTCACTTCCTCTATTAGTACTTAGTACAACATGGCAGTTGGTATAAATAGCTTGGTGTCAGCAAGGGCATGCATAAAACCAAAGCTCCAAATTTAGCCATGCCAGTGATGAGAAAACTCATTGAAGGTAGCCAACCCCTGATGTTGGAAAATGTGGTGTAGAAGGACTTGACCACCCTACCCTCACCTCTGTACTTTAAATATGTAATTAGTTTTTCCCTGAGGACTTCATCTTACTAATCCCTTCTTCCATTACAGCAGTCAGCGAAGAAGTTGATCATTGTTTTTACGTCCCTACAAAAATCAACCTTCTAATAACTAATACAGATAATTTTTTAAAACCAGCAAACTTTTGCAGGACCAACAAACCAGTATGAATACCCCGATACTAACACCTCTACTAGTTTTGGACTACACTCAATAATCACGATAGAAAACCTTTCTTTTTACCACCAGTAAATATTTGTAGTTTTTGCATTTCTACAGTGTTACTAAATTATAATTCTTTGTTTATTATTTATTTATTTATATGCCAATTGGTTTTGTATATAAAGAAATAAGATGTAAGGTATGTATATGATTATATAATTCATAAAAGTTTTTTAATGCTAGAGATTAATCCAGCATCAGGTCCTCCAAAGAAGTTGATGTTGGTTGCACAGACTTACTATTCTACGGTATGGTCCAAAAGCATCAGTTTTCATTGGGTTTTACTGGATCCAGCAGTCTTCTTGTTTGAAGATCTGCCCTAGAGCAATTAAATTGGAATTGCTCAAGTATTTCTGGTGAATCAATAAGTCCATTGACAACTTTGTAGAAGAAGCTAGGTATGTCAATTGCCTCTGACTTCGTAGGCTGTTAATATTACAATAGAGATACTCAGTACACACTTCCGTAATGTTTTCATCATGATGATAGTGTAACAGGAACTTGCACAACTTATGCTGTACTTTTTCAACACAGCTAATTTGTTGTTGTAAATGGTGACCAGACAATACTACCATATTCCAGTAATGGGTAACAATGAAAAGAAAGAAGTGCTGTGAGGCAATATTTAAATGGAAAGGACAGATAAAATACACCCAACGCACACCAAAGTTGAAGGGAGGAGGGCAGAAGCAAAACAAAGAAATTATACAATATTTCGGGTTAAACCCTTTGTCAAGTAGAAAGTGGGTGGCTGAGCTCACGCAAGCCTTGCTCTAGACTCAGGAGTGGCTGCATCGAAACAGTGTATTAACACCTTTAAATTCTTTCCCAGATCTATATATGAATCCCAGGACATGAAATGCTGCTACAATTCACTGTAGGTGTATGATAACTGGTGGCTCAGTGATTAAGGCATCTTACTGGTGATCGTAGGGTCCCCTGTCCAAATCCCAGTTTCCGCTGAAATTTTCAAAAGCCCTTACCTGACTGTCACCTCTAGCACAGCTTGCTGTGTAATATGAAGAACACAAGAATGTTTCTGTGGTTCAGATTCCTTGTTAAGCTGTAGCTTCCCTACAGCCTCTAAGATTACCAGGCTAAGTTAGTTAGCCATGACAAGAGGTGCATTGTACAGCAAATTGGAAATTCTGTCACCTGGCATCTAAACAATCCTTTGGGATCTCCTGGCCAAGAACGGTATACAGTTATTTGATTTTTATATGTATATATACCCCATTTCCATTCAATTTCATGATAGAAACTGTCAATTTTATTCTTTCACTTCTTTGGTAATGTTTTCTTCCATCATAATGCATCTTTTTTCAGTACCCTTTTGGTCAACTATTTTTTTAACCCTCCAGAGCACCTTCTAACCTAAGAGAGGCAGTGTTCTAACTCCATACTAACTGGTAGTGGTCACTATTAAGCTTTAGATAGCAATTCAAAAAATACAGCCTTCCACTTTCTATGTAAGTGCGTTCTATGCCACTTACAAATGGTATCAATTGATTTGCCTATCCCTCCTTCTCCAAGTTTACCCACCTTATGGATAAATTCAACTGCAGTTGACCATGGTGACTCAGAACCTGCAACAGTTCCGCTTTGCTGTGTTGCAACTGTTTCACCACATTCCCCGTGTTAATCCTTATGCCATAACTTGTATGTGTGTCTATACTGTTTACATTCTCCCACACTTTCATTATCGTATTGCCATCACTGTTTAAATACATGTATTGCAACTGTGAAGAAGGTTACAAGTGCTTACTGTGATGAAACATGAAACCAACAATCATATTTACATACAAATGTAGAAATTAATGAATGAGTTTGAATAAATAGTTAAACCATGTCGCATGTGGTTTTTACCTTAATTTGTTATAACAGCAATTGTAATGAAACCTTTGGATTATTTTTTAATTCCATATGTCACATATTTCAAATAAAAATTGGAGGCACTAAGGTTGTAATAATTTTAGACATAACTTTTTTTTTAAATATCTTTATTACAATTTTTTTTGTAACAACTTGACATAAAAAGTGAAAACAAAGATGATTACACCTATTAAATGGTTTCTGTTTGCTGATTTAATTTATGAATATCCAGTAACAAATTTACAGTATTTACACATCATACTATTTGTCTTTAAAACAGAGAAACATCCAGTATCTATCCTCACTTTACAATACTGGGAACATCATTACACAGCAACTAACTTAGGTGGGTGTTCATTTTTACTATAGTTTTAATTTTTTTCCCCTGCAGTACTGCATTATTGGCATCTAAAGTACAGTATGTCTGAACGGTTTTTAAATATATAGGTTTAGCAGATTTGAATTGGCTGTTGGCAAGATTTGAAATTTCATAACCAATGTTGCCATATTGAAGCCAAAAAGCATTTGATCCAGGTAACAGCATTTTAAGAAACCAGAGAAGCATGGAACTCTTCCCTCATTCAGAAAAATAGCACAGCACTGGTTTCGTAGATTTGTAGAAGTCTATTTACAATATTTTGAAGTTCAAATCTCACATATTATGTAGCATTTTTTTATGAAAATAGTCTCATGAAATTCTTGAAGTATACAATTCACAATTTTTTTCCATTTTTAGAATTGCATGAATATTTTCTGTTTTTATTATTGCAGTTATAAATTAACATCACAGACTTGAAGTACAAAGTTATAAGATTGCTATGTACATTTTTAGACAACTCACTTTACATTCATTTATGGTGAAATATTTCTCCTGAGGTGCTAGAAGACATGTATCACTGTTATACAGCAATTTTTTTCAAACCTTCTGATACATTATTACACATCATACAGATGTGTATTTGCCAATAGATTCTTACCAAACAGCCTGAAAAAGTGAGTGCAATGAGTATTTAAAGAAGAGTTTTAGTATATAAATATTTATTGAAATTAAGTGAGTTAATAAACCATGTCTTATGAACTCTGTCCCTAATGTAAGTTACAACATCCTCTTTTTTTCAGTCACATGCAACAATACTTAGCAGTTCCTTGTGCTTCCCATCAAATCCATAACTTCACACTATATTATTTATAGAAAGTAATCTTTCATGATAAATACTTTATCTCTTTTCATAAGTAATTAAAATTATTAAACAAGATATCGTTTTAAAGATTAAGTTCTCTACTTCTGTTGAATTGTTAATTTAGAATTCCACATAGTATTGTTTGTTAATAATTTTAAGCTTCGACACTACTGTTCCCGAGCTGTTACTTATGGAGCGTGCATAAACCACGTAGCTCCATGTTGGCCTCCTGTGAACCCCCCCCCCCCCCTCCCAATAGCTTTTTTCCCTTTTCATTCCAAAAGCCATTTTGTACTGTTTTCTCTTGTCAGACTATTGTAAATTACATACGGAGATAATTCACTGAGGGAATTAAATATTCACATGCTGTTGTGTGAGTTCTCTTCCTCATTTTAACTGTGAAAAATGTTATGAAAGGAAAGCTACATGGCCTGGTAGCCCCCCCCTCCCTCCATGTAGCCCTGCGTAACCTTCCTGCCCCCCCCCCCCCCCCCCTCACTGAATAACGTAATTTGTGCACGCTCCCTTATCACACCACGCAGATAGAGCCATAAAAGTTGTCTTGTCAGCAGATGCTATATACAGAAACTACACCCAACTAACTGATACCCAGCTTGATAACTTGTATAAAATGTGTATCATTTTGAGTTTGACATGCAATTACAATTCATTATTAAGTTTTAATATTTCTGCAAGGATAATGCAGAATCAAACATCATTCCATATTATTTGAATTTACTTACATACTATCTCCAATGTGCAGATTTTCCACACTGGCCCACATATTATATGAATTTTTTCCCAACTTTTAAATTCAGTTTTTCAATGTTTGTTTGAAATATTAAAGCTTATGTCGCACAATTTGGTGTCATGGGGTTTAAGTTAACATGTGAAAGTTCTTTTGATGCCACGGTCACTTGATAAACTATGAGCAAAAAGACGTACCTTCATAATATACTAATGCAAGGTGCACAATGATTTAATTTTGTTTTCTGCCTTTCATTGCTCTCATAACCAACATAGTTTACTCATTATAACCCTAATTTTGATATTTTTAATAGAACTTTGCATTTATTAGTGAAACCCTCTTAAACTGTGTTTGTTGTGAACTTTTCATATATGTAAAAGTAATTGCAATGGAGCTTATCCCTTGGTGGCAATCAGCCTATTCACTAAATTTTGTGTTTCATGAATTCTTTGATCACAATATCCTTACACACCTACTTTCATCTTTTATTAATTTATGGTTAAATTTTTTCAGTATTTCATTCAGTAGTTTATTCCACTCCTTGACTTCTTTAACCATAGAAGAAACTGAAATGAAGATTGTGTGTATGGTCATCTCTTTCCATCACTTCACATCATTATTGTATGCTATGATAAGAATGAAGTAAAAGTTACAAAAAGACAAAAGGTGGTTCCACACTATTCCTAATACTTTATAATCTTCTAAACTTACTTTTGGGACATAGCTCATTTTCATTGTTTTTGATATTTGAAATCTTGTCTTTAAACTTGTTTTCAATGAGACATTATTATTTCATAGCATGTCATTAAAAGTTTGTATCAAAATTATAAATTTATAGTGTGCATAGTTCTTTCATACCGTACTTCTTTTTTTTTTCTTAGTATTTTATATCCATTGTTATAATTCAGTATGTGCACAGCGAAATGAATATACTTTATGGTGGAAATATGAACTTTACCTTCATACAGGTACACTGCTAATGAAGAATGATCCGTTATATCCATTCATTTGACCGTAGTATGTAGATTACCATATTTGTATTGAAATTCATTTAGCTAAGTAGATTAAGGAGCATATTTCCTCAGTCATTGTGCAAAGTGATTATTATTATTCTGACTGTTAAAAGTGCCTATAACATACAATTTATTCAAATTTTACTGTCTGAGACTTGATGCATTGTTGGTGGCACAAAAGTTTTAAGGAATAAAGGAATTTCTGTGAGCAGTGATACTTGTGGCTAGCACTCCATGGTCAGGAGATGTTTACTAGACAAAACAGTAATATACACATTTTGTTTTAATGGAGTAAACATTCATAAAAATATTTCATTTAGAAGTCTTATTACATTTATAATAACTAAACCATACCAGTTATGTAATACTGTAAATAGTGATGACATATATCTGAAACTCAAATAAGAACATATTTTATTTGGTGATACTGCGTTTGACATATTTGCCTCACAGCAGTAATTAATAATTTTGTTAGCCTGTCTGCTTATCATATTTGAATAATAATTTAAAAAAACCTAAACTAACAGGCAGTCCCTCTTATAAATTCTGTGACAAGTAAAATAGTGGATCAAAGTAAAAAAAATCTGGGAAATGATTTATCTTCAGAAGCATTTGTACTCAGATCTTATGTTTTTCACTTCTGAAACATACTGTTACATATATTTTTTGCAGTATGAATTTTACATATATAAATTATGTTTGCCGTGCTTAACTTTATTTACAGTGATCACATTCTATACATTAGGTTGATATTGAGCAACAATAAAGATAAAGAAACAATATAAAGCAATTCTTATCTAGAATTGTGTAAATATAAATTTTGGATATGTTCTTAAAACAACTGGATATTTCTTACTATCAAGATATTTTGGAATGCATTTTTAAAATCTACTGCCTAGTAAGATTAAAATTAATCTGCTGGGAACTCTTCTAAATATTAGTATAAGTTTTACTAAATACTAGGATGTAATTGAACTTACATTTTTATGTTACTGGACAGAGTACACCTATTTTAAAAGCTGTTAGGAATATTTACTGTGGACAGGAAACTTAGATTTTTTTAAAATATAAAAACAAAATTTTTATGCTGCGTAATTGGACTCTTAAGCATGTATTATACACTCCTAGAAACATAAATAAATTAATTATATTAACAATCTAAATTTAATGGCAGCGGCTCACAATTTTTTTAGGACTTGTCATAATTTCTCATTACTAAGCATGTACCCTTGCTTAACAATTAATATACGTATTTCCTATAAAATATTATCATTGCTTTCAATACTGAGATTCATTTTCAAATTAATTACAATTCTTTTTTTCCTGCCTATATTCAACAGCTATGACAAGTTTGTAATTGTGAGCTTTATATATCTAAAGTTATAGATACGGAGGGATAGGTAAAACAAGCCTATTACTCACCACATAGGAAGGTAGAAGGGCTGTGCGATGAATACATAAACTTGAACACATTTTACAATATTTCAGTTAATGCCTTAATAATACAAAAGGTGAGACATGTGGCAATAAGATCAGATGTGTACACACTGACTTTCACTATTATTGTAAAAAGTGTGTTCATGTTTGTGTGTTCATTGTGGGCCTTATGCCTTAATCTGTGTTGAGTGATGAGTTTATTTTCCTTATCATTCCTATTTTCATTGCACAACAGCATTTTCTTCGTCACAATTATCATACATAGTGTTGTAGTTTATGTGACAACAAATGTATGTCTAAAAGAGAACTGGAATTTTTTACTTACTTAAAACAATTTCAGTCTTAGGCAAGGTCATTTTTTTATATTAATAACGGAATATAATCTGACTGGAGTGGAATGGTGGAAACTTTTCTTTTTAATGTATAGTACATTAAAATATCTGCCAATGTGTACTGTCAGCTTAGAACCTAACAAATCCTTTGCACAGGCACATCTTTTTTTGTTAATTTATTTCTTCAATTAATTTCTGCAGAGGAAAGGCTTGTCCATTACTTTTCAAATTCCAGGTACTGGAAATTATTTAAAAACTGCTGTCAACTTCATTTTACTCTATGACAACACAGTGAGGCAAATGTTCCCTCAGATATTCAAATAATTCCTTTGATGCTCCTGGACAATTTGTCAGTTCAAGTTCTTGCAGATGGCGCAGTTGTATCAGACTGGACAGTCCACTAGATGTAAGGAGTGGACAACCTGAAAAAATAAATGTTAATTGCAGCAATAGTAAAATTTTATTAATGACTATATTTTTAGGATTAGGGTTTTACACCTCATCAACTTAGAGGTCATTAGAGGAATGGGAAGGAACTTAGCCTTTTTTATGAAACCATTCTTGGTTGCATATCAATCTCTCCATCAATTTACCCCTCATCACTGGTGTAAAATTAATTGAATTGTAATTTTCAAGCCAATTTTTTGTCCTTTCTGTATGGATCAGTAATAGCATCACTTTTTTTCAAGTCCTCTGACAAGCAGCAAGTCTCCAGACTCAATGTAAATAATATTAAAATTTAAAGTACAATGTTGTATTCAACTATTTATAATAAATATGTAGTGATATTACCTACAAAAGCCCCTTTTTCTATTTCTTAGCTTTCTTAGTTCCTTCATAATATCCAAGGATGTATTTCAAATTTTTAGTCTACTTTTAAGGACAAGCTCCTCCTCCGATTTACATGCACACATTCCTGAACAATAGTCCCACTAAACCAGTTACTTTTTCTTCATCATTATCTTCTATTGTCTGCATACTTTCTTTACAACTTATTTTCCAAAATAGCTACAGAAATTTCTAGATGTATCATTCAGTGGTCCTCCTAAATCCATTATATTTTGCTGCTGATTCCTTGTTTTAGGTTTTCCCTACTGCCTTTACATCTGATAACTTCATTGTGTTCTCTTTTTACTATCCTTTTTAGCCTCCTCACAATGTGTAGTTTCCACACTTGTCTTTATTTTCTCTTTTGGAAATAAAGATTTCTCCCCCCTCCCCCCCACTCTTATTACCTCCTTGAACTGTTCCCACTCAGGGGCGTAGCTACTATGGGGCTAGGCGGTGCAGTGCACCGGGGCCCCTACGATCAGGGGGCCCCCAAGCATACCTCAAGGGACCCCAAAGCGCATCTCTGGGGGCCCCAAGCGCAGTTTAGAGGGCCCACGAGCCCTCTTGGCAAACTGGCGACCTTTTTTTTTAGCTCTATCGTCGTCTAAAGGGGCCCCTGAGACACAGGAAGACCCCCACTAAGGGCCCTCGCTGCTCAGGGGGTCGCCAAGGACAACTCAAAAGCCCCCATCCTCAGCTCACGGGGCCTTTACCAGCACATGAAGCAAAAAAAAAAGGTCGCACGTCTGGCCTGAGGGCCCAAAATAAATTTTTTGCACCGGGGCCCTTGTTGACGTAGCTATGCCACTGTTCCCACTTTGATTTCAGTGGTGTATTTGTGCTAACCTTTCTCTGCCCTAAAAAATATGCCTTTTTATAATTTCACAAGAGTGAGAATATTAATGAGCAAGATGAAGCTTTTGATTAAAAACTAATTTCGAATTAAGAATCCAGACATTGTGACAAGTTGGTTAAAATAGGCAAGGTCATCAATATATTATACATTGAGGGGCAAGAAAATATAATTGGTAATGCAAGGTAGTTGGGACAGTCAAACATCTTTGTGAGGGAATCCATTGCAAAAGAATAGAAGGTTACAGAAGCAAAGCCTGATAATAAGTATATGACATCTCAGGTGACAGGGAATTAGAAAACATAAGGTGTTGATATAAACTGGTTCAATAAACCAGTCACCAAGAAAGAGGGAGGCTTATAGTAATAGTTATCAGAAGGTGTAGATTATGGAATTACAAAGATACTTTAATGTAATGTTTATTATATAGTAGGAAGATATTAGTGGAGTGGAGCAGTTTGGACAGTTGTTCAAAGAGCTTATAAGAATGTAACAAGAAAAGTTTATTCCAAATCAGAAAATAAAGGAAAGCACAGAACTTACTACAAATGGCATGTAACATTAATGAAGAGTTTGGTAGGAACATAAAAGAATAAGGAAACAACAACAAACATATATAACCTAGCATGGTAGGTAAGTAGTAACACTTTAACCTCACAGTTGGGAGGATGTGAGTTCAAAATCCCCATCTGGCCATCCAGATTTGGACGTTTGATGGTTTCCCCAAATCATAAAAAAGCCATTATAGTTACTTCAGAAGGCAATAGCCAAATTCCTTCCTGTTCTTTGCCCCCCAATCCTTCCCACCTCTTATGACCTCAATGCCAATGAGGTATAAAGCCAGAATCAAAGAAACTCTACGACAAGTGCCAAAAACATCTAAAACACTATTACTAGTGAATTAGAGGGCTATAATGTCTTTGGAGTTATTATTGAACAACTCTGAGAAGGTTAGAGAGATGTAACTTTGTTAAAGGAAAGAAAGCTGGAAAAGAATTTAAAAAGAGGTGTGAATAAAGCTTAAGATATATATATTCATGAAGAATTTTAAAGCAGTAGAAGTAACTCTGACTAATATAAGTAGAAATTTCTATAGCTGTGCTCAAAAACTGAAAAGGGGGAGGGAATTCATACAATTATAATTAGTAATGGGAAAGAATATATAATAAGCATCTAATATGGTTAAATGCTGCCACGTGGGGGTAGAAAGAGAAATATAAGAGCAGTAACTGTTCTCTGGCAGCCGGAATGAGCAAACTAGGGAATAAGTAACATTCTCAGCTTATTATGAGAGAATTGTGTAGCTTAAAAGAGCATAAAATGACGGACACAGATACGAGGCGTATTCCAAAAGTAAGGTCCGGGGTACAAGATGTCACAGATGATAGGCCTGAATGACGTTTCCCACCTGCAGCGCCATCTACCAACTCCTGGTAAATATGCAGTATTGTTGGCGTGCCACAGTAGCCGTATATCTATTGTTGAGAGCAGTTCGAAATGGCCGCGACAATCGTAGCTCCCGCCAGTTGTGAAGTGCGCGGTGTGATTAGATTTTTGTTGGCAAAAGGATCGTCAGCTGCGGACATCCATCGCGAATTGTGTGTAGTGTATGGACCAAACATAATGAGTGAGAAACAAGTTCGACACTGGTGTGGAGAATTTCAAAGTGGTCGCACAGATGTGCACGATCAACAGCGGAGTGGCAGGCCCAGTATTCGGACCGACGACATCGTCGAGCAAGTTAACCAAAAACTGCGAAGTGATCGGCGTTTGACGATTAGTGGTCTGGCTATGGAATTCCCAAATGTTGCTAGAACCTCAATTTACAGGATTGTCACTGAAGAGCTTGGATATCGGAAGCTTTGTGCGCGGTGGGTGCCAAAACTGCTCACCGCTCAGCACAAAGAGCAACGAATGTATAGCGCACGACAATTTTTGGAGCGCTATAGACAAGATGGAGACAGTTTGTTTTCCCAAATTGTTACCGGAGACGAGACGTGGATAACGTACACCAACGCAGAATCAAAACAACAATCAATGCAGTGGCGCCATTCCGGTTCACCCAAACCAAAAAAGTGTAAGCAATCGCCGTACACGAATCGCAAAATGATGGCTTCCGTGTTTTGGGACGAAAAGGGCGTCCTTTTGATCGAATTCATGGACCGTGGGACAACCATTACAGCTGACGTGTACTGTGCAACGCTCACCAAACTGAGGCGTGCCATCCAAAATCGACGCCGCGGGAAACTGTCGTCTGGCATCATCCTCCTGCACGACAACGCACGCCCGCATACCGCTTCCAAAACCAAAGAGAAGATTCAAGAGTTTCGTTGGGAAATCCTAGACCACCCTGCTTACAGTCCAGATCTTGCACCAAGCGACTATTTTCTCTTCCTGCATTTGAAACGGTGGCTTGGTGGACAACGATTTCAAACCGATGAAGAACTCAAGACGAGCGTTACCAATTGGTTCAGGTCCCAGGCGGCAGACTTTTATGCCGAGGGGTTAAAGAAACTGGTACAGCGTTACAGAAAGTGTATAGATATGAACGGCGATTATGTGGAAAAGTGAACTAGATATGTAGTTACATACTGACGTTAATAAAAACCTTGTATCCTGAACGATGTTTTTATAATGATCAAACGGACCTTACTTTTGGAATACGCCTCGTAATATTAACACAGGTTAAAGTGACAGTTTGCCATACTTGAAAGGAGTTGGGTTGGAAATCTTTGGAAAATGAAAGGTTTCTAAAGAGTGATGAATACAAATGATGCATTAATTGGTGCTGAGACAAAGATCTGTATTGATAGAAGAGACCATAGGAACCATAAGTTAGCATTTGATTTCAGGTAACAGGGAGTTTGAAAATTGTCCTTAATAAGTAAAAGTATCATCTTATACGTTACCAAGATAGATGCTGCATTATGTATTTTGAATTTTGAAAGAGTTTAATGTAAAAATGCTCATAAAGTGCAAGTAGAGGTTTCGATACATAAACTCCATCTCTGTTAATAAAAACATCATACTTATCTCACTTGATTTGGATTTTTAGTTAAATATATTTAAAGCAGTTAAAACTAACTTGGCACTCATTTGTAATGAATGTGAGAAAGTATGTAAAACTTGCTTTAGGCTGATAGTGTCACTGGAACTCCTTGACTACACCTTCATAGTAATTTTTACCATAATAGTATTTGTGAAAATGTCTTGAGAAATTTGAGAATCACTGTTCTCATGAATTAATTCCATTGGTTGATTTCTGCACGTACTGACCTGCTAGTGAGAGTACCTGAAGATTGCGCATTCCACACAGATGCTGCAAGCCAAAGTCTCTCACTTGTGAACACCATCGAAGAAAGAGTGCCGATAGGGACAGCATTGTGGATACGTAGCCAACCCCTATGTCTGTTATATGGACACACCTATCAACAAAAAAGATTGTTAGTGTTACACATATGGATCACCTGTAAAATATTTGACATGATTAAAATCTGTTGAAGGATTTTAACTAGATTCTATACAGAGTTTTCATCTACAAGAACAACAGATCATTTGCTGAAGGTTGTAATGAGAGGATGCATTACGAAAATGAGGGAACCGGTATATAAAAGCTTGGTCAGACCCAGTGGCGTACCTAGGGTGGGGCAGGTAGGGCACGTGCCCCGGGCGCCATTCAAAAGGGAGCGCAAAATTTGAAAAATATTAAACTTAAAAATCAAAAGAAACCAACAATATAATTCATATTCAAATATTCCCGAGCGTGGCATTTGAGCTTTCGTGAACGAGGGATAGGGATTAAGTAAACAGCGACTCGAATAACTTTTTAGTAATCGGAACTCGATCGGTAGGTAGGCCTATACTGCGTGCTCTAATCTGCCCGCGTCTACGCCGGCAGGTTTTGTTCTAAGGATATAATACCAGCCATACTTTCTTCATTGGTTGATTGACGTGGCGCAGTTCTGAATTTTATTTAAATTCCATGTGTCGTGAGCGATCGTCAAGCTACTCGATATAAAAAGTTAAATTATTGTTGAAGACAGCGCTTTGGACATAAATATTTGACATTTTTACGGTAAGTAGTAACAAACATTAATTTAATGAAATTCTATTTTCCGCAGTAGGTAACATGCATGACATAAACATTCGTAAGTCACATGATCTCGAATCGAACTATGGCCATTTACAGTGAAATTCATTTGAATACCATAATAATTAAAACATAAGTGCGTAACACAAGAAAACCTAAACATAATTAGTAGGTACTGTAAAACACATTTTTATGGCTTACCGACTAGTGTAGATACATGGCGTTCAGAGGTTTTGAGTGTGATTGTTTAGTTGTTGTTGTTGTTTTAGGGCGCGTCGTGATTGTTTAGTATTTTTAAGACGCTCTTAATATTCTGACTTGTATATAACAATGTATTTACATACAAGTCAAGCGAGGCAACTAAGAAACTAAGTTTGAGGTAAATCTGGCAATTGAATTTTTACCCACATCTAAAAACTGTATTAGGCTGAAAATTTAGTGTCTTGTAGCAGTCTGGTGACAGTAAAGTATTATGAAGTTAGATTTGGAAAATCTTCGAAACCTGGTGGTTCGTGTAAACTGTTGGAGATAGAAAGTGTTCGCCGAAAAAACTGTTGTTCAGAATCCTGGGCAACTGCCGAAAATATATATATATATACACACAATACATACAGCCTTAGCCGAAGCATTATGAAGTTTACTGTCGTGGTGAGTGGGACACAACACACCACCTTCGTTTTTATTTGAAAAAAACAAAAACAAAACAAGATATAATTATTTGTTTATTTATTTTAAAACCCTCACTCACTTCTCAGTAATACCACCACAATATGAAACATTGGTTTTAATAGAAACAAGTGAATGGATACGAAGCACGGAAAAAACGAAAATTGTAGGAGAAAATAGCACAAAAATCCAGTAATTACTACTGGAAGTTCGACATGTTCTAAGGAGTTGCCTGCATCAACATGTAAAATAAAATCCAAGGCATTCAATACTAATTTAGCACACGACGAGGAGGATATAACTTCAGATAATTCTGAGTGTGACGAGATTAAGAGCAGTGAGGCTGCCCAGAGGCGGCCCTAGCAAGTTTTTGAGGTGGTGCGAGATCTCATCGTGGCGCCCCCAAATGAGCAATCGCTTGTTCGCGATTAAGGTTTCTGTATAGATTCACTTAAGATAAAACACAATTTTTACATCATATTAATATTATGAATGAAAAAGATTATTTGCTTGGATGGTTTTACTGTTTCACGTCGAAACGTCTGAATGGCTAAGGATAAAATTTGGAATAATGTATTGGCTATCTACTTTTATCCCGATTGAAAAAGTTGTTCCCGTGGGATTCAAATACGAATTCGTGTATGAATGCGTTACGAATTCCTCTCGAGCTAAGCGGCGGGCAGAAATAGTCTTTGTGTATTAATAATAACTCAAACCTCAGAAAGATTAGTATAGGATAGCAGCGGTATGAATGAGAAGCAATAACAGTAGAAAAAAACACTGTATGTTTGAAGAAGTTTATTTAAGCTACTATGGCATACACCATGCTCACATTACGTACATGAAAAATTCTCATAGTTCTTAATATTTAAAATAATAAATAAAATAAAAATGAGGAAATAAAATAATAACTAAAAGGCCTAGATTGCAATTTTCCTCGCTTTTGTACTAGGGCAATACTATTTTCCATAGATCTAGAGGCTGCAGGTATCGTCAATAAATTTTGATAAGTTTTAATTTACTGAAACTTCGTTCTTCTTTAGCGACAGTTACAGGTATGGTTAGTAAAATTTGAAGTGCTGTCCACACATTCGCACATACATCCTGCTAATTATTTTATTCCATAAGCTGAACTTGTACAGTATTGGTTCTGCTGATTCAAGCCTCATCAACAATACAGTTTTAGAAAGTTCCTCAACCAATTTACAACCAAATATGTCACATGTTTCTCCGTCAGTTAAACGTATTTCTAAATTTTCACAGAATTATTCCAATTCGGAATTTTCAGGAATTGTTTTGATAATGTGTAAGATCGACATTATTAAATTTGGATAGTTGTCTAAATTGAGCGACCAACGCATTCTCAATTATATCGATCACATGTTGAAACTCGTTCATTGTAAACAATTCTTCCGGATCTATTACTATCTCATCTACGGCCTCGTACACAAAAAAATCTATACTTTCATCGAGATCTGACTGGCTTAGTAATAGTCTGAGAATCAATCTCTCTGTTATCAGAGAGCGGATGAATAACCTCGGTATTCTTTCTCAGATTCCGAGCTGTTTCCCAGCAATTGTGAAGTATTTCATAAATCTAAATTCAGCCTTGTTTACAATATTTACTTGAAACAATGTATTATACCAAATCACCATTGTAACTATGAACTCAAATTGTTCCATAATCTGGCTCGGGGACAAGGCCTCTGTTGCTGCAACTGAATAATTCGTTTCCAGAAGGGCGTCGTGAACTGAAAAGTAGTGATAACGAACTGTAGCGATGCTAGAAACTCCCCAAACGAGTTTCGAAGATTTATTTGGCGATAGTCGTAAGTGCTTGGATACCGCTTCCCTTCGCTTTGTTGATCAAGCGAATAGAACAAATATTCTTTAATGAAATCCGGACACTGAAACCGATATAAATGTTTTGGAGGCACCTGCTATGTATTACCAAATTTAATGACACTTATGTGGGTTAAGAAATGCTCGAAGATATTTGTTCAGAATTCTGTTTTGGACACCTTTGTTTCCTCCTGATGTATTGGATCCTCTATCATATCTTTGGCCTTGACAATCGTTCATATCCAAATCGCATAGTATCATTACTAAACAGGCCAGGGAGTCCAGCTCCTAAGTCCCGAAGAGTTACTTTCCGGCTTGTAAGCAACGAAACACGCACTTGGACTTGCTCTTGAGGGAGCGTCCATAAACTGCGTGACTCGGTCTAGGAAAAACCGGGGGGTTGTTTGGAAAGCTACGCAGGGCTACGTGGGGGGAGAGGGGGTTTCAGAGCCAAGCCACGTAACTTTCTATTCATATTATTTGTCACAGTTAAAATAAGCTGCAGAACACACAAACAGCATGTGAATATTTATTTCCGTATGTAATTTATGATAGTCTGTCAAGAGAAAACAGTAAAAAAATGTCTTCTGGAATTAACAAGGGGGATAGCTACGTGCCATCCAGAGGGAGGGGAAGTAGAGGCAAAAGCTTCGTCGGCTACTTGGGGGAAGAGGATTTCACAGAAGGCCAAAATGGAGTTACGTGGATCATCATAGACTCTCCCTTATTACAGTCAACAAAAGTAATGTTAAAGAATTTTCGACTTGACTGACACCAGGAGTTCAAATCAGTTAGCTGGCATATCCATAGCCAAATTTTATAACGAACTTTATTTGTTTTGAATATATTTTTCAAAATAATAGACATTAGTTTCCTTATTAGTAATAAGCCGGATATGCTCCATCATCCCAGGGTCATATATTCACAGCAGTTGCAATATACCCAAGAAATTAACATTATTAGAAGTATTTAGTGTTTTAGATCCAAAGCTTCTTCTGAACAAAAAATTATGTTAAAAAGAATATTTGGACACCATTCATTCGAGGATAGCAGCGCACTGTTATTTTTTGTCTTCAATCTGCATTTACCAATGCTTGTGTATTAGACTGAAGTTCTTTAATCAAATCAATGCTTGTGTTCAACTGAGCATGGTGTACTGGAGATTTGAAGTTTCGTGAGTTTTGAGACGCTTTGATAAGTAGCTCCAGTCATGTACTTCTTTTCCCAAATAAAAGTGAGATCTTATGTTGAATAAACAGAAAAAAAAATACTTTATCTGAATATTTAGAATAAAGAAGACATCTTCTTTTATAAGTTTCTCCATTTGGCATTACTCTTCAAAAGTGCGTAGCCTACTTGAAAAAATGACGTCCATTACATTTTCTTGGATTTTTCCGTTGCTCGAATAAATATTTCATCTCTGGCTGCAGAGTCAATGAGCGACGATTTTGAAAAATCTTTATTTGCAGGGGACGGTGGTAGTATGTCTGGTATACCCCATTCTGTAATATTTCGAACTGCAGACGACGTACCAGCCATCGTTAAATCTGCTCTATATCTTCTATTAAATAGGTTTTCTTCCGTTGCATGTTGAACTAGTACCGGTGACGACGATTCAGATGACTTCTCAACTGTAAAAAATTTTACGAGCATTTTTGAAGACTTCTCAGTTTCGCGTTGGTTTTGTTTTATTTTTAAGTATTGTGCGCCAGATAGTTTTTTGTAGGTAGCGACTTGTCTTTAAAAGACACATTATGCTTTGCAAATATTTACGATACCAACGTTAATTGTAATCAATCTAATATGTTGGAAAAAGATTAGTATGTTGAATCTCGGCCCATGAACATGTACCCGCATGCGAATGAACTCCAAGACTACAGCCCAAAAAGAAGGAAGAAGGTGCGGGAAACGCGGCGCGGCACCGGAGAGTGCAAACTATGGGACGAGTTATGATTTTCTTGATTCGAGTGACTCGAGCTTACTCGAGTCGCAACTCAAGTTGAATCGATTCTATAATTACATACGACTATGCTTTAAGCTGAACCTCTTACGTTTATAAATTCTGGATAATTATTGTGTTAAAATAATATGCGAATAGCAGGCTTGGTTATTATAGAATTTATTTTTTGCTCAAACGATCTATCGCTGCATTTTCGGCGCCCCCCCATATGACGGCGCCCGGTGCGGTCGCACCGCTCGCACCGCCCTAGGGCCGCCCCTGAGGCTGCCATCACTAAGGCTACTGAAGAATTTGAATAAAAAATTAGTAATTAATAGTTGAAAACGTTGGTGGGGGTCATATGGTGGATGATGTAGAAAATCCAATTAATGTCATACAAAAAAAGCATGATATCGGACTTCCACACTTTGATAAGATAACCGGGAAATCAGTTCTGCCAGATGGTATGAAAACAGAAATAATTTAAATGGTTTCAAAATACTGAGGATCCTTTCCTGCCTAAAAACAGCCTCTGTATGAAAAAAAGATGTTTAAGAAGACACTCGGAAATAGCAGTGAAGAAGTGACTCGCTCATGGAGAGTCTATTCTCTTTCTAAAAATATGTTTTTTAAAAAAATTTGTTTTTCAATCCATTCACAATTAGATAATCTATCTCCATTAGTGCACCAAGATGAATTTGCCCACAGAAAGGCATCTTAATGGCTCATTGTCCATAAAAATGCGAAGAATCATCATGAGTTTTTCACCCAATGGAAAGAAATCGAAAGAAATTTTGCAGCAAATAGAGGGATTATTGACGCTGAACTTCAGATCCAGATCGAGACAGAAAAACAGAACCGAGCATGGTGGTGTAACGGTTAGCGTTCTCGCCTCGCATTCGGGAGGACGGCGGTTCGAATCCCCGTCCGGGCATCCAGATTTGGGTTTTCCATGGTTTTACAAATCACTCCAGGCAAATGCTGGGATGCTTCCTCTAAAAGGCCATACCCGAATTCCTTCCCATTCCTTCCTCCCCCCCCCCCCAATCCTTTCCCGTATCTAAAGACCTCGCTCTTAAAAGACGCTAAGCAGTTTAAAAAAAAAAGCACAAGTGGCGTAATGTATTAAAGAAAATCCGTCACTGCATCAAATTTCTTGCCACTGAAAACATTAGGCATCTTTCTATACTGTTGAGAACAGAATGTATTTTATTCTTGTGAAATTTAGAGATTTTAACACCGATTTGGGACTTTGAAAATGGTTTAAGCTGTATTTGTGAGTTGCCACTGAAACTTGAGAATTGTAGAGACTTTGGAAAAAAAAATATAAAAGCTTACTATTAAATGTCATTGGAATAATAAGATTTTGATTTTTCTATTAAGTTTCAATATTCTTGATTCAGATCTATTATCTGATAGCTAGGAAGAAAAACTGACACCTATACAGAAAAATTCCCATATTGCTAAAAGCTTGATGATCAGTGCACATGGTTTTCTTTTCAATTAATGATTTCCAAGTCAGCTCAAAAAGTAATGAGCAAATTTAAAGGAAATGTCTGATTTTACAGCTTCTTATTTTACAATTAAAAATTTTGTGATTTTATGTTACAGCTACCAGTATCATTTTTAATAGATTTCTGAGTGTTAAGTAAACCCTTATGGAATCACTTGTTTATCGTTTGTCTGTCAGACCCTCATAACTTATGAACCCTTTAACACAGAACTTTGTAATATGACACCACTTTAGTTCTCACTAACCATTACCAGAAAAAAGGATATCCTTTAGATAATCTTCAAAGCAAAAGTATCATTCCTCTCCACCCAATTTATGATTATAAGGAGGGATAGGAACTGCTTGTTGAAGTCGTAAAATTTAAATACCTTGGCATAACAGTTGATAACAAACTCAAGTGGGCAGGACACATTGGACAGGTAGTAGGAAATTGTTTCAAAATCCTTCATTTTTTGGAGAGAGTGATGCAGGGATGTATCAGGGAAGTGAGGGAATTGGGTTAAAAAACTTTTCTCAAACCATTGCTTAAATATGGTGGTGTAGCACGGGACCCATGTTTTGGGTATCAAATACAGGAGTTGAGGGGAAAGGTTGAAAGAAAGGCTACTAGATTTGTCTCAGGAAATTACCGCAAAACAAAATTAGTAACTGGTACTATAAGAGCTCATATGGGATTCACTGGAAGGCAAGAGGATGGCGAAGAGAGTTGTGGGAGTGTACAAGGCGTATATTGGTGATGAGGTGTGGAAATATATTGAAGGACAAATTAAGAGAGGTGTATGGAAGGGTAAAGATGACTATGATCACAAACTGACACTTGATTTCAGGAGCAAGTGTATGATAAATTTTCATAGATAATGGTGTCAGGGATCGGAATAAATTGCGAAGAGAAATTCTGAACAATTTACCAAAAACTATGAAAGAATTTACAGATGAAATTCATAGAGGGTAAAAGTGGGTGGGTACAAAATTGGGGAAAAATTGTGTGTAGTGAATCCCAATTAAATTAAATAAGTAATTATTTCAAAATCATTGACATGAAAATTCTTCCTTTCTTTCACAGTGATATGTAGCCTGATCCGAGCGCACGGCATTTTACCCGCCAAATCGAGTCAACGGTGGCTCTGTCTTCATTCCTTTTTCCTCGAAGCGATTCAGGCCATTTTTATAACATATATTCTGTTTGTATGGCGCTACATGCCTCAAATTTCTATAATGCACACATCCCAGCAAGCTTAACTAACGCAATACATTTTGTTTTATTCCAGTTTCTACTTTGGATATTATTCACGGAAAAAAGTATCAATACTTCTTGGTACTTTTCTTGTGATACCGATTCTTTTGTACTCGATACTTTTCACACGATACTTTTACTCATATCAGTACTTTTTGGAAGGTATCGGTACCAAAATGATGCCGGAAAAACTAGTTGCAATACTACAAAGCCACGAAAAGAAAAAATATTGCTACAACAGACATGGCCGTATGATGTATGGTCCCCTAGACAAGAATAGGTAGGTACGTACATCTCAAGACGAGAAATGTGACGTCTCTCTATGCTGGTAGCATTAACGTTTTTAGAACTTAAAAATGACATGCGAACAACCGGTAGCTTTTGACATTTCTATAGGGTTGGGTTTTTTTCCAAAAGGGAGAGGAGTCTCGAACTCTAAAACTTAGGAATTAGGTAATAGGTTACATAATCTTTGGTTGGCAATGTTGCTTGCTTGGTTTATTTGGAGTGTATGTGAAGCTGTGTACTGGAATCGTGCAACGGTCAACGTTGTTGTAATTGCAACTGTGAATTATCTATAAGTTATTCCTTTATTATTTTATAATAATACTTGTAAATGGAAGTTCATACAAAACAAAAAAGCAAAAGTCGTAATCTGGCTGCTGTTTAAAGGCTACTTCGGATAATGAAAATGATGAAGTGAGCCTTTATTTGGCATAATTTACCCAAAACGTTGAAAAAAATTTGTAGAGGGCAAAAGCAGGTTGGTACAGGAAATGGGGAAAAATGGTTGTTCAGGAAAATTGCCACGGGAGAGTGCGCTTTCATCGTAATTAAAATTAAATTAAACACCAGTGTCACATTTCTCGAATGAGGAGCAATGGGAAGATAATATGATAGTAGCATTCGCTTACTTGTTTAACGTATCACATACAAGAGTTGGAGAAGTGCAAAAAAGGGCTACTAGATTTGTTTCTGGAAATTACCGCAGAATGCAGTCAGTAACAGATATGATAAAACAGCTGGAATGGGATTCATTGGAAGACAGGAGGAGGATGAAGAGGGTCATGGGAGTGCACAAGTCGTATACTGGTGATGAGGCATGGAAAGATATTGGTGTAAGAATTAAAAGTAATGCTTGAAAGGGAAAAGATGACCATGACCACAAGCTGGCACTCGATTTCAGGCACAAGGGTGTAGGAAGATTCTCTTTTGTAGGTAAGGGTATAAGGGATTGGAATAAGTTACCAAGATAAATGATGAATAATTTACCAGAAACATTGAAAGAATTTAAAGCTAAAATTTGCAGAGGGTAAATGTAGGTGGGTGCAGGAAAGTGATAAGATGGGTGTGTAGGGAAATTGCCACCGGAGCATGCGCTCCATCGCAATTTAATTAATTAAATAAAAGTCAAAGACAAGAAACAGATAACCATCGAAACGATTGAATAATTCACTGTTTCTAGGTGATTGTACGAACGAAGAGTAAGAAACATAAGATAGTATGTATTTTAGTTACTAACTGCCACAGTTTAATGAGTCGTTGCATTTTGCTGTTGATTTGAATTATATATCAAATAAAAATTAACTTTTTTTTAGATTTATACATACATTTTTATACATAGTAGGAGTAATCACGCACGTTAGATGTGATTAGAAGCGGTGGGTCAACAATACAGGGTGGTCAGAAATTCACTCATCGGCGGGTAAGGGCAGTGTTCGGGACGTTGCACTAACGAAATAAATACAAAAAAAATCTAGTAAAAGTCGTACCGTTTTTGAGTTATTCGCAGCTAAAGTTGGCCAATAAGAGCGCTGCGCGGGCGAATGCAAACAGCCTTCCACAGGCGCTGTTGCCAAGCGTACTCGAGGCATGCGACCGCCAAAGAAAACGAAAAGAAAAAATCTCTTCGGAAATGGGGATCGAACCCGCAACCTTCAGAGTGAGAGTTTGCCGTCTAGTGTTGCCCAAAATCGGTCTTGGTCTTGCATTTTTGCAAGACCAAGACCAAGACCAGGTGTATTGATGCAAGACCAAGACCGGCCAAGTCTGGTCTTGTTCTTGCATTTGGGCAACACTAGTGTTGCCCAAAATCGGTCTTGGTCTTGCATTTTTGCAAGACCAAGACCAAGACCAGGTGTATTGATGCAAGACCAAGACCGGCCAAGTCTGGTCTTGTTCTTGCATTTGGGCAACACTATTGCCGTCTTACTGACTGCGCTGCCAATCCACTAGAATTTCCTTGTTTTTAGAAGCCACTAGGGCGGACTGTTTGTTCGTAATCGGAATTGATCGGTAATCCGCGACATTTTTCGGGAAGTCGGTGGTGGGGCTAGAGTATTCTTTTTTATGGGAATTGTTTTTTAATTAGTTGATCTGATTGTTAGATTAATCTTTAATTTTTGTACAAAAATCGTTTAGTTACTGGCACAAAAAAAAAATCTGCAAACTTAATTTATTCGCTGTAAAGAAGCTTCTTTTATTCCATGTAATCGTATTTCACTAGATTTCGATCACAACATTTTTATTGATTAACGTGAATATCCTTGCTACTATTTTGCAACAATAAAACAAAAAAAACAATAAACTTTTGGACAAAAGAACATTAAACCCATTCTAGCGTTTGTAACGTAACTTTCTCTGCCGCAAAAAGTCTGTTCTTATTCAAACAAGTTGTACATTTTGGTAACGTGCATCAACTCGCTAACGCGCGGCAAGCCGCAAAAAGTAAACAAGCTGTTACTCATTGAAAGCCCTTTTGTCACTGATACAAAACAAAATTACTGTACAGTAGTTTCATTTCCAACTTGACGTTATCAGTCGCAACATTGAAAGCCAACACGGATTTACTTACAATAAGCGTCAACCCGCAACAGTAACCGTAGTAAAAATGTATCCCAATAAACAACAATAACAAAAAAATACGGGTCCTTACATTTTACAGCAACTACTCAAAATGTCCTCCCTCAACTGCAATACCGGCACGACAACGCTGAGTTATTGAATTTGCGAGTAACTTTCTCTAATTTCATCAAAAGCTAGAATTATCCTAGCCAAAAGTTCTTCCTCTGTTTCTACTTCAGTCACATAAACAATGGCCTTGACAGCTCCCCAGAGATAAAAATCCAATGGGTTGTTGTCTGGCGACCGAGCTGGCCAGTGAATTGGGCCTCCTCGAGCAATCCACCTCTTAGGATACAATGCATCTAAGTGTTGACGTACCGGTACTGCAAAATGCGGCGGCGCGCCTTCATGTTGAAACCACATGTCATTACGAATTACCAAAGGAACGTCTTCTAAGTACAACAGAAGGACGTTTTCATGAAATGCTAAATAAGAAGCGCCATTTTAACGTTGCGGAAGTAGAACACGGCCTAGTATAAACTCGCCCAAAATACCCGCCCAAATGTTAACACTAAATTTGTGTTGGTATGACTTGACAAAAATTGCGTACGGATTTTCGAAATCCCAGATGTGGCTGTTTCGGCTATTAAAACACTTCTCCCTGGTATAGCACGCCTTATCCGTCCACAGCACCTTCCTCTCAAAGTTTGGATAATCGTTACAGTGCTGCAGGTACCACTGTGAAAACTGAACTCGAAGTGGAAAATCGTCTTCCTCCAAAACTTGAACCTTTTGAAAGTGAAAGGGATGTAACCCTTCGTCGTGAAGGACATCCGAAACAGTGGCATGTGAGGCCTGGTAATTAAAAAACAACAAAAATGACCCTATTGAAAGGCTGCATTTAAATGGAGAATTTGAGGGATCACTTAGACTGGACGTATCTGCAATGCGTTGGCAATGACCCTAGAGCTTGTCCTCGGATTATCAGCAATCATTTCCAGGACATTGTCTTCAAATCCTACACTCCGCCTGAACCGATTTCGTCCGGCGTCGGGCCTGTGGACAACAATACTTCCCGTCTCCCTCAACCTTCTGTCAACCAACACAAAAGTGTTGGCCGATGGAATCACACAGTTAGGAAATCGAGTCGTGTAAATCTTAACTGCTTTGGCCCTGTTTTGTCCAGCAGCGCCATACGCCAAATGCATATCGGCGTACTCTTCAAACGAAAATTGATGACGTTGCATGATGACAGTATCTTTGTCAGTAAGTTGCGTTCGACTGCGAGACTTCTTCTGGCATGGTCCTTTAGAACCACCACCGACTTCCTGCCCTAGTGGCTTCTAAAAACAATGAAATTCTAGTGCCTTGGCAGCGTAGTCGCTAAGACGGCAAACTCTCAATCTGCAGGTTGTGGGTTCGATCCCCCCTTCCGAAGAGAATTTTTCTTTTCGTTTTCTGTGGCGGTCGCATACCTCGAATACGCTTGGCAACTCCGCCGGTGGAAGGCTGTTTGAATTCGCCCGCGCAGCGCTCTTATTGGCCAACTTTAGCTGCGAATAACTCAAAAACGGTACGACTTTTACTAGATTTTTTTTTGTATTTATTTCGTTAGTGCAACGTCCCGAACACTGCCCTTACCCGCCGATGAGTGAATTCCTGACCACCCTGTATATTGAATCGTCATGTAACACGGCCCGTGATGAGTTTACAATAACTGAACGGTTTAGGTTGTATTTAGCCTGGACCACAGTAATAGCGACAGGTAGGACATATAATTAAGTCACCCGTTAATTGAGTGCCACATTTACGTTTAAAAGTGTGCTCCAGGCTTCATTCTCCACATACGATAACTCAAGTGCTACAGTTTATTTAAAGTGTAGTCTTGTGTAGTTTTTAGCATCCAAAATTATTACTGCGGTCCATGCTACATTACAACCTAAACGGTTCAGTTGCAAACTCATAACGGGCCGGATACATGACTATTCAATACCTTGTTTACCCGCCGCTCACTAATCGCGTCTATTGGGCATGAATTTCATCATCATAAAAAATGTTGGCCAATTTAGCTACAAGGTCTAAAATTTGAAATTAACATTTAAAAAAAATCTCAACGCAATGAGTGATTGAAAAATATCATATTAGGCCTAACTAACCCCAAAGTCCGTCAAAAATGACGGGTTTAACGGAGTGTTATGGTAGTTTATTTCTCTCCAGTTGCTTAACTAAATAGAATTGTTAAAAAAAAAAGCTCATTGTAGTTTATGGTCCCTTGCGCTGTAGCAAAAAGCTTCAGTTGTCAACTTCATCCAGGTTGCATTTCAGCCTAACAATAATCTCCGCAAATATTGCCGCTAGAAAAGCAACGTTTCAATCACACGCGAATTAATACATTCGCTGTATCGCATGTCAGTGTCATTATGCATCGTGAGATAAACTTGATCCCAAATCTTAACAAGTTCTTATTACCTGTGATGAAGATCGATATTTTAACTGCTGAGACAGCTTACATCGGCTGAAATAATGACGCAAGTGGAAACGAAGGATGCTAAACATAAATCTTAACAAAAACGCTATACTACGTAATATTTAATTGTGGTTTACGCCACATATATCGCGATCAATTTGGAACTTCTTTCATTCAATCCATGTAATGAATAGAGTGAAAAAAAGTCAACTGATACTTAATATGCCAATTTAAACAAAATACATAGTTTTCTTTCAGTGTTCTGACAAGTCATATCTTAGCAATTGATTAACTAAATAGAATTGTTATAAAATAAAATTCAGTGTAATTGCTCGTGCCTTGCGCTGCAGCAAAAGGTTTCCGTTTCCATCCGGGTCCAGGTTGCATTTAAACCCAACTACATACTACGCTAAACTTGTCGCCATAAGAACAATACTTCAGTCTCATACATATTAAAGCGCCCCACACACTTACAGTTTGTCTGAAGGCACTGGACTGTCAGTTTATCGTAGTTGGACACACACATACAGTCGATATTAAGATCGTAGACTGCAGGTATTGCGTAACTGTCAGTGTGTGGATTGTTGAGATCGGGGTCTGAACTGCCAGCAGTCCACAGTTAACAATCTTTGAAGTTTACGATCTCAAGGCCAAAACGGACACACACGCGCAGTTCGACTGCAGTCACCGCGCCTGACAGATACGAGTTATTCTGTGCCTGACGACAGGCCACAGATCTTTCGCGCTGTTTAATCTGTTTTGGACTGTCAGGAAAATGGACAACAAACCGAAATCATTTCATCATTTACTGAATTATATCGGCAATTTCCATGTTTGTGGAAGGTAAAAGATGAATCATGTGCAAATAAAAAAAAGATTCAGAGGCTTCAGAACTGTCATAGTTTTTGATGTTTTAAAAAAATGCAATAACTAACTGTATATGGAATTGAGCGTATTCTGTCTATATTTTGGCTATAAGTTACATTTTCTATATATTTCTATCTTTTCCGTGGTTTATTATAATATAAAAAGTTACTGAACAATAAACAAAATAAAAATTTTCTTACCTGTATGTAAAAATCCATGAGAGTCTGGTAAATAAATTTGCCAGTTTCTGATATTATCGTATCAAGTGCTAGTGATGAAATTCTCGAAAGAAACTTTAAATCTTCAAAAGTCTGACCCGTAGCCAAAAATCTCAAGGTGAATATCGGTCTTTCTTCTGCAGTAGTTGCTTGGCACATTCGGGTGTCTGCCTTTGTGATGAAACTAAACTTAACAGTTCATTGAAATTTTCGTCACACATTCACAATTAATTAAGTCATCCGTATTTGATTGTCGTAGTTCACGCAACAATGTCATGTGAGAACAGTGGCGTAGCTAGGTCAACAAGGGCCCCGGTGCAAAAAAAATATTTTGGGCCCCTAGGCCATACGGGCGACCTGTTTTTGCTTTGTGTGCTGGTAGGGGCCCCCTGAACTAAGGATGGGGGCCCTTGAATTGTTCTTTAGGGGCCCCTTGAATTGTTCTTTAGGGGCCCCTGAGCAGTGGTTGGGACTCCCCCTGAGCAGCGAGGGCCCTTAGCGAGGGCTCGTGGGCCCTCTAAACTGCGCTTAGGGGCCCCTTGAGGTATGCTTGGGGGCCCCCTGAGCGTGAGGGTCCCGGTGCACTGCACCGCCTAGCCCCATAGTAGCTACGCCCCTATGTGGGAACGAATACTCCTTTCTTGCAACCACTCTTTCATCCAAAACCCCTTTTTGCGTCCCGGTGTTGAGAATAATAACATATTATTCAAGATCGCAATCGCACCACGTTTTCTTCGTAATAAAATGCGACCAATTATGAACGTGAATTATGTTAATGAAACAGTGAATTTGAAACGAACAACTGCACTGCATCCGCGCGAGTTCAAACGACAGTCTACTGGACTGAAGTTAAAAATCTTCAGTCCACTGGCCTGAAGTTCACGAACTCTAGTGAGTGGACAGCACACAGTCCATGGCCTGTACAGACCACAGCCTACAGCCTACAGGCAGTTGTCGTTTATGTGTGTGGTGCTTTGAGATTTCTTAGTCACAGGCATCGGCCTGCAGTTCGTCTGTAAGTGTGTGGGGCGCTTAATACATTTACTGTATCGCATTTTAGTGGCAATAATGCATCGCGATATAAAATTTGATCAAAAACCTTCAAGGGTTTTTACAACTTTCTTTTTTGTTATCTGCGATTCATACCAATATTACAATGTTTGAATGGCTGACGCAGTTACATGTTGCTGAAATAATTGCCTCAGTAACATTGCTCAGTGAAAGCAAAGGAAATTAAAATAAATCTTATACACTTACATTATACCACATAATATTTGTTTTAATTGTAGTGTAGGCTGCACAGATTGCGATCTATTTCCGTTCAAACAATTTAATAATTTCAATAATAGGACACAGTTTAAATTATTTTATAAAAAACTAAATTATTCATGCCCTCTGCTGCAGCTTCAAATGCCGGTTGTACTGTCGCTAACACTGACGCTCGAAACTTAAAGCTTTTATCTTACATATCTATGGACAAAGAATTTAAAGAATACTTCTATAGCGGTATATCAAAAGAATATTACGTAAATATACGCATCTAATGATTGATATGTCGATTTAAACGCAATACATACTTTTATTTCAGTGTTCTGTTAGTTAATTTATTCGTGAATGCTTCGAAATGTTATTAAATAACGTGCATAACCAAGAACAATGGCGTAAAGCGTGACGTCATGGCGTGACAAATGACGCCATAGAGGACCAGTTACTTATTATAATATTAGATGATACTTTTCTTTCGATACTTCAAGCTAGTGTTGCCCAAATGCAAGAACAAGACCAGACTTGGCCGGTCTTGGTCTTGCATCAATACACCTGGTCTTGGTCTTGGTCTTGCAAAAATGCAAGACCAAGACCGATTTTGGGCAACACTAGTGTTGCCCAAATGCAAGAACAAGACCAGACTTGGCCGGTCTTGGTCTTGCATCAATACACCTGGTCTTGGTCTTGGTCTTGCAAAAATGCAAGACCAAGACCGATTTTGGGCAACACTACTTCAAGCTATCGATACTCTATTCAATACTGCAGTGAATACGATATTTTTTTTTTATCAGTACAGTATCGATACTTTTATTCGAAACCATGTCTTTATGTACGAGTTACATAACAGTTACATTCTTTGCGATAATCCAAAATGTATTTCACATCATAAAAAACTTTATATGATAATTAGATAATTAGAGGCGGGCGAGGCCTAGTGAGAAGAAACAGGAGGGAACTCGGCCATGACCTTATGAAAGAACCATCCCGGCATTCGTCTGGAGTGATTTTGGGAAACCAGGAAAAACCGTCAACAGGATAGCATGACACGAATTTTAACAAATTCAGGCTACAGCATTACCACTCACCCACCATGTTTGGTAGATATTATCTTTAGATAATCTTCATGGGTATCAACTGAAAGCTGGCAAATCTCCGTCTGTTAAAATGTTTACAGGAAAAACTACAGAGATCTTTCTGGAGTTTATGGTCTTTGTAAAATAACGAAATGAGTGATTTTGGCATATTTCATACTTCATCAATATCTGATTTCAACAAAAAATCATTTGCCTCCTTTGAATTGAATAATAAATATATCGTGAAAATACTTTTCTCAAAATTTTCAAAATTTTCCAAGACTTACAATAATTTTTTTCATCTGTAATTTTTGTGTCTGATTTACATGATCTATTTGAAAGACAATTTCGCAAAACCTTTAATGAACTGTCTTCTAACCTAAATGGCTATTGATTTTAGTTATTTTCAGTTTTTTACTGAAATAAATTTAATTACAATCTGCGTACGGAACCATAAGTGCGTGACAGTAAATCATATTTAACAATTTAGCCCTTTGCAGCTCAGAGGCAGATAGGTCTGAAGAACTGGTATAAGGAACAGGGAGCCAATCAGTGATGACCATTATGGAGTGAGTTCAGAAAAAACGCATAGAAACAGAAATCTGGATTTTCAGAACTGGTATCGAACGTGAGTAATGTCATTTTGTGAAGGAATTTTTTTTGGTGCCTCTGTGACACCAGATGAGTATTCATATTTGACTCATCTGAAATTGAGCTGTCTATTAACGTATTTTATTTCTTTCAGTCGTTGATATTATTTTAAATTGCATCAAGAATGAAAAACGTTTATTTTCAAACAAGGGAATTATTACAATGTAATTAGAACCGTCAGATACGGATTATGAAGAACAAAATCAAAAAATCTGATCATCTAAAGAAAACACTAATGTTTTGTTACAAAATTTCATTCAACCCTGAGTTATAGTGGTCATAAAAGATCACACACTTTGTGTTTAAAATCATCAAAATTGCTTGATGGAATCCGAAAAATGAAGATACATTGAAATATCGGAATCTAAATTTCCCGTCCCTAGTTCTGCGCTTTCCGTACACCATGGTGGAGCTTAAAGCGGTTGCACCAGCTGTGCATTGGCGACCACACACTGGGCAACGAACCGCAAATTTCCTGTCCGATGAGAACGCTAATGTGTTCATCGACCTACGGAAACCGACCATTTGTTGGCGATGTACGCTTGATCGGATATTGGAGAAAATTTCATTTATTCCCAGAGGGTTGGACGATTAGTTGATACGGACGTCATTAAATTCGGGTTCCAGTAATTCATTATTACTTGCGAACTAGTCTAACAAAGGCATAACAGCGAGTAACAAGGCAACATGAAGCAGGTTCATTGTGGTCAGCTAGGTTAGCGCCCGGAAACAATAAACTGGTCGTCTTCGGGTCGTAAGTTTTAATAGGCCCTAAGGAAGTGACCATTCTAACTCTAGGTTATACCTATAAATTCGTAATAATTTTAATATGAACTCAGATAACAGGTTAGATGAAGCAATGTGATTCTATTAATCAAGAGAATCACTGAAATTTGAAACTGATTATAGGCAGACATGCCGAGAACCTCTATTTTTGTTTTAAAAAGACTGTGTAAAGATTTGTTGACTTAAAGCAACAATGTTTTCTTCTTTATCTCCTGTGTAGAGTAGGAGGGCACCCAGTAATTACAATAATAAAAGAAAATTTTGAGTCAGAATTTCCACACAGACCAAGTCGTTTAATACTGCTCCCGGCATGAGACATGACTTTGGACATAAATTTGTTACCGGTGACAATATTAAAAATGACACGGAAGTGTCTCTTTTACTCCAAACTTACAGACTCCAGATTGAATTGTAGTTTGTTGCTTGCGCTTTTACTATTACAGTACTATTTACAGTACTCTTCCATGCCATGAATTATGTGGAAAATTTTCGTAAAATTAACAAAACTAGTGACATCAATAATGGTGAACAGTTTGAAATAGTTTGCCATTACTGTTTAATGAAAGATACTGGTAATTTTTTTTTTTTTTTAAAAAAAAGTTTTTCTGAAACTTCAAATTTATAAGTTTTTTTTCGAACGCTCGATCGAATGAGATTTAAACAAACGTAGAGAGAGGTTGTAAAATGAAACACAGCCAACCTGTTGCAATATTCATTGAATTTATTGTTTACCGGTTTCGACCCGCCTTAAGGGAGTCTTCTTCAGAACCTGTGGATATTGTACATTATTAGTGCATCTGATGTTAAGCTTGGAGTTATATACATGAAAATTTGTGCATACTCACTTGTTAAAAAGTATTACATAAATCTAAAAACTCTTCTTAATAAAATAGTACATTTTGTACTAAAGTTACACATTAAAATATATTTTATAGCTATCCATCCGGCAGCCAACGTGTTTCACAGTGCCAGCGTCACATCTAACCTAGGGCGGCAGCTTACTGCCGACTAGCCTGTACGTTGCGGCGGTAACTAGTTTAATGGCAGATGACACAAATTTTCATGTATATAACTCCAAGCTTAACATCAGATGCACTAATAATGTACAATATCCACAGGTTCTGAAGAAGACTCCCTTAAGGCGGGTCGAAACCGGTAAACAATAAATTCAATGAATATTGCAACAGGTTGGCTGTGTTTCATTTTATAATTGAAGAAATACCGTTGCTGTTGATGCTGCCATGCTCAAGGTAAAGAGAGGTGTTTATAAAAAATGTACTCGTTATAACAAAAAAAAAAAAGTATTTCTTATGAATGTGCCTGAATAATGTTTTGTATTCATGAAAACTGTTGAAGAGAAAGAACAGTGTATATTATTATTTCTCAATCGAAACAACCGTTTTCTCTGCCATTTAATACACTACCTAATTACCTGTATAAATTACCATTGCCTTCAACCATTCATACATACAGAACAATTCTAGAGAAAAGAAACCATCAATGAACAATTTCGAATTATTCTATACAATAAATCAATGTCCGGATTTCATTATCAGTGGAATGTGACTTTGGATAAACTGTTGATCTAATATTGCGAATCAAATGGCGCCATGTGTAGATGGCATCTGTACCAGAGTTTAAAATTCGCGATTTGGTGCTTAATGAGGGCGTTAGTTATTCGTGGTGCCGTTGAGGGAATATTGAGCGTTTTTGTGATGTTACTATTGTCGTTTAACGTTTAACGTTAATCGATATGTGTTTCAAAACATGAAACACATATCGATATCACTTGCATACCAGTCGCTGTCAGCTGATTAGTGAACATTAGTGTAGGAGCAGAGGTATTAGCGAATAAATCTCCTTAGCCCGATTTGAGTGTAACGTGCTTGGAGAGAGAAAACGTACCTTCCGATTGCAGTTCGCGGGTTAGCTACTCGATCTCAGAAACAGCTGATCAAAAAATGAAACGGGAAAAAATAACTTTCGTTTGTTTTGATTAGTGTTTGAATGCGTGGACTCTCTAATTAATTTTATCGAGGACTACCGATAGCTATGAGTTGCCAGTGGATGTTATAATCGTCATTACTATTCCTCGAAAATCCTCTCATATTTGAGAAATGAATCTATTACACGCCCCCCCCTTTTCCTTCCGCAAAGCAATTTATCTATCCATCTGCTTATATTATACGAGCATTTTTGCGTTTAATTCTGTTACTGTATGCTGCATAGGATTTAGCAAGTCATCCCGTCACTTATTAGTGACTTCCATAGCTACAAAAGAATATTTCCGTATCACCTAATGCCTGAAATGGCAGTTTTGAGGTCAAACCCGTCCTCTAATATCTACCCAGGTCTTTAGCCAACGAATGCCTGATCCCTACCAACTATTCACTATGACAACTTTCTGTCTGGTAATGAAGTTCCTTAGTTAACTCCGTTCCAAAATTCGATACATCGGAATTTCCACAGACAAATATGGCATCCCTCCTTAACACATTTTTCATCTTTTGTGTTATAACCCGCAACATGTACTCAAGCACCTGTCAGGTTTTGCTGTCAAATTTCGTTACATTTCTAATAAATTCCCTCTGCATTAGATCATTGCGGCCAAACTGTAACATCGGAAAGACGGTGATTCTAGCCACAATTCCGATAGCAATATACGAGTTGCTTTCTTGTTCTTAAGCAGTAAGGTATGAGTGAAACAGGATAGCGACAGAATGTAATTTAAACTGGCCCTGATTGTTCCTCAGAGAACTAATATTTCCAAAAATTCTAACAGAGAATCATTCTGCGCTCATTAAATGACTATGATTGTGAGCTCCCAAAACCCGGGAGCGTCCATAAACTACGTGGCAGCAATTCTGGGTCTTTTGAACCCCCTCCCCTCCCCCACGTAATCTGACCTGGCTTTTGTCCCCCACCCCTTTCCGTGTGTGTTACGTAACTTTTTGAAGTGAAATATTCTATAGGCGTTTTAGGCGATGATGTTTGATGGGGATAAATCTATGAGTTCGCGACTTCCCGTCACCGACATGCTGTGATGTACTAAGCGTATGATAAACGCGTTGGACGCTTTTGGATGGATAAAATCTTATGATATGGCGTCACCAACATGCTGTAATAGCAATATATCTGTAGCTATAAGTATGATGCTTTGCGCTTGGACAGCAATGAAAGAATAGATTATACTTGTATCAAGCATATCAATATGAATGTTTGTTTGTTTGTTTTTGCCAATGTTCTTCATACAAACACACAGTTTTTATCCAATGTTGATTAAGTTTGTAAATTATACTTTAAAACAAACGTTTGATTTAAAAAACTGAAACCCTCTCCTCCTTTCCTCCCTCACCTTAATTTCTGTCAACGTTGTTCATGCAAACACAAAGTTTCTATCCGATTTTGATAGTACTTAGCACACGTATACTACAAAACAAGGCGGTCTGGTAGCTCAGCGGTTAAGGTGCTTATATCCCGGTGGCGGGTTCAAATCCCATGGTGAGCAGGAACTTATATGAGCTACGCCGGGACGTTCAGTGGTTCTGATTCGACGTTAAACGTAGGCCTCTGAGAAAGGAATTGGCTTTTCTGCTTCTGACACAATAGCCGGGTACATCTCCTTCGTTAAGATTCGACCAGCCTTCGGGTTGTGGACTAAGTTAGAATTTTAGTTTTTGAAATGAAAACTTCTTTATACGTCTTGGGCGATTTTTGAATAGGTAAAATCTAATGAGTTCGCGTCACCGACATGCTAATGTTAACAGTATATCGGTTGCGGTCTGGTGGCTCAGTGGTTAAGGTGTCTGACGGGAACGAAAGGTCCCCGGTTCGACTTTTTTTTTACTTATGGCTTTACGCCTTGTCGACGCCGAGGTCATTAGAGGCGGGATGGGACTTGGAAAAAGGAATGGGAAGGATTTCGGCCATGGCCTTTTGAAGGAAGTGATTTGGGGAAACCATGGAAAACCCAAATCTGGATGCCCGGACGGGGATTCGAACCCACGTCCTCCCGAACGCGAGGCCAGAGCGTTAACCACTCACCCACCACGCTCGGTCCCCGTCTCGAATCCCTGTCTCGATGGAGACCTCTAACACAGCTTGCCTTATAATGTGAAGCACGCCAGATCGCTTCCGTGGTTTGGATTCCACGTTAAACTGCAGGTCCCCTGTACCTGGTAGCACTACCGAGTTTTGTTAAGGCGGCTAATACAGGAGCGGAATTACGATCACACGCAATTATTATTATTATTTTACCTATTAATTCCAGAAGATAGTTTAAGCTGTTTTATCTTACAAGACTATCGTTAAAATTACTGGGTACATAATGAACACAATCGATATTTGTGTTGTGTACTTTTCTACAATTATAATATTCTGTATGAAATGGTGATAGTAGTCACTCCTGAAGAAGATCAATTATTGGGAAAGAAAACTCTTTCTGAGATACAACGAAGAATCTTTTTCTACTTAAGGTGTCACTAAAAACATTCTCATATTCATCATTGTTTATTAAGTGGTAAAAAATAACAAACTATACCTGCCACGTTCTGTCACCTTTCTTTCTACACTATCAGAGAATTATACTATGTCCTGCTTAAAAGATTTCCATCGCTCATTGTCGCCGTTTTTGATTCTGAAAACTCATTGGAAAATCATTTCCGATAAGCATCGTAAATTTTACTGTACATCGTCACTTCACACTATACTTTGAACTTGAAATAACACGTCAGCGAGCACTATAATTAAAAATTCACTGAAATTCGCTTGACTGAACAAAATTAGAATTATCAACAAACGGTGTGATCACACGCTGGCAATCCAAATCAAAACAGCTTTATTTCAATCCAATTCGTACAGGCATGGAAAATCCGTGCGACGGCTTTTAAGCGAATTTGAGTTTAGATACCGAGTTCCTAATGTTTTCCGTAGAGTAAAAACGCCGTCTGGTGTCGGTTAGTTCAACTGCGACGGCCATGTGCGACCCAACACATGAGTCAGCCTTGAAGTCACACACATGCAAAACATCGTCAGTATATAGGATTTCTAAAATACATGCGAAGATAATTAAACGATAGAAATAAATATACATATAATGCTGTGAATTCCATACCTTATTTTAACAGTAACAAATAAAATGAATGAGAAGCTACGTAGCTTGGCTCGGATACCCCCACCCCCACGTAGCTCAGCCTATCATTTACTCAACCCCTCCCCCTCCCACTCTCCCTGACCGAGTCACGTCATATATGGCTCTCCCCAAATAAAACAGTAGTCCTGAAATCAATTACAAAGCCAGATTCTATTGCGAAACGCTGGTATGTATGGTCCCAAGGAGTCACAGGCGGATAAAGAAAAACAAAGATACTTTTATGGCGTTTGTTAATTTAGAGAACGCCTATGGTAATGTTAGGTGGGACAAGATGTTCAAACTTTTCAAAGAAGTTGGGTCTAATATACCGTGATGAAGAATACTTTATAATCTTTATAAGAATCAACAGATAAAATAAAGCAGAGAATCATGAGAGACACGCATGTTAAAAAGGGTGTGATACAAGGTTGTAGAGTATCCCCATTAATATTCAACTTGTATGTAGAAGAAGCAATAAAAGAAGTGAAGAAAGATTTGAAAGTGGCATAAGTATTCAAGGAGAAAAAAATCAGTATGCTACGATTTGCTGTGAATGTATCTTGTTAGCAGAACAAGTTGAGAAAATTGAGAAGTTATTGAATATCATGAACAAAATAATGAAGGAAGAATTTCGACTAAATATAAACCAAAGCAAAACAAAAGTGATGAAATAGCAGAAATGGTACCAATTCATTTTTCATTTTTTTTTTCATTTTTATTTCCTGATTTTACATAGCCTACTACCTTGTTACCTAAAGTAGGCCCTTAGTTTCTACAGTTTTATTCTTAAAACAATTTACTTTTTTTTTTTAATAATATATCTGGATAATTATTTTTAAGGATTTAATGGATTTAAAGTATTCTAATAGTAAATCTACTAATTATTCTAATAATTAATATACCGCTTAATCTACCAACTAATCTACTAATTAATCTACCATCTTACTAATTCACACCAAAATCAGCAATTGTCTTTGTATTTTCATACTTCTAATTAATAAATTGTCTGTTTGTATATGTTCTTCTTTTACCACTGCTGGCCTGCGTCGACATCCAGGCCGCCAGCTGTCTCTGCTGGTACCAATACTAGCAGATTGAATACAAAAATAGAGTTGGCGATAGCAGAAGCTAATGAATTTTGCTACTTAGGAAGTAAAATTACAACCGATGGCCGAAGTAGGAATGATGTTAAAAGAAGAATAGCACTATCGAAAAGAGCCTTGATGAAAAAGAGAAATCTTTTAGTTTCAAATATTGATGTAGACTCAGAACTTTTTAAAACTCTATGTGTGGGACACAGCACTTTATGGCAGCGAAGTACAGATTTTAGGAATACCAGAAAGAAAGAAAATTGAAGCGTTTGAAATGTGGTGTGATAGAAGGATGATGAAAATTAAGTGAACGGATTAAGCACGAAACGAACGAGTTTTGGAAATGTTGGGACAAGGAAAAAAGTTTATGTAAGAGTTTTACAGAAAGAAGAGACAGGATGGTACCTCATATTTTGAGGCATGCAGTATTGGTTAACTTGTTAAGGGGGTAGATACAGTAATCATGGCCAAAAAATCACATTTTTCAAAAATAGACCCATAATGTTCTTCATTTCTTTACCTTTACATATGTGAAAATTTCATGAAAATATCTTGATTGGCTGCAGAGTTATTGATTAATATCTATAGAGATGTGCGGGCGACATTTGGTAATTCCATGCCCACCTCAGTTGTTTGTTGGTAACTGACTTTTGTGACTTCTAATTTTATCTTGATACAACTTTCTCATACTTCTGTGCATAGAAAGGCACTCTAAATTTCTCATACTTGTTACTTCCAGTTGCAGTAATGGAAGCAATTAAGCCCATCTTTCAGGATCTTTGTGACCCAAAATTGTTAAAAAGGTGCGTGGGTGGATTCACTCAAAATCCCAATGAGTCATTCCACTCAAAAATTTGGAAAGTTTGCCCAAAAACTGGCTTTTATGGAAGGAGAATAGTACAAATTGGGACTGATGATGCTGTGGTTACTTTCAATGATGGTATGGATGGCAGATTAAAGGTTTTTGAGAGACTGGAAGTACCTGTGGGCCACAACATGATAATATATTTTAGGAATGAAGACATCCGGAGAATAAGCAGTTCCCAAAAAAAGGCAAAACATTCCACGAAGGAATCAAGAAAAGCAAGGAAGAGGCTCAAGTTACAAAATGAAGCTAGGAAAGAAGAGGAGCAAGGAGTGTTTTATTCATCTGGGCAGTTTTAGTTCAAAAAACTTATACAGTAAGAAGATTTTTAAACTTCAAAGTTGATTTTCTCGGTTCATGTATTTCTAAAATGGTTTCCCTGGTAACTCTTTGTGTAAATGCTCATATTATATTCTAATTTTCAGTGAACACTCACCATACCATGATCTACAGCATGGACTAAGAAGATCTGAAGAAAAATGAAAATTGAATGATTTATGATTTTTTGTTGTTGTATATTTTGAACGAAAAGCTGTTTATATATTACTTTTTGAATAAAAACATTTACACAAAGAGAACTTTGATGATTCTAGAGAATGTTATAACTGTGTGTTATAGCTATAATTCTAAATCAAAATAAATGCAAAATATTGATTACTTACTGTTCTATAACGAAAACTGTGATAATATGCACATTTGCATTGTTAAATTTTCATCGACAATTGGGACTTTATCAACCTACATTTTAACTCAAATATCTGTTTACATTGTTGCCAGAGCATCTATATATCTGCAAAAAAAATTTCATAGTATTATCTTGTATACTTCAGTAGGGGGGAAAATAACAAAACACTCAATATTTGCAATGCAATAACTGTATCTACCCCCTTAATGGAGAGAACAGTCGAAGGTTAGGAATCTAGAGATTAGAATATATGAAGCAGATAATTGAGGACGTGAGTTCTAAGGGATATGTTGAGATGAAAAGGTTAGCGCAAAATAGGAAGAGATGGAGGATTCCATCAAACCAGTCGAGAGATTGATGACAGCAAAATAAAAGAAGAGACTATTACATTCTGGAACGGTAACTTAATTTCCGGTGGCTTCAGGAACAGTTACATTTTGATTTAAGTCACAGTGAGAAAATAAGGGATGGGAGGAATATCACCTCCAACAGAAAATCTGCTTGAGATTATTATAACAGTCTTGTTGATAACTCAGTAACATTATTAACGACTTGCAGCAAATTACGTTTTAGTAATTTGGACGTTAAATGTATGTTTACTTGCGCCAATTGTTTGGTAGTGAACATTATTGTAATTATCGGCTAGAGTGTAACGTTTACCGCGAGGTACAGATAGAATTTCGTCGATGTTGTATAGAGTGGTTACTGTAGCAGACCGACAGAGGGGGTTGCCATGGCGACGGTGAGGTGAGGTGAAGCTACACGCCCTTGACAGAGGGGCCATGCGAAGCTTTGTAATAATGCAAATACGTTTTAACATCACTCATTCCTAAGATGACGCCTGTGTTTTGTGCATCAAAAACCAGAGAGGACATAATTGTTTGACCCTTAATTATAATATTTAATGGTAATTTCGTTCTTAGCAGAAGAGTTGGAAGATTAAATTTGATGTTTGTTCCTCTGTTCTGGTTCATTTTACTGCAGATATTTTCCTTCCTTAACTCCATACGTTGTAAGATGTCTATAGCTTTATTAAAATGTATAGCACTTGATAAATAGTAGAGTAACTTGAGTTTTTCTTTTACAATTCACTTTAATATCCGAATTTTCGGGTGTAAATATTTTTGGTTTTATCTAACAACTCTGCATGCAGTTCTAAAACTTAACAAAATTTTAATTCCATGTAACTAGGATTAGGAAGTTACAAGATTTAAACTTCTTTTCAACTTACATCACCAGCTTAGTACTGATACATTTTCTAGTATTTTGTAATATACAACCCTAAAAAGCAAACTAAGGATCAAAGTGAGTTACTAGCTGTTACCCGCGACTTCGTACGCGTGGAATTAGAATTTCATTCCCAGAATTGGATATAGAAAGCTGTTAGTTACGTAAGATTTGTCCCAAACAACACCGTGTCGGTATAATATGACAGGAAAGCCATCAAAATATCACTCTGCTATCGAATCTGTTTCATGAATAAAATCAATTTCCAACATATTAAAAAACAGAAAAACAAACGAAGGTGCGGGGATGTGTGTTGGAGGGGGGGGGGGAGGGATTTAACTACTACCAACTATATTTTAGCTTAGTCTTTTCTTCTTTCTTCAGCATGAGCATCTGATACTTGGATTCTAATATCTTTAGCTGCTCGTGCTCCCTCGAGCTATACCTTAGGCCAGGTTTACGCCCGCAAGGCATGTGAAAAAGAAGACAAAATAAACTGGCGCCAAAAGCATTTAAGCAGACGCAAAGTAATAGTACAGTGCAGAGCAAATCGACATCTATACATATAATAAGTTTTGTGTCTAAATGAAATTGATTAACAAATTAATACGTTTTGTCTCTAAACGAAATTTGTTAACAAATCATAAACTAACAGACTGCACGAGAATCACAGCATGAGCAACCGACGTAACATTACAGACTAACACAAGCATCCGTCATTCTGTCCATGCCATAAGTTCACAAAATTTCGTGATTAAAACTGTTAGTCATACCGAAAAAAAATTCCTGTGTCCTTCCTTGTCAAATTCCGTCAATATCGGTATAGCCATATAGTCGTCAAAACGTAACAAAAAGACAGAGTCTTCCTTCCGCATTTATAATCTTACTAGTGCAGATCACACGCAAACACTGATTGCGAGAGAATCAACGCCTGAGGGATCAATATGGCGTACACCTACAGCACTGTTAGAACACCTACGATTTTCCACTCATTGCGCCCCTAAGTTTGTGGTATCTACAGTTTAACGTGGAATCCAAACAACTGACCGTCCAGGCGTGGCTCATACGATCAATTCCACCGAGATTTGAAACGGAGACCACACTCCAAACATTAGTAAGCGAGCTCATTAGCCACTGAGCTACCGAGCCACTATACAGGAAGTACTACAGAGACGTACACATCCTATAGGTCTGTCTATCGCCGTTTAGTAATTTCACGATCGGATTAGCCGTTTGCCCAAGAAACGTAACAGACAGATAGATAGACAAACAGAGTTACTTTCGCATTTATAATATTAGCACAGACTAGAATAGATTGTCAGTTGTACCAGCCCTTGAAGAATAAAATGTACTCTACAAAATAATTTTTATCTTGGACTATGACATATAAAGAGTACCGAGAAATTAAAGTATGTTCGTTACTGAAAGAGAAATAGGGTGTACAGTTCTGTGAAAGGTATGTATCTAATATAGTAATTAAGACTATTAGTTACCTGGGTATCTCTCTCTGTGTGTGTGTATTTAAGTAGTTTAACTAGAATGTTTATGGGCAGTCTAAAATTTCTCCCGATCGCGTATCCTACGAGTGGAGGTCATTACTCTGGAATACAGATAACAGTGATATCTCTTATAATCGACAGAAACTATAATAAATATGCTTTCTTACTTGATTTTTTCCTTTAGAAAATATCAGCTATCTTCGCTGTATCCGCACCATTCGCATATTTTTTCATTTTTGCTGTATTGAATGATCTAACAGATGATTTAACAGTCGTCTTCATTTCTGATTTAATTAAATTAATACTGTTTAAGTTTTAGTTTGATCACTGAAATTTTACAAAATCTCACAAAGTGAGCTACGCTTCATTAATCGGCTTCCTGTGTGAAGGTTTTCCCGTAGAGTTTGATTCTTTCATGTGAACCTTATTTCTGGCTGCCATTATATTTCGTTCTTTTTCACTCGGGTCTTGTGTTGAATATCTCAGGCAGCCTGAAAGCAGTTTTGTTATAAAAGTTCTTTATCTTCCAACGTTTTTACGAAGAAATTCTTGGTTTGATATCACTCGTAATAAACTTGTAAAACCACGTTTACTTCCCAATCGTTCAACACTTATTAATTTATTAAAGTTGTTTAGGCCTTACAGCTGGAGGGAAAGGGAAGGAATGGAAAAGATCCGTCCGCGATACTTAAGAAAGGACCAGTCTGCCAATTGTCCGCGAAAGTTTCGGGAAACATTAGAAAATCGAATCCGAATGGCCTGAACTGGAGACAAATCCGAAACTTCCGGAATTCGATGCCTTAACGATAACCGCTCACCCACTACGTATTGTTGATTAAATAAATATGGCATGCCTTCGTGTTTTATTTTGCGAGACTGTCTGGTCATCTTCACAGGAACCTCAATGAAATCGATTACGTCTTCCGCTATAAGATAGTAACGTCCAGGCTCATCTGCTGTTGCACAGCCCTCTTACTGCAATGTAAAGACTCCATTGTCATAGAACAAACTTTTGATTTATGGGACCGAGCGTGGTGGGTGAACGGTTAACGTTCTGGCCTCGCATTCGGGAGAATGCCGGGATGCTTCCTTCAAAAAGGCCATGGCCGAATTCCTTTCCATTCCTTGTGCCCAGTCCTATCCCGCCTCTAATGACCTTAGCTGTCGACGAGGCATAAAGCCGTAAGTAAAATAAAAAAAAATTATTTGTGGGTTTCCCCGCTTATCTACGTTCTCGGGTAGGCGGTACCATTTCATAATTTCCGGCGTGATACTTGGTTTTCTTTGTTTCCCTACAGCATATCGATACATGTATTGATATGAGCAGCTGCAAGCTCTAAAAGCGATTAGGTTTTGTTTTTCTATTCCAGGTTCTTTAGTTACTTAACATTTCATTATCTCTACCAGTCAGCTGTGAAACAAATTTAAATAAAGCTCCAAAGTAACTCCACTTGCTATAGCAATTGTTGGAAGAGAGAGTTTAGTAACATGCGTAATGTCGGTTTTTTCTCGAACGTGATAATTTTGATAACCACGAATTTATTGAAATTTCCTCTGTGAAATTTATCTCTCAAATTTTAGCTACACATAAATTTATACTCCACTTATAATTTTAACGTTATTAAGAAAAATGTGAAATAAATTTTGTTTTCATTTGTGTAAGTGTGCGTTAAATTGTAGAAGAATAGGTGCTTTCAACCTAAAGGCATATCAGAGGGTATTAAAACTATCATGTAGGAAACAACTAATAACTCCAATCTAGAAGAACTAAAAGTGAAAAAGAGGTTGTCCTCTTTATGTTACCAGCTAATCTTAATAGTTCTTTAGACATATCTTTCGGCGACAGGAAGATAACCTGGAAAAATTCATTAACGATGGAAAAGAAGAAGTACATCACTCGTGTGTAAGATGTTCCTAGCAGATGGCTAGACCACGTGAGGAGAAAGCCAAGTGTACAGTATTTCAACTACTCCTGGAATTGAAGTTCGGACGAACTGCGGTGCCCCTACTTGATGGGTCACCAACTTTTAACTATGAATCACGGACTGCAGATGTGGGTGCGTTGAAGCTGAAAGTTTCACATGGCTTTTTAATTGGAATATATTGATTCATAGATGACAGCACTCCAAAAATTCTAAGGAATTAAGGATATGGGGCGTCTATTAATTAAGTGAGGTGAATTGGGGACGAGGTCCTACGAAATCTCACCAAGGAGTGGGGGGGGGGGAGGGGGCGTAGACGGAAATATCACGTCATCTTTTAAATTACTTGAAGAACACTAGAGCTAAAACAAAAAAGGGAAGCAGAAGAGCAATAAAAAAAGTCTTAAAAAACTACGAGGTCGGTCAGCTGGGGGGGGGGGGGGTTATCCTCAATATCTCACGTCAACGTAAAAAGTGGGGGGGGGGTTCCGGAATTCAGGAAAAACACCTCACGTAATTAATGGACACCCCTTTACATCTACAGTTTAACGTGGAATCTGAACCACGGTAGCGTGTTGGTCTTCTTCTTATTACACAGCAAGCTGTGCCGGATGTGAACGTCGGGTTAAGAGGCTATGAAAATATGCATCGAGACAGAGACTCTAGTTGAGAACTTTTCGATCTCCAGTCTAACACCTTCACCACTGTGCCCCAAGACCACTCTTATTACAATTACTTACTTCTGAAATTGTGTGTCATTTTATATCAAAATAATTACATTTTTTCAGAACAGTTGCCTTTGCACATATCCCACTGTAATTCTATTTAGAAATCCAACGTTTATTACAGTTATTCGCACCGACCGAAAAAAAATACTAACTTAATGAACTGGCAATTTAGTATGATAATTTTCGATAATATGCTGGAAATATTGTTAAAACTACAATTTAATACTAAGGCTTTCCTTTGTCTGTCATAGCGATACCAACAACGAAAGAAACGCTTCTGTATAAACGTTTGAAACCTCTGAACGGCGTTTTTATGAGATGTTGACCAAAGCAATGAGTGGTTTATTCGTGGTTATTATAATAGAATCAACAGAGAAATAATTGTCTGATGTAAAGTATGAATGTTCATTACTGCAATATTTTTTGTTTCTGCTTGTTACTTTGCGGCTCGTCGACGTCGAGGTCATTAGATGCGGGGAGGGGAAAGACTGGGGGCAAACAATGGAAAGAAATCCGGCCACGGACCTTTGAAAGAACCCTCGTATCCGGGAGAACGCAGCTTCGAATCCTCGTCCACTGATCCAGATTTCGACTTTCCATGGTTTCTCTAAATCAGTGTTTCCCAACCTTTTTTGGGTCATGTCCCACTTTTAATTTTTTTTGCCCCCCATACCTAATTTTTAATTAAAAAAATATTTTGCTAACATCAAACGAAACTATACCTAATAATTATTTACAGCACTGCTTTAAGAATTTGCTTTTTTGCTATATTTTCTATGTATATTTAGCATTGCATTTAAATAAACCGAAGAGAAAGCGGTAAAGTCGTATCAAGTCAATTCTAAATTGCCCCCCTAAAAAAACCAAATTGCCCTCCTGTGGGGCGTGGGCCCCACGTTGGGAAACACTGCTCTAAATCACTCTAGGCAAATGCTGGGATGCCAGAAGTGTTCGCTCACGCAGTAATTTTCTTTTGTCATGTATTTGGTGAGAGATACAGGGGTTGGACAAAATAATGTGAACACCTGACATTTACATACCATTGATTTATTAATATGATGTTGGGACAACATCTTCTTGTAAAATAGCTGCAATTCTTTGCGGAATAGATTCGTAGAATGTCTGAATATTTTCCCACGGGATGTTGTCCCATTCTTGTACCAAAGCATCCTCCAATTGCTTCAATGATGTTGTAGGTGGAAATCTGCTCCTTATTCTCTGCTCTAAAACTCCCCACAATGGTTCAGTTATGTTGAGGTCTGGCGATTGTGCTGTCCGGGGAGGATTTTTGATGATATTCTGATGCTGCTCGAACCAGGACAGAACCTTTCTTGCTGTGTGTATGGGCGCATTATCATTTTGGAAGATAACAGCATTTGGCAGCAGTATGCTAGTCGTAGTACGAACTTCATCATAGAGGATGTCGAGATATTCATTCGCAGTCATCCGGCCAGTGATGTGAATGAGAGGACCAGCTCCATACCACGATATAGCCGTCCAAATCATTACGGAACATCTCCCATGCTTCACTGTAGGACGCAGGCAGTCCGGATCGTAGGCTTATTTTGGGGTTCTCCATAGATAAACCCTGCCATTAGTACGAAAGAATGTAAACAGTGATATACCACATTCTTCCAACCATCAAGTGTCCAATTTTTATGATCGTGGCACCACTTGTTTCGCAGCTTAGCGTTGGTAGTCGTTTTAAGGGGCTTTGCAATTGCGGCGCTTCCATGAATGTTAGCTTTGTGGAGCTTCCGCCGTACTGTTTTTGTCGAAACAGTATTACTCAGGTGTGTGTTGAGTTATGCTGTCACTTTTTCAGCGGTAGTTTTCTGTTGTCTGGCAAAAATCCTTTTTAATGTTCTTCGGTCTCTGTTGGTTAAGTTTGGTTTTCGTCCACTATTCCTCTTCGCCGACGATGTTTTACAATGTTTTGTGTACGCTGACATTACCTTTGATACTGTCACTCGTGAGACGTTAAACTCTTCAGCCGTTTTCTTCACAGCCACTCTCGCTAACCGAGCTCCAACGATTTGCCCTCTATCGAAGTCTGATAGATTTCACCGATCGCTTGTTATAACCGTCGCAGAATAAAGCGTATAAATACACTGAGACACAACCTACAAGACCTGCCACCTCAACTACTCCGTAAATGCGCATCGCAGTATTCACACGGAAGTAGTGGTGCCAACATGCAACAACCTGTACTCTATCGCATGGTGTTCATATTATTTTGTCCAACCTCTGTAAATCGCTACTCCAGGTTTCACTGGCGTACAAATGAATCCGATATTCGATTGAGCACTGATATGGTTGCTGCGTAAAATAATCAGCTTGCGGCAATCCTCTTTAATACTCGGGATAGATTTCGGCTGCGGTTAGGAGGCATCCAATTAAGGTATTGCCGGGAACACGTTTGTGCACGTCGCGAGGGGGTGGCGATGGCGATCGATCCGGACCGTGGTTCAAACGGGCGACAATGTCCAATTAGAACCACGTGTCAAGCTGCCCGATGATTAATGGCGGCAGGATTAGAGAAAAGTACTCTGCGACAACTCATGTCAGGCAATAACCAAACCCAGCAGACATATAACTATAATTTATTTTTTTCGCTCACTGTCAAAAACCAAATAGTGGGACGTGTGATTGGTGCTTAAAGTATTAAATCTCGCGTTTATTGATATAAAACCAGCCTGAAGTACATTCATTGGATTTTTTTTTTGAAAAAAAATGAGTTTTAAAATTAGTATGTTCTGTCCCTCTTTCTGTCTGTTTGGATGAACTGGAATCAAACAAAAAACTATGGTCCTGTTTTGATGATGAGGTTTTTAATAAACCTGTCTCTGAGTTAAGTAGGGCACGTTTCATTTTGATGTCATATCGGAAAACTGAGACATTTAAGATAGAACGATAAGCAATGAGAATCAAGTTGCGCTGAATTCACACAAAAACCACTGGTAGTATTTTGATGACGTTTTGTATTATGTATTGGGGGTAAGGTAGGGTACGTTTGATTTTGATGTGAGGCCGGAAAGCTGATAAATTTCAGATACGGGTCCACAAAATGAGATCCATTTTTTTCAGTCCACGCAAGAACTGTTGTCGGATTTTGCCACTGCTCTCAGTCAAAATGCATTTCGTGATTTTAGCGTATGAACGGGATCGTATTATTCGGAGGATTTAAGCTCCTTTTGTTTCTCGCTGGCAATGTGTTAGCTGTGATATGATCGGTTTAGTCCGTCGGCGTAAACGAAGTTGCAGACAACAGCTAGTTTATTAATGCTGCATCGCAGTTACGAGCTAGCGATAAATCTATGGCAACGACTATCACGCAAGCGAATACCGTAAGAGAGCTTTTAAATGTTATCAACATAAATTACGTCAGTGCCTTTTAACTGAAGTTAACTAAACATTCAAGTTGAGTATTTGCAGCTGCAGTATTTCCATACTACATTACGCTGATGTCCCAGAACTCCTACATAATAGCGTGTTAGTCCACATTTAGAACCCAATACAGCAGCGATTTGGGTTGCATGGATGCAAGTCCATGGTAGGTTTGCGGAAGTATCTGACATCAGGTCACCCACAAATCACGCAAGTCCCCTAAATTACGAGCCGTAGGCTTGTGGGTGCAGAACTGGCACACAATAGCGTCCGTTCTACCGGTTGAGATTAGGCGAATTTGGTAGACACGACATCCACGTGTCTACCAAATAATGCTCCTCAAACCACTATAGCAGGATTCTGGTCTTGTGACATGGACAGATACCATGCGGGAAGATGTCATCGCCAACGTTGAAGAATGAAGCATGAAGGGTACAAGTGGCGCGCTATAATTTTCGCGTTGTCCACGGCTGCTTTACAGAGCGCGCTCGCCTCCGTACGTTCTTTGATGACGTCCACCACCCTCTCGCCTACTCGTGGCTTCTCCGTCCTTCAACTACTTTTGAATACTCTCTACAGTAGCATGCGAACAGCCGAGATGCTGTTCCCTGGACGAAGGTCATAACGATATTCCCCTGTCAAAGTCATTTATGTCAGTGGATTCCCACATTTGCCATACGTATCGTCACCATAATGACTTCCCATGTGTCTCTGCTGTCTTTACCGTATGACGTACCCGCAACGTCACCAGAATGTATCCAAACTCACGATGGGAAGTGGTCATCATGTTTTGGCTCACCATTTGTTGTTACAACATCTGACGTATCTTCTTGTTGTTTGTATTCCTTATTTTTAAATGACTTCAAAAAAAGTAGGAAGTTAACATTTCTATTAGTATGGTTACGTAAATTGTAGAGCCAATCCACATATAATTTCGTAACGGCTGAACATATTTGAACTGCGCTTTTTTGTTTGAAAGGAAAAATTTCCTTCGGTGATTTCACGCAAACTCTGTTGTTCTCATGGAATGTGGAGGTAGAGACTCTCAAAGCACTGCTGTTGCAATGTAATTATTTAACTGAAAATCACATTTTATTCTCGATTCTGGTATCTCCATGGTAAAGGCCCAACTAAGTGGGTCAAATCCCGCTACGGTCGAAATTTTTATGGGAATTCCTACTTTCACCTGAGATACACCAGAAAGCTCCGATGCGCTCTATGCTGCAGCTCTGGCCACGACAGGACGAAATTTGTGACAACTAGAAACTTTGTGATTTTGTGGTATCTTTTTTAGTAGACCTATTTGTTTAAGATCCAAATAACGCAAAGCTAACCCACATAAGTTATTAATTCGATTAAGAGAAGTATACTCTTGTCATTCCCCCCCCCCCCCAAAAAATATTATTGGTTTTGCAGCCAGAAATTAGGTTGATTGCCAATGAAACGTTAATGTATAATGAGATTGGAACGCGAAAAGATTGTGATTAACAACAGAAGGGTTTTGGCGGACTATCTAGTTGGGTAAGTCAACATGGAATAAAGATAAATTCAAATAAGAGACAGCTTATTAATTACTTAAGACATAAAATTCGCTGGATTGTTATTTGATATAAAATACATTAGCTGGAGAAAGTGGAAAGAAACTCGATTTTCGTATTACAGAATTAGTAAGTGATATGTTCTGTTTTTTTTTTTTTTTTTTTTGCGTAACAGAATGGTAAAATTTTCGGTCTTAAGGATTGGAATTGACTATCGCTGCGAATTCTGAACAGTTAACCTCAAATAGTGACGTAATTTTAGGAAACAATTTGCATAGTGCAATAGTAAGTGTGTACAGAATTTTCCATTTGCCTGTAAGTTACATTACAGCAAGAACAATAATAATAATAAACTTACGTAAATACATAAGTTATTTGACAGTAATTAAATTTA
>CM061920.1:74622373-74726363 GCA_031002005.1 Vandiemenella viatica
TATATAAATTAGAAACAAAATAGGTCCTAACACCGAACCTTGGGGAACACCATACTTAACAAACTGTTCATCTGAGGTAAATTTTCCTTTGTACAATTTTTCTGGTATGTTGTTTCATAGTCAACAGACACTCTTTGTTTACGGTTTTCAAGGTACGATTTTATCCAGTTTTTTGCATTCCCTCTTATCCCCATTTTTTCCAGTTTAGTTAATAAAATACCATGATCTATTACATCAAATGCCTTTGATAAGTCTAGGAAAATACCTGTAGCCATATCATTTCCATCCAAAGCTTTTAAAACAGAATTAAGAATTCAAAGATTGCTGTATGAGTAGATTTATTTTTCCTGAATCCATGCTGCTTGGTAGAAAGTGGTGCATATTTATTGATAAACTTGAGGAACTGTGAGGTATAACCCCCCTTCAAAAAAACAGGTGTGGGAGGTAAGGTATACAGCTTCTTACTTACAAACATATTACAATCCAAATACACTATTACTGGAAGCTGTTACAGTATATTACCTCATTCCTTCTCCTTTATGATCCAGTATTTATAAAAAATCACACATATCACAACAAATCAAAGCTCCATGTGGCTTGGCTTGTCGTATATTAACTATTAGAATTTGAGCAAAAGATTTGTAACGAAAAATTTTCTCTGCCCATGGTAGGCAGTTAGGGATGGTATATCGTCTTTTAAACTTTGTGCCTACCCTACTTTTATCTTTAGTTCTACAAAATGGTACATTGAAAAAGAGAGACAGAAAGGGGAAAAAATAATAATCTCATGCATATGCATGCTCACCCCTCCTACTACTAGAGGATAGTGGAACCAAAACAAAAAATAAATCATGCTTTACTTTAAAATGAAAATTTACATCATCAACAGCATCAATTTAAGGCACAAGTGCCGGATACCGGTTTTATTCCTATGGGAGAACCAAATCTGGAACTATTGCAGTCCCTTTGAAGGTAAACCTAGACAAAGCCCTGACCCAAGGAAACCGATTCCTGATAACTGATGTGATTTTCAGACCTAAATTTTGATATCCCCCAAAAAAACTTCTCAACAGCATCAATGAAAGGTGTTTCCACCTGGATCTCAGTATCAACTGTGGGTAACCGGATCTGGAACTTGGTAGGTTCCTTTAAAGGTAACTCCTGGACCGGGCCTCCTCCCACAGGAGACTGAGTCCTGACAGCTGCTGATGCTTTGTGTGATTTTGATGTGCTGCTTATCACTGTAACCACCTGCAAAATCTGCTATCAAATTGCAATATGTTTGTAGGGTTTCAAAGACACTACATTGTATACTCCCTTAAGCTTCTGTGTGGATGGCACTACCAAAGTGTATGAGTTTTCATTGTCTATCTTAGCAATTTGAAAAGGTCCTTCATAAAGATCATTAAACTTCTTAATGTCATGATCTAGGGCAGATGATCGACAATGTGTTTTGACCAGAACTAGGTCTCCAATGTGGTACTTGGTTGGTGTTAAGTGATCATCATGCCTTTTCTTTCTCTTCAATGCACATTTAGTTAAGTGTTGTAAAACTAAACTTAGTTTCTCAACATAATCTACCTGTCTGTCTGGGAAATGTATGTACTCCTGAACTAATCTCGGTGGAGGTTCTTGGAACATAATCTCATGTGGGGTAAAAGATGTGGAATCATGTGGGATAGTATTGATACCCTTCCTATGTTTGGAATTTCAAGAGCCACTTGCAGTGATTGTCCACTGCATTACGTCCGGAACCACCTACCCAATTCCTTCATTACGCGCTCTAACCGGATTTCCCTGTGGATAATAGAACGATTGTTTTCAAAACCTTTATGTCCATTTCCTCTAAACACTTGTGCCAGAGTTTCCCAGTAAACTGCGGTGCATTATCCGTTAAAATACTGTTGGGATGCCCTAACTGTGGAATGTAGTCTCGGGCAATTCGGTTAAATATAGCTTTTGCGTTTGCTCGTTTAAGTGGTATAGTTTTACAAACTTTGGAAAAAATATCTAGCACTACACAGATATAGGTTACTCCCCCCCCCCCCCACATGTGATCGCGGCAAGGGCCCATAAATATCAAGCGATAGAATATCATTTGGTGCTTTGGGAATAATGTTCTGCATCTCACCTACCCTCTTGACATTGTCTGCTTTTACCTTTTGACAGATTACACATGTAGCCACTATTTGCCGTATGCGTCTATACATATTCGGGAAATAAAAGGTCTCCGCTAGAATTTTATAACACTTATTCGTGCCATAATGGCCATAGCTTAGATGGTGGTGACGTATAAAATATCCACCCATTTTTCAGGAATCCACAGCTTCCAATCGTCACTACTATCGTGATGCCTTCGGAAAAGTATCCCCGCTTCCATACAATAAAACTTTAGTAACATGTGGCGGAGGACTACCCTGCTTCAACTCATCAACTACCGTCTTGATAATCTCATCTTGTTGTTGCTCCTGGCTCATATGTTTAAGACAAGACCTCACCTCCGTTTCCCCTGAAACATGTTTAATATACAGCAATCTAGGACTTGAGTTGTATTCGGTCACTTCTGCTTCATTTCCTAATCCCAAAGGTAGTCTCGACAGTGCATCTGCTACCTGGTTATCCTCTGCTGGCAAGTACCTTACTTCATAATCGAATTCCTGGAGCAATAGTGTCCAGCGAGTTAATCTGCCATTTAATAATCTACACCTATCCAAAAATGATAAGGCTTTATGATCTGAAAATACTATCACCTTTCTGCCCAATAACAAATACCAGGAATTTCTGGAATACCCATACCACTGCTAGGCATTCGCGTTGTGTAATTCCATAATTTCGTTCAGCTTTATTTAGTAGCCGACTTGCAAAAGCTATATGCTTCTTCTCCGACACACCATTCGATTCGGCTACCTGGAAAATCTCTGCTCCAAGTCCGTACTCTGAACTATCCGTTGCCACGCAAATAGGGAGCTCCATATAGGTGAGTGTAAAACCACATGCTCTAACAATACTTTCTTAACAGCTTGGAAATCACGCTCGCAATCGTCAGTCCATTTCCAAGTACATCCCTTTTTCTTTAATTGTTCAAAATGAGGGCTATTTAAGATTTGTCCTTTTATGAACTTTCCTATAGTAGTTACATAGTCCCAAAAAACTCTCCAACTGTTTTTTGTTTGTAGGGGATGGGAAATCTTTAATGGCATTGAGTTTACTATCACTGGGCGCTATTCCCAAGGGCGTAATGATGTGCCCCAAAAATTCTATTTTGTTAGTCAAAAAGACACACTTTCTTTAGTTTCACTGTCATACCTCCCGCGTTTTAAAGCGAACAAAACCTCTCTTAGTGTTGCCCAATGTTCTTCAATCGTCGTGCTAGCGATTAGAATGTCATCTACGTACACTTGGATTCTCTGCAACAAATCCTTCCCCAGCACTAAATCTAAAGCTCTTATAAAGTGGGCTACTGCTACGTTCAGTCCAAACGGTAACACTGTGAACTGATATGATCTCCCTTGGTACAGGAAAGCTGTGAATTTTCTAGAATCTTGTGCCACTCGCAACTGCCAATAGGAGGAAGTAAGGTCCAAGCTTGTTAGGTATCTCTTCCCATGAAACGTGTGTAGAATCTCATCTATTGGAGGGGGGTGATCCCTTTCTGGCACTAAAACTTTATTCAAGGCTCGGGCGTCCAACACTAGTCGTACTGACTGGTCCGCTTTTGAAATCACAACCAGTGGATTATTGTACGGACTTTGTGCCCGCTCTATAACACCCCACTCTAACATCCTATTTATTTCTGCTTCTACTTGACTTCGTTTCGCTATCGGGATTGGATACGGTTTAATGTTAAATGGTTGGTTTGAGCTTACTGTGAAATGGCATTCATAGTTCCTAACAAGCCCTGGCTTGTCAGAAAAAAACCCCGAAAACTCCTGGAGAATGTTGTTTAGTTCTTTGCGGTATTCGGTATCAACCCTATCCACCACTTTTTCCAAACTGGTACTTGGAAACACATTAGTTACTGTGGCCAAGAAAAACTGCACAAGTTTTGTATAAAACTGGGGTTCTTTACTAGAACCTATTGTCTTAGCTACCAACGACTGTACTGATTTATCTGTTCCCTCCTTCCAAAAACAATTCATTGGGACACAAAGTTGTTTGTCTTCTAACTGAAAATGTAAAAGCCCCCTACTACAATCCAACATAGCCTGAACTGATTGTAACCATTCTATACCAAAAATGCAATCATGCGTAAGTCTAGGAATAACATACACATGTGTTTCAAAACTGCACCCATTAATTTCTCCCTCTAGTAGAATCTGTGTGCTTATAGGTTTGGTTTTTCCACCATTTGCCAAGGTGGCTACTAATTTTGGTACGGGATACAATGTCAAGCACTCATTATGAAGGTGTAGCTCCTCAAAAAGAGATTGGGAAATAGCCGAAAGCTCTGCTCCAGTATCTATCAACACCCTGATTAGTTTCCCCTTAACCGTTATTTCAATAACTGGTGCTCTGATTAGTGGTGCTACTGTATAACCATCTTCCTGAATGAGATCTTCTCTAGGATTATTATTATAAATGCCACAGATTTGATAGCTAGGTGTTGGCCCAGGTTCACAGTCCACCGGTGCTTGGGCCAAGGCATCGGCCGGAACTAGTTTTTTGAGTTCACCTCCTCCTGTTGTGGATTTAATTCGGCCCCAGAAACCTGTTCCGATGTTGAGGTACTTCTGTTATGGTTAGTCTGTCCACCCCTTGCGTGTCCTCTCCCTCCGTTACCTCTACCTCCTCTAGTTCCTCTTCCTCTGCTTATATATTGTATACTGTGTCCCCTTTTTGAATGTTGTTGGGCATTGTTGTTGTAAAACTTACCCCTGCCTTGACCATGATCATAAGTGTGCTGTTTGTTATTATATGACCTACTGTGGTTGTGTTGATCCTCTATATGTTGCATCTGACCCTTATGGTTTACTAAATCACTTTCTGCTGGACTCCAAGACCACTGATATACATCTAATACCCTCAAGAGTTTCTCTGCCGCTTCTCGCGTAGTAACCCCTTGTGTTGCAAATTTTTCTATTATGGGTGTTGGCATCCGATGGACAATGTCTTGTATTAGAATTATTTCAGGCATGGGATGGTCTAAGTTGCCTTATCAGCTTCCTGTAGAAAAAAGTCATATAACGTGGGAGGGGTTCCGTCCCATTTAGGCCCCAACCCTATTGACCTGCGAACCGAGTACTGTGTTTCTTGTGACCAAAACCTGTTGAGAAATGCTTCTTTTAGCTCGGCAAATGTTGTGAAATGTTGTAGGTGGGTATCACTCCACAGCCTGGCCGATCCTGTTAGATGCTGACCAAAACAATTTATTTTTTCTCTGTCTGAATAATTTATAAAAGGCCTCGAATCTTCAAAACTTTTCAGGAATTTGACGGGGTGTAAATTACCCTGTCCACTAAACCTGCTATATTCAACTTTTTCTGGTATGGTGACTATGCACTGTGAAGAAGAAGCTGCTTGGGTCTGTGTGTTAAGTGCTTCTGTTACTTGTGTTTTCAAGGAAACGACTTGTTGTTCACAATGCTGTATTCTACTGTCTGTCTCTAACATCTTGGTCTTCACTGAACCCACTTGTTCATCCCAATGATGTATTTTCTGGCTATTCTCGGTACATACTGTATGTAAGGCATCAATGACATCTATATTATTTTCTACCTTTGACCTAATGTCTGCTATTTGTGTCTGCGCATGTTGTTGGGACTGTTGCAATAAGGCAATTCCCTTATGGGATTCATGCATGTCCTCCTTTAACTTACTAACATCATTACTATTTTGTGTTACTTGTTCACTAAGTGCTGAAACCGTGTTATCAACTTTCTCCTTGTGTGTATTCAATGCATGTGAGAGTTGGCTGACCTGTGTTTTTACTGTCAAGGAATACTGTTCAAATGTTTCTTTAAGTTTTTTGTCAAAAGCACCTTCAAGTGACTGTAATTTTGTTTCAAAACCTTCAAATTGTTTTGTCTGTGCTTCAAGTGTTTCACGAATCTTAGTCTGTTCATTACATGTTTGTTTAGCCTGTGCTTCAAGTTTAGTATCCACAGATTCGAATTTCTGGTCAAGTGTTTCGCGAATCTTAGTCTGTTCATCACGTGTTTGTTTAGCCTGTGCTTCAAGTTTAGTATCCACAGATTCGAATTTCTGGTCAAGTGTTTCGCGAATCTTAGTCTGTTCATCACGTGTTTGTTTAGCCTGTGCTTCAATTGTTTCACGTGTTTCCTGTTTGTTTGACTCGAACTTTTGGTCGAGGTATTGTATGAGTTGGGATATGAGAAAGGATTCTTCCGGTGCTGGTTGTACATGATGTGTTGGATGTGGGTTAAAAGACACAACTTCATCATCAGAAGATGATCTAGTTGAAAACTCCAAATGGTCATAAGACACCGACTGTATTGGGGTACTATCGATTGATAGCTGAGAGATGTCTTGTGCATTCACAGGATTTGATTCTAACTGTGTGTTTTCCCCCTGTACAACATTGCTTTGTACGTCCTGAAATTCAGTTATGCCTGTGTTATCATCCTCCTGAAGTTGAGTATTTGTACCCTCCATGGTTAAACAAATGTTCTATACAGTGAATTGAAAGATAAATGGTATCACAAAAGGAATCAAAAAGCTTGCTAAAATAACCAAAATGGAATTTACGTAGAAATTATTCCATAATCCGATTTGTTGACACTGAAAACCAGCGCAGAACACACCTTCAAATCGAATAAACTTATGTCTCCCACTATCTGTTCTTACAATATTCCCAAAACAACAAACACACAAAACATAAAAAGGTGGAAAAATATCTACAAAGCAAAAAGAACTGTGTCACTAATGACTGTCGAAAGCAAACTGAGCAACCAAACACACCTAACCTACAAATTATTTACGCCAAATACAATCACAACTCAAAGATTACGCGTTGCAATGTAATACGTGAATATTATCTGTGCTGAAAATCAAAGACGAAAATATTTTACATCAGAAAAGCAATATCTTTGCGCCAGCGACATCTGAACATCAAAGATTTCTATTTGGAAATGGAAGACGTTACTAAATCTTTGCTCACAAGTTATTTTTCTTTGTGGTTACTATCTTTGGCCTTCTCGCTTGCTCAAAGACAATATGGCGCGACCACAATGAACCAAATATTAGAATTCGAAATTTAAAAAAGACAAATTTAAAATAATGTTTTGTTTTGACGGAGAGAGACAAAATCACGAGTATTTATGACTAAATCGTCGCGACAAGCCACATAGACATACAAAAATTACTGATTAAAATATTTACACAACAATTCAGCATGTGATAACACAAATATTGTATTTGGAAATACTGCTAGCAGACACTTAGCAAGCACGTGGTTGGCAATAACGACAATTTAGCCAACAAAATACTAATTCCTTTTCCCAAAATTGTATAAAGCGTTGCACACACTAATGAATTGACAACATTACTGAAAATTACTTTCAACACTGTGAAAGCTGCAATACTTGTAGCTTGTGCGTTGCAGCACACAACTCGCGGAATGAAGACACTTTTTGAAAAAACGGCACTTATTCTGGCTTCGCTGCGACTTATCTGTATGTTGATCGAATGTGTCTCCTTCCGTACTGCGCTGGGCGTAGTGAAGCTGCTATCCGCAAAACGTCTGCTTTGCTGGATTGTGTCGCCCCGGAAAGCTGCGTGACGAAGCTGCAGGACTCGCAAACTGCCCCCTGCAGTGTGAAAGTCTACGTCGGGTACCACAGCGTCTCGGAAAAGGTATCTGCGACCTCCGCGTAGTAATAATTGTCGTAGCTCGCGTCGTCGTCCACACACGTTGTCGGCAGTTGACCGAAAGCTTCCGACCAAGTTTGAAGCGTAGTATTCTCTCGAAAGCAAGGTATATGAACCGCTTTCACTGGTCACTCCACAAGTCCCATGTAACGATAAAGTGGCGTCTGCTGGCGGCGATAATGCCCTAGCAGCTTGGTGTGGGGTAATTGTTGTTCGTCTAGGTATCACTGGATTGCAGGTTCTTCTACTAATAATTCACAAAGTCGCCATATAGATAATCATTCAATTTATTCACCGAACGTACAATTACTAAGCCACCACCACCAATGATTATAATTTGACCGTATGTAAAGGCTATTCAGGACTTCTTCTCCTACAAACTGCAAGTTCTGAGCTACACTTCTATCACTTGGTTTGGATGCTTTAGTTCGACGACCACAAGTTCACTGCTATTTACAAAACACTGCCGTTTATCTGCATGACGGCGGCGTACTTATAATGTTTCATTAGGTCCACATGATAGTGCCAGAACGCACCGCCAAACAATCACTGCCGCGCGCAACCAACCGTGACCGACCTCCAAGACAGCGAGTCACAGACTGCCCTCAACAATCCAACTCGCATCTCGCGTAACACTTTCAACAATCGGATCGTCCTGATTCCACCGCTCAACACGAACACACACATGGTTTTTTTATACTGTCTCGCCACACAAGGTTCGGAAAAGTGAAAGAAAAATAGACAAAACTTCTGGGATGCATTCTATTTTTATGAAACCACAATTTTTTTTTAAGTAAGTTTGGTGGAAGTTTTGATCAAAACAACACACTCTCAATATAAGATATTTAATTTCAAAATAATTAATCTAAATTTAATAATGACGGCCAAGGAGGGATGAAAACTTGGAAAGACAATATCTATTTAATTAAAGCTTGTTAGACGAGAGCAAGATACACTAAACTAATAATCAAAGTATGTGGAATTTCTGAAGGTTTCGACAAATGCGCTAGAACAAATAGTTTGGACACTAGATCTAGAAAATAGGTTTATTAAACTTCAAAAATTAATAACAGTATGAGAGCAGATATGAAAAATTTTATAAAGATAGAAAATGCTTAGAATGAATAACTTTACATTATTACAAAGTTTCATGAAAATCGAAAAAAACTTGGTTGGAAACCTTTGTAACCGACACCAGTAAGAGAGAGAGAGACAGAGAGAGGGGCAGAGACAGTAGAAAATGTGCCAGTGTAGGCCTATCATGAATAGCTGGACTTGGAAGATTCTTAAGACAGTTGCTTTAATTTTGAAATGGATCACTGACTAAACAAACTTCTTTCCTTGAATTTAATTTGTCAGTTAGGAAAATTTCATCTGAGGTAGGAACTTGCTTCAGCAGACCACCCAATCTGTATAACATCTTTGTCCACAAGTATTTATCTGCTGACTCTCCTAGACATCCGCAGGGATCTTTCCCTTGTAACATACCCTGCTGCAAAACTTGCAGCATGCACCCTGCCACCGTTACTTACTCTAATCCTGTCACAGGTGAATCTTTCCCTATAATTGGACATGCTACGTGTGCTACCACTCTCCTTATTTACCAACTCGCCTGCCTCCAATGCATTGCCTCTTACATTGATCTCACCACTCAACTATCCTACAGGATGAATGGCCACAGGCAAATAGTTTATACTTCAAGCCCAGACCATCCAGTGGCAATTCATGCAAACTTCCATAATTCGAACAACCTCAGTACCTGTTTCACAGTTAGAGCTATTAGAGTTTTTCCTAATACCACCACCCCTTCAGAACTCCGCAGATGGGAACTAGCCTACCAACATATCCTTGACACCAGACACACCCCTGGCCTAACCCTGCTTAAATGTGTCACTTGCCATCTCTCATTTCATTTTACAGACAGTTACTTATATATGTACATTACATCTATTCATTATATATATATATATATCCCTTTATTTTCATCTACAACCAATCTAAATAAAATTATAACTTTTTTAATTATGCTACTCAAAGATTATTTTGTTTTGTTTCACTTTTGTCGCTGGTAAAGCCTATCCCCCCCCCCCCCCCCCCCCCCGGCAATTCTATCACCACCATCTGTTTTCTGTCTGTGCTTCATTCATGTGGCGGGTTGTGATGTGACCACATCTTTCCCCCTGCTATATGTCTTGCCTCTCTCATGACTAAGACTTATGTCGAAATATTGTGCAATTTGTTTACGTTTTTGTGATTTTACGTGTTCGTCTCGCACTCCTGCCTTCATCTGTGGTGACGGGTATCTGTTTATTTTTCCCTATCCTATCTTATTTTCAGTGCCTCATGGTAGTTTCTTTGTTTCCATTATCGAAATAGTTAACAAGCAGTATTAATCAACAGCAAGCATTTTTGTAATAATCAATCAGATATATATTTAAAAGGACCAACTAACAGTTTAATTTAATTTAATTGCAATGGAGCACACGCTCTGGTGGCAATTTCCCTACACACCCAACTTCCCCCTATCCTACACTCACCTACATTTGCCCTCTACAAACTTTAACTTTAAATTCTTTTAATGTTTTCGGTAGGTTATTCATCATTCCCCTTGGTAACTCATTCCAATCCCTGACACCCTTACCTAAAAAAGAAAATCTTCCCACACCCTTGTGCCTGAAATCGAGTGCCAGCTTGTGGTCATGGTCATCTTTTCCCTTCCATGAACTACTTTTCATACCTACTGCAATATCTTTCCATGCCTCATCGCCAGTATACGCCCTGTACATTCCAATTACCCTCCTCATCCTCCTCCCTGTCTTGCAATGAATCCCATTCCAGCTCCTTTATCATATGTCACTGATTGCATTCTACGATAATTTCCAGAAACAAATCTAGCAGCCCTTCTTTGCACCTTCTCCAACTCCTATATTTGATACTCAAAATGTGGGTCCCATACTACACCTACCATATTCGAGCAATGGTCTGACCAAAGTTTTGTAACCCAATTCCTTTACTTCTCTCAGTACATCCCCTCATCACTCTCTCCAACAAGTGCAGAACTTTGAAACCTTTTCCTATGTCCTATGTCCTATGTGTCCTGCCCAGTTAAGTTTGTTATCAAAAGTAATTCCAAGATATATACATTTGAAAGTCTTCAGAAAGCAATTCTTTCCCCACCTTATATTCATAATAAACCTTTTGTTTTTTATTTGTGTATCTAATTAGCTGACTCTTCTTTGCATTTATCTTCATCCCATGTTTACCAACCCAACTAGATATCCTGTCCATATCACCCTGCAACTGTTTACAGTCCTCAATCGTTTTGATCCTTTAATACAGCATTATGTCATCTGCAAACAATCTAATTTCAGATAGTAAACAATCAACACAATTATTCATTAGAATAATGAATAGCAATGGTCCCAATACGCTACCCTGCAGCACTCCCATTTTTACTTCTACTTCCTTTGATACCACATTTCCTACCCTAACTTTCTGTTTTCTACCTTTTAAAAATTCTTCTACCCAGGAAATCACTTTCTCATCCACTCCAATAGTTTTTACCTTATTTACTACAATTTTGTGGCTTACTCTGTCAAACGCCTTTGAAAGATCTAGTGCTACACTATCAATTTGGCCCTCCCTTGTCCATTTCATCTGAAATATCTTGCATATATCCCACTAACTGAGATTCACATGAATATCCTTGCCTGAACCCATGTTGCCTACTTGAAAACCACTTACATTCCTCACATATTTTTCTGATGTGGTTGCATATCAATCTTTCCATTAATTTACCTACCACTGAAGTCAAACTGATTGGCCTGTAATTTTCGACTCTATTTCTCACCCCTCCTTTATGTACCGGTACTACTATCACACTTTTCCAGTCTTGTGGTAAGCAGCAAGTATCCAGACTCAATTTAAATAATATTTCAAGATAAGGTACAATGTCACACCCGGCTATCTTTAAGATATCTGTAGTAATATATTCTGCACCAGCCCCCTTATGTGTTTTCAGCTTCCTTATTTCCTTCATGATTTCTTCAGGATGAATTTCAAATTTTTTACTATCGTCATTTTTAATTGTGTTGTTAAGCTCGTTCTCCGAATTATATCCTCCTGTTTCTGATTCATTGTCCCTAATGCTTTCACTGAACCAGTTACTTAAAATCTCTGCCTTTTTCAAATCCTCAGTAACTACTTCTCCATCCTTATCTATGAGCATCTCTACACCCTCCCTTCCCCTCAGTTTCCTGATATAGCCATAGTAATTTCTAGATGCATCAGTCAGTGGTCCTCCTGCACTGACAATACTCTTCATAAACCCATCTTTAGCCACTTTCTTTGCTGTTATTAAGTCCTTGTTAAGTTGTTTCAAATATTCCCTGCTACCCTGCTGTCTCTTAACTCTGTTATGTTCTCTTCGTACCAACCTCTTTAACCTTCTCACTTCCTTATTATAGTACACAGGTTCTCTACTTCTCTTTATATTCTGCTTTGGAATGAATTTTTCTTCCCCCTTTCTTATTATCTCCTTGAACTCTTCCCACCTTGACTCTACTGTACTTGTGCCTTCCTTCCACTTGCTGAATTGTTCTCTGAAATATCTCTTCAAATTTGAAATCTGTGCCTTTTTATAATTGTACCTATTTCCCACTTCAGTTTTTGCTGCTGGTTCACTGAATCCTCTAATATCCATCAGAACTGCGTCATGATCACTTATTCCTTCCGTTACTTGACACCCCACGAGGTTATCATCGGGCTTTATTAGGAATATATCCAAAATATTTTGCCCCCTAGTGTTTTGCTTTACCACCTGTGTAAATCCTCCTTCCCTTATTAAGGTATTTGCAAATCTTTGTTCCTGTGTGTTATTAATCTTATTTCCTTCCCAGTTTACACCTGGTAAATTTAAATCCCCACCAATAATGACCATTCTATTCCCACCTCTGAAATCTGAGTAAGAATTTAATTTCTCCCAGTTTAATAAAAGATGAAGTAATATTTATTTTTTGTGAGATATCATTTGTTTGGCAGCCAGGGCCGCCGTAAGCAGGCGTTCAAGGCATGCACCGCACGCGGGGGGTGGCAAAATGGGTCGCCGCCCCACGTTAGTTGCCCCTCCGTTGCCGCTGCAACGAAATTTGCAGCGCATTATGTAGCGGGCGACCTTTTTTTTTGGTCAACAGCTGCTTCGGGCGGCAGGCGACACTCGGGATGGCAACAATGGGGGTGGCAAATAATGTTCGAAGGGGTGACAATCTCTGTTTTTTGAGCCGGTTGGGAAATTTCCTGATCCACCACTGGCTGTAGTTAGACAGGGGGTGGCATAATCGGTATTGCAACAATAATTAGTCTATGTATTATGAGAGAATGCTTACTTCCTTAGTAAGTATCGACTTTTATTGGGCATGACACAGAAGTTAACTACTTAAAACCACGTTGTAAACTTTGCACACTTATTTATTTCCTTCAGCTCAATATTCTTATCACTAGTATTAACTTCTTTCATAAATTTATTTATTTATCCACTGTACAGTATGTTTTTGCTTGTATGATTCAAGAATGGCACCACATTCTTCGGGTATTTCTTTTTCTATGACAGTTGTAGGAACAATAGATGACATTGAAATCATCACTTAATCAAAAACTCTGTTAGACACCACAGCAGGAATGTTTATTAGAATGACACTCACAACAGCTAGAGCCATACCGAAAAGATTGTATCACTTCACAGTATTCTCATTGTGTGTTATTAGGTTGCATCAGGGTATTATACTTGCATGCAATTCAAATTGATATTGCTCAAACATGAGTTGCATCACCTCAGGATTGCACAATGTGAGGACCACCTTGTATTTACTATAAGATGATGTCACATAGGAATCAGTTATGGTGGACACAGCTTCATGACAGACGAAAAATACTGAATCTTTTAAATGATTTTTTTTTTCCTCAGAAATAGTAAAATACCCTATTCACTTGAATAAAATTTTCTCGGGTAACTAGCCGAGTTAGTCCATCGTTTGACCACGACGTTTCGGCGGTCACAATCTCTGCCGCCATTGTCAAGTCACTTGACAATGGCGGCAGAGATTGTGACCGCCGAAACGTCGTGGTCAAACGATGGACTAACTCGGCTAGTTACCCGAGAAAATTTTATTCATTTACAACGCCGAGAAAATCTCCAGTTTTACCCTATTCACTTGTTTTTGTTGTTGAAAGATGAGGCAAAAAATAAATCAATACAGCAGTATTATATGGAAATTGACATTGCTTGTGAAAAGAAATACAATTTGGTATAAAAAAATATACTTATTTTGATTTTAAGTTTATTTTTTATGAAATATTAAACTATAAATATTTATAAATTTATTTTTCTACCACCACATCTACTTCCACAAAACATCCGCATCCACACATATCAAGCACTGAACATCCACAACTGCATCCGCATCCACAAAAATGACTTCCATTACAACCCTAATTTTATTACATTCAAAACTCCTGAAAAGGTCACTCTGATACCATATTAAACGTTTGATCATCTTTTTGCAAATAAAAAACTTTCCACATGGGAACCATGCTTAAGTTGACAAAACTCTGTAAGCTACCTTAGAATTTTGTAAATTCTTATAATGATGTTTGTTTAGAGTAGAACAGGCATATGTGAACCACCCGATACCACAGCCTTACAGCTATTAACGCAGCTAACTAAAGCAACAAAGTAAACTAAACAGTTAATGGAGATAATAAATCAACATTAAATAGTAAAAGTCACATTCCAAACCTACATAAATAGCAGTATCAAGATATAACCCATCATCAATAGATGCAATGTTTAGTTACAATATAATTTCACTTAAATCAATTCTTTTCTTCACTGTGTGAGATGTTCATGGTAATAAACAGCCTAAAGATAATAAATTTGGTTAAAAGGAGTTAATAAAGAATTTAAAGCTTTGGTGCTGAGCACCCTCTGCCACCCACAATTTTGTGAATTGCAGAGTATATATGTAGATATGTAGAAAAGCTCAAATGCCGGTATAGTAATTTATCACGTAATGAAGCACTCTAAAATTCAATAATATGTTAGAAATGATATAAGGAGTCAACCTGTTGCAAGAAAGTAACTTAATTTTTGTTCATTCAACGTACTAAACTTTAGGAAGGTTCCATACAGTTTAAAAATTATTTTTAAATATTAAATGATAAAGCTAGCCATGTGCTGATAGGAAAATTAATTATTTCAAGCTATACACGTAAATTCAGGGGGAGAAAATAATTTCAGAATATACAATAGTAAACAATATTTAGTTAATCCTTTTGAGAAATATGCAGTATTATGATTAGGATAAGCCAAAGTAGGATTTTTTTTAGTCATGCCTGCAACATTATTGTAGAACAAGGAAGTAGCTGTATCTTTAAAAATTAATTATAAATCAGAGAAAGCAGGTAGACTTGAAAAAGAGCTCTGTAGGTATTTGAGAACATGTAGAATCTTGTTAAATATGTCTTACAGTCATCCTGATATTATTAGCGCAGTCAAAAATTTTCTTGTCATACGTCATATTTTATAATTTTTTGGCTACAGATGATTAAACAAGTTACGTTTGGTATCAAACAAAAGACAATTCTTTTAGAACTAACTTTGTTTGAACCTTGTAGCACTAAAATTGGGAAAGTTATTAACAAATTTCGTGACCATACTGAAATCATTTTTACGGCAAAACTGTAAGAAATACAGAAATTTTTATAAGGATCAAAATTTCTAGATACCCCACATTCTAACTACTGATAAAGTTTTAGAACTGTAGAAGCAGTGTGAGCCAAGAATCAACTATTTTGCAAAGTCTGAAGGTGACACGGTTTTTACACAAGTTGGACTTAGCCTCGCGCAAGGATACTAGGAAACTATATACACGATGTAAGCACCTTAGAATTTTGTTAAATTCTAGCTCCTCATTCTTAGGTATAAGGGAGGAAGTAAATTCGAAGTAAACATGAAGATCGATCGTAAAGTCACCGAAGTTGAACTTAGAAATTTCGAGAAGAGTAGTTTTCAACTTTAAGGTATTTTCCTGTAATCTTCACCATAGTGACAATTCGTCATAAAAATCATATCGAAAAACGTTTATTTTAATTGATATTCCCGTTTGTTTATGTTTTGAAACACGCGATCGGAAAAGTAGAAATTCTAAGATTCGAAATATCTTTAAATTGAGTAAAGCTACAGCTGACCTTTTATCACCAGCTATAGTCAGCACTGCCGCCGATATTTTGGTAATAAAATTCAGTAATTCGGCAAAGTTTAATTAGTAGTTTTAATTAAGAGAAAATAATAAGCTTTTTTATTAAAAGAGATATTAATTTAAAAATTACATCAGTAGGTAGCCCTAATTGAGATGATTTCGTAAATATATTGGTTTCCATAAAAAGTTTTAGCATTTGTCTAGTAATCAAGTTTTTGAAAAATAGATTGTCGCGGATTGTTGTTGACGCCCGTAAAATTCCAGAAAACTTAGGGATTTTCCCCGATAGCATTATAATGCGTCACTACGCGGAGTTTTGAACAGCTAAAAAATTAATTAATCACTCTAAATTTCTCACGAGACTGCCGTTGGACTTCTAGTAGATAAGTCCAGATACTGTCAAAGTTTGAACATTTTTAAAAATCAGGATCGCCAAATAAATTACACACACTTTTGATCTCGCGGAAACGAAAGGATGTGATAAAGTTGCTTACGTCACTGATTCTAGTGGTTCCTATAAAAAGACCCCGCCACCATCATGCTTTATGTGTTCCGGTCGGTCTTCTGTTCTGCTCTGTCTATTTGGAGTGCTATGTTTGAATAGTCTGTGCGAGTTTAGTGTAGAAGTGCGGAGGGAATGGTTAGGGGTTTGCACCACTGAGTCAGCCATCTTGGGACTTTGGTGTATGGCACGCGAGGTTAATTTATAACATGAACTTATAAACTTTCTTAAGGGATCGGTCGGTTTAAATTTCTCTCCACAACTTGCAACCTTTTGGAAAAGTGTGTTCGATTTTGCCTACTCAACTGTGTAATGCTAATTTTGAACTTTTGATTTCTTTAAATAAACTTCAGATTTTTCGAGTAAAGTGGACTTGTGATTTCATAGTAGACAGTAAACCTTTTCTCTGTTTGTGGTTTAACAAATACTGTGGCGACCTCAAGCATTTTAGTTGAGTTACTGTTTGGCTACATGGTCAAGTTAAAATTATTTCATGAATTTTCTGCAGAACTTTGTAGTCAACATAAACTGTTAGTTGAGGCACTAAGGCTATACTACAGCCCCGTGTCTTACAACGATCAATTAGCTTCCGCGTTGTTCTTTTGCCTGGTGACACTCATAGTGATAAGGTGGTAGGTCTGTGGAATGCATTGCACTTAGGCAAGAAGTGCAGTGAAGACATGTGGTAGGGCAGCCATATTAAATTTTCTGTAGAACAGTGGAACTTTTGTAACTTTAACGTGGCTTTAAAATTTTGACTTCGGGGTTTGGTCTGATCTGATCGCTTTTCACTACTTGCAATCTAAGAACTTGGTGAAGTTTTTCCGACAGCCATTGATTGTTGTAGACTTGTAATAATTTTCTAAGAATACAGTGAACTTTGAATTTGAAACAATATATCAGTGACTTTCATTATGATGTTAACCTAACCTTTCCTTATTTGGGGTTTAATCAAGAGAGGTGGCGGCCGTAAGAAATTTAAAGCAATCGATAATCCAGTGGCTTATATATAACAGGGTTGGAGCTAAGGTGATAAACTGCATACCTTAGCATCGGTATAGCACTAGATCCTTACATGGGATCGAAGTTGATGACGTAGTGTTTATTCCAGCCCCGGTAAGCATTTGGTTGTTACACCTCATTGCAACCACACTGCACCAGAGACCACACTGCATTGTCCAAGTGTCCACCTCTCCACAGCCCCTTGGACTTTGAGAGAGATCCTTCTCCATCTTCAGCCAGTGCCACCGATACTCAGTATATCGATACATCTTCTAGCAGCTCGATTCCGATTACCATGATACAATAAGAAATATGTATTGTTACCTGTTGATGTTTACTGTAGACTTCTTTCTTCAAGAAGAAAAAAACTGAACTGCGCATGCATATGACATGTATGGGGGAGGTATCATACATTAATATTTTTAATCAATATTGTACAGCATTCTGCAAGGATTGTAGAGCATATTGTACCAGAGACAAATTGTGTAATTATCAAAGATGTTAATAATTTCGGTGATTGTACCTGCAGTATATTATATACTACCAATGCTTGACATTTGACTCACAGATTCCATTAATTTTAATGGTTTAATTTTCAGAGAACTGATTAGATAAATAGCTGAAGTTAAGAAAAGAAACATAAGCCTAAAAAAAAGTAGTGTGATTTTTTTGTCAGTTTTCCTGAACTACGGTGCAATCCGTTGCGCTCAATTTTTCCATAGAATTTACTTTCTCTGTTCTCTGGTACATATGTCATTAGCTGTTTATACAGATTTTGATCCAGACCATTAGCTCTAAAAATTTGAAAAGGCCAATGAAATTGATATGGTAGTTTTTCCCTGATACCGTTTTATACCTAAGACGAACATAGTTTGCTTACAGATTTGTAATAATATAGATTACACATCACACCTGTCTGTAGTTTGTCACTTACAAATTGACTACAAAAGTGACAAACTGCATTAATTACAGAAACACATTATGTGTACTGTCATTATAAATCATCCTTTTCACATAAGCATGTGAAAAATAGAGTGTAAAGTACAGTTAACATAAAATACATTTCAACCTGACATGTACTAATCACGACCAAAACTGGCACTAAAGATGTCTTAAAGAATAAAAAAAAAGGCAGTTTGTTTAGTTGCAAGATGGAGGCCCTACAGCAATGACAGTTGCCTTAATGTTACTTGAATTCTTGAGGAATCTTGTTCTGGATTTGCACATGTAATTAAAAATGTACACTACAAATGTAGTAATTATGTAATCTGTTTTTTAACAATGTGCATTCATATATGTCATTAACTTTCTTCACTCTATATAGCTTCCTACCTCTCTAACAATAATAATTAGTAGGAAAATGCTTTAAGGCAGTAAAAGAAAGGAAGGACAGCAAAATTCATTCCAAAATTTGCCATAGATGATGGTGGCTGGGAATAATGAACACAGAACGGACAAATGCATGTAATGCAATATTTAAGTGTTGAACCTTATTCTTGCAAGTAGATGAGGTCAACCAGATGTGATCACATTGGCACCTGATTATTCACTTAGCAGACAGAGGAGTGTAATAAAGGAAAATAAAAATTAAGAACATGTCTTTTGAACAGATGACATTACCTCTCGACATATCAGATAACCTAACAATCAATCAATTCGAAGGGTATGAAAATTTGGGGAGCATTATTAGTAATGATGATGACAGAATAAATTGAATTTGCAATGAAGTCTTCAAGGGTGTACTACCAGATTGTGTTGTGTAAACTTGATATTTCAGTAACTAGCTCTACGATCTACCTCAAGTTTGAAAATACCTGTTGTGGTCTGCTGATCAACAGATGACAACTCAGCTGCCGTACCCCTCTTATATACACAATGATTCTGCCCATTGTCTGCATCTGGGGACTGGCTGGTCTGTGATAGCAACTAAATAGAGATACCACAGTCTCTGGCATTTCTTCCTGCTGAACTGGAATTTTCTCGACTTATGATCAACTGTGTTTTTTATCTGCCCCTTTCACCTGAAAACAGTTCTCAGATGTTCCAATTCCTGTGGTAGGCTGTCTTTGTCAGCAACTGCCCTTATCCTATGTACAAGCTTATCCAATATCTTTGTGCATAGGTAATTAGCAAGTCTCAAAGTAAAGTCATTTCAAATTAAAGTACAATCTCATATCACAATAGCTTTAATACGAGGGTTATTCCAAAAGTAAGGTCCGGTTAAAAAAAATCATTTTTTTTCAAAAACAATTGTTTTATTTACATTCCTTGCATATTTCTCTATTTTTCTACATAATTTCCATGCTTATTTAAACATTTGTCACATCGTTCAACAAGGTTTTGAATGCCTAAGTCGTAGAAATCGGCCGCCTGCGAAGATAACCAGTTTTTAACTGCTTCTTTCACTTCATCATCTGTGTCGAAGCGCTTGCCGCCAAGAAACTCCTTTAGGTAGCGGAACAAGTGGAAATCACTTGGCGCCAAATCTGGGCTGTATGGTTGGTGGTCAAGCTGTTCCTATCCAAATTTCTTGATTAGAACTTGCGTTTCTTTCGAAGTATGGGGTCTGGCATTGTCATGCAACAACACTACTCCAGACGACAACAGACTACGTCGCTTATTCTGGATTGCACGTCACAGTTTAGTCAGGGTAGCACAGTAGGCTGCTTTATTGATCATTGTCCCTCTTTCCATAAAGTCGACTAAAAATACTCCATGTCTATCCCAAAACACGGTCGCCATAACCTTGCGTGTTGAGATTGTCTGCTTTGCCTTGACCGTGACTGGCGATGACGTGTGACGCCATTCCATCGACTGACATTTAGACTCGGGGGTTATGTGAGAAACCCATGTCTCATCCCCTGGGACAATATGATCTAAAATACTGTCACCTTCCTTATGATATCGCTCCAAAACAACAAGAGCATAAGCCATTCTTTCCATTTGTTGGGACTCAGTAAGCAGCCTGGGAACCCAACGGGCACACAATTTGTGAAAATTCAAATGTTCAGACACAATTCTGTACAAAGTCGTTCTACTCACATTCAGGAAATCTACTCATACGAGTATTTCGAGATCTGAAATAGTGAATCGTCGATTTTCACGAAGTTTTTGGTCAACCGCATTGACCAAATCTTCTGAAGTCACTGATGGTCAGCCAGACCGTGGTTCATCATGCACATTTTCCCGTCCTTCATTAAAAGCTCGCACCCACTTGCGCACTTTACTGTCACTCATTATGTTAGGACCGTAAACTTCAGTAATCTGCCAATGAATTTCTGTCACTGAAACGTTTCTTGCAGACAAATCACTGCCCTTACTTCACAATCAGCGGGCTGATAAATTGTCTTAAACATTGTGAACTGACACTACAAACAGCACACAGCAACAGTAACAACGCTAATGGCGGCACTTGACGTGCAAGGCATGCCGGGAGTCGGCGCGCATGCGTATTTTGTCCTTGGCACCCAATTCAAATAGTTACAGCGAATCGGACCTTAGTTTTGGAATAACCCTCGTACATCTGTATTTATACTATCTACACTGACCCCATAATGTATTTTCTCAATCCTTATCTACAATTGTCTGAATACTTATCCTTCACCTCAGTTTTCTAATATAGCATTAGAAATTTTTAGATGTATCATTCAGTGGTCATGCACATATAAATTTTTTCACTAACCCATTTTTAGCTTCCCTGTTTACTATACTACGTTCACTCTCATCTGGCGCATCAAGGTCATGTACCCTTCCCCCCGCGCCTCACCTCACCACCCTCTCCAGATGCCTTCCCCTCCAAGCAGACCGCTGCCTACAGGCATTGTTGTTTGTCGCAGTATTGTCCTGTTTATTCTGATATACCGTGATACAGTTTTTAGGGAATTGCAAAAAAAAATTACAGCAGAGGCGTGTGACGTATCATTACAAACAGTGCAGTGTATATGTAGCGAAGCCCAGCTGGCGGTTCCAGAGCCATCCTTTTCTTCTCCAAAGAAAAACATTCACCGTGAAAAACTGGTAACGGGCGGAGATGGATGAATTTCAGAAAGATGTCATTCGACGTTCTGTTCTAGAATTTTATGACCGAGGTGAATACCCTACTTTACGAAAATTGAGGGAAGTACTGAAAGAGAAAATTAACTACACTGGAGGTGTATAAGTTATTCATATACAGAAAACGTAATGACGGTAGACATTTTCTGATGGAAAAGACAGTCATTGTTGCAGCAAGGGCCTCATTTTTAAGAAAAATGCACGATTTAAGGAAGGAACATCCTCTTCGACCTGTCATCTACCTTGACGAGACATGGGTAAATCAAAATTGCGCAAGGAAGTTTATTTGGCAACACTCTTAATGCAGTGGTGGTCTCATCAATGATTTCTGTAAAAAGAAACTATTGCTTTGAGTAAATATCACCTTCATTTCAAAATTTAAACGACGTGTTTAGAGAATTAATATATCTAAAAATTGTTTTTGTTTTTTTTGTAACTGCTTTAGGTCTCTCTTTAACATCGAGGTCTTTAGAGACGGGAAAGAATGGGGGGCAAGGAATGGGAAGGAATTCGGCCATGGCCTTTTGAAGGAAGCATCCCGGCATTTACCTCGAGTGATTTGGGAAACCATGGAAAACCCAAATCTGGATGCCCGGTTGGGGATTCGAACCACCGTCCTCCCGAATGCGAGGCGAGAACGCTAACCGTTACACCGCCCCACTCAGTCTAAAAATTGTATTTAATCGTTGAAATGTCTTGCGCAACTTTAAAAACTAAAAACAATGATTGGAAGCAGTAAGTTTTATTCATTGATATGTAAATAATTTTTATATTTATTAACATATGAAATTGTTGTTGGTAAACACAAAATTTCTATGACTTACGATTCACTCATTTTAGTTACGAAAAATAATTAAAATGTTCGATTACACTGAAGAAATCATCAAATTAGATGCAACATATAGTACCACATACGTTGTGATGACGTTTGTGCATGTGCGGCAGCTGTTTCCCCTTCGCCTGTAGGGGTTGGGGCAGCGGAGTGGGGATAGAGCAGAGTCAACTTGGCACGCCTTTCCTGTCTGAACATAGTATAGTTCTACTTCCTTGCATAGTTGTTTGTCATTCCTTACTGCCTAGCTGTCTTTTAACTCTGCTCTCTTCTCATCAAACTCTTTATTATTGTCATCACACTCGGGGCTGGATTAAGACAATGCGGTGCCAGTAGCAAATGTGAATAAGAGGCCCTTGATTTTTGCCATCCGGGGGAAAATTGTAGAGCTAAAAAAAAATAAGGTTGCCCATCTAGCCGAGGTGTGGGGCCCCTCTAGGAGACACGTGGCCCCTAGAAGGCGCGAGGCACATAGCATTTGCTACCTCCTGCTTCGTGGTTCTACATCTACATCTGTACTCGGCAAATCACAAATACTGTGGGTTGCAGAGGGTGCTAAGCACCAATCCTAATTCTGCACATTCCAATCCCGAACAGATCGAGGAAAGAAGGAATACATAAATAAATCAGTATGGCATCTTATTTCTCTAATCTTATCCCCTTATTTTCGCATATTCTCCAGCAAATTCAAACAAAAACAGACGTCTGTCCGCCAAACAATCCCAGCCCAACCAACGAATCAGCTTTGTAACACTTACGTAAGGACTGTAATTAGCAGTCACGAATCGAGCGGCTCTTCTCTGTACTTTCTCTAATGTGTCAATCAATCCCTTGCGATATGGATCCCAAATTCCACAACAGTATTCCAAATGCGGACGCACTAGTGTTTTCTATGCTGTTTCCTTCGTATGAGCATTACAACTTCTCATAATACATCCTATGAATCGTAGTTTGGAATTAGCTTTGCCTACAATGGAAGTTATGTGCAAGTCCCATTTCATGTTGCTTTGTACTGTTACGCCTAGATACTTCAGGGAATCCATAGTGTCAACAACTGAATTGTTAACTTTGTACTCCTGAGCAAGCGGGGTCTTTTTATTACTTATTTGCCCTTGCACTTTTTGCAGTTAAGTGTAAGCTGCCGTTTACGGCACCATTCCGAAATAACATCCAGATCACTTTGAATTTCTAAGAAATCGTCAGAGCACCTCATTTCCCTATAAATAAGTGTATCATCAGCAAAAAAACTCATCCTGCAATTAACCTGTCACCGAGATCGTTTATAAAAATTAAGAAAAGAAGTGGTCCTATTACACTTCCTTGAGGAACGCCCGAAGTAACATCTAGTTTAGAAGAGGCTTCCCCGTCTACGGCGACATACTGTGACTGACCAGTTAGAAAATCACGTATCCATTCGCAAATCTGATCAGATATACCATACACTCGGATCTTCGCTAAAAGTCGGTTGTGTGGTACAGAGTCAAAAGCTATCTGAAAATCCAAGAAAATAGCATCAACTTGTGATCCTGCATCAATAACTTTCATTACATCATGCGAAAATAGAGCCAGTTGCGTTTCACATGATCGGTTCTTCCGAAATCCGTGTTGGTATGCTGTAAGTAACTCGTTTTCAACTAGAAACTTTATAACGTTAGAGCATATGACATGCTCCAGAATTCTACTGCAAACAGATGTTAGCGATATCGGTCGATAATTCCTAGGATCTCTCCGATCTCATTTCTTGAAAACGGGAATCACCTGCACAGTTTTCCAGTCAGAAGGTACTTTTCTTTCCTCTAAAGATTTAAGAAATATATCTGTCAGAAAGCTTCTATTTCTTCTGCATATTCCGAAAATACTCTTACTGGTATACCATCGGGACCCAGCGCTTTCCCCCACTTCAGGAGTTTTAATTGCTTTATGATACCTACACTATCAATTTGTACTGGATCCATCTCAAATTCAACACGCCGTGGAAAAACAGGAATGTTTTCCATGTTTTTGTCAGTGAAGGAATTTTTAAATTTGGCGTTAAATACGGTAGCCTTGTTGTGGCTGTCATCAACTTCCCGACCGTCTTGTAGTAGAACTGGCATATTGTTGTCACAACCACTTATTTTTTTACATACGACCAAAATTTCTTTGGATTTTCAATGAGGCTCTTGGAAAGTGAGTTGCATCGAAAGTCATTAAAGGCCTCACACATCGCATTCTTGACCTGTCCTCTTGTCTCAGCTAGCTTTTCTAAATCACTCCTATACATCGTCCTGCTTGAGCGTGAATGACTCTTCCTTTGCTTTTTAAGTAACCTTTTAAATTTACGCGTATACCACGGGGGATCGTTCCCGTCCCTGATTGTCCTTTTCGGTATATGTAAGTCCATACCTTCCCTGACTATATTTATGAATCGAAGCCACATCTCTTCAACCGAGCCTCTTCCTTCTATAAGGGTAATGTATTTATCCCTCAAAAACTTTCTTAAACTCTCCTTTGGGGCCTTTTCGAATCTGTAAACGACCCTTTTTTTTTTTTTCTTTTTGCGCGCTTACTGTTAATTTTACTGTAGCAATTACAGCTTTATGATCACTTATTCCCGTGGTGGTAGAAATGTCCGTAAATAATTCAGGCCTATTTGTAACGAGAATATCTAAAATGTTTTCATTATCGTTGTCGCACCATGTTGGTTCAGTGACGAGCTGCTCAAGATTAAGATCTGAGGAAAGGTCAAGAATAATCTCACAGGATATTTTAATCCGGTACTGATCACACTGTTATGGTATATAGGTTCTGTACTTTGCTTTATTTTCTCTTTTGCTGTTCTTCGCTCATTCTTATCATCTCCACTTCAACTCCACTGTACTTCCATATACTGAACACTCCCCTCAAACATCTCTTCAGTTGTGAAGTATAAGCCTTTTCATAATTGCACTTGGACAAAATTTCATAGTATAATTGTTTTCTTGTTTGTACCTTGATACATGCACGGTGACAGCATTTAATTTCCATGTGTTTCAAACAGGTTGCAGCTAGGAAAGATGATGAAGAAGAAGAACTCTTACCCAATGGAGGCATGGTTCTCGATCTCACTGCCGAATTAGGTGAACTTGAAGACTTAACAAATGCAACACAGGCAGCATCAGTACCAGCTGCACCAACAACAGGACAAGCTATGGAGCAGAATGTGGAAACTAGTTCCACTTCTCTTGAAATGGAAGCTGGACCAACAAGAGATGATGCCACCTGACACAAGCCTGCCACCCTCTGAGGTGGGAGAACGACCCTCACCAGCAGGGTCCAACGAAAACAGTACCGGCTTCCACGCCCTGACTACATTCTTAAGGACCTCACCTAAGGCAGAGGAAGAATGTACGGCAAAAAATGAAAATGTTTTGAAAAAAAACAGATTGTCAACAGTGCAGTCTCTCAAAGCTAGCAAGGTAATGAGTTGCTAAAGATAATTATGTTTTCAACAGAATACTTGTCACCTAACTTGAGGAAATGTAATCTGAAAATAGCAGGTTGAATGGCTATCTGAATACTGCTGATAATCAAATTTAATTAATATTCTGAATCTCAAGTACTTCATTACATGAAGTAACTATAGAGGTTATAACAGCAGTTTTTCCCAAGTTACATTATATACCACTACAGTGGACAGTAGGACAAAAACTAACATATCTAAGCCCTTTGCAAAAGTTGTGCCCTCCATTTTACTACAAAGCTCAAATAGACGTCTGTTACAGGGACTAAATGGATTTTTAAGGCTGTGTAGTAATAAATAAATTGAATACCTATTTTTTGGCTTGAACATTGTTGCAGATGTTAGAATTGTTAAATGAGCACATTTGTGTTGATGTACTGTTTTAAAATTTTATCTAGATATAGAATTCTTGAGATTGTTGAACAATTTTTTTTAAATTAAAATGCTCAGTGGTTTCACTGTTGCATTAGTCTTAAATGGCATCAAGCATTTTTGTATAAACAAATGTTAAACAAAATGATATACTCAGCATTTATTACATCACATTCCATTAAAATAGTAGCAACTATTAACACAGCAACAGCGCTTTGATATTGAAAGCTGTTTTGAGTGAGCCTCAAAATGTTTGCTAACTCCACAATGTTTCCTTCACAATGTAAGTTAATAATATCAGTTTACATTCATACTGTGTGGAAAATGTTATTCATATGTATTAAAATAGTATAAAAGTGATGCTGAACTACCAGCAAAAGCAATTAACTGATTGACGTGCCAATCATTTGTGATATAAAATTACATTCCTGTCAAATGAGGATAATAATTTTACCTGATAAGTAATGAAAAGTTTAGTTTCAGTAGATAGTTCTTTTTAATGGTACACAGGTAATACATGTTTAATGAATACTCAAACACGGCAGTGTGATTAGCCATTTAATTGCATCTGCTAATACTGGTACATTTAATAAATCTAGTAATTATAATAACCAAGAGGAGTTATTTAATTAAATAGTCTGAGTAGCTCCTCGATGGGATCTTAATTGGTTAGTAAATGGTTTCCTTATTCGAGAGTTATACTCTTGTTACTATATCTATAGGAAATGTTATTAATGTTCCTTTAGTAACATAAATTTTGTGATATGATACCTTCAAGGGCATATCAGTAGAGGCTATTTGTACATCTCTAAAATATTTCACATTAGTTTTTTAATTACTGCCTAGTAAACAGATGTTATATACTACAACTGTTTGTGCTGATTTTGTTACAATCACTTAGATAAATATTTACTCTTCTACATACAAACAGAAAATTTGAAAGAAATAGGAGCTACAATAATAGAATAGAGAACAGCTTATAAAATTTCATTCCATTTTTAACATTTTTTTTAAATGGGATAATATAGAGGTAAATTCCTGTAGATAAAAATTCTTTTATGAAGTATTAAAAAAATATATACTTTAGGGAAAGGTTATTTCTTGTAAAAAAAAACATTTTTAATTTTGTATACACAAAAGTACCAAAACATTAGTAGAAACTGTTAGCAAAGCAAATTATTGTGAACATTGGGCAGTTTGAAGACTAATCATTATTTAATACATGTCATTCAGAACAATATAGTTACAGAACAATTAAGAATTTTACTTTTAATTTTCATTCTCATCACTGTTCATAAAAACCCATATATATAGTAATTCAAAATAAAACGCATTTTAATTGGCTACCTTTTATGGCTACAGATTAAATTAATTTTATGTCTGTTTTTAACTCCAGCATGCAAGGATTGAATTCCATAATTGTAATAAAATCAATGTACAGATAAATCTGATAAAATGCATGACATACTAAAATATTACTTTAGTAAATTTTGCATCTAACAAAACAAATGGAAATGTAAGAGAGATGTGGTTAGAGGTGCAGAATAATGGTAATATGTATGAAGGTGGTCAAAATACAGGGTGCTGTCATGTACCCTTATCCACACAATAGCACAGTTTGATAAAATACAGTTGTAAAAAAACAAAATCAGCATTAGATCTTGAAATTCAATCTACAAGAATACACAATTATAAGGAGAAAAATAAATCTGCATGAATGTCTGACACCACTGTGAAATGTTGATATCTTCATACACTCAAGATATTTATGCTCTAAAATCTTTTAAAATGCACAAAGCTTAATTGCATTTGCATGTTATAAAATACAATATTGTTTTTAAATGGTACAAATATGGATCAATTATTTTAAGAAAAATGATGAGCAAAAAAGAGATATGCAGCAATATTAATTTAAGTCATGTTTGTGAGCTTAAATTTAATGAATGTTGTAATTTGCAAGACAAAATAATAAATTCTATTTTTACTAAGTAGTTTTCAGTTTATTTATATCATTCATAAGTCTCACTTCTGGAAGCTCCAGGTTGACAAAAATAAATCTGGCCACAGGATTAAGTTACCCAATAGCAAAGATTTCATCCTTGAACGTTATGACAAGTTGGTAGAAACCTTGTCCTTAGTGTTTCCAAGTTATAAAGATAAGACCCTCAGCTCAATAAGTGATCTTAAATCATTGTTCAATGTGATATGTACGATCTGTGCCCCAGCATTACTGTCAGAAAATTAATAATAATTTACAAATAGAATTTATGTTCAATTCTTTTAATACAATTCATGCCAAAACTATTGGATAGATATTCCTTTGGTTTGATCACTGTGAAACTTGGGGTTCTTTAAAATAAAGAAAGGTAAACTTCATCTTGGTGTTATGTCTGGACACTAGGAAATGGAGAAAAGGGTGTCAAATGATTTAATTGTTCACTAGTCCCTATTTAATATTAGTTCCCATACTTGCCAAAAGCTGTTGCACCCTCATTATATGCAGACATTATAGCCAACCTACTTTGTCCTTTTATACGGTAACCTGATACCACTAAGCAAGCCCAAGGTTTTGAAGCTATCGTTTGTTCTTAGTGAGAAGTAAAAAAATTAACCACCACATCAAAAAAGCATATGGTGGGAAAGATTTTTGCTATAACTGTATGAATAATGTAAGAATGGAGACTTGCAAGAACTTGATACAAACTTGTCCCTGACAGATGGGTTATAAAGAAAGGCAAGTATTCAAAGATCTTATTTTGTATTCATATAATCCTACAGTAAAACTTTCTTCTGTAATTCATATTTTTCACAAGTTTTTAATGTCTTTAATTTTTGCCATACTATTATTTTTTCAGCGAAATTGCTTTTAAATCGTTGATCAATAAGATATTTAAGTTTTCACCTGCAACATGTAATATCTTTTCAAATATGGGCAATGAGCAAAGCAAGTATCTAGTAGTCTCACAAAATAAATTACAAAACACAGTACACTACAAGCTATCAGACATTTATGTACAAATATACCAAAATTTATGGTTTTACTATCCTCTCTGCGATATAAAAATACTACAGAAAATTGTGTATAAAAAGTTAATACACTATTGTTGTGGTTATGTTCGTGATTCGGGTACAATACTTACTGTGAACCTTTAAATGTTTCAAATCTTTGAGTCTTTCTCCGACAGCCGCCAAGCAACGTTAAGTTGGTAAGTGAAATAAAAATGCACTTTCTTATTTCAAACCACATGCATCTAATAGCTAATAGTATAATCTAACTTGACTCCCAACCCTTATGAAGGTTCGTTATCAATACTTCGATCCTTTAAAATTACAGGTGATGTCCTCGATAAATTTAGACTGAAAACGCCCTCTTCTCATTCATACAACACCCTTACTAGTTTTTAGACCATACATTTGGCCTACCATGTAAACAATTAATAAAAATTCTGCAAACACTTCCTTCATTAATAAAGTTCCTTCATATCACCAAAGAAAACACCTTCTACGAGATTAATGCTTCATCATAAATACTGAGCGTCAACACGCGATCTCGTTGACTTAACAGACTGTTCACTTTCCCGACGGACTTGCCGATTCAACAACCAACGGCAGACTGATTGCCCGGAAGCCTAGGTGCATCTTTCTTCCTAGTGCGCCATTCTCCCGAATTTGGGGTTTACACCCCCGAGCCCACAGACTCGGCAGATAATGACATCACTAGATGACGACCAATTTCAACCACCACTATTTAAAACTTTCAAATATCTATAAATTATCTTCCAAAGTAATGGAGAAATGCCATTAACCCGTTACACTATGTTAACAAAAATAATGCATTATCAGATTCCTAAAATGGATTTAGATCAGGGAAATCAACCCAAATAACTATTTATGAGTGCATAAATGTTTTATTAAAAAGAACTGACAAAAAAGAGAAAGTAACTAGTACATTTCTAAATTTGTCTAAAGCTTTTGATGTGGTACATCAGCCTGTCAAAACCTTTCCCAATGGTGGTTCCCTCAGAGATTCCGTGGACCCATATTATTATTAATAATAATAATAATAGTGGAAATAAAGAAAATTGAAGCATTTGAAATGTGGTGCTATAGAAGAATTCTGAAACAGACAAATTAAGAAATGAATGAGTTTTAGAAATGATGGGCGAGGAAAGAAGTTTGTAGAAGCAGCTTACAGAAAGAAAAGACAGGCTAGTAGGTCATATTTTGAGACATGATGGATTAGTTAATTTGCTAGTGGAGGAAACAGTCGAAGGTAAGAACTGTAGAGGAAGACGGAGATTAGAATATATGAAGCAGATAATTGAGGACGTGGGTTGTAAGGGGTATGTAGAAATGAAGAGGTTAGCACAGGATAGAAAGGGATGGAGGATTGTATCAAACCAGTCGAGAGACTGATGACAGCAAAATAATAATAATAATAATAATCCCAGATGATTGGAAGATTGCTCTCATCCACCCACTACATAAAAAAGGTAACAAATCATATGTAAACAATTATAGAGGAATCTCCCTCCTACTAGTCACATACAAAATTTTCAGTCTGTATTTTGAAGAGAGCACAAGAGCAGTTAGAACCTAAATTAGCAGAATATTAAGCAGGATTCAGACGAAACAGGTAGTGCCCTGAACAAATTTTCAACCTCAAAACTATAATCAAAATGCGAGCCCTCAGACAAAAACCTCGAGTATGCACATTTGTGGATTTCAAAAAGGCATACGACTCAATAGACAGACCTTCACAATTCAGAATTTTAGAAGAAAGGGGACTAGATCCAAAAACATGAGAACTCATAAAACAAACAGTAAAGTAAAATTCATGGGAGAAATTTCAGAACCCTTTGACATTCAAACAGGTGTGAGACAAGGCAATGGGCTCTTGTTAGGGTCGATGCCGCATATCGGGGTTCGGTATCGGCTTGTCGACCTAAGCTTGAAGTTATCCAAAAAGTTGTCAAAGTTCGGAAAATGTTCTATAACCATGTAAAACCTTGTAGAATGCTAACTGTAATAATTACCACGGTCGCCACTTACAGGTTAACCTCCTGTAAGAAAGGTACTAAAGTAGAAATGAAAGTCTGCATCCAGATAACTGAAGTATATATTCTTGAAATTTTCACAGAAGTTACAAAAGTCACAGTTAGCAATGGCAATCGGAGAAAATCATTAGCCGAAGATCACAAATCGTGAAACAGAACAGACCGCACCGCCCCGAATGAAATTAAGCTGACTACATGTAGGAACGTTTTAGACTGTTGAGTTGGCCATGCCGGTTCTAAAATGGCGTCGGCCAGCCATACTGTTCTGGAACTGCCTTCCCATAAGCCACCGCGACCCCGGGTTTCTCAAACTTAAGAACACATAAGATACGTGTGGTCTCGTCGAACCGATCTGTTGGACTGCTCTCCCATGCTGTCATGGCTAACTTTTATCAAAATGACCTACTGACCTAGACAATAGTCTATCTGGAAAAAGAATCTGTTAACTGAGTGCTACCAGAAAATTACAAGATGAAGAGCGTAATGAGACAAGTGTAGTGGTGAGCTTGGTTTTGTTTTTAGAGCTTCCAGACCAGTGAAAATGAATTTTGAAAGTTGGTTAATTTAAAAGCACATTTGTTTAGAGTATTGCGATACGTCATCATACGTCACATGAAAATTGTGACCCCGCAAATCTTTAAAATCTCAAGTTAATATTATTTTGAAAGTGTTCCCCAGCCTTTGCTGAGTCCAGTGGTGTAAAAATCTTTTAAATCGGTTAAGGCTATCAGAAGTTATAGAATTTCTAATTTTTACTGTTTTCGTAGATTGTGCAACTGAAACTTCACTTTTTATTTAAAGTCTATTGTGGCCTAAAACTAATTTTAAATCGAACCTTTATTTAATTTAAGTACTTTAGAAAAGTTTTTAGTCCGTGAAATATGTTAGTCAGCGAGAAATCAAATTTTAAAAGTTCGTTGCTATGACGCCATCAACAAATTGACTTTTATTTATTTATAACTTCTTTTTATTAATTGGTGGTTATCGGAAACTTAAAGAATATTGACTGGCTGGTTATTTTACTTGTTTAAGTCTACTTTTACAGCTCTGAAACAATTTAGATGTGGTGGAATTAAATGTTAAACTAAATCCCATGTGGAGATGCTTTAAAATCATATTTACTGTTTTAAATTGGTCTGGAACTGCGAGTTATTAATGAATTTAACATAAAACGGTGAAATTCTAACTATCAAAGTGCTTTACAGTGTTTAATTTAGCGGAATATTAGCGTTGTGGTTGTGGTTGTGTTAACCCAATGTCGTTCTAGACAAGGTTATGGAACAATGGGAGAAAGAACTCAAGAAATATAAGTGTTGGAAACCAATTCCACTTGGCTTTACCAAAAACCACCTCTATATACCATACCTCACTTTTGCAGATGATTTGGCGATCCTAGCAGAAGATGAAGAGACTGCCATCAAACGGCTTGATACACTCAAAGAATGTGCAGAAAAAGTAGGATTACAAATCTCATTCGAGAAAACTGAATTCGTATGTTCAAAGACAGAAATAGCAAGTTTGAGAACAAAGTATGGTAAAATCAATGGGGTCCCATACTTTAAGTATCTCGGAGAATTCATCGAACCGACAGGCATTGAGAAAATCTCACGGCAAAATCACCTCCAAAAAGTAAAAAAAGCATTAGGGTTGGTTCAAAATCTCTAAAACAAAAAATCTTCCAATTCGGCATTACAACAGTCATAAAAACAACACTCCTCTATGCAAGTGAAACTTTGACACTTAACAGAAAACTTGAAGAAATAAAAAAAAAAGTATAGAGAAAAATCATTAGAAAAATTCTAGTAGCAGGACTCACAAAAGATGGTTACAGACTACAATCATTCAAAACAACAGAAAAGTTTTCAAACATCGAAATTAACATCAAGAAAAGGCGAATGAAATTCTTTGGTCTCCTTAAGAGATTACCAGAAAGTCAATTGACAAAAAAGTTAGTAGATTATGTAAGTTCACTTAAAAATCCAACACCTTAGCCGAATGAAATTCGGAACGCTCTTAAAAGTGCAAGCTTAGGAGCAACACACATCTTAGAAAGAGACACCTTCAGACACAAAGTAGACGAATGGGAAGTTATATCTGAGCAACCAAAACAAAAACAATACAGACCAAAGTGGTCGGAAGAATGCAAACAAGAATAAAAGCCTATTGGAACAATAAGAAGAACTCAAAGAAAACTTGATTTGGTTATTTGCTTACCGTCTTCCATTTATTTGGAGAATTTGCTAATAATAATAACAATGATAATTTTAGAAGAAAGTGGATTAGATCCAAAAACAAGAGAACTCATAAAACAAACACTAATTGGCACTAAATCTAAAGTAAAATTCATGGGAGGAACACTTTGACATTCAAACAGGTGTTTAATGTCGAATGTCGTTCTAGACAAGGTTATGGAAGAATGAGAGAAAAAACTCAAGAAATGTAAATGTTGGAAACCAATCCCACTTGGCTTTCCCAAAAACAACCTCTATACACCATACCTCACTTTTTGCGGATTTATTTGATGATACTAGCAGAAGATAAAGAAACTGCCATCAAATGTCTTGTGACACTCAAAGAATGTGCAGAAAAAGTAGGGTTACAAATTTCATTTGAGAAAACTGAATTCAAAGGTTCAAAGACAGAAATAGCAAGTTTGAGAACAAAATATGGTGAAATCAACAGGGTCCTATACTTTAAATACCTTGGAGAATTCATCGAACCGGCAGGCCTTGAGAAAAAAAAGCATTAGGGTTAGTGCAAAATTTCTAAGATCCATGTCAAGACAGACCAAAATTCAGCACTACAACACAGTCATAAAAGCAACAGTCCTCAATGCAAGTGAAATGTAAACACTTAACAGAAAACATGACCGTAAAGAAATAAAAAAAAGTAGAGAGAAAAATCATTAGTAAAATTCTAGGAGCAAGACTCACTAAAGATGGTTACAGACTACAATCAATCGAAACAACAGAAACATCTTAGAAAGAGATTCAGACACAAAGTAGAGAAATGGGAAGTTATAACTGAACAATCAAAACAAAAACAATACAGACCAAAGTAGTCGGAAGAATGCAAACAAGCTTTCTCGGAAAGAATGAAAGCCTATTGGAACAACAAGAATTCAAAGAAAACTTAATTAGGTCATTTGCTTAACGTCTTTCATTTATTGGGAGAATTCACCAATAATAATAATAATAATAATAATAATAATAATAATAATAATAACTGGAAAGTGGCTACACTAGAATTGTCATTTGATAGCTCAAGTCGCATATCTCACATTATAGCCGAAGTTCGCATGTTCTCATGCCTCCATTTATACTTTTGTAATTATCATTATTTCGACTGCAGACACCTTTGTACAGGTTTATTCCCTGGTAGTAGATCATAAAATCCTGCTTTCTAAGCTTTATCATTATGGTATCACATTTGCAGCTTACAAATGGTTTGTCATACCTTGATGGAAGGAAACAAGTTTTCAGTTCAAAATGTAAGGACACAGAAAGTAAAATAACCAGAAAGCACTTATCGAACCTTAGCAGTATTAAACCTGGTATTTCACAGCTTGGAACCCTCATTTTCCTTTGTATATTAATGACAGAAATGCTGAGGCACATGATAGCATTCTCTTTACAGATGACACAACACTACTAATGAAAGGAGAAATTGACTATGTTGTTATGGCCAAGCCATGTTCTAAGACTGAAATTAATACAAAGTATGGGCCTGAGCCAGTAACCACACTTCAGTCATCAGTCATCAGTGCCCCATGGGATGGTGGGTAAGTGCGAAGCCATTTTAGGTTAAGGCAGTAGCTGCAACACCTATTTAGGTAATGCTCGAAGCTCATTACAAAATGGAGTCGTGCCCAGAGGTGCCCAACAAGTATATAGGCCATCCATGCCACCAGGTGTTAATCAGTTGGTCAGTCAGTTAGCAAATCAGTTAGTCATTAAGGCAGTCAGTCAGTGTTCATTCAGTCTGAAATCAGTTGACGAGTTGGGAGTCTTCTCGAACCGGCCTGGGGCCGGGGTCGATCCCAGGAACCAGCCAGCCTCTGCACCCTCTGTCGCTACCAAATATAAGCATACCATCTAATGGGTCATAATCTATGCTCACAGTACATGATGTGTCCTTATCACACACACTTAGGATGTTCCTTCAAATAGCTCCCTCCAATATCTAAAGCTTGTTGAACAGCAAGGACCCTTTTTCATTGCCTGGGAGTCCAACAACATCAAACATGTCCTACATCTAGTCCTGTAACCCTTTCACGGCCCATCAAGAGTTCTCTTTCAAAAATGGGATCATCGTAGGTCCTACAAGTTGTATTGTGAATGTGCCACTAGACTGGTGGTAAGGCGGGTAGGGATCATGGAACCGAGCATAAGGGGTGAACGGTAATGCTCTGGCGGCCTCACATTAGAGAGGATGCAGGTTCGAATCCCCGTCCAGGCATCCAAGTTTGGCTTTTCTGTGGTTTTCCCACTCCAAGTGAATTCTTAAGCGAGCACAGAGATGTGTGGTGGCGTGGTCTTGTGCTTGACACTTAAATTAGTCGAGCCACGAACTCCGCAAAGTTAATATGACAAAGATTAGTTTTTAGACATGTGTAGTTATGTAAATAATTTACTTGTGAAATCATCCCATGTTTTTTGTTGTTGAAAGATGAGGCAAAAATAAATCAATATGGCAGTATTATAAGGAAATAGACTTTACCTATGAAAAAAAGATAAAATTTGGCATAAAATATATACTTAATTTTAAATTCATTTTTGATAAAATATTAAAATCTAAATAAATTTATTTTTCCACCTCCACATCCGCTTCCGCAAAACATCCGCATGCGCAGATGTCAAGCACTGATCATTTGAATCAGCATCCGCATCTGCAAAGATGATCTCTGTTACAACCATAGTGCTAAGGCAAATCCGCTGGCAATAGGCTGTCAATGTGGCCTGAGCTCCTACACTGGAACAGGACCACAACAACATTCTTCAGTGAAGAATTAATAAAACCACTAAGCAGCTATCTGTATGGTATAAAAACAACCATCTAACAACAAATTGTAATAAAACCATTGCAGTAAATTTCCATACTGCTCAAAACAGGAATTGTGCTCCCCCACATATTATTTTCAATTATCAAATTTTAACAAACAGGTTGGAATCAAAATTTTTAGGTTTATGGATTCATCTGATCTTAAGTGGAAAAGGCATATTCACTATTTAAACTCTAAATTGACTCATATCTGCTATGCATTATGCATTTTAAAATTAACCACAAGTCGACTATTAAAAATGGATACTTCACCCTTTTTCGTTCACAAATAAAGTATGGAACTACATTCCGGTGTTCATCGTCAGATGCACCGAGTACTTTCAAAATTCATAATATGGCAATAACAATAATAACCAATGGTAAAATATGAGAATCTTGAAGACTCTTATTTAAATATAAAATATTCACCCACTGCCAATGATTTACATCTTTGAAACTAATTTGTTTTTTAGACATAATATCATAGGTAAAGATGCAGCTATAAAAACCAATGAGGTACATAAATTTTATAAAAATAAATGATTAGATCTGCATACTATGTTAAAAATTACTGCGGCATTAAGCTTTTCAATACATTACTTCATAATATAAAAACAACATCAAAATTTTGAAATTGTTGTAAGATCTTCAGTACCAGTCCTTTTACTCAGTACAAGAATATTTGAAATGTATCTGAAACAATTAACGTAAATATCTTAATTTATATTTGACATCATATCTGATATCATGTATAATGTACATATGACTTAGAGAACAAATAAAATACTGCTACAATAACATAAGTATCCTACATGTTAACTGGTTACATAAACTATCAATGTGTGCAGTTTCACTGAAATCCACTTGTTAGCAAGTACACACACAGTCCAAAATTTGTGGTTTTGCCTCTTTATCATTGAGAATCACATAAATGGTCTGTATAAAAAGTATTATATACATTAACTAATAATATAGGCTATCACTATGAGGAGACTCAATGAAATGTGTTACTTTGTTTTTGGGTGATGAGTTGACAGAAAGAATGTTTTCTATAATTAAGAGAATTGTTGTCCCAACGAAAGTTTTTGTAATGTCATTTGCATATGTTAATATTCTACTTTCACTCACTGACATGCAGAATAAATAAAGATCTGAAAGCAGAAGATCCTTAAACTACACCACATCTAGGTGTGTCCATTTATGATTTAAACTCTGGTTGATCATTTCTAAAATAAATTTTCATGAATATATCTCTGGAATACCGTCGAAGCTCGTACCACGCGAACATGTGTATTTAAATTATAAATAAATATAATTAATAGTTAGTTTTTGTTGAAATAGTAATTTAAAACTCCAAATTCTAATACCTTTTACTACTGTGAGTGTCAGCGAGTGCAAAAAAAAAAAAAAAAAAAAAAAAAAAAAAAAAAAAAAAAAAAAAAAATATTTGTGATTTAGTGCTGCGGTCTGTTCCATGTTTATTTTCTGTGTTTGTTTTCATTTTTGAATGCTAGGCTTAAGTTCAGATTTTTTATATAGAGTGTAAATATCTTTACATAAAGCTTACTTGTGTAATAATTTAGCAGTTTTTTGTAAGGTTAAGTCCAACAAATTTTCTCTCACACATTGTGTACTTTGTTTTTGTTAGTTTCTTGTAATCATGAGTGACAAGTGTGGAAAATGCTGTAGGTTAGTGAGAGCAGGAATTTTTTGTGATGGACGTGAGAAATGGTTTCATTGGGGAGGGAATTGTAGTGGCATCAAAAATGGGGAAATTGAGGAGGCTCTCCCATGGTTCTGTACAGACTTTCCAAAGTAGGAAGTTATTAGAATAGGAAGTGAGGGTTAGTGCCTTTGAGGCTGAACTAATAGACGCTAGAAAGGAGTTGGTTAGACAGCACAAGGAGGGAAACAGAGATTTTTGGGAACCGGTAATAGGGAAAAGAGCAATTAGAACAAGAGTAGCTTCTGATTCCTTTGTTGTTGAGGTGCAAAATAGGTTTGCCCTGTTTCCAGAGTTAGACAGGGAAAAACCTACTGTAGCTGTAGGTGTAGGAAATAAGCAGCAGACTTGTAGGAAAAGCTGTGAAGTCTGGTAGGCAGGGATAAGGGGAAAAAAGTCTTGCTGCTAGGTAGTAGTCTTGGACGAGGTGTTGGCCCATTGGTGCAGGAAAAATTAGGATCAGGTTCCCAGGTCATGAGTTTCCTCAAGCCTTGTACTAGTCTTGCTCAGGTAGTAGAAGATAGAGGTTCTTTGTGCAAGGATTTCACAGATAAGAATCATGTAGCGATAGTGGGAGGAGTAGGAAATAGTTTGGGCAGGAATGATAGGTATAGTATCAGAGATGACCTGGAGAAAATAGCAGATGCAATGTGCCATACTCAGGTCAGTGTGATGTCAATCTTGAAGCACTATGATTGGCCACATGTGAACTGTGTTATGAGGCGAGTGAAACTTGAACGGTTTCTTATGTCTGATATTGGTTCTGGCATGTGCTTAGTACCTGTAGAAGCTATTTATTGATAGGTGGGGTTATATTAGGAATGGCCTACACCTCAATAGTAGAGGGAATGGGGTTCTTTAAGATCTGATATCAAAACAATTAATGGGGGCCACAAATTCACATGAAAAGATTTCTGTTGTTAATTGTGTTGGGGCAGCTCCTTTTTTAGATTAGGGTCAAGTATAAGGCAGAGAGTTTTAACAGAAATTAGTCTAAACAATAATGAGTTTTTAGATACCAAAATTATTTTTTTAAAAAAACTTCTTAACGTCTCTTAACAGCGAGGTCTTTAGAGACGGGCACCAAAATTAAAAATTATGTAGGGATTAATTTATTACATCAGCATATCAGAGGGTTATTAATTATAAATTAATTATTAATTATGAATTAAATTCTATCAATAGAATTGATGTTTTATGCTTGTCTGTACACCATATCACTACAGGAACAGATATGTCAAATGTAACTGGTTTTAATTTAGCTTCTCATTATTGCAGAACAAACTTGGAGAAAGGAGGAGTTGTCACTTATGTTAGAAATGGTTTTGAGGACATAACTGTTAGTGGGTATTGTCTTGATCAACATTTTGAAGCCTGTGATACATGGCTAAAATTCAATAATGAAATATTCATAGTCTTAACTGTATACAGAGCACCCTTGGGAAACTTTTCTATTTTTCTGATCCAATTTGAACTCTTATTAACATTTTTAAGCAGAAAAGTAGTTAAAATAGTTGTATGTGGTAATTTTAATGTAGATATTTAAATAACTTGCCCTGTAAAATCATGTTGGAATCATTAGTCAGTTTATTCAATTAAACTCAGGCAGTTAATTTTCCAACTAGAATAATGACCAACAATCACTCAGCTCTAAATAATATTTTCCTAGATATCTCAAAATTCAGTTATACAATCAAGCCATCTATCAATGGACTTTCAGATCACGACGCCCAGTTATTAACTATCAACACTTCAATAGAAACTAGATTCAAGAGTAATATTTTTAAAATTCAGCGTGTAATAAATTATGAATCAGTTACTCATTTTAGAAAGTGCCTCAACACCACAAACTTGGAATAGTTACAATGTACAAGGTATGAATGAAAAATACAATATTTTTAGTAGCACTGTATTAAATTACTTTGAAAATAGCTTCCCCTTAAAAAAAAGTGTTGTGCTTCTCAAAAAGAACAAAAACCATGGATAACTCTGGGCATTAGAACATCATGAATTTCTAAAAGGAAGTTTTTGCCTCTAGGATCTGTCATAATGCTAATATTAAAACACATTACAAGCAGTACTGCAAAATACTGAGAAAGGTTATTAAAGAATCTAAGAAGAATGAATTACTAAATTTTGTCTGCTGTTCGAGGAGACGGGGAGTATGAACAAAAATTCCAAACATTTTACAGCGTGTACTGAGGCAGATGTTATTGTGGGAAACAGTTTAGGTAGACAGTATTTTAATCTTTTGCTCAATCTCGTTAGTCATCGGGACATATTTCTGGTATTACAGTGTAGTTGGTAGGCTGCTTCATGCGGTAAATGCTTTACAGTTAGTATAATATCGGTGAATCGTCTGCATGTTTCAGTTTTTTTTTAAAACAAGTTTCTGTAAGTAGTAACATTATTGTTATGTATTATTGTTATTCCTTATTGTCTTTATTGCTTTGGCTGGCACTGACTCCAAAAATAACTGATTAATGTAAAAATTTCAATAATAGTAATATAAAATACGGTTAATTTAGATTTATTTTCTTCTAAGAAAGGTATAAAGTTATTTTAAAATTTTAGTATGCTTTTTTGAAGGAGGTTTTTATGTTTCTTAAACAATTATTTTATTATTAAATTTTTTGTGGTGTTATAGTTTGTTTTGTATTTTAAATATGCCACAGCAGTTCTCATTTTGCAAACTTCCTGGTAGCTCAGTGGCTAAAGCACTTGCTTTCAAAAAAATTGGGGGTTGATATACCCCAACAACTTCCAGAACGGGGTGAATTGAATGTTTTGTTGAGGAATGTCAGTTTTGGTCCAGGCTGTTTCAACCTGTTCGATAATCAAAACATGTAATATCTGGATATTAATACAAACCATATACACAAATCTATCCCTGGAATATATTTGTTTGTCCCGGCATCACACAGAAAATATAGGTTTTTAATTGGTTTCACAACATGAAAGCTTGGGGTCCAAGTTAAAATCTGAGGTACATGTTGAGACATTTTATGAATATTCTGCCGTAACTTAAAACTAGCTAAATTGATTTTGAAGGGATTTAAAACTGTGGATTCCTATAGAGAACAATGGAAATTAAAAGGGGTGGGGGTAAAGGGGAAGAGAGATTGGGCTTTTGTATACCAAATGTAGACTGTCTTTTCTGTTTTCGTTTAAAGTATATGTGTGTAAATTTCCATTGATATCAGATTAAAAGTGTAGGTATGTGTAAAAACCAATTAAGGGATGTAGAGGCGAAGAGTATTTGGTTTTTGTAAAACTGGTGTGTACAGCATGTTTGTATTTGTTTTAAAGTATACAAGTACAAAGTTCCATCCTAACTAGATAAAAGCTGTTACTTGGTGTAAATAACATATGCAAAAATTAAATGGGGTAAGGGAGTGAGCAGTTGGGTTTTGAAAACAGAATGTATACATTATGTTTCACTTTGTTTTTAAGTTTACATGTACAGTGTTTCATCCAAATCTGATAAAAACTGAGGGTATCTATAAAGAACATTGTAAATTAAGAGGGGTGGGGGTAGAAGGAAAAAGGGGTTGGGCTTCTACAAACCAAATTTAAACAGAATTGTTCTGTATGTTTTAAAGTATAAGTGTGCAAGATCCTTCAGAATCACATAGAAACTGTAGGTTTGTAAGAAGAACATTAACAAAAATTAAGGGGAGGGAAAGGTTGAGAGGGGTTTGGCTTCTCTAAACCAAATGTAAACAGTATTATTCTGTTTGTTTTGAAGTATAAGTGTACATACTTCTTTCAAAATTGGGTAGAAACTGTAGTTTTGTGTAAAGAACATTGGTGGTAATTAAGGGGGGTTGAAGGGGGGACAGTGATTGGATTTTTGTAAAACTAATGTGGACAGTATTTTTCTTTTTCTCTTTGTTTTAAAGTATGTGAATGCAAACTACCAGCAAAATCAGATTAAAATGTGGGTTTGTGCAAAAATTAAGGGATATAAAGGGGAGAGGGGTTGGTTTATTATTTTTTTTTTTTTTATCGAAATCTACTGCATGAAAAAATACGTATAAGTACCAACTATATTGTGATTCATCAAACGGTTTCTGCTGTAGCTTCTTATAAAAAACATTGACAAAATTTAAGAGGGTGGAAAGGGGAAGAGGCATTGGTTTTTTTTTTTTTTTTTAAACAAATATTGAAAGTATTTTTCTCTTTATTTTAAAGTATACATTTGCAAAGTTACACCCTAATCGCATAAAAGCTGGGGTTTGTATAAAAATTAAGGGGTGTAAAATGGGAGAGAGGGTAGTTTTTTATTTTTTGGTCAGAAATCTTCTCTATGAAAAAATACATATGTGTGCCAACTTTCATGGAGATCGGTCAAACAGTGTCGACTGTAGCTATTTAAAAAGAACATCGACAAAAATTGGGGGGACTGGAAAAGGGGAGAGGAGTACAGTTTTCGCAAACAAAAAGTTGACATTATTTTTCTCTTTGTTTTAAAGTAAAAGTGTTCCATCAAAACAAGATAAAAACTCTGGGTTTTTATAAGAATTAGGGGTGTAATAGGGGAGAGGGGATGGGATGGTTTTTGGATTCTTTGGTCAGAAATCTTCTTCATGAAAAAATACGTATAAGTGCCAACTATCATGGTGATCAGTCAAACGATGTCAGCTCTAGCTTTGCACATAGAACATTGACAAAAACTAAGGGGATAGAAAAAGGAAGAGGGGTTGGGTTTTGGCAGACCAATTGTTCACAGTATCTTTCTCCTTATTTTACAGTATACATGTGCAATGTTCTATCGAAATAAGATAAAAAATGTGGGGTTGTATAAAAATTAAGGGATTTTAAGGGGGAGGTTTTTTTATTGTTTTGGTCAGAAACCTTCTCCATGAAAAAATATATGTATACACCAACTTTTATGGAGATCAGTTCAATGGTGTCGACTGAAACTTTGTATAAAGAACATTGACAAAAAATTAAGGGAGTGTAAAGGGGGAGAACGATATATTTTTTGCAAACCAAAAGTTGTCAGTATTTTTCTTTTTGTTTCAAAGTAACAGTGTGCAAATTTCCTTTGAAACAGGATGAAAAATGTGGTTTTGTATAAAAATTAAGGGTTGTAAAGGGGTAAAGGGTGTGGTTTCTCAATTAAATTTATATGGGACCACTTTGAAGGTATTCCCTACCCACTAACACAATTTCATTAAGTTTCGTTCACAATTGGCGAAGATATCGCTGAACATACATCCAAAAAAAAATACAGACAAATTGAGAACCTCCTCCTTTTATGAAGTCAGTTAAAAATAGAATTAAGGCAATATGGGACATTATAAAAAAAGAAATAGGAAAAAATAATCAAACCAGTAATTACATTTTTATCAAATAAAATTCAGTAGAATCTAAATTTTCAATTGCTAATATATTTACTAAACATTTTTTATCTGTTGCTGATAAATTGACTGCTAATAGCTCAGTGACACAATGTATGGATATTGTCATAACAGGCTTCCAAGAAAAATTTAACACTATAACTGTAAATTTAGCTACTCCAGAAGAAATAAGAAAAATTATCAGGTCTCTTACGAACAAATACTCAAGTGGTTATGATGGGATTTCCAGTAGATAAATTAAACTATGATCCACAGAATTAAGCAACATACTAAATTATCTGTTTAATATATCTTTACTTGAGGGTACCTTTCCAGAAAGGCTTAAGTGTGCTGTAGTTAAATCACTCTATAAAATAGGGGATAAGTCATCCTCATGAAATTACCATCCTGTTTCATTACTAACAGCCTTCTCCAAAGTTTTTGAGAAAGCAATGTACAATAGAGTCTATGAACTCCTTAAAAATAATAAAATTCTAACTAAATCACAATTTGGTTTCCAAAAGGGTCATTGAACAGAACAAGCTAACTTTCACAAATTAATTCCTGTGGGAATTTTTTGTGACCTATCTAAGGCATTTGACTGTATAGATCATAAAATTCTGATACAGAAATTAAAGTATTAAGGTATATATGGTATTGTTAATAAATGGCTTAGTTCTTACCTTCTGAATAGAAAACTGAAAGTGTCAATGGAGAATTAAGGCTGCCTTATGTGGTCCACTGTTTTCTGAGTGGAAATTAATCAGATGTGGAGTGTCTCAGGATTCTATATTGGGGCCATTATTATTTTTTAAAATATATAAATGATCTACCCTGTGTTGCCTCTAAAAACTCAAAATTTGTCCAATTTGCAGATTACACAAACATAGGAATTAAAAATACTCCAGATATATCTAGAGAATATATTTCAAATTATTACCTTATTAGCAAATGGTTTGCAGCTAATGGTTTGTCTCTAAACTTTGATAAAACTCACTATATGCAATTCAGTACACCAAACAGATTAACACCAGATATAGACATAAAATTTGCAGGCCAGTCCATTCAAGAGGTAGAGTGCATAAAATTCCTAGGTTTGCATATTGATCATAATTTAAATTGATTTACTAAAGTGATTGGGTGCAGCCACATTTGCAATACGTACAATTTCAGCAACAGGTGATCAAGGTATGAGGCAGCTAGTTTATTTTGCTTATTTTCACTCCTTAATGTCATATGGAATAATATTCTGGGGCAATTCTACACATAGAGACAAAGTGTTCAGAGCCCAAAAGCGAGTAATAAGAACTATATGTAGGTTTAGCAGTAGAACTTCCTGTAGAGAGCTGTTCAAGAAGTTAGGGATTTTAACATTGGTGGCTGAGTATATATATACCTTAATGTCCTTTGCAGTCACAAATTATACTTTGTTTGAAATAAATAGTAAAATACACAACTATGGCACTAGAAGTAAAAATAATCTTCACAAGGATTACAAGTCATCGTCATTTGTTCAAAAGGGGGTGCGATATTCAGGGATAAATATCTTCAATAAGCTACAAACACACATTAAATGTCTAGCTGATGTTAAGAATAAATTCAGGAAAAAAATTTAAAGAATTTACTTCTTAGGTATCAACAAAATAAACTGTCAGTAGTTTGTGTAAATGTATTTGACATAATTAATGTACCATGTATGATATAACTGTACATCTTCTGAGGTATGTATTATTTTCTTATGCAATTGTTTTTACTGTAAATTGACAACTTTCCACATCCCACAGAGCCAGTCTCTTGTTTTGGGATCAATGGAAAATGAATGTATTGTAATATATTGTATTGTATTGTATTGTATTGTATTGTGGTGTGGTCTGTTTTGGAGGTATGGTAGCAGCAGTTTAATAGCCAATTTAATGATGTTCTAGTTTCTGTAGCAGGATCAACACAGTCAAATACTTTTGAGAGATCTAGATAAATCAGCAACTTTCTCCTTTTCAATTAGTTTTATTAAGATTTGTTATGGAGTACACTACATGTGACACACCAGTTTCCCAATATTTGTACTGGGGTGGGTGAGTGCTAGCAAGTTAATGGGCATAGCAGAGGGTGCTCAAGGTCGAAACAAAGTGTGACTGTACGGATGATTTAAATGGACAGTTTCTGCCATCTACTGGGCAGAAACACTAAGATGGCCATTTCTTTCATGTTTCCGCCACCACCAACGGAGCAGACCGGCTGGAGGAATCTGATTGGTGGTGCAGTATTGCCACGAAATAACCACGGCACATTGGGTGCAAGGGTGGAACAAAATAGAGACGGTCTTCTGGTCGTGGAGAAGAAAGAATCCATGTTTGTGACCTGGAGTTAACCAAATTTTAAGTGGGTGTAGCAGGTTGTTTATTAGCAGTGGATGTTAAGGTGATTGCACCTAAGTGAAACGATGATGAAGCCATCGTTTCAGTCAGTGCCTTGAAATACTTGGGGAGGTCAAGTACTATACGACAACAGTGACACGGTAATGTGAAAATAATTACTCTCTGCATTTGTGTCCACATGTGACCTTGGAACACCTGACACGCACTGTAAAGAGTTTCTTGTGTCTCCTACATTTCAGCCAGTTTAGTTTTGGACAGTAAGGACAGCATCCTAATATTTTTATTAGTCAGAAATTGTGTTTAATATGAGCCATGCTGGAACCAATTTACTGTTTACTGTAATTAGGTTACAATGTTTTTTGAATAAATATTAATTGTTTGTCAATTATAATGAGTTGTAATTTTATTCCATACTCAATGCAAAATCAATATTTGAGTAATTACCAATTTTAATTAACAGTAAATATTTATTTAATAATCCCAGTAAGAGAGGTAATGTTACAGCAAATATCTTAGTAAGAGAAGGAGGTTTTACAAAATGGCTGAGCAAAACTCAAGGTTCTTGGATATCTTACTAATAAAGCCTGATGATAACCTTGTGGGGTCTCAAGTAACTAAAGGAATAAGTGGTTATGCAGTAGATCTTATCAACATTACAGAATTCAATAACCAGTGGCCAAAATTTAAGGGATAAGTAGGTAAATTTATAAAATGCAAAATTTCAGGGAAAGTTTCAGTATATAGAAGTACAGTGGAATCAAAGTGTAAGGAATTCAAAGAGATAGTAAAAAAGGGTGAAGAAATATTTATTCCAAAACAAAAAATAAAGAGACATGAAGAACCTAAATTCTATAATAGGGAGTTGAGGTGAATAAAGAGGTTGGCAAGAAGAGATCATATCAGAGTTAAGAGATGCAAGGCAGTAGGGAATGCTTGAAACAACTAAACAAGGAATTAATAGTGGCAAAGAAGGATTTATGAAGAATATTAGTGGTGCAGAGGGACCACCGAAGGATGCATCTGGAAGTTCCTGTGGTTATGTTAGAAAAGTGAGAGGAAGGGAGACAATCATAGATAAGGATGGAGGAGAGATTACTAAAGACTAAGACATTAAGTACCTGGATTAATGAGACTACTAAAGACTACGATTCAGAAATATGAGGTTGTAAATTGGAGAACGAGATTATCTGCACAATTAGAAATGAGCAGACTAAAAGGTTTAAAATTCATTCTAAGGATATAAAGAAGGAACTAAGAAACTAAAACAAAAAAGCATAATGGTGCTGATGTAGATGCTATTTCTACAGATGTCTAAGGATAGCAGCATGTGACATTTATACCTCATATAGAAACATTATTTAAATTGAGTTGGATACTTGCTGTTTACTGTTTCAGCAGAAAAGTGGGATACTAGTACCAGTCCATAAAGGAGGGGTGTCAAATAGGATCAAAAATTACAGGCCAATTAATTAGCCATCAGTGGCAGGTAAATTAATGGAGATACTGACATGCAACCATATCAGAAATGTATGTGTGGAATGTAAGTAAGTTTTAAAGTTGGGAAAATGGCTTCAGGCACGGGTATTCATGCAAATCTCAGTTAGTAACCTAAATGCAAAATATTTCAAAGCATGGTGGGTGAGCGATTAACATTCTGGCCTCGCATTCAGGAGAATGGCGGTTCAAACCCTGTCTGGGCATCCAGATTTGGATTTTCCATGGTTTCCCCAAATCACCCCAGATGAATGCCGGAATGCTTCCTAAAAATGACCATGTCCAAATTCCTTCCCGTTTCTTGTCTCCAGTCCAATCCCACCTCTAATAACCTCGATGAGGCGTAAAGCCATAAATAAATAAAACAAAGGAGGCCAAATTGATAGTATAGTACTGATAATTCAAAGACTTGACAGAGTGAGTCATAAACTGGTGCTAAATAGGGTAAAAACAATTGGAATGGATGAAAAAGATTTGCTGAGTAGAAGAATTCTTAAAAGGTAGGAAGCAAAATTTTATAGTAGGAAGTGCAGTATTAAATGAAGTGGAAGCATAAATGGGAATGCCAAAGGGTAGCATATTTGGATTATTGACATCTGTTATTCTAATGAATGATTGTACCATGGAGTGCATTACCTGGTATTACCTGCAAATTTTTTTCAAGTATTTTAAATATCCTGCAGCTGCCAGTTACGAAATATAATATTTTTGTTATGGTCATTCGAAGTGTTAATTTAGCTGCTTTATACCAGCAGTTTTTCAGAACTTAGTTCACAAAATTTTATGAGAGGCAGCCATTTTTAATTCTGAGACTATTTTCAAAGTTCTTTGTTGTTCTGCAAACTTTCTTACAGCAATGAAAAACAGGTAGCTACAACAAGAAATACATGTCTTAGCTATTGTTTTAGACAATAATGAAAAAATATGAACAATATTACCTACAAATTTTGTTAATGTTTTGTAATGTCACAACTTCCGCAGGGCAACTTTGGGACAGTATCAAAGCAATTGAACTGATAGTTTATGAGGCATATTATATTTTCTCTAATTGACAATTCATAATCAAGGCAAAAAGTACAGTTTTCAGTGCCAAAAAAGTTAATTTAGGTATGTTAATGGCATTGCTCCCTTTCAGTCCCCTATAAATTTTTGATTTGATGAATAGGAAGATCAATGAAGAATTAAATTTGAAACAGCTCTAAATTTGATTTGAACTGAATAGTTATTATATCTGATAGGTCTCTAAGGTGGTATCATTAGATAGCTAATTTTTCTAACAATGGTAAAAAGAAAAAAATCTTTATGAATTTTTTTTTTTTTTAAATTTGAGAATGTGAAATACATACATTTTAGATCAAGTTAAATACACTCATTTGAAATATTCATTGATAAGTCCTTAGTGGGGTACATCATTCAAAAGACCTCTGAAGTCACCCAAGTTTGTCAAAGTGATAGGCAGAAGAGTGGGTCAAAATACTTCTGCCAAAGCCTTTGCAAAAAGAAACACAAAATACAATAGCTGAAAATGTAATTTGAGACAAAATAAAATGCTTTTACTCTAACTTTGGCACCAACTACTTTTCCTATTGATTTTAACCAGAAAAATGCCTTGTCCCAAAGTTTCCCCACATCAGGGGCAACTTTGGTACATAAACGGAGGAAAATTTCTGGGTGAGAAACAGTCTTAATTTAATTTGTAATATGATTATTCGAAAGAGGAAGGAAAGATCTAACCAAATAACTCACTTTATTTCCTTAAGTTGGTACCGTTTTTCCTGAATTCTCAAAAACTTTACGGTACTTTGTTCATTATACCTCTGCAGTTCACCAATAACACTCTTATTACTGGCTTTGTGATATTTTCAGCTCCCCAGTTCTGCACCCATCTATTATTGTTCCAAAACTATTTATTTAGCATTTGTGTGTATGTGTGTGTGTGTGTGTGTGTGTGTGTCATGTTGTTCTTTTTTATATTGTGGATCTACAATCAGTATCCATTTGATCACCTATTTTTATCCCCTCACCCTCAGCCCCAAACCTAATAAAGGCTCAGTCCTGACCCCATCATAACTTGACATGGGCTCCCTTACAGCATTAGCTAACAACTCAGAACTTACTCCCTTTCCCCTTCTATTTATGTGGTGGCCATGTCTAGAGAAACTACACTTACCCGTCGTGTCCACAGGCACAACCAGCAAGACAAAACTAATATCTTTGTCATGTAACACCTCCTTTTCCATGTTTACTTGCCTCATAGAGCAGCAAGTCATGGTGATTTAGGACATGCAAGAACTCAACTGAGGTATGCTACACCTCCTTTATCAGTTTTTTCAGGTCACTTTCTATAATCAATTCCCATCATTTAATAGATATTGAAAACAGCCAATACATTTTTTGAATGAGGCCAAATGATGTTTTGGTTGCTGAAAAAGAATTAGCAGTGTATGCCAACAGCAAATTCCAACTAAAACATCCACATGGAATTACTAATATTTATTGTTCGAGTTTTAACTAGTTTCACTGATTTATGCCTACAATACATGCAGTATTGTCAGATTATTGACCGCGACTATTTTGAATACCGGTATCTAAACTATTTTTCCTAGCTATTCTTGTATTGTTTTAGTTTGACATTATCCATTAGCCTCAGGACAGCAAGAACTCTGATAAAGTTTTCTTCCACTGTGACAGATAACGTATTACAAAATCTTAAGGTAACTGACATTTATTCAACAAGTCTCTAGTGCAGACAAGCAAAATAGAATAATAATTTGCATTTTTTTCCCTACTTCATCATTTTTTATCTTAAATAATGGACTGTAAGTTGTTTTGTCATTAATGCATTTCGTAACATAGTGTATTTCAGACATCAGTTTAAACAGTTCCCACTGTCATCACCAATCTTGAGAAATTCCATATAACCTCTAAATGACAGATTATGAGAGACTAAATTAAGCTCGCAAACAAATGCTTTTCAGATTCATGAATTAGCCTTTCATTTTTCTTGTCTATTGTTTTTTCATGCTTTATTGCTTTCTATGATGTCATCCAAAGGTACATAAATGCCATATGTTCATTGGTATTCTCATATCCCCTTTTAAAATGTTGCTTCAATGTAAGTTACAGTAACCTCCATGTACCATTTGAGTATGTGAGTTGCCAAATAGTTTGCATGGAAAATAGAAAACTTTATTTTGAGACTTAGAATACCTAAACCAACCAATGATGACATTGAGTTTTAACATTATTAACTTTTCTTGAGAAATTAATTAGAAAGGTGCCTATGGTCATTGTCTTTGAGATAATCCTCATCACTGTTATTTAACTGCTGTGTAGAATTTCTTTGAGCTATATCATGATGCTGAAAAATAATGTTGTGAGAAACGTCCTCATTCCTCCAAATGAACTAATAAATGTTTCAACGTCACATGCATCGTTTCTAACTGCTATCGAACTGCTCCACACAGGAGTTTCAGATTCTGATTGGCTAGGGTTTGATCCTATCTCTATTTCTGTCATTCAGTACTCAGTACGTCTGACTACTGAATAGCTACCGTATATCATTTCTGGAAGTCAAAGCTACTGATTCAGATGGTAAAGGTGTTTAACTGGAGATCAATAGGTTCCCCGGTTACAATCCCTGCATCGGCTGGGATTTTCATAGGTTCTTAATCTGACCTTCACCTCTGGCACAGCTTGCCGTGTAAGGTGAAGAATGCCAGAACACTTCCATGGTTTCGATTCCATGTTAAACTGTAGGTCCCCTATACTTGGTAGGACTGCTGGGTTAGGTTAAGGCTACTGTGACTTGCGTAATGCACAGCCCATAGAGACCCTGTCACCAGGTCATTACAACCACAAGGAATTATTATTATTATTATTATTATGGATTGTATTGTCTATTATGATTGTTCCACTCTATCAGATGCAGTTTTTTTTTAGAAACTTCATCATACCTGACCTTAAAATCTGATTTGACTCAGCTCTTTCAGCTGAACCAGATTCCCAATTTTTCCCCAATATCTTTATCCCTACTGGGACCTTGACCTTACACAGACCTCCAGATCTGGGGTGAGACGGGAAGGTGCTCAACTGGGCCACTTGCCCCATGTGGCAAAATTCATTAGGTGCCGACTTTTTAAAAAAATGTTGCATTGCCTAGGGCTGCAAATCATGTTTGCGGGGGCAGCAATCTAAGTTTTTCCCCTGACTCGGAAAATTCATAGATCCCTCGTTGTAGCCTAGACAAAAGCCAACAACACATGTAGGCCTACACAATATATATATATATATACTTTAGAAATTGTGTAACTAATAGTTAACCTCGAACAGACAGCTCACGGTTTACCTTTTGTTATCACATTTTGTTATAACTGACAATGTAATATTAAAGAAGAAAATGTTTTCAAATGTAGAAACAGAACTTTTTTTTTAGGATACCCTATGATTACACACTCTCCAATTTTTAATTTTCACCTGACGATTTTGGTCTTATAACCAATTTATTATCTCAACGATACCCGGGCCCAATTTCACTCAAATAAGAATTTACAAATACTGTTATCATAAAACTTTCTTCGCATTTCATTACTATTCAATCAAATGCTCAAAAGTTATTGTCGGACAAACAAACAAATACTCAAACATATTAATTCTGATATACCTAGTTGCCACTGAGATATTTCTTACCTTATCCTTTTATTAAGAATATATTCTTTTAATAAGGCTTCTAAAAGTTTTATAGGCACGTAGAACTGTTCTTTACTTATATTATTCAATGTATCGGATCGATCATCAATCATTACCTAATTATTTAAAGTTTTCATACGATAAACTGCTATTATTCTCACGTATTTATACAAAAATTCCAAACGTACATGACGACATAACTTTGTTCTGCAGTCTCTTTGGCTCTCAACACGCTAGCTCTGAGACATCTCTGTCAAAAACAATAGCTATTGAAGAGCGTGTATGTAGAGGCGACCTGATGGTGAAGAGAGTTGAGGGAAATCGGTGACCGGGGATTTCCCGCAACAGTTGTTACGCCAGCAACTGTTGGTAGACTATTAGTACAGCCGCTGGCCGTTATGATTTATCGTCTTATGATGAGTAAACTATTTAGTCGCGGTCTCGGCTTTTAATGTTCTTACTTTAGTTTACGGGTTAAATAAAGTCGCATAAACCTTCTAGGTGCAAGGCTCCTCGGACGGACCACGAGGCTGCAGTTGGTCACCCACGTCGCCTACCTTAGCCGCTTCTCTGTATGGAAGCGTAAATATTAGCATTCTTGTATTATTCAGTTGAATGCAGTAAATAAATAAAAAACAAACTTCAGGTTTAAATTATTTTAACAATGAATGCATAACTATCCAACATTTATGTTTTTCCAGGTGATTAACAACAGTACTAACCGGGTGTCGTGTTTTATTTAGCCTTGTTGTATTTTAATATAATTTTCAGTTATATTTTTTAAGGATTTGAAATGATTCAACTGACGGCAGGAGCACCAAATCGTTTTAAAGTCATTGGGAATGAACTTTCAGCTTAGTGCTTATTAGTTTCGTCTTTCATATTTGAAATAAATAGTAAAACTTCTTTGACTTGATTCCATTTATTAACACGTTATCTAATACTTAAAGATCCGAAGATATAGACTACAGGTCATTTGCTAGCAATAACTTTTACAACTCAAAGCGAACACACGATCTTTTCTCACGCTCGCCCGATCTTATTGCTATCCCCTTTCTAAACGTTACCATAGCTACCAATTTCTCGCTCAAAGTAATTTTTTTTTTAAATGAATTGTGGAAGGAAGAACAGTTCAGTGTTGAATAAGAATCTAGGCAACTTAAGCATTTACTACATTTGAATGTCTCTTTACCAGCGTGTGCTGCCGGATTGAAGAAATAATTTTGTAATTGAAGAAATGAATGATAAATGATCAAAAGGTAAACAATGACTGATTAGCCAAAAATCGAGAAGTTGAAGTACAGGCAATAGGTTGTAAAATATTTGCTTGCTCGGTGTTATAGCATACAGCAGCTTGCCTTGACTTTGATCGTGTCTAGTACCCATACAGATTCTATTTTAAGGTTGCCGATCCCTCATATTTACCTCAAGGGATGAAGTTATATTCCCAAAATAAAATTCTAGACATCCTGATAAATTATATATTGTTCAAAACTTCTGATACACAAACTCGGTACCAGTGTAGGCCTAATAGAAACGCATCAGACTTCTATCCGAAATAAATAATTACAGGTTAAACCATCCTCGCACCGTAAGAAACTTTCTCCTAACCCCTAGATGTGAAAGTAAAAAGTTCATCTCGAAGGAAGAGTGAGACTGCACCGCTGTTGCGCCCCTACTAAAGTTTCCTACATCTCGACGACCAACATACCGTCCTCTCAGTCCAATTTCTGCCGGAATACTGCTGCCACTTGAGGCTAGCAGTGCCTACTTATATTCATATTGGGCCAGCTGACTCGGCATACACGTGATTTGACAAAGGGAAACCTTATTTTTATTCCGATCATTCTGAAATTTTGATATGTTGTGGAGCACATTTTAAATGTCAATTTTAGTTATGAGAGTTTTTCTCTTAGATGTTGTGAATTTCGAGCTAAAGTTGTAAAAGATTTAATCTGTCATCATTCCTACAATTCTTCAGTCTGTGAAATGATTCTGCTATCAAAATATATTAAAATTTCCATTGATGCTAATACTTTGTTTCCAAAATAATGCTTGGTAGCAGGCATTATGTTTAAACCTTAATTTCCCTTTTACGGCTTATATACTGTCGGAAACCTTACGAAAATCCTTCTGTGTGTTCAGTGAAAATTTCTATTTAATTTAAAAATCATTTCTATGTCTTCAGACCCGCATGTCCGCAGAAATGCTGAATTGCAAAGTCAGCGATATCTCTTATCTTTTCTAAAAAAAACATACCTACTTTGATGTTAGATATTGATTCTATCTATTCATACGTTGCGTGATATTTTAGGCCGAACATTTTGAGCTAAGAATCTTTACCGTACCTTGAAAATCAAGTGAAAACTGTTTCTTGTGCAATTTTTCCAAGAGATTGCAAGATCACATAGTTAACGATATCTGTTTAATACAATTTTCTAAAACGCAAGTGTTAGACCTAATTTGGATTGTCATCTCGTCTTACACCTCTGAAAATGAATGTGGCCAAAGGCTTCTATAATATTTTAACTTTGTTTATAGTACTTTCGAAAACTTATAAAATAGCTAAAACTCTCCTTGCTAACATGTTTTTTGATTCCTAAACTACTGGAAAATGCTTCTAATACGATTTTTTGTTGGTTTTAAGTGTTTAAGGACCCTTTAAATTGTTTTTGAAGGTGTACTGACATAAGTAAAGTTATGTGACAAGTTACGACTAGGCAGTAGACTGGGGCTCCTGATTTTTAAGGCTCCGCATGAGAGTTAATATTTTTAATTGAATAAAATAATAAAAAATGAATAGAATAATCCAAAACAAAACGACCAAGATATTATAAAGACCATGTAATTTTTTGTTTTATTGTACTATAAGATTATTACATCTACATCTATACTGTGCAATTCACAATTACTGTGGGTGGCAGAGGGTGCTAAGCACCAATCCTAATTCAGTGCATTCCAATCCCGAACAGTGCGAGGAAAGAAAGAATACATAAATGTATCAGTACGGCATCTTATTTCTCTAATCTTATCCCTCCTGTCATTGCGACCTAAATAGGTTGGTGGAAGAAGTATTTCGTTGCACTCGTAAATTAAAGATTTTCGCATATTCTCCAACAAATTTAAAAGAAAACGACGTCGTCTGTTCGCCAAATAATCCCAGCCCAACCCACGTATCAGCTCTGTAACACTTACATAAGGACTGTAACTAGCGGTCACGAATCTAGCGGCTCTCCTCTGTACGTTCTCTAACGTATCAATCAATCCCTTGCGATACGGATCCCAAATTGCACAACGGTATTCCAAATGCGGACGAAATACTGTTTTGTACGCTATTTCCTTTGTATGAGCATTACAACTTCTGAAGTTACGACCTATAAAACGTAGTTAAGAATTGGCTTTGCCTACGACGGAAGTTATGTGCAAATCCCATTTTATGCTGCTTTGTACTGTTACGCCTAGTTACTTCGGGGAGTCTACCGTGTCAACAACTGAATTGTTAACTTTGTACTCGTGAGAAAACGGGGTCTTTTTATTACTTATTTGCATTGCCTTGTACTTTTTGCAGTTAAGTGTAAGCTGCCATTTACGGCACCATTCCGAAATAACATCCAGATCGCGCTGAATTTCTAAGCAATCGTCAGAGCACCTCACTTCCCTATAAATAAGTGCATCATCAACAAAAAATCGAATCCTGCAATTAACGTTGTCACCGTGATCGTTTATAAAAATTAAGAAAAGAAGTGGCCCTATTACACTTCCTTCAGGAACCCCCGAAGTAACATCTAGCTTTTAAGAGGCTTCCCCGTCAACAACGACATACTGCGACCGACCAGTTAGAAAATCGCGTATCCATTCGCAAATCTGATCAGGTATACCGTACACTCGAATCTTCACCAAAAGCCGGTTGTGTGGTACAGAGTCAAACGTTTTCTGGAAATCCAAGAAAATATAATCAACTTGTGATCCTGCATCAATAACCTTCATTACGTCATGTGAAAACAGAGCCAGTTGCGTTTCACACGATCGGTTTTTCCAAAATCCGTGTTGGTTCGCTGTAAGTAACTCGTTTCCACCTAGAAACTTCATAATGTCCAGAATTCTACTGCAAACAGATGTTAGAGATATGGGTTGATAATTCCTAGGATCTCTTCGATCTCCTTTCTTGAAAACAGGAATCACCAGCGCTATTTTCCAGTCGGAAGGTACTTTCCTTTCTTCTAAAGATTTATGAAATATATCTGACAGAAATGGTTCTATTTCTTCCGCGTATTCCGAAAATACTCTTACTGGTATACCATCAGGACCCGGTGCCTTCCCCCACTTCAGGAGCTTTAATTGCTTTATGATACCAACACTATCAATTTGAACTGGATCCATCTCAAATTCTACACGCCATGCAAAAGCGGGAATGTTTTCCATGTTTTCGTCAGTGAAAGAATTTTTAAATTCGGTGTTAAATACGGTAGCCTTGTCGCGGCTGTCATCAACTTCCCGACCGCCTTGTAGTAGAACTGACATATTGTCACTATCACTAACTTTTTTTTTACATACGACCATAATTTCTTTGGGTTTTCTTTCTCTTGGAAAGTGAGTTGCAATGAAAGTCATTAAAGGCCTCGCGCATCGCATTCTTAACATGTTCTCTTGTCTCAGCTAACTTTTCTAAATCACTCCAATATATCGTCCTCCTTGAGCGTCTATGTATCTTCCTTTGCCTTTTAACTTCACGCGCATACCACTGTGGATCGTTGCCATCCCTGATCGTCCTTTTAGATATATATAAGTCCACACCTTCCCTGACTATACGCATGAATCGTAGCCACATCTCTTCAACCGAGCATCTTCCTTCTATAAAGGTAATGCAATTAGCCCTTAAAAACGTTCTGAAACTCTCCTGTGGGGCCTTTTCGAGCCTGTAAACGACCCTCTCTTTTTTTCTTTTTGCGCGCGCCTATTAATTTTACTGTAGCAATTACAGCTTTATGATCACTTATTCCTATGGTGGAAGAAATTTCTGTGAATAATTCAGGCCTATTCATAACGAGAATATCTAAAATGTTTTCGTTATCGTTGTGGCACCGCGTTGGTTCATTGAAATGCGATAGAGGGAATATTATTAATTCGCATGTGATTGAAGCTTTGATTTTCTAGCACCAATATTAGCGAAGAGTGTGGTTAGACTGAAATACAACCTGGACCAAGTTGACAACTGAAACTTTTTGTTACACCACAAGTGACGAGAAATTACAGCACATTGAGCTTTATTTTATAACAATTCTATTGAGGTAAGCAACTAAAAAGAAATTAATTGCCAGAAAACTCTGTCAAACCCGTCATTTTTTGACGGTCTTGGTGGCTAGTGAATGATAAAAATTGAACGGCACCAGAAATAGCTCATAATTCTGGTCTCGAATCACACACTGCAAGTTCGCCGTGCAATCTTTTCTCTTCCAAATAAAGCTACTCCTTTACCATGTCACTGAGGTTAAACAATACAGTTATTGATATGGTCGATGCTATGAAATATTTGGGAGTAACAGTGCAAAGGAACATGAAGTGGGACATACACATTACTTCGTCAGTAGGTAGAGCAAATTCTAGGCTTCGATTCATAGGTCGAATCTTGAAAAATTGTAATGAACAAACAAAGGAGATAGCGTACAAATCTCTTGTGCGTCCACATTTGGATTATTTTTGTGCCATTTGGGACCCGTTTCGTAAGGGGTTGATCGAAAGTACATAGTCCAGTAACGAGGTCGTAAAAACGGGGTCTCACAAACATCACATCACGTAGAAGATTTTTTTTTCTTATCTTGTATATATTGGTGAGAGTATGCAGAAACCAAGTTTTCGACCTCCAACACCCTCGGCACAATTTTCTGTGGCCAGAAAACATCAACATTTGGGTACTTTTTTCAGTTTTTCGTCTATAACTCCTTCCTGATAAGTCCTATCAAGAAATATTCTATTTTCAATTTGAAAGAGGACAAAATTTTCTACAACTTTCGTATTACAAACTTTTTTCTAAACTCAAAATTAAGCGAGCTACAGTGCTTTGAAAATCAGACAAATTTCACACTTTTCCTAAAAGTTGGGTTTTTACCTAATTTGCAGCTCAAAATGACCTGAAACCCCTGTATGTATAACCGATATATATGTATTTCTGTATGACATAGTATATATATGTACTATACTTTGATTACTGATGGTTCATTAAATAATCATATAGCATTGTTGGCCGGGAGATCCCGAAGGATTGTTCGGCCGCCAGGTTACAGTGTTATGGATAGGCCGCGCAGTGCGCTTCTTGTGGCTATCTAACCTGACCAAGTACTAGTACCGCATATAGGGAACCAACAGCTTAAGGTGGAATTAAAACCACAGAATCGTTCTGGCTTTCTCCATATTACACAGCAAGCTGTGGCAGAGGTAAAGCTCGGGTTAATGGCCTTTGCAGGGCCCCTAGGCTATACATGTGGTGCGGGCCCCCCTTGTCGGCAGTTTTTGAAATTCGGACCAAAAAAATTTATGGGCGACCTTTTTTTTTTTTTTTACTATACTATTGGCCCCGGCGGGGGTCCAGGGTTGTGGTGTGGGCCCCCCTTTGTGGCGCGAGACCCTAGGCTACAGCCTATGTAGCCTATGCTTAAATGCGGCCCTGGGCCTTTGAAAATTACTGCTGAGAACGGGATTTCGATCTTCAGTCAGATACCTTAACCACTGAGCTACCATTTCGTTCTATTACCTGATGGTATTTGTACCAGTTTGAAAAACGGATTTGCAAAACTGAAAACATAATGTTATGGCACAAAGTTTATTTATGCAGTCAAAATTAAGTCATAATAAGTAAAAAATTAGTCATAAATCCATTTCTTTTCCGTTTTAATGGATTGAAACAATGTGTTCCATTTGAATTTGATCCGTACAACAACGGAAAAAAATTGTCGCTATATGAAGCATTTAAATCTCTTTAAGATACAACACCCAACACAAAAATTTTTGCTATGCACGGATGATTCCTCCTGCATAAGGTTATGTGGCATAGTAGTAAATACCTTGGCTGCTTCTGTGGAAAATATGAAGCCTATTTGACAACGAACTATAGATCCAACATTACAGTTATATTTGACGGATACCGAAGTTATGCTGCGTAGAGAGGAATAAAGTCATCTGAAATGATTTGTAGTTTGAAAACATCAGATACTTCAGCAGGCATCATTTTCAGTGAGGAAACAAGTGCTACAGTGACGCAGCAAATGAGAGCAGCAAGAACTGTGTAATGTTGATACTAATGCAAAAACTGAAAAGGAGGCATCCAAGATCAACAGGCAAAACAAGATGCTGCTGGATTGATCGTTGACGCAGCAATTTCCCAAGCAGCAAAATTCGACAGTGTGATGATTCTAAGTGAGTATATTGGCTTTCTCATTTTGCTAATGGGCTTTGGTACCACGAGTTTGAACCCACACACATCCTCTTCATCCATGCATTTGCTGGATGTGATACAATATCAGCATATTTCGGCTATGGGAAAGAAAACTTCTACTGCATGATTCAATACCAACCATATCTGAAAGTAACATGCATGCTAACTTCTCAGAACTCTAGCCTCCAGAGAACATTTGGAGAACACGCAGGGGAACAGATCATCTTTGAACGGTACGGAAAAATTGCTTGTGAAACATTGGAAGACTCAGATATGAAATGATTATGAAATCTGCCCAAAAAATGCATTCAGACTAGCACGGTTGCCACCAAAATCATGCGGCAACTTTTCACTCAATATGCATGTACCACCAAGTAAAGGTTGGTTGGGTCGAGATACGTACCCATTGCCGTGAGGATGAAGGAAAGGCTCGTCCAGTCTTATTACAGTTACAATAATAAATGCATTCAGGAGGACGTCCGCGTCGGTTCGAATTCCCGTCCAAGCATACAGATTTGGGTTTTCCATGGTTTCCTCAAATCACTCCAGCCGAATGCCGGGATGCTTACTTCAAAAGGCCATGGCCGAAATCCTTCACGTTCTTTGTCCCCAGTCCCATCGTGCCACTAATGAACTCGACGTCGACGAGGCGTAAAGTCATAAAAAAAACAATAATAAAAGACGATGCACTTGAGTTTACTTCGAAGGTTGTATCATATTCCTTCCAGTAACCTTGTTCTCCTCCATGCAGCTGTCGCTAATCAGGACTGCAATGTTCAGCTGCTTGCAAAAATTGCTCTCGCCTGCCTCGTGAAAGCGTTCCTGGAGTGTAGTAGATGAAGGAGAGGAAGATTTCTTCGACCTCAAGGAAGCTGTTCCTGATGCAATGGATGAAAGAGACACAATTCATTGATAAGCCGGGACAATCCAAACGCAAAAGAAATTTATTTATGACCATTTTTTTAACTTATTTCGAAATTATTATGACTTTATAACTTTGCGTCATAACATTATGCATTGTTGTTCGCTCTATTATCTTCAGTAATAGAGCGATCTGGTAGCTCAACGCGTCTGACTGGAGATCGAAATTCCGGTCTCAGCAATGATTTTCAAAGGCCATTAACCCGACATTTACCTCTGCCACAGCTTGCTGTGCAATATGAAGTAAGCCAGAACGATTCTGTGGTTTGGATTCCACCTTAAGCTGTAGGTTCCCTATATGCGGTACTAGTACTTGGTCAGGTTAGATAGCCACAAGAAGCGCACTGCGCGGCCTATCCATAACACTGTAACCTGGCAGCCGAACAATCCTTCGGGATCTCCCGGCCAACAATGCTATATGATTATTGAATGGACCATCAGTAATCAAAGTATAGTACATATATATACTATGTCATACAGAAATACATATATATCGGTTATATATACAAGGGTTTCAGGTCATTTTGAGCTGCAAAGTAGGTAAAAACCCAACTTTTAGGAAAAGTGTGAAATTTGGCTCATTTTCAAAGAACTGTAGCTTGCTTTGTTTTGAGTTTAGAAAAAAAATGTTAATACGAAAGTTGTAGGAAATTTTGTCCTCTTTCAAATTGAAAATAGAATATTTCTTGATAGGACTTATCAGGAAGGAGTTATAGACGAAAAACTGAAAAAAGTACCCAAATGTTGATGTTTTTTGGCCACAGAAAATTGTGCCGAGGGTGTTGGAGGTCGAAAACTTGGTTTCTGCATACTCTCACCAATATATACAAGATAAGAAAAAAAAAAAATCTTCTACGTGATGTGATGCAAGTGAGAACTACCCCGTTACTGGACTAATAGAGAAAGTACAGAGAAGAGCCGCTCGATTCGTGACCGCTTGCTACAGTCCTTATGAAAGCGTCACAGAACTGATTATACTATGTTCACTCTCAAGTGGCGCGCCAAGGTCATATTCCCCTCGCCCCCCGCCTCACCTCACCACCCCCTCCCGTTGCCTTCCCCTCTGAGCAGACCGCTGCCTACAGGCAGGCAGGAGGCATTGTCTTATGGCGCAGTATTGTCGTATTTATACCACCAGTACATCGTTAAAAAACGCTGTACGTGAAATGGCGTCAGATAGTTAAATTAGGCGACAGCCAAAAACAAAAATTTCTGACGTGTATAATTTTTTCAAGACGCTAAATAACTCTGAAAAGAAAATTAATATACTTTTTCGCAGCGCTGCCATTTCTACGGATTTATCCGTAGATCTACGGATTTTTATGAACATTTAGGATTTTTGGATTTTGTTAAAATAACTACGGATTTTTTTATACTTTTATCATTTGTCGATATTTTCTTATATTGGTGTGCTTTTAAACTTTGAGCGTATAGTGTTACTGCATTACAGAATTGTCAATAAGTGTGAATCGTTTCCTTGCAACCGCTCGTGTGAACCAACGATTGAAATAAATCTCATATTTTGTTTGGTTACAGATTTTATAGATATTAAAAGACTGCAATACGAAACTACCGACGCAATCTTTATACACGGTGACATGCTCGCTGGCACGGCTTACAAAGAAGTGGCTTCCGAGAAGGCTTATCCAATATCCGAGAATTAAAGGGGTCGCAGTTTTTAACATTTCCTATTACTAAATTTAATTTCAAGTCACTAAAAAAAAAAAAAAAAAAGAGAGAGAGAGTAGGTCAGCAGCAGCGGTGATAAAAGTGACGATGTATAAAACATGTTCAGGGATGTTTCTTACTTTGAATGTAGAATATTATTTTTGTAATTTTAAAGACCTGGGAATAAAAAGTATTCTTAATTTTGACTCTTTCTTCGATAATTATTGTTTCACTCTTTCAGTTAGCGAGTCTGGAGTTTTGCACCCAATCTGCGGATATTTTAGCGGCCATCTACGGATATTCAAAGCCAAGTGTCTGGCAGCACTGCTTTTTCGGGAACCGCAAAAAATTACAGAAGAGGCTTGTGGCGTATTTTTACGAAACGTGCAGCGTGTATGTAGCGAAGCGAAGCTGAATGTTCCAGGTCATCCTTTTCTTCTCCAAAGAAAAACATTCACCGAGAATAACCGGTCATGGAGATGGATGACTTCCGGATATATATCATTCGACGTTCTGTAATAGAATTTTATGATCGAGGCGAATATCCTACCATAAGGAAACTGACGATCAGCAAATCATGGATTCGTTGAAGGGGCTGGTTTAGTGTTTCAGTATAAATTTTCTGGCGTCCATCACCAAGAAATCTGTAGTGAAGTGTTCAGAGAATGGTTTTCTAACTTGCTTAAGAGCCTGGAAGAAGGGTGTGTTCTCGTAATGAATAATGCAAGTTATCACTCAAAACTCAGAAAAAAATCCAGTTACTACCACTTTCATTTCAAAATTTATACGACGTTTCTAGAGAATTAACTTCCACTCGGAAACACATCTAAAACTTGGATTTAATTCTCGAAATGTCTTGCGCAACTTTTAAAACTAAAAATAATGACTAGAAACAGTAAATTATATTCATTGATGTCATGTAAATAATTTTTATCTTTATTAACATATGAAATTGAAGTTGGTAAATACGCAGCTTCTACGACACATGGCTCACCAATTTCGCTCATGACAAATAATTAAAATGCTCAATTTTACTAAAGAAAACATCACATGAAATGTAATATATTGTTCCACATACGTTGTGATGATTGCGCATGCGCGGCAGCTGTTTCCCCTTCGCCTGTAGGGGTTGGGGCAGCGGAGTGGGGATAGAGCAAAGTGACCTTGGCCCGCCTTTCCCAAATGAAAACAGTTATACTGTTTTCATTTGGGAAAGGCGGGCCAAGGTCACTTTGCTCTATCCCCACTCCGCTGCCCCAACCCCTACAGGCGAAGGGGAAACAGCTGCCGCGCATGCGCAATCATCACAACGTATGTGGAACAATATATTACATTTCATGTGATGTTTTCTTTAGTAAAATTGAGCATTTTAATTATTTGTCATGAGCGAAATTGGTGAGCCATGTGTCGTAGAAGCTGCGTATTTACCAACTTCAATTTCATATGTTAATAAAGATAAAAATTATTTACATGACATCAATGAATATAATTTACTGTTTCTAGTCATTATTTTTAGTTTTAAAAGTTGCGCAAGACATTTCGAGAATTAAATCCAAGTTTTAGATGTGTTTCCGAGTGGAAGTTAATTCTCTAGAAACGTCGTATAAATTTTGAAATGAAAGTGGTAGTAACTGGATTTTTTTCTGAGTTTTGAGTGATAACTTGCATTATTCATTACGAGAACACACCCTTCTTCCAGGCTCTTAAGCAAGTTAGAAAACCATTCTCTGAACACTTCACTACAGATTTCTTGGTGATGGACGCCAGAAAATTTATACTGAAACACTAAACCAGCCCCTTCAACGAATCCATGATTTGCTGATCGTCAGTTTCCTTATGGTAGGATATTCGCCTCGATCATAAAATTCTATTACAGAACGTCGAATGATATATATCCGGAAGTCATCCATCTCCATGACCGGTTATTCTCGGTGAATGTTTTTCTTTGGAGAAGAAAAGGATGACCTGGAACATTCAGCTTCGCTTCGCTACATACACGCTGCACGTTTCGTAAAAATACGCCACAAGCCTCTTCTGTAATTTTTTGCGGTTCCCGAAAAAGCAGTGCTGCCAGACACTTGGCTTTGAATATCCGTAGATGGCCGCTAAAATATCCGCAGATTGGGTGCAAAACTCCAGACTCGCTAACTGAAAGAGTGAAACAATAATTATCGAAGAAAGAGTCAAAATTAAGAATACTTTTTATTCCCAGGTCTTTAAAATTACAAAAATAATATTCTACATTCAAAGTAAGAAACATCCCTGAACATGTTTTATACATCGTCACTTTTATCACCGCTGCTGCTGACCTACTCTCTCTCTCTCTCTCTCTTTTTTTTTTTTTTTTAGTGACTTGAAATTAAATTTAGTAATAGGAAATGTTAAAAACTGCGACCCCTTTAATTCTCGGATATTGGATAAGCCTTCTCGGAAGCCACTTCTTTGTAAGCCGTGCCAGCGAGCATGTCACCGTGTATAAAGATTGCGTCGGTAGTTTCGTATTGCAGTCTTTTAATATCTATAAAATCTGTAACCAAACAAAATATGAGATTTATTTCAATCGTTGGTTCACACGAGCGGTTGCAAGGAAACGATTCACACTTATTGACAATTCTGTAATGCAGTAACACTATACGCTCAAAGTTTAAAAGCACACCAATATAAGAAAATATCGACAAATGATAAAAGTATAAAAAAATCCGTAGTTATTTTAACAAAATCCAAAAATCCTAAATGTTCATAAAAATCCGTAGATCTACGGATAAATCCGTAGAAATGGCAGCGCTGCGAAAAAGTATATTAATTTTCTTTTCAGAGTTATTTAGCGTCTTGAAAAAATTATACACGTCAGAAATTTTTGTTTTTGGCTGTCGCCTAATTTAACTATCTGACGCCATTTCACGTACAGCGTTTTTTAACGATGTACTGGTGGTATAAATACGACAATACTGCGCCATAAGACAATGCCTCCTGCCTGCCTGTAGGCAGCGGTCTGCTCAGAGGGGAAGGCAACGGGAGGGGGTGGTGAGGTGAGGCGGGGGGCGAGGGGAATATGACCTTGGCGCGCCACTTGAGAGTGAACATAGTATAGGTTGGGAGTCTCTGGTAGGTAGACGACACACGTTTCGTTTAAACTTATTGGTAAACATGCGCACTCCCACTTTCACTTTTGAGTGTAGTGAAATACTTCTTCCACCAACCTATTTGAGTCGGAAGGACAGGAAAGATAAAATTAGAGAAATAAGGTGCCGGACTGATTCTTATATGAATTCTTTTTTCCCTCGTACGATTAGGGATTGGAATGCGCAACAAAGAGATTAGCTTTGGTGCTGAGCACCCTCTGCCACCCACAATTTTGTGAATTGCAGAGTATATATGTAGATGTAGATATGTAGATTTGGCAAGAAATCTTGTTTGATAAAATTCAAACTTTTCAATATCAAATAAATTTGATGCTGCGAAATGTCCTGTAAACTGAAATCTATTTTTTATTTTAATAAAAAAAAAACAATGACATCGGAAACTTCTAAAGATTGTCTTTTTTGGATCTCAGAATCATCACATCTCCGGCTTTTCACACCCCTCAATTTCATCAATATCACTGGCCTGCTCTCTAATTCTTTTAATGGAAGTTTCAAAGGTCTCCATAATTACTTTAACTTTTACTTGATAAATGTCTTTCTTTTGTAGTTGTTTAAAAACTATTTCATCTTGTGAAATAGCGTTAACCAATAAAAAATTCTTATCATTTAACAAAGTTTTATATGCACATGCTTGTTGAAGGGTAGAAGGCAAACGTATTTCTTCGCTGTTTTCATTGGTTTCCATTACATCTATTAAATTGTTTCTGTATTCGTAAATATAGTTATCTCCTCGAGAACGAAAATTCCACCTCGTTTTCTGCAAAATCTCATCTAAAACTCTTGCTCTTTGAGACAAACTTGAAAGAACAAATTCCGGAAATATTGGCAAAAAAATGAGCACTTCCCGATTGATGGAGGCCACTTTTGACATTAAAAGATTTACCTGGTGTGTATAGCAATGAATAAAATTTGAATGAGGATATATGTCTTTAATTCTTTATTGCATGCCATTTAAATTTCCTTTCATTACGGAGGCGCCATCATAACTTAATTTTTCAGGTGATTTTCCAATCAGTGTGTCAAGTCATGGGCGCCGGTAGGATTACTTTGAGGGAGGTGCATAATATCTTTTTTTTATATATAACACATGACTTATTAATTTAAGGAAACAGAATTTATTGATAAGGTATTGAACAAATTTTGACAACACACTAGGCACCTTAAGTTATTATTCAAACAGTGAATTTAATAATAAAATTTTTGTTTCTCAATCTTTTTCTGTGCATTTTCTTTCATAGCGGGGGGGGGGGGGGGGGGTGCAAGCATTCCTTCCTCCATGGGTGCAAGTGCATCACCTTGCACCCCATCCCGGCGCCCATGTGTCAAGTTCTTGCACAATACAATCTTCAATAGCACTAGCATTAAGACCATCTGGGTTCGTGAATTTCCAAAATCTATCTACAGGTTTTCCACCAACAATATAGCGTAACACTATAATTAATTGATACTGACAAGACACCTCTGTGGTTTCATTGGCTATCACGGCATCATATTCAACATTATATTATGACGAAATTCGGAAAGAAATGGACATACTCAACATATACTCAAGTAATTCATTCTGAATGGTTTTACTGGTGCCTTTAAAATCTGTAGATACTTCCAAATGGCTTTTCAACTCTTTGTCCAACTCCGAACTGAAATGATTTAATTCACGAAACACTATTTTATTATCGGATTCATCACTCTCAATGTGTCCTCGCAAAGCAAGTTCCAGGGCACCACAAAATTGCACACAACTTATAATTAAATTTAGAAAGTACCTGTTCATATCCACTTGTTCGTTATGTTTAATAATAGCGAGGTGGTACTGAGAATTAAGTTGATTCTGAATGTTTGTTTTTCCAAGCATTGCTAAACTAAGCACATGTATTAACATGAAGTGCCGATTTTTCGTGGGTTTTAATTTTTCTTGTAGGATGAACCAAAACAGAAACTCCACCACGTGACCAATTAAATTCACCACCGAACCGAACACATGGAAAACAAAAAAATGCATTTGTTTACATTTCAACCGCACAGCCAGTTATTTTTTAAATTCACATTGGGGACAATTTCTCTCAACCGAGATACTTTAGCACTTTCTTGATGGTGCGAAATGTTTAAATGGTTTCCCTAATTTTTTCACATTAATTTTTTCTTCGTAAAATAGTAGCGAGAATGACTTCTTTAATAATTCACTAATATGATTCATAACGCAAAGACACCTTACGCACTCTTCGATAGTCACAAGATATGTTCCGTGTTCAGCACACATACAGGTTAACAGAGACAGGAAAGCTTAGCTTTGCTACCATTCCATGCATTCCACCTAAGGCATGTGACAAAAAAAGCAACTACTGCTGCACTCTACTAACGGTGTTACTAAGTTTTTCGAGCTCCTCAAGACAGATCAAAGTTGTTACAAATCCGTGTTCGCAACGTGGTCCCCCACCCTACCGAATTTCAGTGAAGCTGCTAGTGCGCATACGTGATTGGAGACAATTTAGAGCTATCTTCACGAGGGAGAAATAGTTCACTGATGTGCCAACAGAGGGTGTTTCCCCATCTCTCAAGTAATAGTACAGTAGAGAATGCTAAATTTTTAAATATATACTTCTCTTTCACTACATTTATTTTTATTTATTTGTTCTTGTTTATCAAGTGGTGACATGTCTCAGTGTCACTACGTCTAGAGAAATTCCATAAACAGTTAATACCACTAACTATTTGTGGAATTAATTTTAAAAACTTAAAATAGTGTGTGTATTTTTTTAGATTTGATCAGCAAACTATTTTTTGTTAGCTCGTAGTAAGTTATACCACAGAAAAGGGTATGAAAAGTGCTGTAAAATGACATCTCTCCCAGCTCTCTAGCTAAATTAGGAGAGCTTCTAGAAGATTTCAAAAAATTTCAAATGCATTTTTCGGGCAAATTGTTGGAAAATTTTCGTAGATGTAATTAAAAATCAATGGATATATCTCGATGAAATTTTAATTTTTCGAAGTCTATTTGAATAAACACCTGCATCAAATTTCATGAAAATCTGAGATATTGAGGGGTAGACCGTGTTTTGGTATGAGCTAGAATACTTCTTCTTCCCTCAACCCACTTCTAAAGGCCAAATTAACTGTTATTAACCGTTACAGGTATCCCCCATCAACCCAACTTTCTGTGTTTTAAAAAAGGTTTTACCTTTCCTCAGCCCTAGAATTTGGCCAAGCAACTGTAAACTGTGCCTACTTGTCAGACTACCTTATACTCAGTTCACAGCCCCCCCTGAGCTTTTGGGAGCAGAAGCATTGATCCAAATCATCATAAACAACAAATATTTACTCAACAACCGTAATCTTACCCCCCCCCCCCCGAAAAATAGTGGCATGCCAAAATTTCAAGTAGCCGCATAGCATAACTAATTTTCCTGAAAGTGGAAAATCAAATGCAGTTCTATTCCCATTTAAGACAATTTTCAATGGTTTTAAATAAGATACAAAGGTAATCATATCTAACAGAGTTTAGCAAATGCTATTGCCTTCCTACATTTACATGAAATCCGAAGTCTGACATCAATTCTTCTTGTAAAAGACGGGAGAGGGGAACAATGTTTGAATACTTGATCTGTATAAGAGCAAGTTGATTCAGCGTCTCCTGGCATAAAGAAAATGACTGCTCCAATCTGATCATCCAGTGCCTTTCCTTGCTTGTTGATAGCCACCTGAACAAATTCCTGTCGCACCGTAATCGATATACCTGAGAAACGCATTCCAGAGCTCTGCCTCAGACCACATTCCTTTATCTCTTTCACCAATAGCACATTCCATTGCCTCAGGCGCGCTGCCAACTCGCTTGTGTGAAGTACCGTTAATGGCCGACTGTCTGTCTTTCTCGCTCCATGATGCTTAAGTCATTAGACGGTCAAATTCTTTGTCGATAGTTAAATACCTGTTATAAAAAATAAAAAAGGTTTAATTCAATCTTTAACAAATTCACATTAATCATTTCCTGCTATTATTAAATATCAGAATTCTGTTCCGGAAGAGTGATCATTAGATACTCATTAAAATAAACACTGTTCCGTGACTAGCTAACCTGAGACACAAAGTTTCAATTTTCATTGCTCGCAGGTTCACATTGGGCCTAATCACTTTGGCAACAAATGTTACTTATAGCCATGTACATTACCAATCTTTGTTGCGAAGGTGTAAGCAGTATGCAATACGACCAATGATGCCAGCTGAGCTTTTTTATTCACAGCACCATATAGAAAAACTTGAGGACAACAGCAGCCTTCGCAATCTACGTGTCACGTCCTGCACCAATATGTTTTTCTCCTATCACCTTCCTCTCGGTGACTCCACTCTCGTCGACATGTCACAGAAGAGCATCGTAGGTCAAAAAATGTGCAATAACTCATGTACTGTTTGGCTTTTCCTTTCAAGAAAGTTTCTGGCGCTATCAACAGGACAATTATTCGCTACAGTAAAACCGTCTTCCATCGCAACCTGAATAGGGATGTTCATTTTCCTCCCCTCCACTTTCTGCAGCCATCCTATACACCCACGAACCGTTCACCTTGATCAGGGCCAAATCCATTGTCCACTTCAGGCGAACCGGCAGAATGGCGCCGTTCCTCTGAAAATATAATCACTATACGAAAAACTTTGCATTTTTTAAAAATAAACATGTGACGACGTATATAGAATACCATGTGGCGGTGTATATTATCACTACAACAGACTCTAAATACGGCCCTATGTGTGCCATTAAACATTATTTCTGGTACTAATAAATGTTAATGCTAAGTGAGAATTTAGAACGAACGATATTTACTGTCAATTGGCAGAGCATGGGTCGACTGCAGAATAGGTGTGGAAAAATACTGAAGGTAATATTTACCTGCATAAAAAGTATACAGTTTAACACCATTTCTGACATAACGAAAAGCCAAAAAGCTAATTGCAGTCTTTGCTTCTTATACGCGTGCTTATCTTGCTATGATATTCAATAACTTCTCAATATCCTCAACCTGTTCTGTTAACAAGACAATGTCATCAGCAAATCTTAGGATACTGATTTTTTTCTCATTGAATATTTATGCCACATTCAAATCATTCTTTCACTTCCTTTATTGCTTCTTCCACATACAAGTTGAATATTAATGGGGATACACTACAACCTTGTCTCACACCCTTTTTAACTGATGCATATTTCTCACGATTCTCTGCTTTTAATATAGCTACATGATTCTTATAAAGATTATTAAGTATTCTTCTATCTCGGTATTTTAGACCTGACTTCTTCAAAATATTGAATATCTTGTCCCACCTAACTTTATCAAACACTTTTTCTAACTCAACAAATTCAATAAAAGTATCTTTGTTTTTCTTAATTTGCCCTTCAAGTATTCGTTCGTATTAACGCCAAAATCACTTCTCTTGTACAACGGTTTTTTCTAAACCCAAACTGATCTTCACCTAATATCCCCTCTACTACACTTTCCATTCTTTTGTATATTATTGAATATGTCGGATCCATCCGGGAAATATCAGGAATCGGGTGGATTGAATGGAGTACCCAGTTAGAGGCAGATGGCTCGTCAGCGAAGGTAGGCTGTGGATATCCCTCGGACAGTGGAGAGTAACTACGAGAACACAGCGGGTACAAGGATCCGGTTTATTAGACTCAGTCTCGCAATACACAGTGACAGATAACGGAGTGATGTCGCCTCGGCGGTCAAGCAGGAAGAGGACCCTCCGTGTGCTGTGCGCCGCCTTTAAATAGCCCCTCGTAGATGTCGCTGCGGTGCTGCTCGCTGCGTCTGTGGCGCTGCCCGCTGCATCTGTGGCGCCCTCTAGCAGCTAGCCCCATACTCAGGTCCGACACGGCCATCCTGCTGAGACGGCCATCCTGCTGAGACAGCCTTCCCTGGCTGTCGCTCATGGGCTCCGGGTGTGACTTGTCGGAGCTAGAAATGAAGAAAAAAAAATGATTGGCCATGGCCTTAGGAAGTAATCATCCTGGTATTCGCGTGGAGTGATTTCGGGAAACCATGGCAACCGAAATCAGGCTGGTAGTTGGTTGTTGCAATAGAGTCTTCAAAAATGCCTGTCTCAGGCGGTGCTCTGTTGGTTTCCTTGTGATCCCGGAAGGGTTTGTAGGATCCGTTATGACTGTCTGGTTGCCCGGCTTGGTGAGGCTGGTTTGGCGTTGCTTCGCGGCCGTCTCCTTATCACAGCATCCATCGAATGTGTGAAGAGTCTGTAAACAAAAGATGGTTTACCGCAGTATGTTCGGCTATCCTGACTTAAGGAACAATTTTGTTGATTGACATTATCAAAGTAATGAGGAAAAAACTAAGATAATCCCGGTTTAATGTATGCCTTTCAGATTTAACAGGGAAAAATATGTACTTTCTTAACATCAAAGCAAGTTTTTAGAAACTAATTTTCTTCCTGGCGAAATCCCATGGAAATTTGAAAAGTGTTTTCTGGACACTAACAAATTTCTTTCCAAGCCTTACAAAAGAACGAAATTTCCTGATAGGACCATCCATAGACTTTCTTGTAGTGATGTCTGATGACAGTAAATTTTCATGGTGCCAGATTATAAAATACACTCTTCAGGGCAAGGTCCAAATAAAATCATAAAATTTGTTCCTCAGGGTGAGGTCAGGTACAATGTAACAACATTTACTCTGATGCGAGGTCCGGTACAATGTAACAACATTTACTCTGATGCGAGGTCCGGTACAATGTAACAACATTTAATCTGATGCGAGGTCCGGTACAATGTAACAACATTTACTCTGATGCGAGGTCCGGTACAATGTAACAACATTTACTCTGATGCGAGGTCCGGTACAATGTAACAACATTTACTCTGATGCGAGGTCCGGTACAATGTAACAACATTTACTCTTCGAGGCGATATTGCCACTGTTGTCCTTGCCAAGTACACAACTTCGGAATCTCAACAAAGTACACAACTTTGTAATCTCCCTGCTGAGGTTGGTCGGCGTGGTGGTCGGTGGTCGGTGTTCCTTTTTTGTTTTTTTGTTTTTTTTGTTTACTTGTCAGTCTCTTGAAGTGGTTGTTGTTGGGGCATGCTTCGCGTGCGGTCATGGGCGTACTTTTACGTTCGGTTTGAGTTTGGTGCCTTGAGCTTGTATCTTTCGTTGTCTAGCACTTCAGTGATTTTGAATGGTCCTCGAAATTTTGGGTCTAGTTTGGTTTCTCTCTTCGTTTTGCAGCAGGACAAAATCTCCCTTTTTGTGTCTTGCGAATTGCGCTTTGGTGCTGTCAAAGCGGGCTTTGTCGTAGTTTGCTTGTTTCTTTGTGATTTGGAGTGCTCTTTCTCTGGTTTGATTCATGTCTATTGGCTGTTCGATATCGGTGCTCGCCATTAGTCCTAGGGGTCTGGCTGCTTTTCCGATCATTGACTCTAGTGGTGACGCTCCCGTAGTGCGGCCAATAGTGGAGTTTATTGCTAGATGTATTTCTCCAAGGCGTTCTGTCCAGTTGTCTCCGTCTGTTTTGATGGCAAGGTCAAATATGGACTGTAAAGTTTGTGTTCCTTTTAAGAGATATTGGTTGAACCATCGTTCCACCTTGGGTCGTGTGGGTAACGTTTTTTTTTTTGAAAAAGGACTTTGCTCCTGTTGGTGTCCTGCTAAAGTTTCGCTCTAGGTGCTATTAATGATCAGATATTTTAGTTCGACATGAACAGCTACTGCTGAAAAAAGAATCCCGATGGTGAAGACTCACTAGTAATGCATGTGTTATATTGCTGTGTGTTACCTTTGTGCCGGATATGTGGAGTGCAGAGATGAAAGGTGAGGAAACTAATTGTGCGGCTGGGTGGGTAGTGAAGATAATGACCCTTGCTGTTTGGTTTTTGAATTACTTGTGATTTTTTTTTGAATGGTTGAGTAATACGAATTTTGCATCTTTTGGAACGTGCCTGCTGTCGAGATTTTCGGACGCATATCGGCTTTGAACTTTTAGACTTCCGGGTGTTATACTCTGCGGGTAGCCAATTGTCTAACAAAGTTGGTTTTCCGTGGCATGCAGCGGTAGTTGTTTGTTAGTAGCGGCGCGGCTGTTCCGGGTACGAAGGTCAACACGTGCCATCCATTTTCCTTCCTGGTGCTGTAAGTTCAAATCGAAGGCCTGCAGGTACGCTTGCCCTGTTTACGGATTTCCTTGTCCTTTTGCTAGTCTAGCGTATTCGTGTTTCTTCCTGCGAGTGTGGCCATAACTGGGGTATGAATTGTCGAAATTTAAAGCGCTATAAACTGTCGCAGTTGCGTGATCCATATGGTGGAGGAGGAAGTTGATTTGTGCGCTCGGGTATTCTGTTTAGGTTGGGTCAAACGATTCGATCTGTTGTGACAAATCCTAAGCATTCAATATGGCTTTTAAGAAATGTGTATCTGGCTGTATTAAAGAAACTAGCGGCGGTTTCGATTTTTAGCCCGTCTTTTAGACCTTCGAATCATGTCAGGGTTGGATGAAAAAGTCGTCAATATTTGCTATTGCTATCGTATACGCTACTCTGGGCCTAAAGCTTTTACGTCCATCCTTTGAAAACTGCGGCTGCAGTCGGATGATTTGGAAGGCAATAGGAATTCATCTGTGGTGGTATTGTCATTGAACCGACTATTGTCTAGTAATGTGCTGTCGGAACAGATGGTTTTGGACCGGTAATACGGGCCTTAACGTAAGGCGAAGTTCACGCCGTTATGTTTGCGTTTAATAGTTCTGATACTTTCTGCCTTGCGGTCTATTTTGTTGCTTAGTGCCATTTTGTGGGGCCGAAACGACTATGCAACATGGGTCTACGAATCGCTTGTGCGATACGCCCATGATAACGCCTCGTCCATTATCCGTGAAGAGTGTAGAACGCAAGCAATTTAGCGAGGGTGGGCAATATTAGGGTGGGACATCTGATTATTTTGGTGGTGGTTAGATTGGTCGGATTCCCACAATTTGCTACGTCCAAGCGCTTATCGGCTTCTGCTAAAGGTGACTAGTTGACCTAGCGTCGATTCCTAGATAAAAGATTTCTTGCCCTGCTAATATGTTTACTAGCTTGTGGTTAGAAAGCGCATTGAAAAACGTCTCTACGATCATAACATCTTTGCCTGGCTCGAGATCTGGCAGTTAGCGCGCGTCGCATCCAAACATAGCGACACCAAGGTCAGGAGTATCCATTTTCCAGCCAATTTCATGTCACTACTTTTTGGCACGGAGGGGGGGGGGGGGGTCGTTCAAATCCGAGGCCATAGTAAAATGGAAGAGACTCACCGTTGTTGCTCAGCCTTACACCTCGCGGCTCCTGGTGGACCTGTTGACCCGTTTGTAGGCGGTGACGGGGGCAGCAGCTCCGCTGGCTCTCCATCAAGTGCCTGCTATAATGGGCACTGTGCTGTCCGATGGCCGCTGCGTCCGCGAAAGTAGCTGGCTGCTTGGCTGTCCATTGCCATTGGCTCTGGTTCTACTGCTCTGCTCGGGTTTGAAAATTCTCGGCCTTTCGTCGATCGGTGAAGCTGTCTTCCCCAACTCTTCCATTACGGAAGTAGGCATCCGGTGGCATTCAGAACAGTACTACGCGGCTACTATTGCGCGTGTCCGAAGTCAGCTTCCTCTTCCGGCATGTGGTTGCTTGTAGTACTCGAATCGGCTAGTCTCTAGTAGTTTCCCTGTTGTATGCTGTCTGTTGCGATTGGGTTAGGTTGGCCACAATATTAGCCAAGGCTATTTTATCATCGGCGAAATCCTGCGAGCGTGGTCTCGATGGTTAGGCTGCGTGTTCCTCGTCGGTGCTCGGTTGACTTTGCTGACTAGTGTTCAGCGTTGTGGTGGCGCTTTTCACTTGGACGTATCTTGGGGGAAGAACTCCTTGAAATGCGTCTACGTGATACCCGCGAAGACTGCTGATCTCTGGAGTGAGTGGCGGATTGCAGCCCTTGAAGCAGTCGTTTGCTTACGCGAGTATGGTAGTTCGCTGCCAGATGTGGGCGGCTTTATCGCCGCGATGACTTCCGTCGGGTTTAGCTGCTTGGCATCCCACAAGTCTCGAAATGATGCTGCACTGGGCTGTGCCATTCCGCAGCTCTCTCCAGTCAGCGGGCGACCCCACTTCTGATGTCGGATCCATCCGGGAAAGATCAGGAACCGGGTGGGTTGAATGGAGTACCCAGTTAGAGGCAGATGGCTCGTCAGCGAAGGTAGGCTGTGGATATCCCTCGGACAGTGGATATCCCTCGGACAGTGGAGAGTAACTACGAGAACACAGCGGGTACAAGGATCCGGTTTATTAGACTCAGTCTCGCAATACACAGTCGTCGTCGTCCTGAGCATTTTCTGCTTTATCTTTTTAAGCAGTTTATTGCGAAGGGTTTGTCTTTTGACACTTCCTTCAAACGTTAAAAGGTCAGTTGCATTACTTTTGGTGTGTCTTTTGGTTTGCTCGGTTCTATTTTTAGTTTTATGTCAGTATTGACAGCGGTCTCTTGTGCTTGTCGTACAATGTATAGTATTGCCCTAAGTTGGCAATTAGGGGATTGTTTGAGTCTCTAGAAGCTCGGTAAAAAGATCTTGTAATCTGTGCGATTCTTTGTTCGAGCATCGGAATACCTGCAGCTTCGTGCAGGTCAGCTGTGGGAAACCGGGAAGGCACGTGTAGTGCTCGCCGAAGCGCACGATTCTGCATAATCTGCAGCCTTTTTATCGTGGACCTGGAGGCGTAGCCCCATACGGGACACGCGTACTCAATTACCGGTCTTATCAGGCTGCAATATACGCTCACTCCGGTATTGGCTGCCAGTGCGCTGCCCGTATTTAGAATAGGGTACAGCTCCCTCAGCCTCGTTGTGGCTTTGAGTCGGGTCTCCTCGATGTGACGTTTCCATGTGAGCCTGGAGTCAAGCGTCACACCCAGGTATTTTACAGTGGTTGACCACTCGATGTCCTCTCCGTGGAGTCGTAGTTTTGGTGTCTGGTTGCGCTGGCGATCACGTTTCCCCAGACGTCTCGTCAGCATTATTGCTTGGGTCTTGGTCGAGTTTATGGTAATCCTCCACCGCCTGGCCCAGGCTTCAGTTTGTTGAAGTACTCCTTGTAGACGCCGAATGGCAGCAGCTTTACATCTATGCGCGGTGAAGAAGGCCGTGTCGTCCGCGTATAGGGCTGTGCGAACCGTTGCTGGAGCAGGGATATCGGCAGTATACAGGTTGTACAGTACCGGCCCTAGTACTGACCCTTGTGGCACACCTGCATTGATTGGGCGGCGAGAAGATAGTTCATTCCCAACTCTCACTCTGAAGGATCTTCCAGTGATATAACTCTTAATTAGCTTCACAAGCGGGCTGGGGAGTCCCTGATTGTAAAGCTTATAAAGTAGTCCGCTATGCCAAACGGAGTCAAATGCTCGTGCCACATCTAGGAGGACTAGCGGACAGTAGCTCCGATGGTTGAATGCGGTCGTGGCGCGCTCAACTATGCGCATGATCTGCTGGGTGGCGGAGTGACCCCTCTGGAAGCCGAACTGGAACTCCGGGATGATGTTCTCTCTGCGGATATGTTCTTCCATCCTCTTGAGAAGGAGCCTCTCAACCTTGCTTAGGGACGGGAGGAGACTTATGGGCCTGTAGTTTTGGGGGAAAGTTCCGTTCTTCCCTGGCTTATGGACTCCGATCACCGTTGCCTGCTTCCAACATCGGGGGTAGTACTGAGTGCGTAATATACAGTTGAACAGCTCGGTTATGCGTTCTACTGCTGGAGCTGGAAGGTTTTTCAGCAGCCTATTTCCCAGGTTATCATTTCCAGGTGCCTTTTTGATGTTTAATCTGGAGATGATTCGGCGAACTTCTTCTGCAGAGATCTCGTCGATCTGGTAGCCGTCGTCATCAGCGGCGAGGAAGCGCCGCAGTCTTCTGCGGATATCCGCAGATTCTTCCTCGTCGTAGTCCTGCGCAGGCCGAAACTGCTTCTCAAAGTGATCGGCGAGGGCATTGGCCTTGTCTTTATCGCTGAACACTAGTCCCCTCTCGCCATGTAGCGGGGGCAATCTTGTTCGCCTCTTGGTGAACCGGCGGGTCTCGACCCACAGATTACCGTCGGTGACGTTCAGCGACGCCAGGCGAGCGGCCCACTCTCTGTTGCGGTGTTCCTGGAGACTGACCTTCAGCTCACGCTGCAGGCGATTTAGGAGGCGCCTGGTGTTGGGCTGTCTCGTAAGCCTCCACTCCTTAGCCACTCTGTTCTTGTGTCTAATCTGAGCCAACAGATGTGGCGGTAATTGGCGTGACTGTTGTCTTGTCACCGGAGGGGGCGTTGCAGAATTCGCTGCGTCAAGGATGACAGATGAGACTTGTTTTATCGCCGCCTCAATTTGCCTCTCGTCCAGTGGGCGCAGACGCTGGAGGGATTCTGAGACTTCTTCACGGTACAGTTCCCAGTTTGTCCGGTTATAATTAATTTCATTTGGAACAATTCGTCTCCATGATCCAACGTCGATATTCATCATGACCGGAGAGTGGTCTGATGAGAGCCTGTTCATGGTGGTGGCGGAGACGAAGCCAACGATGCCTCGGGTGATTACCATGTCAAGGACATCAGGGCGGTTGCCGCTCCAGGGGTGGTGGGTCGGCTCGTCCGGGCCCCAGACCTGGAGATTGTTCCTGGCACTCATTCTGTATAGCTGGTTTCCCGCTGGATTGCTGACTCTTGACTTCCATGCAGGATGTTTTGCATTGAAGTCTCCTCCAATGATGAGCTTACCCCTAAGGGTGAGCAGCTGGCGGATGTCATCTTCAATCGGTACTCTCCGTGGAGGTCTATATGCTGAGACGACGGTGACCGGTCCCGATTTGGTTGCCATTTCGATTGCTGTAGCTTCGATTATTTGCAGTGGTGGAGTGTGTACCGTGTGGTGAGGGATGCCTCTTTTAATGTATATGGCCACTCCTCCTCCCGCAGTGGGTCTGTCGTGACGGTAGCACAGGTAGTTGGCTACCGTTGCTCTGAGACCAGGTTTTAGGTGAGTTTCGGCTACTAGACATATGTCTACGTTCTCTTCCCGTAGGAATTGCCGAAACTCACCGAGTTGCTGGATAATGCCGTTGGCATTCCAAATGCATATTGATATGCCATCTATGTTAACTCTGTCCATGACTGGCGTGGGAATTCTGTGGAAGGTCAGCTCGGTGAGCCATCGTTATTGCGGATTTAATGTCCGCGGCCAGTTGATCGAACTTTGTCACTAGTGTCGTTAACATTGTCAGAAGCGACCCTACAATGTCGAACAGACGATCTACAGCTGCTCCTCCCTCGTTGCTTTGTGTGGGGAGTGGACAGTGCTGTTGGTGGATTTGCCTTGCTTGAGTGGGCAAGTCTTGAGTTTCTTCCGCTTGTGGCAGTGGTTCTAAAGGGTCCTGCGACTGGCTAGTTGATGCCTCCGCGTAGGAGGTCATTGGTGTTGTTTTCTTTGACGGTTTGGTGTTCTTCTTCTTCTTATTGGGACCTTGTGCCTTTTCCTGCGGGATTTGGCGCTTTGGTGGCTTCTGAGATGTCTTGGGTGACTTCTGAGATATCGTGGTGGTTGCGTTATTATCACATCGTCGTGGTTGGTTCCGCTCTGTGGTGGGTTTGTCAGCCGGTTGTTGGGTGTTCCCGGAATCCTGTCTTTTCTTTTCCTCACGCTACTTTTGCGCGTTGGCAGCCTGTTCTGCAGCGACCCCGCGCTGCCTGTCCCTTGCCCGTTTGAAGGCCATGCAGCCTTTATAGCTGGCCACATGCTGACCACCGCAATTGGCACATTTGGGACTGCCCTCCCCCTTCTTAAGAGTGCAGTCATTTGATAAATGTGCTCCTGCACACTTTACACATTTTGAGGGCATGTTGCAGTGGCGGGCGACATGTCCTAGGGCCTGGCAATTGAAGCATTGGACTGGGCCAATGGAGGATCTCAGTTTTTCAACTGAGATGCACAGTGACATAAGGTACTCCAGTTGAAAGATTTTTCTATTTTGGGGCCTGTCGGGCATGACCACTAAAAATAGTGGCATAATGTCTGAAGTGCCAGGTCTCTTCAGCTGGGCCACTGTGCGTATGTCAAGTCCGAGATCTTCGAGCTCTTCCTTCATGTCATCAGTTGGTATGGTTGAGGGCATCCCACGGAGGACGACCTTCAGTATCTTCTCAGCAGCAGAAGGGAAGGTATAATAGGGTATGCCCTTCCTCTGCAACGCTGCGGTCACCTTAAGGTAGTGGTCGGTCGAACTAAAGCTTAGCTTGATCTTGTCGCCTCCGGCGGACTTGGCTTGGAATGGTTGATTTTCCAGTATGCTTTTGATCATTTGGTACAGTTCCTTATAACTGTTTTGAAATTGTACCACAATAGGAGGAATCAAATGGTTTGATTGCTGTCGTTGTTGCTGCTGCTGTTGTTGTATTTGCTGTTGCTGCTGCGGCTGCTGCTGTTGCTTCTGCTGCTGTTGCTGCTGCTGTTGCTGCTGCGGCTGATGTTGTTGCTGCTGCTGTGGCTGCTGGTTTTGCTGCCGTAGCTGCTGCTGCAGCTTCTGCTGTGGCTGTATTTGCTGCTGCTGCTATTGTTGTTGATGATGCTGCTCTGGTTCTTCCTCGATCAGCACGTCGTATGGGTTGCTGAGTTCAATTCTGCCAGGGTCTAGAGTAGGCGGAGGCTTACAGGTGCGACGCGCCTCCGTGAACCCTTCACCGTCTGTTTGGTCCCCAGCTGAGCTTGTTTTTCTGTTCTTTTTCGTGGATTTACAGCGAAACAGGAAAGTGGCGGATGGTTCCGGGAAACTGAAGGCACCGATGACTTTCTTCTTTCCCGCCTTTTTGTCTTTGCTGGTCGTGGCGAGCTGCGACACAGGGATGCTGAGTTTACTGTGGCTGGCTCTCTTCTCACTCCTCGACATCTTCGCTTTACCACCGAGGAGCGGTGAGGTGCACCGCTTAGTTGCGCGGGAGTCAAGTCCGTGGGCAGGCCCGGTTGTCGATTGCGTTGTGTGAACGGTCCCAGTCGTATCCATATTCGAATCCGAGTTCGGTTGCCAGATCGTCGTACCATCTTGCGTAGCCGTCCTATTCATATCCGTTGCCAAGTCCGTTTCCGTTAGCCGGGTCGTCAGCGTGGCCGCTACTGCCGCCGGCAAAGCCGAGTGCGCTGGGGCACTCGGCCCGCCTGGCGCGACAGCGCGGCGAGCACTTTCCTCATCGCACATCTTGACTCAGCGGATGCCAACTCGGAACTAACGCAATACACAGTGACAGATAACGGAGTGATGTCGCCTCGGCGGTCAAGCAGGAAGAGCCCTCCGTGTGCTGTGCGCCGCCTTTAAGTAGCCCCTCGTAGATGTCGCTGCGGTGCTGCTCGCTGCGTCTGTGGCGCTGCCCGCTGCATCTGTGGCGCCCTCTAGCAGCTAGCCCCATACTCAGGTCCGACAAATATATATGTTATTGAATATCATCAATAAAATAAAGAAGAAAGATTTTGGATTAAATATAAACCAAAGCAAGACAAAAATGATGAAATGTAGCAGAAATGATACCAATATTAGTTGATTAAATATAAAAATAGGGTCACAGGCGACAGCAGAAGTAAGTAAATTTGCTACTTGGGAAGTAAAATTACAACAGATGATGACCGAGGCAGTAATGATGTTAAAAGCAGAACAGCAGTAGCAAAAGGTGCCTTCATGAAAAAATATTTTTGTTTCAAATTTTGATCTAGGATTCAGAAAGAATTTTTTAAAACTCTGTGTGTAGAGCACTGCACTTTATCAGCGAAGTGCGCTTTAGGGATACCAGTGAGAAGGAAAATTGAAGCATTTGAAATGTGGTGCTACAGAAGGATGATGAAAATTAAGTGGACGGATAAAGTACGAAATGAACGAGTTTTGGAAATCATGGGCAGGGAAAGAAGTTTGTGGAAGAGTCTTAGAGAGAGAGGTGACAGGATGGTAGGTCATATTTTGAGATGTGAAGGATTGATTAATTTGTTAGTGGAGGGAACAGATGAAGGAAAGAACTGCAGAGGAATACAGAGATCAGAATAAATGAAGCACTGCTATTCGTTATTCTAATGAATAATTGTGTTGAATGCTTCCTATCTGAAATTAGATTGTTTGCAGATGACATAATGCTATATAAAACGATAAAAACGATAGAGGACTGTAAACAGTTGCAGGGTGATCTGGACAGGATATCTAGTTGGATTGGTAAACATGGGATGAAGATAAATGCAAAGAAAGGTCAGTTAATTAGATAAACAAAATAAAAACAAAAGGTTAATTACGAATATAAGGCGGGGAAGGAATTGATTGATGAAGATTTGAAATGTAAATATCTTGGCATTACATTTGATAACAAGCTTAACTGGGCAGGACACATTGGACAGGTGGTACGAAAAGGTTTCAAAATCCTGCGCTTGTTGGAGAGAGTGATGAGGGGATACACGAGAGAAGTAAAAGAATTGGGTTACAAAAAATTTGGTCAGACCATTGCTCGAATATGGTAGTGTAGTATGGGACCCACATTTTGAGTATCAAATACAGGAGTTGGAGAAGGTTCAAAGAAGGGCTGCTAGATTTGTTTCTGGAAATTATCGCAGAATGCAATCAGTGACAGATATGATAAAGGAGCTGGAATGGTATTGATTTCAAGACAAGAGGAGGATGAGGAGGGTCACAGGAGTGTACAGGGCGTATACTGGTGAAGAGGCATGGAAAGATATTGGAATAGGTATGAAAAGTAGTGCATGGAAAGGAAAAGATGACCATGACCACAAGCTGGAATTCGATTTAAGGCACAAGGGTGTGGGAAGATTCTCTTTTTTAGGTAAGGGTGTCATGGATTGGAATGAGTTACCAAGGGAAATGATGAACAATTTACCGAAAACGTTGAAACAATCTAAAGTTAAACTTTGTAGAGGGCAAATCTAGGTGGGTGCAGGATAGGGGGAGGATGGGTGTGTAGGGAAATTTCCACCGGAGCGTGTGCTCTATTGCAATTAAATTAAAGCTGATAATTGAGGACGTGGATTGTAAGGGGCATGTTGAGATGAAAAGGCTAGCGCAAGATAAGAAGGGATAGAGGATTGCTGACGGCAGAAAAAATATCTTGCTATATAAGGATACTGAAAATTAATTGGACACAAAGTACAAAATGAACATATCTTGGATATGATGGACGAGAAAAGAAGATATGGAGGTGTCTTACAAAAAGAAGAGGATGGTGGGTCACATTTTAAGACATGTAGGATTGGTTAAATTGTTGGTGGAGGGAACAGTCGAACGTAAGAGCTACAGAGGCAGACAGAAATCAGATTACCATCATCATCGTCAGCCAGTTCCATCATTAAATCATGTGGCCTTTGAGTGTTAAGCAAGTGTTTTAGCAGTCTTCTACAGGTAGAGCTATGTATCTTGGGTGATCCTCTGTCAGTTAACTCCAACTGTCCTTGTCCCATTCGCCTGGTGGTCTTCCTTTCGGTCTCTGATGCTCCTGGGCTCCACTCTAACAATGTCTTTGTTCATCTTTCCTATGAGCACTATAAGACTTTAGTGATTGACCTAATAACAGTTACTTTATTATAGTTAAACGTAGCGTTGAAATTTCCATAACATGTCAATCTAAGTTTTTTTCGTAAATTTGTTTAGTGTAGAGTTCTCACCAGTAACAGCCAAGCAAATTTTCAGAATCGGAGAAACCCCATCAAACATCAATATTCTGATTTTTCCGCCCAGTGCCCCGATTTGTCCCTTCCAAGATCCGGCTCAGGGTGTCACAGTCGTAATCCATTGCAGAAAAAATGCGCTGGTCATAAACTATTTTCTTTAGATTTGTGGGTATATTAGATTTGGGGATAATGGAATGCTTCCCAACAGGTTGCCATTCCAGCTTGATGAGACGGAAAATTTCAAGTCTTACATCTCCTCTCATCTTTACGAACTGGCAAAGATAAATTTTCTCATTGACATATTCTAAATATGTTTTGTTTAGTTGTATATAGCCCTATGTGGCCCATTTGTTAGACAAAACTTTGGTTTTGAAAGGTTAAAGCTCAGGCCAATTGCTTTACAGTCGGAAACGAGATTGGTAACGGAGATTTGGAGTTCATGTCATCAGTGAATCTCATGCTGTTAGGCGTTCTTCCGTTAGATTAGAATAGCGTTTCTCAATCTTTTCCAACCCGAGGATCAGTAAAATGTCAAAAATAATTATGTTGACCACTAACTCATATGGGCCTAATTTTATATCTGTATGGATATTATTAACATATGGGACATATTTTAAAGTATCAGGGGGGTCCGGCGAAATCTCACCAAATTTCATCAAAAAGGGGGGGAGGTTCCACATTTGCGAAAAAACACCTCACATAATTAATGGACGCACATATATAACACAATATATGTTAAATTATGTTTTCAATTCCTAATTAAACACAGTTATGAAATGTGGAGTGAACTATCAAAAGTATATTACATATTGACCAGACTCTTAACATTTAGTAATCAAAAGAATAATGATGTCACAATAGGATACACTACACCAACGACATACACGTACAATATGAAATATATGACATTAGAGATTCCACTTTTTATATTTGTTTACTCATCACTCATGTTACCAACACTTCCGCGTGTACTACAATACCCTCCGAAAACGGACATTAAAATAATTGTTATACAAATAGAGCTTTTTTTCATTGCAACAGGAAATAATCAGATTACTGAAGAAATAATTCTGTCATATCATCATCCAAGAAATGGCAAAGTTTTGCGTGGTCATTGAAATACTCATGGCATTTAAAAAGTTGGGGTTATAGTTTTTACTCGCTAATAGCCTTATACAGTACGAATAAAGTATTTAAATTTATAATATCCTGCCTACGGACAACCTGATTCATTTTGGCGGACCACAGTTTGAGATCATTGGGTTAGATTATATGAAGCAGATAACTGAGGACGTAGGTTCTGAGGGGTATGTTGAGATGAAGAGGTTAGCGTAAGCTAGGAAATAGATTGCAACTATATGTTGTCTATGCTGCGCGCTGACAGGTGGTGCTGTTAAGACTATACTTCGTTTAACAATAGCATACACAAGTGTAGTGAATGATAATCAAACATTCAATTAAACTAATGTTCGTATATAGCTAATTTCCTTGCGAAGCCGCATAACTGAGATTTAACACTGTTATTGCTGCTTACCAAAGGATTGGAAAAGAGCGGCAGTAGTGCCGGTTCATAAAGCAGGGGTTAAAAATAGGGTTGAAAATTACAGGCCAATTAGTTTTACATCAGTGATAGGCAAAATGATGGAAGGATTGATAAGCAACTACATCAGAAATGTCTGTGAGGAATGATACTGGTTTGCAGATCGACAACATTGCTTTAGGCAACGATATTCATGTGAATTTCAGATGGTGGTCTATATGCAAGATATTTCAGATGAATTGGTCAAGGGAGGCCAAGATAATAGTGTTGCACTAGATCTTACTAAGGCATTTAACATAGTGAGCCATAAAATGATTTTAAATAAAATAAAATCTATTGTATCGGATGAAAATGTTACTTGCTTGGTAGAGGAATTCTTAGAAACCAGAAAGCAAAGTGTTAGAGTAGGAAATACACTATCAAAAGAGATGGAAGTGACACAGGGTAGTGTATTGGCACCACTGCTGTTCATTAGTCTAATGAATGATTCTATTGATGGGTTACAGTCAGAATTTAGGTTTTTCTGCTGATGATATAGTGGTATACAATATGGTCAATAAAGGTGAAGATTGTGAATAGCTGCAGGGTGACCTGGATAGAATATCTAAATGGGTAGGACAGCATGGAACGTAGATAAATGCCAAGAAGAGTCAGCTTATTAGTTACACAGATAAAAAAAGGTTAATTATCATTATAGGGGGGTGTCAGAATTGCTTGTTGAAGACTTGAAGTGTAAATATCTTGACACAACATTTGATAACAATCTAAACTGGCAGAGCACGTTGGGCAGGTGGTAGGAAAAGGTTACAAAATCATTTATTTACTGGAGAAGGTGATGAGAGGATGTACCAGAGAAGTTATGACATTGGGTTACAAAAGAGTGAAGAGAGTGCTGGGAATGTATAGGGCATATGCTGGCGATGGGGCTTGGAAGGATGTTGGTAAAAGAGTTAGGAATAGTGCACAAGCTGGTGCTCGATTTCATGTATAATGGAGTGGGAAAATTTTCTTTTGTTGGTAAGGGTGTCCTGGGATTGGAATATTTTACCAAGCAAAGTGATGAATAATTTACCAAAAACGCTTAGGAATTTAAAATTTGTATATCGGAAAAGTAAATTGGGGAGGGGGGGATGAATTTAATACTCCAATTATAAAAGAAAATTTAAAAAATAGAAAGAGGTAATTAGATGAATAGTGGAGGTCTTATGAATCAACCTCGAAAGAGTCTTGCGGCTCTGGGCAAATGGGAGTGAAATGCGTTGTTGCCTTTCATCTGCAACTATAGCGTATTGGATTCGCCAAGAGAATCCAGCTAGCCTCTTTCACTCCAACTCCATCAGGTAATCTACAAGAAGTGCCCCTGTTAAGCTGAGTAACATAGTGGAAGGTTGGGTAACCAATTCCAGCTGGGATGTGGGTCAGGGAGCCAATCAGTGATGAGGGCTTCAGGGCTTACAACCTTGATAGTAAACAACACGCTTCCTTCGAGTAACCCCTATAGATGGTAATCAGTCCACCTCCGCATATGACGAGATTAGCAGGTCATTGGATTATGGGGAGCCAGCACCGTCAGTTAAGAAAAAGAAATGTGTTAACTAGTTGGGAACCATCAAAGTCAACTCCCTCCTTGAGACAGGTAAACTGAAACATGCTTTGGATGTACTGACGAAATGAAATATCCTGATAACAGCCCTACAGGTAGGCGCCCCGGACGAGTCATGCATTTGGCGCCCTTGAATTTTTTATTATAATTAAAAAACTTATTTCGAATTTTGCACCATATTTCTTATTGATTTTATAGAATACAGCAAACATATTTATTATTAATAATAATAAAAACATATTTAACAATTAATTCTCTAAATAATATACCTGTATTGTCTGTCAGTTAGTCATTTAATGAAAAACGAAAAGTAAAAAACAACTAAAATCTTATTTTTCAAGCTTTTTTGTAAGCAAGCACTCTGATAAGATTCGAAACATCTAGGTTTTATATCATTTGATTTTCAATAGATAGCGATGCCAAACTAATTAATTTTGTTTAAGACTCTGTAGACCCCAAGTACGTTTTTATCAATTTTAGTTTTGAAAAACCGCGGTCGTCCCTTGCAAAAGTCACTGGTATTGTTTACAGAATACGCAGCGATATCCAGGTGTTGGGATGCAACTCTTGAAGATTGTACTTTTTGATAAAGTTTAATGTTTCGATAGGTGTTGCTTGACTGTTTTCCAGATAGTGTTGCAGACTTAAAATTTCATAGCACAACAAATCAATATCAGTTTTGAAGTTGACCGTTAACGTTTCTAACTGTACAGAATAATGTCGCATTTCTTCTTCTTTATTTTGATTTTTTTTATGTTAAATAAGAAATTACCCGTGGCAGAAAAACTTGCATCTGTTGAAATCTTTCCTTCATAGGTATAAGCACGGTGTCCAAAAGAACTCGGTTTCAAATTTTTATTTTGGATCAGTTATTGGTTCATCAATAGTCTCTTCACCTGGTCTACGTTAGTCGCGATTACAGGTTTGAAAATTGGCTGCGTATCAAGTTCTGATGCTAATTCAGTTGTTATAATAGGTTGCTTGAGACTTGTTTGTCTATGTTTTCAAATAAGAACAACATTTATCAATCATTTCGGTAAAGTCGACAAAGTTGCTTTGCTCACAATGTTAATTTGAAAAAGAACATCAAACCATGTTATAAAAGAAACAATAAAACTAAAATATTTTATTTGTCCTGCCAGTATGATCGCTTCGTGTGACGTCGCAGATTGGTAACATCGGCCAAGGAAACCAAAGCATCATGCAGTTCACATAACTGATAACGAACCGCTTTGATGCTTTCAATTCCAGCTTCGAAGCGCGAGTTATGTAAATTTTTCAGGGTATATATTTTCAAATGATAAATCAAAATTTTCCATCTCCTTACTGATCCTGCAAATAAATTAAACATTGTTTTTGTAAAATTACAAAGTGTAACGGATTTTACCCACGATTTTGCAGTATCGCATAATACTAAATTATAACTATGGCATCCACATAGTACGAAAAAAGCTAGCGGATTTATATCCGTAATTATTTTCTGTACACCTTTGTTTTTCCGCTCAATGTTTGCGCAATTACCATAACCCTGTCCTCTGCTGTGATTAATGTTATGGTCAAGATCACTAAATGTTTTCTGTAAGACCTGCACTCGTTGTATCATACATTGCTGGTACCCACGACTTCGTTCGTGTTTGTAAAGAATTTGGATTGACAGCTAACGACATCTAACAACTATAGTGCACGATGGGAGACTCGATGCTATTACCACACACAAACGCCAGTCATCTGCGCTATGTAGTTCAGGCAGCAAAGTAATATTTACGGAGACACAAGTCTTTGGACGAAATATCCTTGATCGACCAGTTTCAACCCCCATATATCCCACACCCCTAGAGCTACCGACATCTAACAACCATAGTGCACGACTGGAGACATGATACTACTGCCACACATAAACACAATGCTCTATGCTATGTGACATATGCGGAGGCATATGCATTTCGTCGAAATACGAAAATATCATCCACCATATTTCCCACACTCATTGAAATTCGGGCATCGTTGTGATCGAAAGGTGAATCTGTGTTACTACTACACACAAACGCCAGTGATCTGAGATAGATAGTTTTCGCTGAAAAGTGGTACACCAAGACACATGCGTCTTTGGCAGAAATATGAAATTGCCGCAGGTCGACCACTTTCAACCCCCGTATCTCCCACACCCCCATAACTACCGACATCTAACAACCATAGTGCACGACAGGGGATAGGATTCTACTACCACACACATACACCAATGGTCTAAGCTATGTAGTTGTGGCAGGAAAGAGAAGTATAAGGGGAGGCAAATTTTTGGTCAAAATATGAAAACTCTCTGCATTGACCAACTTTAATCATCATATCTCCCACAGCTATCGGCATTCGGCCAACGTTGTGCACGACAGGAAACTCCATGCTACTACCACACACAAACACCAGTTATCTGTGCTAGGTAGTGGTGGCTGAAAAGTGAAATATAGGAAAACACACGTCTATTTTTATATGTACGGTATATATAACATTTGCAAAAATGAAATAAAATATTTTTTATGTTTACGGCATCCTTTGTTATGTCGACGCATCGTAATGTAATTTAAAGTTGCTAAAATAAGCTATGATTACATAGTACTTTGCATCTTTTATGCGGGATACTATTGTAGATACAACATTTGATGCCACGAGTTCATTAGATTCATTTTTTATATTTTTGCCGCTATAATGGTCAACCCAATTGCCGTTGACTGCCAATCTGACATGCTCATCCATGATGGGGTCAAACTTTGCCAATAATTGTAAAAGGCCAAAGAAATTTCCGTTTTTTAGAGTAAATAATTTATCGGATGACCCTCTGAATGCCATGTTATTTTCAGCCAAATACAAGGTTATGTGCATCAATCTTTGAAGCACGTTGTTCCATCGTAATCTTTCTTTAGAAATTACATGATTTCAGCTCAGTCCATTGGATAAATTCTTTCTTATGTGCAGCACTTATGAGGGTCCATACAAAATAATGTGATCTATATTCCTCGCATGAAGTACTTATGGCCACGTAGCTACATCAGAAACATTGTACTTTTATTCCATGTATGTTGGTACTTTTATCAGCCAGAGAAATCATATCTTGAGGCTATTCAGACGGATCATGTAAGGATTTAATGGGCTGGTCAATAGATGAGTGTTTTCACTGCCTAATTGTTCAGAATCTAAAGAAACATTGACCGTTACTTGGCTTTAATATTTTGATGTAAAACTCGCCTTGGAAATTCTTTCAAGTACTTATTAATAATCATATGTTTTTTTAGTTTGTACAAAAACTTTGTCTTTTTCAGCTTTTCTTTTACGATTTTCTGAACCAGATAGCTTTTTAAATTAGTAATTATTGTTTAATAAATACGCCATTACAACTGTTGGATATTATTTATTTTCCGGACGCGTTTCGCCTTTCGTCGAGGTATCTTCAGCGTACAGTTCTGCTGTAACATGTGATTGGTTTTTGACTTTTGAATATAATCATTTTTACATTTAACGAAATTATTCTTACATAGGAAGCATAATATTACTTCGATTTCAGGCACAAGGGTGTAGGAAGATTCTCTTTTTTGGGTAAGGGTGTCAGGGCCTGGAATAAGTTACCTAGAGAAATGATGAATAACTTGCCAAAAACGATGAAAGAATTTAAAGTTAAAATTTGTAAAGGGTAAATATAGGTGGATGCAGAAAAGGGGGAAGATGGGTGTTTAGGGAAATAGCCACCGGAGCATGCGCCCCATTGCAATTTAATTGAATATTTATATATCAGTTTTGGATTATCATGCAGGACGTTTTGTTTATACAAGTATACTAAGATAGGCTTTATATTGAAATTTACATTTACATTAGTGTTTTGTGGTGTGGTCGTTGGTCGCCTGTGACCTGAACTAGCATGTTGTTTATACTATTGCACTTGGCTTTACAATTTTGGTATAGTTTTGCTCTTATGACTCGATTAGAAATCAATTTTGAAGCATAGTTTCTAGTCGAGTCATCAGAGCAAAACTATATCAAAATTGTAAAACCAAGTGCAATAGTGTAAACAACATGCTGGTTGGAGTCACGGGTGACCAACGACCACACCTAAAAACGCAAGTGTAAATTGCAATATAAAGCCTATCTTCGTGAACTTGTATAAACGAAACATCCTGCATGATAATCCAAAACTGATATATAAATATAAGTAATATTATACTTCCAATGTAAGAATAATTTCGTTAAATTTAAAAATCATTATATTCAAACGTCAATAACAAATCACATATTACAGAAAAACTGTACGCTGAAGATACCTCGACGAGAGGCGAAACGCGTCCGGAAAATAAATAATATCCAACAGTTGTACTGGCGTATTTATTAAACAATAATTACTAATTTAACAAGCAACTGTAGAAGAAATGGCATACAATAATCAAATACTTTATTAAAATTATTTCTTTATTTTCTGCCTTAAATCATCAAGTGTGGCATCATAGGCTGTATCGAGAAGCGAATACCAAGAAATAAAGACTTGAATTGCCAAGTGCATGCTTCAGTAGTTATTTCCCTAGTCATCTATTTACCCCTTTCTCATTATTTTTTTATTATCTTATATACAGTTTCAGTATAAAATTCCTCCACCCATCTACTCACGCCATTTATGAATTTAATTTTTTTCACCGTTTTTAGTAAATTATTAATCGCCTTCTTTGAAAATCTATCCCTGAAACTATTTTTCTCAGTTTACTATAAAGAAATTGTCATAGGACTTAAGAACTATTGTAAAATAAAAGATAAGAAATTGTAATTTAACTAAACAATAAACATAAACCATTGTAAAATTAAATGTAAAGAACCTGGCAGTATGGCCGACCAGGCCAAAAGCCAACATAAATAAATAAAAAAAAAAATAAAAAAATACATAACGTCTTTGGTGATTCGGTTAATGAAGTATCTCTGATCAAATTTATAAAACAAGAAACAACTGAAACCAAGAACAGCTGTTCTAAGTAGATCGCAGACGCAGAGACAATATGTGGCAGACCGGCTATCCATGTTATTATCAGTAAATGTTGCGTCGCAACCTTCCAATCCGAATTAAATTCGGGAATAAAGCGTAAATCCACGATAGCGGAAAACTGCTACTAACGAAAAACTAGTCGTATGTTGCTATGAATAAACGAATTTTAGTGCCAGACTTTTATGGCCAGAAGAAAAAATTCCGCCCTGCTTTAGAAAAAATCGAAGAGGGTAGTCATAAACTAGACACTTCGTTTGAGAATTTGCCTTCTGATACAGAGGCAGCTCTCATTTTCTTGAAAAGTAAGTTTCCCACAGAAGCATTCAGGGATCATTTACCCCCCATTACTCTTGTGCACCAGTTGTACAGCATAGTAAAATGTAAGACTAAAGTTGATCAGGCAGTGGTGAGTCATTGTGGTAAATAGTTTTAGTAGCGTTTGATTATGTAATAAAATTAACAACCGAAATGTGTGAATCTTTCTGATTCAGAATGCCCTCCAGAGTAGAGGAACCATTAGACTCTTTAAGCTGGGTGGAGAGGAAGCTACTCTCGTTGCAATATTTTCTTCGGATTTAAAAGAACATGTTCTAAAATGCTGCGGCCAAGAGCCTGTGATAAAGCAGTTTTTAAATCAGATTTTGCCAGAAACTGATGATGTCAGTGTGGACAAAGCTGTATTACAAGATAAATTCTCTCTTTCCGAAAAAGATATCAGGTAAGTGAACCAAAAACTGTCGGGATTACTGGAGATGGCGATTCTGCCAGGAGTTGTCATCATAATACTGAAGTGGTCAAAGGCAAGATGCCACCAGAAATTCTTTCCATAGTACATTTAACGGTTTGATGCTGGTCCAGGCTGTATTAAAATGGAATTACTGCTTGAAAATAATATGTCTTGCAACTGACTACAGCAGTATTCTAACAATATTGCTGAATGTTGGGGATTAGTGGAGATCGCGATTCCACCTGCTGTGGGCATCATAATACTGCAGTGGTCAAACGCAATACTCCACTAGATATTCTTTCCAAAGTACATTTAACTGTTTCATGCTGGTCCAGGCTGCATTACAACCTAATTTCTGGTTGAAAATAATTGTCCTGGCTGAATTACAACGGAATTATTGCTTGCAAATCATACGTTTTGCTACTGACTGCAGCAATATTACAATAATATTATTTAATGTTGTTACGGAATCGCGATCTCCAATAGACCCGAATGTTGTAGTAGTGGAATCGTGATCTCCAGTAGACCCAAACTGTCTTCAATGCAAATTGGTTGTTGCTCTCAATTGTCATATGATGTAATTATGAGTACATACTTACTTCTTTAGTATCACTCTTACTTCTGTAGCACAATGATCAATTCTGAGTGTGCCCAGAGCAATGCTGAACATAACAGTAGCAAGCCTTGAGCAACTAGGAAACAAAAAGTCCCTCACGTTTCTTTACAAAAGTTCAGTATCATTAAAACATCACCTCCTTTAGTACTAGATAGTTCAAATGTGGTGTATTATCGTTTGAAAGCTTGAGGAGGAAATCAACATATATAAAATAATAAAAGCTACAGAATAATAAGGTATATGAGTCCTAAACTGGACTTCTTTTTTTATTCGTATTAGGAACTGCATCACTCCTAGTGTCTCCCCTTTCCTGATTTCACTGACCCCAAACCAGCTAAATAGTATAATGGCAAATTAGATTAATAGACTGAAGGATTTAAATATGTGAGAATTGTAATCAGGTATGTAGGAAATTGGCACTGGAGCATCAGCTCAGTCACGATTAATAATAATAACAACAGATTTCTGGAGTAATTTACATTGCAATAGGCATACACGTCTTGCCACTAAAATGGCACTTATGAAACTAATAGTAATTACAAACAAGTTCCTTGTGTTTTATGCTATAACAAGAACATTCTAATACAGGCTACATTTCAGCCTAATCACAATCTCAACTAACAATGCTGCTACAAAATTAACCTATGCCGACACATCTAAATACCGAAATGCATCGCAAACTACATTTCAGATAGTAATAATGCTGTTTACATCAGTAAACTAAATTCACATTTATCACAATTTCATCATAAATTTTCAGTATGAACTGCAACTGGACTAACACATGTGCAATAATACATTTATTGTATCACAACGTTAACTTGACCCCAGGTTTCCATGTTAGTGGACATGTTTTGAAGTTAAGATGGTAATGCCTTTAATTTTTTAAAATTTAAGAAGTGTATGAATATAATTGAGACTAATTTTTCTTTCAAATATGTTGATTGTTTAGATTATTATACTGAAAAATGAAGCATCTTCATTGGGTTTAATTTCAAACTGGTATTTCATAAATACATTACTGGTAACAATAAAAGGAAAGAAATCCTGTGAGGCAATATTTATATGGTAAGGACAGATGAAATACATCCAAAATTCACCAAAGTTGAAGGAAGGAGGGCAGCAGCAACACAAAACAAAGAAAATACAATATTTCGGGTAAAACCTTTTTTCAAGTTAACAGATGTAAGTGGCTGGGCTGGCGCAAGACTTGCGTTCGACGCAGCCACTCATAGAATGCAATAGACCGACGGAGGTGGTGGGCGGAGCAACAATAATATAACGATGATTAAATCATAAGAAAGATTAAAATGGTTGAAAAAACAATAGAAATAAAAAAATATAAATAAATAAAAATATAATTGAAATATTTTTGAAAAATATATGAATCTATTGTGCTGGCCAGTGATGGGTGTATAGGGTGAGGATGAAAGATATTAACGGACATTAAGGCCTGTGGGTTGTCTAGTCTGCAGGATGTGTTGATATGCCAATTCCCACCTGCGGAGTAGAGACTGGGAGGTAGTGCCTGGAAGTACTCTAATGGCTCTGACTGTGAAGCAGTTATTAAGGTCGCAGGTGTTGTGAGTACTGGCATGGTAAGCAACAGGGAGGTCCAGGTTTAGGGAGGAAGCATCCCGGCATTTGCCTGGAGTGATTTGGGGAAACCATGGAGAACCCAAAACTGGATGCTCGGATGGGGATTCGAACCGCCATCCTCCTGAATGCGAGGCCAGAATGTGACCATTCATTCTGATGGATAATGAGTTTGAGGTCAGGCCAATGTAGGAACTTGGACAGTGGAGGCAGGTGAGCTAGTACAGTAATACCCCACTTTACGCGACCCCGTTATGAGCGGCTTCGCTTTAGCGCGAATTTCAAATTTCGCGTTTAAATGCCTCGTATTACGCGAATTGTTTACTTAAGAATATGTATGTACATAATGTAGTCAATGGCTTCTCTTTGGTCGTGGGAATCCCCACTTTCTCTGACCATTCTGATCAAAGAATTGGAGATTCCCCGTCCTACGACTTTGTTCTACGGGGATTCCCTCATTTGTTACATATGTTTATCTCGGCTGGCAATCGTGTTTTAACGTTTGGTGGGGATACATAATTTAACGCTACATTAAAAATGCCGCCTAAAAAGAAAAAAAGAGCGTAAAAGTGTAACTCTGGAATTGAAGATGAAGGTTATTAGAAGAATGGAAAAAGGAGGACAAACAACAAATGTTGGCAGAGATTTTGGTCTGTCAGAATTGACTGTGAGAACGATTTTTAAAAATCGGGAAAAAATTAAACTTTACAGCGAAAGTTCAACACCTATAAGTGCAACAAAACTTTCTCGTTCAAAATCTTCTATCCTAGAAGGAATGGAGAAGTTGCTAACAGTTTGGGTCGCAGATTTAAATAAGGAGAATACACCACTGAGTTAAGATCTCATATGCACGAAAGCAAAACCTTTGTATGAGATGTTAAAGATAGAAGAAGGTGAAGGGAGTTCCACTCCGACTTTTGCTGCCAGCAGAGGCTGGTTTCATTGGTTCAAGCAGCGTCCCAATGTTCACAATATTCTAAAGAAGAACGTCAATCCAGCGGTTTCAAAGCTGCGGAAGATTTACTAACACTTCTGCTGGGTGGTAATGCCACTGGTGATTTCAAACTGAAACCTTTACTGGTTTACCATTCAGAAACACCCCGTGCAATGCGAGGTACAGACAAGACAAGCCTACCAGTCGTGTGGCGGTCTGGCAGAAAGGTGTGGGTTACACGGGAAGTTTTTCAAGATTGGTATTCTAATAGTTTCTGCCCGTCAGTCAAATCCTCCTGTGACAGAAATGGGCTTGAACGTAAAGTTATATTCCTCTTAGACAATGCCCCAGGACATCCAACCTCACTTGATACATCGAGAGACTTCAAAGTGTATGTGAAGTTCCTTCCACCAAACACTACGTCAATATTACAACCTATGGACCAGGGAGCAATAGCAAACTTCAAAGCTTATTACCATCGCCGCACTTTTAGCCAACTACTTTATGAAAGTGACGGGGAAGGAATACAGTCTATGCGAGAGTGGTGGAAGTCAAACAACATCATGAAGGCTACTCACAACAGACGAGTCTTGCAACGAAGTTAAAAAGAGTTGTATGAACGGGGTGTGACGTAATCTTTGGCCAGATGTAATGGAAGCTCCTAGAAGAATTGTCCAAATGTACAGAAAAGTGCTTGAGGACATTGCTGCAATGATTGAGGGGTCTGAACTTGAATATGTCACGGTAGAAGATCTTGAAGAACTTGTAGCAACTCACGACGAACCTCTCAGCCTTGAAGATCTGATCGAGTTACAGAATAATGCCATAAATGATGAGGAAGAACAAGTAGAAGAGATTTCATCTTCAAACGGAATACAAAATGCTCTTTCAAAAATTTATTCAGGTTTGGACATATTGCAGAGCATAGATAGTGATGATGACTGTGTGTTAAACCGTTGAGTGTTATGAACGTATTTTACAAGAACGTAAAAGAAACGCTACCCAAAAGACAATAGATGTATTTTTCTGTAAAAACCATGTAATACTGCATAAAATGTTCTTAGAATTAAAGTGATTGATTCAAATGATTTGTAATTTTTTGCATTAACTTTTGACTATGTTTAATCGTAAACCCCGATATACGCGAATTTAACTTAACGCGATTTTTTGCGGAACGTATCCCTCGCGTAAAGCGGGGTATTACTGTACAAGAGATGGGTGATTGCAAAAGTGGCATGACCTATTATGGGGTAGGTTTCACCTGTAGTGGGGTTGCTATAGGTAGTGGTAGGTGGATGCATACCGCAAGTTTTGCAACGGGGTCTCTTACAAGGAAAGGATCCAAACGGTTTAGGAGCATCAGAGGGTTGATATTTATGTACAAGGGTGTGTTTTAGATTATGTGGTCTGCTTAAGGTGACTCGGCGTGTGGTAGGAAGGATAGTGGGAAGAATGCGGTGCTTTTCAGTAAAGGATCTAAGAAAGTCATAGCCCAAACAAAGAATATGGTTTAGCTATTCCAGGCCAGGGTAAAACTGGGTTGAAAAAAACAGGGTTCTGGTTGGCTTTAGGTTGTTTGTGTCAGTGTGGGTAACAGTTCCTGACTGATTATCCATCAGAATGAATGGTCACAGACAAACAGTTTACACTCAAAACCTGGACCTCCCTGTTACTCATGATACCAATACTCACAACAACCGCGATCTTAATCACTGCTTCACAGTCAGAGCCATTAGAGTACTTCCAGTACCTCCCAATCTGAACTCTGCAGGTGGGAATTGGCTTATCAACACATCCTGCAGACTAGACATCCCCCAAGCCTTAATATCCGTTAATATCTTCCGTCCTCACCATATACACCCATCACTGCCCATCACAATAGATTCATATATTTTTCAAAAATTTTCAATTATATTTTTATTACTATTATTTTTTCAACCATTTTAATCTATCTTATGATTTATACTCGCCATTATATTATCGTTGCTCCCCCCACCACCACCAATGGTCTATTGCATTCTATGAGTGGCTGCATTGAACGCAAATCTTGCGCAAGCCCAGCCACTTACATCTCTTAACTTGAAAAAAGGTTTTACCCGAAATATTGTATTTTCTTATTTGTGTGTTTTTGTGTTGCTGCTGCCCTCCTCCCTTCAACTTTGGTGAGTGTTGGGTGTATTTCATCTGTCCTTTCCATATAAATAAATACATTACTATTATCCCTGCAGATATAGTGTATTTTTAATTATAAATTCCTCACGTCACGAGTAGCAAAATTCTTAAGAAAACAAATTGTTTCATGTCATGTGCAAAATGAGACATTTTTCTTTGGATGTTTTATATTTTAACTCCACTTGGAGAAGGATCCTGTAACAGCTTAGCTATTTTTTTTTACCAGGATTTTGTTCAATGCTGGTCTATTCACTTTGCGGTCGGCATCTAGTTTTTGGTTTTCATTTCCAAATGCCGGCGAATTTATGAAGACTTATCTGAAAGGCAGAAAGGCAGTCTTGGCAACTATCAAGAAGTGTAAATTCCGCGAAATACTACAGTCTGTAAGTCCAATTTTAATTTGTTGGGATCTGAGTATGTTTGGTCAATTCTAGATCGCGACACCACTATTACTACTTTCTGTCACATGGACAATGATGATATCATAAGTAACAGCAGCAATTTATGTTTACATCATTGTTGTCCAAATGGCGGAAAATAGGGGCAGCGGTATCATGATCTAGAATTAAATTAGTATGTTGATAATATAAAGCTGAATGTTTAGTTTTAAAACTGCAAAATTATCTGTCATCTTTCATGCTGAAATAAAATAACTTTGTACTTGTGTGTTGGCCCAATAGTATGAGTAAGTTATCATATTTTCAATCCTTTGTAAATATTTGGGCTTGGAATTCAGGAAGATCTGGATTCAATTCCTGGTCCAACCATCCAAATTTTGATTTTCCTTGATTTCCTGCTAGGATATTTCAATATGTTGCATAAATTTCTAAGATCTGCTGCTGTTTTACTACACACTTACAAAGTGAATAATTAAAATAGTAATTTACAAAAGTTAGAACTATAATCAAAAAGGGAATTTAATGCTAAGACTATAAAATCAACTGCTCTATTTTGTGATGGAAAATGTACTTGTTTGGGTGATTTAATTAAGTATTGTCTTTTACCATAGTCACCAGTTAATTGAATGTTTAAAATTGTGGAAGTGGTGGTTAATTAATGGCTTTTGCAGCTGTAGTATTGTGTTTCCATGTTACTACCCACCTGTGTTGCTTTGTGCCTTAAATTATCACCACACTGGACTGGAGAGGTAAAATGGATCCAAGTTCATATACCAGGCATGGCAAACTGGCTATCCTATTTACTGTTTAGGCTGTTTCCCATAATCATCAAGGTAAAGCCTGGGACAGTTCTCAATCTCCACTTCATAAATTGCACATTACAAAAACAAAAATACAACTGTCGTACAGAACATAAACTAAATTACATGGAAAGGGAAAATGACTCATCACTCATCAAAGTTGAAGGCAGCGACGAGAGAAAAACATATATGACACACTAAAATACACAATATTTTGGTTTTACACCTTATTCATGATGTGGGGAATGAGTCATGTGGTTTGGCAGGTGTGCACACACCACATTTTTAAACTTTGGCTTGTGCACACCCGCCGAACCACATGGCTCGTTCTCTACAACATGAATAAGGTGTAAAACCGAAACATTGTGTATTTTAGTGTATGTCATATATGTTTTTCTCTCATCGCAGCCTTCAACTTTGGTGAGTGATGAGTCATTTTCCCTTTCCTTGTCATTTATATTGCCTAAAGTCATTTCCTTTTTCCTTAGTTTTAGAACATACATTAAATGTTTCACAAACAGTTAAAAAAAAAAAAAAGACAAATGCGAAAATGAAAGCCCAAATATATATGCTAATGCTGGTACTTACTTATGGCACATGCAATGAAAATATCATACCTGGTGGGGCTAGAGAATAGAGATTGAATGCTGACAGATGTTAGAAAACTGTCGAGTGTTAGTCAAAATGAAAAAGGAAACTACTAAAGAAAATCACACAACATTGCAAGTGCCTTGCACACAGCGAATCTGTCAGTTACAAGTTACCTGTAAGCTCTCAGCAGAACTGGGTTAAAATATACACCAAAGCTGCAGAATATTTAATAAAAGAGAAAGTCTTTACTAAAAATTTTCTTATAGGGAAATGTCCATAATGGCCCATTCACACTAGCGATCAACTCAGCTCAGGTCAAAAATCGCTATACATGTAATCCAATGGGAGCACTCACACTATGTGGGCAGGTCACAGCAAGTCAGGTCAAATTGAAGATACACTGCCATCGATGATCAACAATGGTCAAGACCTAAGCTGAGCTGACCGCTAGTGTGAATGTGCAATGGTCACGTCAGATCAGATCAAAATGGGCCATGAACGTCTAAAAACTTCTGGTCATAAGTAACAAAAATATGTTTTAACAGCATGTTACTTCTGATTATTAAAAAGTTGGAAAATTTTAATATAAATTCAAATATTATTACATGTTTTTGTATTGCTAATGTACAGATTCTGCTTCCGAATTAAGAAATGTGAATTTATTTTTTGTATCAAAAGGGTTCCTCTCGCTCATCCTGAGATTCACTTTCTATAGGACATGAAATTTTATTCTTCTGTAAACAGTTGTGCAAAATACATGTTGTTAAAATTATGTTATCAGTTAATATTGGAGCAAGTTTTCTAAATTAAATTCGTAATGTTTAAACTAAAATATCAATAACATTTCCTACCACTCGTCTCACACGGCACAGCCAGCAGATAAAATTTTTATCTTTTGATCTGTTTGCATTTTCAAACTCTGGATACAACCTGAACAGTCTTTTTTAACTATTCTCTTCATCCAGAATCAGTGTGATTTTAATTAACGTTAGCATAGAGAGTGGCATCATTTTCTGTGAGCAACTCGTATGAAATTGGCCTCGTCTATGACTTGATCTGACCTGACCTGAGCTGACCGCTAGTGTGAATGCTATCCTGAATCGTGAGCTGAGCTGACCTGAGCGCTAGAGTGACCGGGCATATAACCGTGTAACTTGGTGGGGGGAGGGGGGGTGTTTTGATCATGCATACCTGCCCAAGCTCAGTCACATGTATCTATGTTCTTGAAGAAGGGCACATCCCAAATATTGTGTTATTTTTATTTATTTTATATTCCCTTCAACTTTGGTGAGTGATGGGTATACTTTATTTCCATATAGATTCATAAAAAATACACAGAAAATGCTTGTGATCACTATAAACCCAATCATTTTATCAATAATCTGGTTAACGAAAAAACATCAAAATTATTCTGGAATTAATAGGGGGAAAGCTATATTCCACATGAGGGGGGATGGACGAAGGTCAATCAAAATGACACACTAGGCTAAGTAGTAGAAGAGGAGGGGGAGTGAAGGTTTCAAATGAGGGCAAAATGGAACCTAATTTCCAAAATATATGCAGCTTATATGACAACAAAATAAGTAATAGCTAAAAGCACGGCTTTGTGGTGGCTCGTGAAGTTTTGTTAAAGAAATTAAATAATAATCATAAGAATTTTAATATTTAAACTTCATGAGCTATATCAAAATCCGTGTTTTTAGTTTGTTGAAAAAAAAAAAAATTAGGCACATTTGATATTCTGTATATTTAAAGATTGCATCTTATTATAATTTATTTAATTTGTTTTTATCAGATACAAGATTTCAGTTTCGAATTTCCTCCTGTTTTTTTACATTTTAACATATTTGAATTATTAATATTACTAATTCTGTAGTAAGAAATTTTTTATTTAATTCTTGGCTTTCTAAATTTTGTATTATTTAGAACCCAAAATATGTTAAACCAACAGAAGTTTCTGGCTGTGGTAGAACATTTCTAAATAGTGGGACTCTAACAGACTTTGCCATTGCCAGCCAACACAGAAATAATTTCACTGACAATACTGGGAATTCGAGATTAGAGGGTGATGATACAGAATAACACGGAATATTTTTATGAACATATGGTAATGAAAACAGATTTCACTGAGTACTTTACTGACAGAAATTAGTCAATATTTTAATCAGTGGCTTGGTGATCTTGGAGACATATCCATTATCTTTATCTTTGTTGAGGCAGATTCCGGGTGATTGCATTGCAAAGAATGACCTCTCGTTTTATCAAATAGTTTATGGTTCTTGTGTTTGGTTCATTAAACTACTGACCTGCATGCATTTTTGTTTTGTTTCAGTTGCGTGGAAACATATTTCTTTGTTAAACAGTTCTCAAAATCTCCATGTAGAGTGTGCTTTAATTTTTATTGTCATTAAGCTTTGAATAGTTTATCATTAAAATTATACAGTTATTTAAATAACTGATTAAGGGAGGCAGAGGGATTTCGTTGTACAATTACAAAACTGCTGCCTCTACATTTATGCAATTCACAGATTTATTTATAAAGAACATTCAACAACCATAATCGTTAATACAAAAAAAAAAAAAAAAAAAAAAAAAAAATCCTCTCTTTCTGCAGAATAAATTCTCAGGTAGACATCGAACTCACTAACTACACTTTTGGTGAACAGTTTATTTGATAATCCCACTGTTATCATTGTGGTGGTAAGTTGTTTCATTTGGATCTTCTCTGATATGTATTATATATGCACTTAATGTTGCCATATAATCGTCACACTATAATTCCATACAATGCCAACAGCGACTTCAAATTTCGTCCCTCTCCATGGACACACTTAGAAGCAAGGAAAGCAAAACCACATTAACGTGTCCAATATGTTACGCTGCACTCTCAGCAATAGCTGTCTCAAACCACATGACGTGCTCGCCTCTGGTTTCTCTCACAAGGAGAGGTCTTCAGTGTGGAAATCACTATCGTAGAACGAATATGTCTGAAAAATAGTACGTCACCTCTGGTTTCTTGTCCTAAAGCAGTTCTCCCTGGTGAGCCTCCATTTAAAAGAAAGTATAAAAATTATGTCTAAATGAGTTATACCTCTACAGAAGAAAATTAGTTAATAAAATCTGTTCAACCGCGCGTCTTGAGGTGGTGTGTTCCTGAACGGAGGTTCCTAAGTTCGATCCCACGATCTGCAAAATATTTTTTTTTTTTTCCATTTGTATTTTTTGTATTGCTATTCGATCTTGTAGCATTACAAATTTGTTTTGAAACAAATTCTCCAAGTTATTTATTTTCATTTGAGAAATACCCAAATGTCTGGTTGATATAAAACTTTGAAACAAAAATTACGCGCACACCAAGAACATTTTATGATGGATCTACTTCCACAGACACACACAGTATTTATTATTGATGTAGGAAAGCAAATCACGTCATGGCATTTCTTCCTACACCACTGTTGATAAATTTGTAACAATGTAGAAATAGTAGCAGACAAGAATGCAGGCAAGAACTGAACCCATGCCCCTAGGCATCAAAACACTGCCTCAACATGCTCAGTTTTTCTTCACTTAGATATTAACAAATCACATTATGTAGATTTTTAATTCTTGATTTCTCATAAATGAAGTGCCACTTTGACAAAAGACATCATGGCAAGATAATTTCATAGTAAAACTTCAGCATGTTGATTCTTAGTACAGTAAAAGTTCCTTATTCACGGGGGATACGTTCCGCAAATATACCGCGAATATGTAATGGTAATTTGTATGGGAATATTGGGGATACATTTAACAAACAAACAAAAAGTAAATTTAAAATCAATTTATTAAGAGTTTTTAAGCAACATGTTTTCATTATTATTTTCATGCTTAGGCAATGTTTTAAAGAATTTAGTAATTTTTCTTGTTTTGCCAGTTCTAACAGGTCTTTCAATTCGGACTGATATTCAGCCGTGGCATTAACAATTTTTCTTTTAAAAAGAAGACTTCTTTCCATAGACGGATCAATTTTCATGAAGAAATCACAAAGCTCATTTGCGATGTTTAGACCTTCACTCAGGTTTTTTAAAATTAAATGTTACCATTTCAATGGGTTGGGGATTTAACATTTCCTCCAAGTTGATTTCAGTCAAATCTTCATCTTGCGATTCTAGCAACTCTTGAATGTCACTTGATTCTAGCTGTTGAAAACCATCTCATCATATTCCATTTGCAACTTGAGCAGTATTTGCAGTTAAAGTTTGAATTTGCACGGATTCTCCATCATTTCCGACAGTGAGATCAGGCCACAGTTTTCTCCAGCAAGAGTATGGCTTGAGTTCTTGCAACGATTCTTTTATTGTAACAATGCATTCTGCTATGTCAAAATTTTTCCAGCATTGCATAACATTCATATTAGGATTGCATTCCATGGTGTCCAGTATGATTTTGAAAGTTTGTCTAATGTAATAGAGCTTAAAGACTTGGATTATTTCTTGGTCCATAGGTTGAAGTAAATCTGTTGTATTAGGGGGCAAGAATATCACCTTTATATTTGAATGCATAGTTTCTAGCTCCCGAGGGTGACCTGGTGCATTGTCCAGTACGAACATGGCCTTAAAGTCTAAATTATTTTTCTTTAAATAAGTTTCAACTTCACGAACAAAACAGTTCCGGAACCAGTCACAGAAAATAACACTTGTAGCCCACGCTTTTTTATTTGCACGCCAAAATGCTGGCAGGTTGGTCCTTGTTTTGATTTTTCAAAGCACGGGGATTTAAAGACCTGTAAAGCTTAAGTGGCTTTATAACACAATCACCTGATGCGTTAGAACACAGCAGCAGTTTTGCTGCCATGAAACCAGAGGCGTACTTTTTACTTTTCGATATGAAAGTTTTGTTAGGCATTCTTTTCCAAAACAGGGCAGTTTCGTCTGCATTAAACACTTGTTCAGGTTTGTGTCCACCATCAGCAATTATGTTTAAAAATTCTTCTGCAGATGCAGCTCCTCCAACAATTTTGATACTATGCAATGATTGTCAAACCTTGAATTTATTGAACCAACCTTCCGATGCTTGAAATCCTCCACTTGTATGTTCATCACCAGGTTCTTTAAAATGTGCGTATAGAC
>CM061920.1:74727363-75085724 GCA_031002005.1 Vandiemenella viatica
TTCATGACAGACGAAAAATACTGAATCTTTTAAATGATTTTTTTTTTTTCCTCAGAAATAGTAAAATACCCTATTCACTTGTTTTTGTTATTGAAAGATGAGGCAAAAAATAAATCAATACAGCAGTATTATATGGAAATTGACATTGCTTGTGAAAAGAAATACAATTTGGTATAAAAAAATATACTTATTTTGATTTTAAGTTATTTTTTATGAAATATTAAACTATAAATTTTTATAAATTTATTTTTCTACCACCACATCTACTTCCACAAAACATCCGCATCCACACATATCAAGCACTGAACATCCACAACTGCATCCGCATCCACAAAAATGACTTCCATTACAACCCTAATTTTATTACATTCAAAACTCCTGAAAAGGTCACTCTGATACCATATTAAACGTTTGATCATCTTTTTGCAAATAAAAAACTTTCCACATGGGAACCATGCTTAAGTTGACAAAACTCTGTAAGCTACCTTAGAATTTTGTAAATTCTTATAATGATGTTTGTTTAGAGTAGAACAGGCATATGTGAACCACCCGATACCACAGCCTTACAGCTATTAACGCAGCTAACTAAAGCAACAAAGTAAACTAAATAGTTAATGGAGATAATAAATCAACAGTAAATAGTAAAAGTCACATTCCAAACCTACATAAATAGCAGTATCAAGATATAACCCATCATCAATAGATGCAATGTTTAGTTACAATATAATTTCACTTAAATCAATACTTTTCTTCACTGTGTGAGATGTTCATGGTAATAAACAGCCTAAAGATAATAAATTTGGTTAAAAGGAGTTAATAAAGAATTTAAAGACATGAAAAGCTCAAATGCCGGTATAGTAATTTATCACGTAATGAAGCACTCTAAAATTCAATAATATGTTAGAAATGATATAAGGAGTCAAGCTGTTGCAAGAAAGTAACTTAATTTTTGTTCATTCAATGTACTAAACTTTAGGAAGGTTCCATACAGTTTAAAAATTATTTTTAAAAAATGATAAAGCTAGCCATGTGCCGATAGGAAAATTAATTATTTCAAGCTATACACGTAAATTCAGGGGGAGAAAATAATTTCAGAATATACAATAGTAAACAATATTTAGTTAATCCTTTTGAGAAATATGCAGTATTATGATTAGGATAAGCCAAAGTAGGATTTTTTTTAGTCATGCCTGCAACATTATTGTAGAACAAGGAAGTAGCTGTATCTTTAAAAATTAATTATAAATCAGAGAAAGCAGGTAGACTTGAAAAAGAGCTCTGTAGGTATTTGAGAACATGTAGAATTTTGTTAAATATGTCTTACAGTCATCCTGATATTATTAGCGCAGTCAAAAATTTTCTTGTCATACGTCATATTTTATAATTTTTTGGCTACAGATGATTAAACAAGTTACGTTTGGTATCAAACAAAAGACAATTCTTTTAGAACTAACTTTGTTTGAACCTTGTAGCACTAAAATTGGGAAAGTTATTAACAAATTTCGTGACCATACTGAAATCATTTTTACGGCAAAACTGTAAGAAATACAGAAATTTTTATAAGGATCAAAATTTCTAGATACCCCACATTCTAACTACTGATAAAGTTTTAGAACTGTAGAAGCAGTGTGAGCCAAGAATCAACTATTTTGCAAAGTCTGAAGAAGGTGACACGGTTTTTACACAAGTTGGACTTAGCCTCGCGCAAGGATACTAGGAAACTATATACACGATGTAAGCACCTTAGAATTTTGTTAAATTCTAGCTCCTCACTCTTAGGTATAAGGGAGGAAGTAAATTCGCAGTAAACATGAAGATCGATCGTAAAGTCACCGAAGTTGAACTTAGAAATTTCGAGAAGAGTGGTTTTCAACTTTAAGGTATTTTCCTGTAATCTTCACCATAGTGACAATTCGTCATAAAAATCATATCGAAAAACGTTTATTTTAATTGATATTCCCGTTTGTTCACGTTTTGAAACACGCGATCGGAAAAGTAGAAATTCTAAGATTCGAAATATCTTTAAATTGAGTAAAGCTACAGCTGACCTTTTATCACCAGCTATAGTCAGCACTGCCGCCGATATTTTGGTAATAAAATTAAGTAATTCGGCAAAGTTTAATTAGTAGTTTTAATTAAGAGAAAATAATAAGCTTTTTATTAAAAGAGATATTAATTTAAAAATTACATCAGTAGGTAGCCCTAATTGAGACGATTTCGTACATATATTGGTTTCCATAAAAAGTTTTAGCATTTGTCTAGTAATCAAGTTTTTGAAAAATAGATTGTCGCGGATTGTTGTTGACGCCCGTAAAATTCCAGAAAACTTAGGGATTTTCCCCGATAGCATTATAATGCGTCACTACGCGGAGTTTGAACAGCTAAAAAATTAATTAATCACTCTAAATTTCTCACGAGACTGCCGTTGGACTTCTAGTAGATAAGTCCAGATAATGTCAAAGTTTGAACATTTTTAAAAATCAGGATCGCCAAATAAATTACACACACTTTTGATCTCGCGGAAACGAAAGGATGTGATAAAGTTGCTTACGTCACTGACTCTAGTGGTTCCTATAAAAAGACCCCGCCACCATCATGCTTTATGTGTTCCGGTCGGTCTTCTGTTCTGCTCTGTCTATTTGGAGTGCTATGTTTGAGTCTGTGCGAGTTTAGTGTAGAAGCGCGGAGGGAATGGTTAGGGGTTCGCACCACTGAGTCAGCCATCTTGGGACTTTGGTGTATGGCACGCGAGGTTAATTTATAACATGAACTTATAAACTTTCTTAAGGGATCGGTCAGTTTAAATTTCTCTCCACAACTTGCAACCTTTTGGAAAAGTGTGTTCGATTTTGCCTACTCAACTGTGTAATGCTAATTTTGAACTTTTGATTTCTTTAAATAAACTTCAGATTTTTCGAGTAAAGTGGACTTGTGATTTCATAGTAGACAGTAAACCTTTTCTCTGTTTGTGGTTTAACAAATATTGTGGCGACCTCAAGCATTTTAGTTGAGTTACTGTTTGGCTACATGGTCAAATCAAAATTATTTCATGAATTTTCTGCAGAACTTTGTAGTCAACATAAACTGTTAGTTGAGGCACTAAGGCTATACTACAGCCCCGTGTCTTACAACGATCAATTAGCTTCCGCGTTGTTCTTTTGCCTGGTGACACTCATAGTGATAAGGTGGTAGGTCTGTGGAATGCATTGCACTTTAGGCAAGAAGTGCAGTGAAGACATGTGGTAGGGCAGCCATATTAAATTTTCTGTAGAACAGTGGAACTTTTGTAACTTTAACGTGGCTTTAAAATTTTGACTTCGGGGTTTGGTCTGATCTGATCGCTTTTCACTACTTGCAATCTAAGAACTTGGTGAAGTTTTCCGACAGCCATTGATTGTTGTAGACTTGTAATAATTTTCTAAGAATACAGTGAACTTTGAATTTGAAACAATATATCAGTGACTTGTCGCGGATTGATTGTTAACCTAACCTTTCCTTACTTGGGGTTTAATCAAGAGAGGTGGCGGCCGTAAGAAATTTAAAGCAATCGATAATCCAGTGGCTTATATATAACAGGGTTGGAGCTAAGGTGATAAACTGCTACCAACATCCCCGGTATCACAGTTAGATCCTTACATGGGATCGAAGTTGATGACGTAGTGTTTATTCCAGCCCCGGTAAGCATTTGGTTGTTACACCTCATTGCAACCACACTGCACCAGAGACCACACTGCATTGTCCAAGTGTCCACCTCTCCACAGCCCCTTGGTCTTTGAGAGAGATACTTCTCCATCTTCAGCCAGTGCCACCGATACTCAGTATATCGATACATCTTCTAGCAGCTCGATTCCGATTACCATGATACAATAAGAAATATGTATTGTTACCTGTTGATGTTTACTGTAGACTTCTTTCTTCAAGAAAAAAAACTGAACTGCGCATGCATATGACATGTAGGGGAGGTATCATACATTAATATTTTTAATCAATATTGTACAGCATTCTGCAAGGATTGTAGAACATATTGTACCAGAGACAAATTGTGTAACTATCAACAATGTTAATAATTTCGGTGATTGTACTGCAGTAAATATATATACTACCAATGCTTGACATTTGACTCACAGATTCCATTAATTTTAATGTTTAAATTTCAGAGAACTGATTAGATAAATAGCTGAAGTTAAGAAAAGAAACATAAGCCAAAAAAAAAGGTAGTGTGATTTTTTTGTCAGTTTTCCTGAACTACGGTGCAATCCGTTGCGCTCAATTTTTCCATAGAATTTACTTTCTCTGTTCTCTGGTACATATGTCATTAGCTGTTTATACAGATTTTGATCCAGACCATTAGCTCTAAAAATTTGAAAAGACCAATGAAATTGATATGGTAGTTTTTCCCTGATACCGTTTTATACCTAAGACGAACATAGTTTGCTTACAGATTTGTAATAATATAGATTACACATCACACCTGTCTGTAGTTTGTCACTTACAAATTGACTACAAAAGTGACAAACTGCATTAATTACAGAAACACATTATGTGTACTGTCATTATAAATCGTCCTTTTCACATAAGCATGTGAAAAATAGAGTGTAAAGTACAGTTAACATAAAATACATTTCAACCTGACATGTACTAATCACGACCAAAACTGGCACTAAAGATATCTTAAAGAATAAAAAAAAGGCAGTTTGTTTAGTTGTAAGATGGAGGCCCTACAGCAATGACAGTTGCCTTAATGTTGCTTGAATTCTTGAGGAATCTTGTTCTGGATTTGCACATGTAATTAAAAATGTACACTACAAATGTAGTAATTATGTAATTGTTTTTTAACAATATGCATTCATATATGTCATTAACTTTCTTCACTCTATATAGCTTCCTACCTCTCTAACAATAATAATTAGTAGGAAAATGCTTTAAGGCAGTAAAAGAAAGGAAGGACAGCAAAATTCATTCCAAAATTTGCCATAGATGATGGTGGCTGGGAATAATGAACACAGAACGGACAAATGCATGTAATGCAATATTTAAGTGTTGAACCTTATTCTTGCAAGTAGATGAGGTCAACCAGATGTGATCACATTGGCACCTGATTATTCACTTAGCAGACAGAGGAGTGTAATAAAGGAAAATAAAAATTAAGAACATGTCTTTTGAACAGATGACATTACCTCTCGACATATCAGATAACCTAACAATCAATCAATTCAAAGGGTATGAAAATTTGGGGAGCATTATTAGTAATGATGATGACAGAATAAATTGAATTTGCAATGAAGTCTTCAAGGGTGTACTACCAGATTGTGTTGTGTAAACTTGATATTTCAGTAACTAGCTCTACGATCTACCTCAAGTTTGAAAATACCTGTTGTGGTCTGCTGATCAACAGATGACAACTCAGCTGCCGTACCCCTCTTATATACACAATGATTCTGCCCATTGTCTGCATCTGGGGACTGGCTGGTCTGTGATAGCAACTAAACAGAGATACCACAGTCTCTGGCATTTCTTCCTGCTGAACTGGAATTTTCTCGACTTATGATCAACTGTGTTTTTTATCTGCCCCTTTCACCTGAAAACAGTTCTCAGATGTTCCAATTCCTGTGGTAGGCTGTCTTTGTCAGCAACTGCCCTTATCCTATGTACAAGCTTATCCAATATCTTTGTGCATAGGTAATTAGCAAGTCTCAAAGTAAAGTCATTTCAAATTAAAGTACAATCTCATATCACAATAGCTTTAATACGAGGGTTATTCCAAAAGTAAGGTCCGGTTAAAAAAAAATCATTTTTTTTCAAAAACAATTGTTTTATTTACATTCCTTGCATATTTCTCTATTTTCTACATAATTTCCATGCTTATTTAAACATTTGTCACATCGTTCAACAAGGTTTTGAATGCCTAAGTCGTAGAAATCGGCTGCCTGCGAAGATAACCAGTTTTTAACTGCTTCTTTCACTTCATCATCTGTGTCGAACGCTTGCCGCCAAGAAACTCCTTTACGTAGCGGAACAAGTGGAAATCACTTGGCACCAAATCTGGGCTGTATGGTGGTAGTCAAGCTGTTCCTATCCAAATTTCTTGATTAGAACTTGCGTTCCTTTCGAAGTATGGGGTCTGGCATTGTCATGCAACACACTACTCCAGACGACAACAGACTATGTCGCTTATTCTGGATTGCACGTCACAGTTTAGTCAGGGTAGCACAGTAGGCTGCTTTATTGATCATTGTCCCTCTTTCCATAAAGTCGACTAAAAATACTCCATGTCTATCCCAAAACACGGTCGCCATAACCTTGCGTGTTGAGATTGTCTGCTTTGCCTTGACCGTGACTGGCGATGACGTGTGACGCCATTCCATCGACTGACATTTAGACTCGGGGGTTATGTGAGAAACCCATGTCTATCCCCTGGGACAATATGATCTAAAATACTGTCACCTTCCTTATGATATCGCTCCAAAAAAAAAGAGCATAAGCCATTCTTTCCATTTGTTGGGACTCAGTAAGCAGCCTGGGAACCCAACGGGCACACAATTTGTGAAAATTCAAATGTTCAGACACAATTCTGTACAAAGTCGTTCTACTCACATTCAGGAAATCTACTCGTACGAGTATTTCGAGATCTGAAATAGTGAATCGTCGATTTTCACGAAGTTTTTGGTCAACCGCATTGACCAAATCTTCTGAAGTCACTGATGGTCGGCCAGACCGTGGTTCATCATGCACATTTTCCCGTCCTTCATTAAAAGCTCGCACCCACTTGCGCACTTTACTGTCACTCATTATGTTAGGACCGTAAACTTCAGTAATCTGCCGATGAATTTCTGTCACTGAAACGTTTCTTGCAGACAAATCACTGCCCTTACTTCACAATCAGGGCTGATAAATTGTCTTAAACATTGTGAACTGACACTACAAACAGCACACAGCAACAGTAACAACGCTAATGGCGGCACTTGACGTGCAAGGCATGCCGGGAGTCGGCGCGCATGCGTATTTTGTCCTTGGCACCCAATTCAAATAGTTACAGCGAATCGGACCTTAGTTTTGGAATAACCCTCGTACATCTGTATTTATACTATCTACACTGACCCCATAATGTATTTTCTCAATCCTTATCTACAACTGTCTGAATACTTATCCTTCACCTCAGTTTTCTAATATAGCATTAGAAATTTTTAGATGTATCATTCAGTGGTCATGCACATATAAATTTTTTCACTAACCCATTTTTAGCTTCCCTGTTTACTATACTACGTTCACTCTCATCTGGCGCATCAAGGTCATGTACCCTTCCCCCCGTGCCTCACCTCACCACCCTCTCCAGATGCCTTCCCCTCCAAGCAGACCGCTGCCTACAGGCATTGTTGTTTGTCGCAGTATTGTCCTGTTTATTCTGATATACCGTGATACAGTTTTTAGGGAATTGCAAAAAAAATGACAGCAGAGGCGTGTGACGTATCATTACAAACAGTGCAGTGTATATGTAGCGAAGCCCAGCTGGCGGTTCCAGAGCCATCCTTTTCTTCTCCAAAGAAAAACATTCACCGTGAAAAACTGGTAACGGGCAGAGATGGATGAATTCAGAAAGATGTCATTCGACGTTCTGTTCTACAATTTTAGACCGAGGTGAATACCCTACCTTACGAAAATTGAGGGAAGTACTGAAAGAGAAAATTAACTACACTGGAGGTGTATAAGTTATTCATATACAGAAAACGTAATGACGGTAGACATTTTCTGATGGAAAAGACAGTCATTGTTGCAGCAAGGGCCTCATTTTTAAGAAAAATGCACGATTTAAGGAAGGAACATCCTCTTCGACCTGTCATCTACCTTGACGAGACATGGGTAAATCAAAATTGCGCAAGGAAGTTTATTTGGCAACACTCTTAATGCAGTGGTGGTCTCATCAACGATTTCTGTAAAAAGAAACTATTGCTTTGAGTAAATATCACCTTCATTTCAAAATTTAAACGACGTGTTTAGAGAAAATAAGATATCTAAAAATTGTTTTGTTTTTTTGTAACTGCTTTAGGTCTCTCTTTAACATCGAGGTCTTTAGAGACGGGAAAGAATGGGGGGCAAGGAATGGGAAGGAATTCGGCCATGGCCTTTTGAAGGAAGCATCCCGGCATTTCCCGAGTGATTTGGGAAACCATGGAAAACCCAAATCTGGATGCCCGGTTGGGGATTCGAACCACCGCCCTCCCGAATGCGAGGCGAGAACGCTAACCGTTACACGCCCCACTCAGTCTAAAAATTGTATTTAATCGTTGAAATGTCTTGCGCAACTTTAAAACTAAAAACAATGATTGGAAGCAGTAAGTTTTATTCATTGATATGTAAATAATTTTATATTTATTAACATATGAAATTGTTGTTGGTAAACACAAAATTTCTATGACTTACGATTCACTCATTTTAGTTACGAAAAATAATTAAAATGTTCGATTACACTGAAGAAATCATCAAATTAGATGCAACATATAGTACCACATACGTTGTGATGACGTTTGTGCATGTGCGGCAGCTGTTTCCCCTTCGCCTGTAGGGGTTGGGGCAGCGGAGTGGGGATAGAGCAGAGTCAACTTGGCACGCCTTTCCTGTCTGAACATAGTATAGTTCTACTTCCTTGCATAGTTGTTTGTCATTCCTTACTGCCTAGCTGTCTTTTAACTCTGCTCTCTTCTCATCAAACTCTTTATTATTGTCATCACACTCGGGGCTGGATTAAGACAATGCGGTGCCAGTAGCAAATGTGAATAAGAGGCCCTTGATTTTTGCCATCCGGGGGAAAATGTAGAGCTAAAAAAAAATAAGGTTGCCCATCTAGCCGAGGTGTGGGGCCCCTCTAGGAGACACGTGGCCCCTAGAAGGCGCGAGGCACATAGCATTTGCTACCTCCTGCTTCGTGGTTCTACATCTACATCTGTACTCGGCAAATCACAAATACTGTGGGTTGCAGAGGGTGCTAAGCACCAATCCTAATTCTGCACATTCCAATCCCGAACAGATCGAGGAAAGAAGGAATACATAAATAAATCAGTATGGCATCTTATTTCTCTAATCTTATCCCCTTATTTTCGCATATTCTCCAGCAAATTCAAACAAAAACAGACGTCTGTCCGCCAAACAATCCCAGCCCAACCAACGAATCAGCTTGTAACACTTACGTAAGGACTGTAATTAGCAGTCACGAATCGAGCGGCTCTTCTCTGTACTTTCTCTAATGTGTCAATCAATCCCTTGCGATACGGATCCCAAATTCCACAACAGTATTCCAAATGCGGACGCACTAGTGTTTTGTACGCTATTTCCTTTGTATGAGCATTACAACTTCTCAAAATACGTCCTATGAATCGTAGTTTGGAATTAGCTTTGCCTACAACGGAAGTTATGTGCAAGTCCCATTTCATGTTGCTTTGTACTGTTACGCCTAGATACTTCAGGGAATCCAGTGTCAACAACTGAATTGTTAACTTTGTACTCCTGAGCAAGCGGGGTCTTTTTATTACTTCATTGCCTTGCACTTTTTACAGTTAAGTGTAAGCTGCCATTCACGGCACCATTCCGAAATAACATCCAGATCGCGCTGAATTTCTAAGCAATCGTCGGAGCACCTCACTTCCCTATAAATAAGTGCATCATCAGCAAAAAAACTCATCCTGCAATTAACCTGTCACCGAGATCGTTTATAAAAATTAAGAAAAGAAGTGGTCCTATTACACTTCCTTGAGGAACGCCCGAAGTAACATCTAGTTTAGAAGAGCTTTCCCCGTCTACGGCGACATACTGTGACTGACCAGTTAGAAAATCACGTATCCATTCGCAAATCTGATCAGATATACCACTACACTCGGATCTTCGCTAAAAGTCGGTTGTGTGGTACAGAGTCAAAAGCTATCTGAAAATCCAAGAAAATAGCATCAACTTGTGATCCTGCATCAATAACTTTCATTACATCATGCGAAAATAGAAGCCAGTTGCGTTTCACATGATCGGTTCTTCCGAAATCCGTGTTGGTATGCTGTAAGTAACTCGTTTTCAACTAGAAACTTTATAACGTTAGAGCATATGACATGCTCCAGAATTCTACTGCAAACAGATGTTAGCGATATCGGTCGATAATTCCTAGGATCTCTCCGATCTCATTTCTTGAAACGGGAATCACCTGCACAGTTTTCCAGTCAGAAGGTACTTTTCTTTCCTCTAAAGATTTAAGAAATATATCTGTCAGAAAGCTTCTATTTTCTTCTGCATATTCCGAAAATACTCTTACTGGTATACCATCGGGACCCAGCGCTTTCCCCCACTTCAGGAGTTTTAATTGCTTTATGATACCTACACTATCAATTTGTACTGGATCCATCTCAAATTCAACACGCCGTGGAAAAACAGGAATGTTTTCCATGTTTTTGTCAGTGAAGGAATTTTAAATTTGGCGTTAAATACGGGTAGCCTTGTTGTGGCTGTCATCAACTTCCCGACCGTCTTGTAGTAGAACTGGCATATTGTTGTCACAACCACTTATTTTTTTTACATACGACCAAAATTTCTTTGATTTTCAATGAGGCTCTTGGAAAGTGAGTTGCATACGAAAGTCATTAAAGGCCTCACACATCGCATTCTTGACCTGTCCTCTTGTCTCAGCTAGCTTTTCTAAATCACTCCTATACATCGTCCTGCTTGAGCGTGAATGACTCTTCCTTTGCTTTTTAAGTAACCTTTTAAATTTACGCGTATACCACGGGGGATCGTTCCCGTCCCTGATTGTCCTTTTCGGTATATGTAAGTCCATACCTTCCCTGACTATATTTATGAATCGAAGCCACATCTCTTCAACCGAGCCTCTTCCTTCTATAAGGGTAATGTATTTATCCCTCAAAAACTTTCTTAAACTCTCCTTTGGGGCCTTTTCGAATCTGTAAACGACCCTTTTTTTTTTTTCTTTTTGCGCGCTTACTGTTAATTTTACTGTAGCAATTACAGCTTTATGATCACTTATTCCCGTGGTGGTAGAAATGTCCGTAAATAATTCAGGCCTATTTGTAACGAGAATATCTAAAATGTTTTCATTATCGTTGTCGCACCATGTTGGTTCAGTGACGAGCTGCTCAAGATTAAGATCTGAGGAAAGGTCAAGAATAATCTCACAGGATATTTTAATCCGGTACTGATCACACTGTTATGGTATATAGGTTCTGTACTTTTGCTTTATTTTCTCTTTTGCTGTTCTTCGCTCATTCTTATCATCTCCACTTCAACTCCACTGTACTTCCATATACTGAACACTCCCCTCAAATATCTCTTCAGTTGTGAAGTATAAGCCTTTTCATAATTGCACTTGGACAAAATTTCATAGTATAATTGTTTTCTTGTTTGTAACTTGATACATGCACGGTGACAGCATTTAATTTCATGTGTTTCAAACAGGTTGCAGCTAGGAAAGATGATGAAGAAGAAGAACTCTTACCCAATGGAGGCATGGTTCTCGATCTCACTGCCGAATTAGGTGGACTGACTACTGAACTTGAAGACTTAAACAAATGCAACACAGGCAGCATCAGTACCAGCTGCACCAACAACAGGACAAGCTATGGAGCAGAATGTGGAAACTAGTTCCACTTCTCTTGAAATGGAAGCTGGACCAACAAGAGATGATGCCACCTGACACAAGCCTTCCACCCTCTGAGGTGGGAGAACGACCCTCACCAGCAGGGTCCAACGAAAACAGTACCGGCTTCCACGCCCTGACTACATTCTTAAGGACCTCACCTAAGGCAGAGGAAGAATGTACGGCAAAAAATGAAAATATTTTGAAAAAAAACAGATTGTCAACAGTGCAGTCTCTCAAAGCTAGCAAGGTAATGAGTTGCTAAAGATAATTATGTTTTCAACAGAATACTTGTCACCTAACTTGAGGAAATGTAATCTGAAAATAGCAGGTTGAATGGCTATCTGAATACTGCTGATAATCAAATTTAATTAATATTCTGAATCTCAAGTACTTCATTACATGAAGTAACTATAGAGGTTATAACAGCAGTTTTTTCCCAAGTTACATTATATACCACTACAGTGGACAGTAGGACAAAAACTAACATATCTAAGCCCTTTGCAAAAGTTGTGCCCTCCATTTTACTACAAAGCTCAAATAGACGTCTGTTTACAGGGACTAAATGGATTTTTTAAGCTGTGTAGTAATAAATAAATTGAATACCTATTTTGTGGCTTGAACATTGTTGCAGATGTTAGAATTGTTAAATGAGCACATTTGTGTTGATGTACTGTTTTAAAATTTTATCTAGATATAGAATTCTTGAGATTGTTGAACAATTTTTTTTAATTAAAATGCTCAGTGGTTTCACTGTTGCATTAGTCTTAAATGGCATCAAGCATTTTTGTATAAACAAATGTTAAACAAAATGATATACTCAGCATTTATTACATCACATTCCATTAAAATAGTTGCAACTATTAACACAGCAACAGCACTTTGATATTGAAAGCTGTTTTGAGTGAGCCTCAAAATGTTTGCTAACTCCACAATGTTTCCTTCACAATGTAAGTTAATAATATCAGTTTACATTCATACTGTGTGGAAAATGTTATTCATATGTATTAAAATAGTATAAAAGTGATGCTGAACTACCAGCAAAAGCAATTAACTGATTGACGTGCCAATCATTTGTGATATAAAATTACATTCCTGTCAAATGAGGATAATAATTTTACCTGATAAGTAATGAAAAGTTTAGTTTCAGTAGATAGTTCTTTTTAATGGTACACAGGTAATACATGTTTAATGAATACTCAAACACGGCAGTGTGATTAGCCATTTAATTGCATCTGCTAATACTGGTACATTTAATAAATCTAGTAATTATAATAACCAAGAGGAGTTATTTAATTAAATAGTCTGAGTAGCTCCTCGATGGGATCTTAATTGGTTAGTAAATGGTTTCCTTATTCGAGAGTTATACTCTCGTTACTATATCTATAGGAAATGTTATTAATGTACCTTTAGTAACATAAATTTTGTGATATGATACCTTCAAGGGCATATCAGTAGAGGCTATTTGTACATCTCTAAAATATTTCACATTAGTTTTTTAATTACTGCCTAGTAAACAGATGTTATATACTACAACTGTTTGTGCTGATTTTGTTACAATCACTTAGATAAATATTTACTCTTCTACATACAAACAGAAAATTTGAAAGAAATAGGAGCTACAATAATAGAATAGAGAACAGCTTATAAAATTTCATTCCATTTTTAGCATTTTTTTTAAATGGGATAATATAGAGGTAAATTCCTGTAGATAAAAATTCTTTTATGAAGTATTAAAAAAATATATACTTTAGGGAAAGGTTATTTCTTGTAAAAAAAAACATTTTTAATTTTGTATAAACAAAAGTACCAAAACATTAGTAGAAACTGTTAGCAAAGCAAATTATTGTGAACATTGGGCAGTTTGAAGACTAATCATTATTTAATACATGCCATTCAGAACAATATAGTTACAGAACAATTAAGAATTTTACTTTTAATTTTCATTCTCATCACTGTTAATAAAAACCCATATATATAGTAATTCAAAATAAAATGCATTTTAATTGGCTACCTTTTATGGCTACAGATTAAATTAATTTTATGTCTGTTTTTAACTCCAGCATGCAAGGATTGAATTCCATAATTGTAATAAAATCAATGTACAGATAAATCTGATAAAATGCATGACATACTAAAATATTACTTTAGTAAATTTTGCATCTAAAAAAACAAATGGAAATGTGAGAGAGATGTGGTTAGAGGTGCAGAATAATGGTAATATGTATGAAGGTGGTCAAAATACAGGGTGCTGTCATGTACCCTTATCCACACAATAGTACAGTTTGATAAAATACAGTTGTAAACAAACAAAATCAGCATTAGATCTTGAAATTCAATCTACAAGAATACACAATTATAAGGAGAAAAATAAATCTGCATGAATGTCTGACACCACTGTGAAATGTTGATATCTTCATACACTCAAGATATTTATGCTCTAAAATCTTTTAAAATGCACAAAGCTTAATTGCATTTGCATGTTATAAAATACAATATTGTTTTTAAATGGTACAAATATGGATCAATTATTTTAAGAAAAATGATGAGCAAAAAAGAGATATGCAGCAATATTAATTTAAGTCATGTTTGTGAGCTTAAATTTAATGAATGTTGTAATTTGCAAGACAAAATAATAAATTCTATTTTTACTAATTAGTTTTCAGTTTATTTATATCATTCATAAGTCTCACTTCTGGAAGCTCCAGGTTGACAAAAATAAATCTGGCCACAGGATTAAGTTACCCAATAGCAAAGATTTCATCCTTGAACGTTATGACAAGTTGGTAGAAACCTTGTCCTTAGTGTTTCCAAGTTATAAAGATAAGACCCTCAGCTCAATAAGTGATCTTAAATCATTGTTCAATGCGATATGTACGATCTGTGCCCCAGCATTACTGTCAGAAAATTAATAATAATTTACAAATAGAATTTATGTTCAATTCTTTTAATACAATTCATGCCAAAACTATTGGATAGATATTCCTTTGGTTTGATCACTGTGAAACTTGGGGTTTTTTAAAATAAAGAAAGGTAAACTTCATCTTGGTGTGATGTCTGGACACTAGGAAATGGATAAAGGGTGTCAAATGATTTAATTGTTCACTAGTCCCTATTTAATATTAGTTCCCATACTTGCCAAAAGCTGTTGCACCTCATTATATGCAGACATTATAGCCAACCTACTTTGTCCTTTTATACGGTAACCTGATACCACTAAGCAAGCCCAAGGTTTTGAAGCTATCGTTTGTTCTTAGTGAGAAGTAAAAAAATTAACCACCACATCAAAAAAGCATATGGTGGGAAAGATTTTTGCTATAACTATATGAATAATGTAAGAATGGAGACTTGCAAGAACTTGATACAAACTTGTCCCTGACAGATGGGTTATAAAGGCAAGTATTCAAAGATCTTATTTTGTATTCATATAATCCTACAGTAAAACTTTCTTCTGTAATTCATATTTTTCACAAGTTTTTAATGTCTTTAATTTTTGCTATACTATTATTTTTTCAGCGAAATTGCTTTTAAATCGTTGATCAATAAGATATTTAAGTTTTATATCGTGAACAGATTGTTTACAGCTTTTTTTTTTAAAAATTTTTTTTAATAAAGAAAATAGAAAAATTGAAACCAATGTGTCCAATACCCCCCTACCATCACCTGCAACATGTAATATCTTTTCAAATATAGGCAATGAGCAAAGCAAGTATCTAGTAGTCTCACAAAATAAATTACAAAACACAGTACACTACAAGCTATCAGACATTTATATACAAATATACCAAAATTTATGGTTTTACTATCCTCTCTGGGATATAAAAATACTACAGAAAATTGTGTATAAAAATTTAATACACTATTGTTGTGGTTATGTTCGTGATTCGGGTACAATACTTACTGTGAACCTTTAAATGTTTCACATCTTTGAGTCTTTCTCCGACGGCCGCCAATCAACGTTAAGTTGGTAAGTGAAATAAAAATGCACTTTCTTATTTCAAACCACATGCATCTAATAGCTAATAGTATAATCTAACTCGACTCCCAACCCTTATGAAGGTTCGTTATCAATACTTCGATCCTTTAAAATTACAGCTGATGTCCTCGATAAATTTAGACTGAAAACGCCCTCTTCTCATTCATACAACACCCTTACTAGTTTTTAGACCATACATTTGGCCCACCATGTAAATAATTAATAAAAATTCTGCAAACACTTCCTTCATTAATAAAGTTCCTTCATATCACCAAAGAAAACACCTTCTACGAGATTAATGCTTCATCATAAATACTGAGCGTCAATACGCGATCTCGTTGACTTAACAGACTGTTCACTTTCCCGACTGACTTGCCGATTCAACAACCAACGGCAGACTGATTGCCTAGAAGCCTAGGTGCATCTTTCTACCTAGTGCGCCATTCTCCCGAATTTGGCAGATAATGACATCACTAGATGACGACCAATTTCAACCACCACTATTTAAAACTTTCAAATATCTATAAATTATCTTCCAAAGTTATGGAGAAATGCCATTAACCCGTTACACTATGTTAACAAAAATAATGTATTATCAGATTCCTAAAATGGATTTAGATCAGGGAAATCAACCCAAATAACTATTTATGAGTGCATAAATGTTTTATTAAAAAGAACTGACAAAAAAGAGAAAGTAACTAGTACATTTCTAAATTTGTCTAAAGCTTTTGATGTGGTACATCAGCCTGTCAAAACCTTTCCCAATGGTGGTTCCCTCAGAGATTCCGTGGACCCATATTAATAATAATAATAATAATAATAGTGGAAATAAAGAAAATTGAAGCATTTGAAATGTGGTGCTATAGAAGAATTCTGAAACAGACAAATTAAGAAATGAATGAGTTTTAGAAATGATGGGCGAGGAAAGAAGTTTGTAGAAGCAGCTTACAGAAAGAAAAGACAGGCTAGTAGGTCATATTTTGAGACATGATGGATTAGTTAATTTGCTAGTGGAGGAAACAGTCGAAGGTAAGAACTGTAGAGGAAGACGGAGATTAGAATATATGAAGCAGATAATTGAGGACGTGGGTTGTAAGGGGTATGTAGAAATGAAGAGGTTAGCACAGGATAGAAAGGGATGGAGGATTGCATCAAACCAGTCGAGAGACTGATGACAGCAAAATAATAATAATAATAATAATAATAATCCCAGATGATTGGAAGATTGCTTTCATCCACCCACTACATAAAAAAGGTAACAAATCATATGTAAACAATTATAGAGGAATCTCCCTCCTACTAGTCACATACAAAATTTTCAGTCTGTATTTTGAATAGAGCACAAGAGCAGTTAGAACCTAAATTAGCAGAATATTAAGCAGGATTCAGACGAAACAGGTAGTGCCTTGAACAAATTTTCAACCTCAAAACTATAATCAAAATGCGAGCCCTCAGACAAAAACCTCGAGTATGCACATTTGTGGATTTCAAAAAGGCATACGACTCAATAGACAGACCTTCACAATTCAGAATTTTAGAAGAAAGGGGACTAGATCCAAAAACGTGAGAACTCATAAAACAAACAGTAAAGTAAAATTCATGGGAGAAATTTCAGAACCCTTTGACATTCAAACAGGTGTGAGACAAGGCAATGGGCTCTTGTTAGGGTCGATGCCGCATATCGGGGTTCGGTATCGGCTTGTCCACCTAAGCTTGAAGTCATCCAAAAAGTTGTCAAAGTTCGGAAAAAGTTCTATAACCGTGTAAAACCTTGTAGAATGCTAACTGTAATAATTACCGCGGTCGCCACTTACAGGTTAACCTCCTGTAAGAAAGGTACTAAAGTAGAAATGAAAGTCTGCATCCAGATAACTGAAGTATATAATCTTGAAATTTTCACAGAAGTTACAAAAGTCACAGTTAGCAATGGCAATCGGAGAAAATCATTAGCCGAAGATCACAAATCGTGAAACAGAACAGACCGCACCGCCCCGAATGAAATTAAGCTGACTACATGTAGGAACGTTTTAGACTGTTGAGTTGGCCATGCCGGTTCTAAAATGGCGTCGGCCAGCCATACTGTTCTGGAACTGCCTTCCCATAAGCCACCGCGACCCCGGGTTTCTCAAACTTAAGAACACATAAGATACGTGTGGTCTCGTCGAACCGATCTGTTGGACTGCTCTCCCATGCTGTCATGGCTAACTTTTATCAAAATGACCTACTGACCTAGACAACAGTCTATCTGGAAAAAGAATCTGTTAACTGAGTACCAGAAAATTACAAGATGAAGAGCGTAATGAGACAAGTGTAGTGGTGAGCTTGGTTTTGTTTTTAGAGCTTCCAGACCAGTGAAAATGAATTTTGAAAGTTGGTTAATTTAAAAGCACATTTGTTTCGAGTATTGCGATACGTCATCATACGTCACATGAAAATTGTGACCCCGCAAATTTTTAAAATCTCAAGTTATTATTATTTCGAAAGTGTTCCCCAGCCTTTGCTGAGTCCAGTGGTGTAAAAATCTTAGTTCACAAAATTTTATGAGAGCCAGCCATTTTTAATTCTGAGACTATTTTCAAAGTTTTTTGTTGTTCTGCAAACTTTCTTACAGCAATGAAAAACAGGTAGCTACAACAAGAAATACATGTCTTAGCTATTGTTTTAGACAATGATGAAAAAATATGAACAATATTACCTACAAATTTTGTTAATGTTTTGTAATGTCACAACTTCCGCAGGGCAACTTTGGGACAGTATCAAAGCAATAGAACTGATAGTTTATGAGGCATATTATATTTTCTCTAAATGACAATTCATAATCCAGGCAAAAAGTACAGTTTTCAGTGCCAAAAAAGTTAATTTAGGTATGTTAATGGCATTGCTCCCTTTCAGTCCCAACTAATTTTTGATTTGATGAAATAGGAAGATCAATGAAGAATTAATTTGAACACAGCTCTAAATTTGATTTGAACTGAATAGTTATTATATCTGATAGGTCTCTAAGGTGGTATCATTAGATAGCTAATTTTTTTAACAATGGTAAAAAGAAAAAAAAATCTTTATGAACTTTTTTTTTAAAAATTTGAGAATGTGAAATACATACATTTTAGATCAAGTTAAATACACTCATTTGAAATATTCATTGATAAATCCTTAGTGGGACACATCATTCAAAAGACCTCTGAAGTCACCCAAGTTTGTCAAAGTGATAGGCAGAAGAGTGGGTCAAAATACTTCTGCCAAAGCCTTTGCAAAAAGAAACACAAAATACTGTTGAGTTGGTCAAAATATATTGAATGATTTCAATATATATGTGTGTGCTATATCTTTGTTGTTGTAAAATCTTTGTACCGACATGCTGTAGCGTGTACTGTTTAGCAGTAGTTGTTTCCTGTACGTTGCGCTGTACGAATCAGCAGTAAAAACGTAAAGGGGTATGGGCCCAGGTACCCAGTGCAGGAATTGCTGAATAAAACAGAAGTGTCGTTAAAGTCCTTTGTGTGTTGTTGTTCATGAATATGGCGACGAATTATCTAGTAAATGTGCCGAAGCTGAAAGGTCGCGAGAACTACGGAGATTGGGCGTTCGCTATCGAAAATGTGCTTATTCTCGAAGGATTAGCGGAATGTATCTCAGAAGTAGTTACAGCGGAAGATTCTAAGGCCAAAGCGAAGATAATTCTAACGATTGATCTATCTTTGTATGTGCATGTAAAAGAAGCAAAAACAACAGTGGACTTGTGGCAGAAGCTGAAGTCATTGTTCGACGATTCTGGTTTTGCAAGAAGAATTAATTTATTGAGGACACTGATATCAATACGTCTAGAAAATTGTGATTCGATGACAAGCTATGTGAACCAGGTAGTAGATAATGGTCGGAAATTACGTGGAACTGGTTTTGGTATTAGTGATGAGTGGATTGGTTCCTTATTGTTAGCAGGATTGCCGGAAAAATATTCTCCTATGATAATGGCAATTGAGCATTCAGGAATTCAAATCACAACGGACGTAATAAAAAGTAAGCTTCTAGATATGGAAGATGATGTTACTAGTGCCAGTAGTGCTTTTAAGGTTAAGAGTTGGCAAGGTAAGCTGAAGTTTTCTCACTGAAATGTAGTGGAAAATCAAAATAAGAAGGATGTTGTCTGCTATAATTGCAAAAAATCAGGACATTTTAAAAGAGAGTGCCCTAACAGTGACAGTGATACAAGACAAAGAAAAACTTCAAAGGTTTTCAGCAGTGATACAAGACAAAGAAAAACTTCAAACGTTCTCAGTGCAGTGTTTATGAGTAGCTCTTTTAACAAAAGTGATTGGTATGTTGATTCAGGGGCTAGTGTGCATCTCACAGCAAATGAAGACTGGATAAGAAACAAAGTAAATAATGTTAAAGTGCATAAACTAATAGCTCCGAATCAGACAGAAATTCCAGTGTTGTGCTCTGGAGAAGTTAATTTAACAACTGTTGTTGGAAAAGAAGCTTTTGATATTACTGTGAAAAATGTTGTGTGTGCTCCAGAACTAACTACAAATTTGCTCTCTGTGAGTAAGTTGATTGAACATGGAAATTCTGTTGAATTTAATAGGGATAAATGCAATATTTATAACAGGCATAATGAACTAGTTGCTACTGCAGATCTTACTGATGGTGTGTACAAGCTAAATATCGACAGAAATCATTTTTTGGGAATGGTTACCGCATATGATTGGCATAGCAGATTAGGTCACCTAAATGCAAAGGATCTTATTAAAATCAAAGATGGTGCAGTAAAGGGAATGGTGTGTGAGGACATTAACATTAGTAAGCAAAACTGTGTAGTATGTAATGAAGGCAAGCTAACAAGACAGCCTTTTCCACATGGAGGCACTAGAACTTCTAAACCACTGGAAGTAATTCATGCAGACCTGTGTGGACCAATGGAAGTTATGTCCCTAGGAGGTGCAAATTATTTTCTCATTTTAGAAGATGATTACACCCGAATGGGATTTGTTTATTTTCTGAAGACAAAAGATGAGACTGCAGAAAAATTCCAAGAATTTCAGAAAATGGTGGAGACTCAACAATAAAGAAAAATCAAAATAGTAAGAACAGATAATGGGAAAGAATTCTGTTGTGTGAATTTCGACAGTTTGTTGAAGAAACATGGTATTATACATCAGTTATCCAACAGCTATACACCAGAACAAAACGGTATGGCAGAAAGATTGAATAGAACTGTTGTAGAGAAGGCAAGATGTTTACTATTTGATGGTAAAATTGAGAAAAGATTTTGGGCTGAAGCTGTTAATAGTGCAGTATATTTGAGAAATCGGTCAGTAACTTCAAGTTTAGGGAATAAAACGCCCTATGAGCTATGGACTGGCAAGAAACCCAACATTAGTTATCTTAGAATAATTGGAAGCAAGGTAATGGTACATATTCCCAAAGTTAAGAGGAAGAAATGGGATAAAAAGGCAAAAGAAATTATCTTAGTGGGCTACAGCAACACTACAAAAGGCTATAGACTTTATGATCCTGAAACGAATGATGTAGTGATAAGCCGAGATGTGACAATAATGGAAAATATTAATGATGCAGAAACTGAAATAAAGAATCATGAAGAAATCATCACTTCAGTGGGGGATGATGAAGAAAACAAGAAGTCTGATACTGCATTAAGAGAGGACTTACATGATGTCTCAAAAGAAGTAGTTACATCAGAGAAAGAAACAGATGATGATGAAAAATGAGGTACGCAAGAAGATGAAGTAAAGAAAATTAGAAGATCACAAAGGCAGCCCAAACCAAATAGAAGATTTGATGATTATGATACTTGTTTTTTGGATCAACTCGAGGACCCGACAACCGTGCAGGAGGCCCTTGATGGACCTGATGCAGAAAAATGGAAACAAGCCATGGAAGAAGAGATACAAGCTTTTGAAGACAACGATGCTTGGGAAGTGGTAAATCTTTCAGAAGGTGCAAGTGCTGTGCAGTGTAAGTGGGTGTTCAAGAAAAAAGTCAACAGTGAAGGTAAAGTGCAACATCGTGCCAGGTTAGTAGCAAGAGGATTCACTCAGAAACCTGGAGTTGATTATGGTGAAACTTTTTCTCCTGTGGTAAGACATTCAACACTTAGACTTTTAATGGCTTTGTCTGTTGAACTAGATTTGAACATTTCCCATCTTGATGTTAAGACTGCTTTTTTAAATGGTATTCTTAAAGAGGATATTTTCCTGAAACAACCTGAAGGTTTAAATCTTTGTAGTGATAAAAGAAAAGTTTTAAAGTTAAAAAAGGCTATGTATGGTTTAAAGCAATCATTCAGAGTGTGGAATCAAAGGGTAAATGATGTTTTAAGCTGTATAGGTTACAAAAAATCTGATTTGGAACCTTGTTTGTTCACAAAACATAAAGATGAAGGTTTAGTTACTATGGTAGCATTATATGTTGATGATTTTTTAATTTTTTCCAATGACTCAAGTGAGACTGAATTTTTAAAAAACAGGTTGAGTTCAGAGTTTGAAGTGAAGGATTTAGGAAAGGCTAAAAATTGTTTGGGAATGGAAATCAAATATGATAAGGCTAATGAAGTACTAGCTGTAAGTCAAGGGAACTATATTGATCAATTATTGGAAAGGTTCAATATGACAGACTGTAAAACTGCAAAGACTCCTGCTGAAACTAAACTTGATTATTTAAGTGAAGAGGGAACTAAAACTGATGATGTGCCTTATCAGGCCCTGATAGGTAGTTTAATGTATTTATCAGTACTAACAAGACCTGATATCTCTTTCAGTGTAAGCTACTTAAGCCAGTTCAATACTTCTTATACTGAAAAACATTGGAAATGTGCTAAGCGAATTTTGAGATATCTGAAAGAGACTAAGAATTATGTTTTAAAGTTTAAGAAAGGAGGTTTAGAATTATGTGGTTATGTAGATGCAGATTGGGCAAACTGTCCCTTAGACAGGAAGTCATATACTGGTTTTATTTTTAAGTTGGGTGGCTCTGTAGTGTCTTGGCAGAGTGCTAAACAAAAGACTGTTGCTCTGTCTAGCACAGAAGCAGAGTATATGGCTCTTTCTGAAGCTTGTCGAGAGGCCATTTATTTAAAGAATTTGTTAGATGAACTCATAGGCTATAATAAGTGTATAACATTGTTTAATGACAGTCAGAGTGCCCTGAAATTGTCTGTTGACCCCTCAAATCACAAGAGGTCAAAGCACATTGATGTTCGACATCATTTTATAAGAGAAGTTGTGTCAAATAAAATTGTAAAACCTCTCTATTTACAATCTGCTGATATGCTTGCAGATATCATGACTAAAGGATTGGGAAAAGAGAAACATTATGACTCTCTGAAATGTCTAGGTTTAGATATTATTTAAGGAAATCATTCAAATGTTTTGAAGTGGGGGTGTTGAGTTGGTCAAAATATATTGAATGATTTCAATATATGTGTGTGTGCTATATCTTTGTTGTTGTAAAATCTTTGTACCGACATGCTGTAGCGTGTACTGTTTAGCAGTAGTTGTTTCCTGTATGTTGCGCTGTACTAATCAGCAATAAAAACTTAACAAATACAATAGCTGAAAATATGTGTAATTTGAGACAAAATAAAATTCTTTTACTCTAACTTTGGCACCAACTACTTTTCCTATTGATTTTAACCAGAAAAATGCCTTGTCCCAAAGTTTCCCCACATCACGTGGCAACTTTGGTACATAAACGGAGGAAAATTTCTGGGTGAAAAATAGTCTTAATTTAATTTGTAATATGATTATCGAAAGAAGAAGGAAAGATCTAACCAAATAACTCACTTTATTTCCTTAAGTTGGTACCGTTTTTTCTGAATTCTCAAAAACTTTACGGTACTTTGTTCATTATACCTCTGCAGTTCACCAATAACACTCTTATTACTGGCTTTGTGATATTTTCAGCTCCCCAGTTCTGCACCCATCTATTATTGTTCCAAAACTATTTATTTAGCATTTGTGTGTGTGTGTGTGTGTATGTGTGTGTGTGTGTGTGTGTGTGTGTGTGTGTGTGTCATGTTGTTCTTTTTTATATTGTGGATCTACAATCAGTATCCATTTGATCACCTATTGTTATCCCCTCACCCTCAGCCCCAAACCTGATAAAGGCTCAGTCCTGACCCCATCATAACTTGACATGGGCTCCCTTACAGCATTAGCTAACAACTCAGAACGTACTCCCTTTCCCCTTCTATTTATGTGTAGGCTATGTCTAGAGAAACTACACTTATCCGTTGTGTCCACAGGCACAACCAGCAAGACAAAACTAATATCTTTGCCATGTAACACCTCCTTTTCCATGTTTACTTGCCTCATAGAGCAGCAAGTCATGGTGATTTAGGACATGCAAGAACTCAACTGAGGTATGCTACACCTCCTTTATCAGTTTCTTCAGGTCACTTTCTATAATCAATTCCCATCATTTAATAGATATTGAAAACAGCCAATACATTTTTTGAATGAGGCCAAATGATGTTTTGGTTGCTGAAAAAGAATTAGCAGTGTATGCCAACAGCAAATTCCAACTACAACATCCACATGGAATTACTAATATTTATTGTTCGAGTTTTAACTAGTTTCACTGATTTATGCCTACAATACATGCAGTATTGTCGGATTATTGACCACGACTATTTTGAATACCGGTATCTAAACTATTTTCCCTAGCTATTCTTGTATTGTTTTAGTTTGACATTATCCATTAGCCTCAGGACAGCAAGAACTCTGATAAAGTTTTCTTCCACTGTGATGGTTAACGTATTACAAAATCTTAAGGTAACGACATTTATTCAACTAGACCAGAGTCTCTAGTGCAGACAAGCAAAATAGAATAATAATTTGCATTTTTTACCCTACTTCATCATTTTTTAGCTTAAATAATGGACTGTAAGTTGTTTTGTCATTAATGCATTTCGTAACGTAGCGTATTTCAGACATCAGTTTGAACAGTTCCCACTGTCATCACCAATCTTGAGAAATTCCATATAACCTCTAAATGACGGATTATGAGAGACTAAATTAAGCTCGCAAACAAATGCTTTTGAGATTCATGAATTAGCCTTTCATTTTTCTCGTCTATTGTTTTTTCATGCTTTATTGCTTTCTCTGATGTCATCCAAAGGTACATAAATGCCATATGTTCATTGGTATTCTCATATCCCCTTTTAAAATGTTGCTTCAAAGTAAGTTACAGTAACCTCCATGTACCATTTGAGTATGTGAGTTGCCAAATAGTTTGCATGGAAAATAGAAAACTTTATTTTGAGACTTAGAATAAACCAACCAATGATGACATTGAGTTTTAACGTTATTAACTTTTCTTGAGAAATTAATTAGAAAGGTGCCTATGGTCACTGTCTTTGGGATAATCCTCATCACTGTTATTTAACTGCTGTGTAGGATTTCTTTGAGCTATATCATGATGCTGAAAAATAATGTTGTGAGAAACGTCCTCATTCCTCCAAATGAACTAATAAATGTTTCAACGTCACATGCATCGTTTCTAACTGCTATCGAACTGCTCCACACAGGAGTTTCAGATTCTGATTGGCTAGGGTTTGATCCTATCTCTATTTCTGTCATTCAGTACTCAGTACGTCTGACTACTGAATAGCTACCGTATATCATTTCTGGAAGTCAAAGCTACTGATTCAGATGGTAAAGGTGTTTGACTGGAGATCGATAGGTTCCCCGGTTCCAATCCCTGCATCAGCTGGGATTTTCATAGGTTCTTTTTTTTTTTTTTTTTTTTTTTTTTTTTGTAACAGTTTAACGTCCCTTTTTAACAACGTGGTCTTTAGAGATGGGAAAGGATGGGGGCAAGGAATGGGAAGGAATTCGGCCATGGCCTTTTGAGGGAAGCATCCCGGCATTCGCCTGGAGTGATTTGGGGAAACCATGGAAAACCCAAATCTGGATGCCCGGACGGGGATTCGAACCGCCGTCTTCCTGAATGCGAGGCCAGAACGCTATCCGTTACACCAAAACCACGCTCGGTCATCATAGGTTCTTAATCTGACCTTCACCTCTGGCACAGCTTGCTGTGTCATCATAGGTTCTTAATCTGACCTTCACCTCTGGCACAGCTTGCTGTGTAAGGTGAAGAATGCCAGAACACTTCCATGGTTTGGATTCCATGTTAAACTGTAGGTCCCCTATACGGTTTAATTCTAGATGGGGATACCGCTGCCTCGCGACTGTTAACGTGACGTCATCGTGACGTCACGTTCACGTACAGTCATCATTTATTATCGTATTGTGCCCTCGCTACGCTTGGTCACAATAATTTAAAGCTATACAATATCAACATAAACTGATATCCCGAAGGTAGATCAGAGGCAGACGGCCGCAGATGTCCGATAACACAACCGGATGTTCAATGTTTCAGGTGAAGCTCGCATTTCAATAATAAATTATCTGCTGTTAACTTCGACAAGTAATAACACGTATTTTACGCAGATGACTGTACGTGAACGTGACGTCACGTTAACAGTCGCGAGGCAGCGGTATCCCCATCTAGAATTAAACCCCCTATACTTGGTAGGACTGCTGGGTTAGGTTAAGGCTACTGTGACTTGCGTAATGCACAGCCCATAGAAACCCTGTCACAAGGTCATTACAACCACTCGGAATTATTATTATTATTATTATTATTATGGATTGTATTGTCTATTATGATTGTTCCACTCTATCAGATGCAGTTTTTTTTAGAAACTTCATCATACCCGACCTTAAAATCTGATTTGACTCAGTTCTTTTAGCTGAACCAGATTCCCAATTTTTCCCCAATATCTTTATCCCTACTGGGACCTTGACCTTACACAGACCTCCAGATCTGGGGCAAGACGGAAAGGTGCTCAACTGGGCCACTTGCCCCATGTGGCAAAATTCGTTAGGTGCTGACTTTTTTTAAAAAATTGTTGCACTGCCTAGGGCTGCAAATCATGTTTGAGGGGGCAGCAATCTAAGTTTTTCCCCTGACTCGGAAAATTCATAGATCCCTCGTTGTAGCCTAGACAAAAGCCAACAACACATGTAGGCCTACACAATATATATATATATATACTTTAGAAATTGTGGAACTAATAGTTCACCTCGAACAGACAGCTCACGGTTTGCCTTTTGTTATCATATTTTGTTATAACTGAAAATGTAATATTAAAGAAGAAAATGTTTTCAAATGTACAAACAGAACTTTTTTTTTTAGGATACCCTATGATTACACTCTCTCCAATTTTTAATTTTCACCTGACGATTTTGGTCTTATAACCAATTTATTATCTCAACGATACCCGGGCCCAATTTCACTCAAATAAGAATTTACAAATACTGTTATCATAAAACTTTCTTCGCATTTCATTACTATTCAATCAAATGCTCAAAAGTTATTGTCGGACAAACAAACAAATACTCAAACATATTAATTCTGATATACCTATTGCCACTGAGATATTTCTTACCTTATCCTTTTACTAAGAATATATTCTTTTAATACGGCTTCTAAAAGTTTTATAGGCACGTAGAACTGTTCTTTACTTATATTATTCAATGTATCGGATCGCTCATCAATCATTACCTAATTATTTAAAGTTTTCATACGATAAACTGCTATTATTCTCACATATTTATACAAAAATTCCAAACGTACATGACGACAAAACTTTGTTCTGCAGTCTCTTTGGCTCTCAACACACTAGCTCTGAGACAGCTCTGTCAAAAACAATAGCTATTGAAGAGCGTGTATGTAGAGGCGACCTGATGGTGAAGAGAGTGGAGGGAAATCGGTGACCGGGGATTTCCCGCAACAGTTGTTACGGGGATTCTATCATTACCGTGGCGCCACAATATGATGATTGATTCTTATAGAACTCGACAAAACAAATCGAAAATAAAGAATAAAGTTTTTTGATATCTCGCTTGGTTCTCGAGATATCGTATCTCAAAATTGACGTAGTTAGGTTGAAATACGGCCTGGACCAAGAAGAAAAATTTCGCTATAGCCAAATTTGATGATAAATTCTTACGTAACTCGATGAGAAAAATGGAAAATAAAGAATAAAGTTTTTTGATATCTCGCGTAGTTCTCGAGATATTGTATCTCAAAAGTGATGAGGTTAGGGTGAGATCCGGCCTGGACCAAAAAAAAAAAAAATTCACCAAAACCACCATATCTACATGGTGGAAATGCTATATAGGTGTTTTATTTTCTTCCTAGTGATTGTTGTTAGGTTGAAATACGGCCTGGACCAGAAGAACATCAAAAGCAGAAGGAACTATACCTATCGCTGATTTTTAACATGCTATATCTCAAAAACCAAGCGAGATATCAAAAAAATTTATTCTTTACTTTCGATTTATTTCGTCGAGTTCTGCAAGAATTCATCATCAGATTTTGGCGCCACGGTAATGATAGAACTGCCGTTGTTACGCCAGCAACTGTTGGTAGACTATTAGTACAGCCGCTGGCCGTTATGATTTATCGTCTTATGATGAGTAAGCTATTCAGTCGCGGTCTCGGCTTTTAATGTTCTTACTTTTGTTTACGGGTTAAATAAAGTCGCATAAACCTTCTAGGTGCAAGGCTCCTCGGACGGACCACGAGGCTGCAGTTGGTCACCCACGTCGCCTACCTTAGCCGCTTCTCTGTATTGAAGCGTAAATATTAGCAATCTTGTATTATTCAGTTGAATGCAGTAAATCAATAAAAAAAACAAACTTCAGGTTTAAATTATTTTAACAATGAATGCATAACTATCCAACATTTATGTTTTTCCAGGTGATTAACAACAGTACTAACCGGGTGTCGTGTTTTATTTAGCCTTGTTGTATTTTAATATAATTTTCAGTTATATTTTTTAAGGATTTGAAATGATTCAACTGTCGGCAGGAGCACCAAATCGTTTTAAAGTCATTGGGAATGAACTTTCAGCTTAGTGCTTATTAGTTTCGTCTTTCATATTTGAAATAAATAGTAAAACTTCTTTGACTTGATTCCATTTATTAACACGTTATCTAATACTTAAAGATCCGAAGATATAGACTACAGGTCATTTGCTAGCAATAACTTTTACAACTCAAAGCGAACACACGATCTTTTCTCACGCTCGCCCGATCTTATTGCTATCCCCTTTCTAAACGTTACCATAGCTACCAATTTCTCGCTCAAAGTAATTTTTTTTTAAATGAATTGTGGAAGGAAGAACAGTTCAGTGTTGACTAAGAATCTGGGCAACTTAAGCATTTACTACATTTGAATGTCTCTTTACCAGCGTGTGCTGCCGGATTGAAGAAATAATTTTGTAATTGAAGAAATGAATGATAAATGATCAAAAGGTAAAAATTGACTGACTAGCCAAAAATCGAGAAGTTGAAGTACAGGCAATAGGTTGTAAAATATTTGCTTGCTCGGTGTTATAGCATACAGCAGCTTGCCTTGACTTTGATCGTGTCTAGTGCCCATACAGATTCTATTTTAAGGTTGCCGATCCCTCATATTTACCTCAAGGGATGAAGTTATATTCCCAAAATAAAATTCTAGACATCCTGATAAATTATATATTGTTCAAAACTTCTGATACACAAACTCGGTACCAGTGTAGGCCTAATAGAAACGCATCAGACTTCTATCCGAAATAAATAATTACAGGTTAAACCATCCTCGCACCGTAAGAAACTTTCTCCTAACCCCTAGATGTGAAAGTAAAAAGTTCATCTCGAAGGAAGAGTGAGCCTGCACCGCTGTTGCGCCCCTACTAAAGTTTCCTACATCTCGACGACCAACACACCGTCCTCTCAGTCCAATTTCTGCCGGAATACTGCTGCCACTTGAGGCTAGCAGTGCCTCCTTATATTCATATTGGGCCAGCTGTGGAAGCACTATTATGCCTTCTGACGGAGGCCACTCCTCGGAAATCGCCATGCAAGAGGGACCTGTCTACGGTGCTGCTACAGCTCCTAATGTCATCACTCAACCTGATGTTCACTGCAGCTATTCGGTGATGGATTACGAAGAGGCCACCTCCTCGCGCAAGAGGGGCGCGGACAACCTCGGCAATGACAAGGAGGAAGTCAGGCAAACCAAAAGGACAGCAAAACTCGCCGTCAAGACAAGGACCAAGATGCCTCCCCCACCACCCAAAGGCAACAGATCAAGGACGACTGAGGATGAAGAAGGCTGGCGCAAACCGCGCCGACCAGCCCCAGCGGCTCAACTAAACATCAAAACAGCCACAGCTACAAGTCCGGCTAGCACAAGCAACTCGTTCGCGCCGCTGCTCACTGCTGACGGGCCAGCTAAGGATGGTGCTCCCGAAACTGTCACCAGGGAACCTAAACCGGCCCCGCTCATGGTTTCATACAAGGATGATTACAGAAATCTGTACACCATCTTAAAGAAGATTTGCAAGAACGAGTGCGGAGTGAGGCCTGCCGGTCGCGACCTCTACAAACTCCTACCCAAGACTAAGGCTGACCACCAGGCTATCTCTGCCTATGCGTCAACACACCAAATCCCTTTCTATACATTTCCGACAGAAGCGGATAAAAACATCAAGGTGGTCATCAGAGGATTACCATTTAACTTCTCCCCAGAATATATTAAAGAAGAGCTGGAGGAACGCAATTTGGTGGCGAGAACAGTTGTCAGACTGCGCTCTCCTAAAACTGGACAAGAGATTCCACTGTTCTTGGTGGTTCTCTCTGACAATATGGACAACAGAGCAATTTATAAGATGACGTCACTCTGCTCTGTTAAAGTTACAACAGAAAAGCTACGAAGCACTCGAGGGCCACCTCAGTGTTTCAATTGCCAAGGTGTGGGTCATGTTTCCCGTCACTGTGTTATGCCACCAAAATGCGTAAAGTGTGCTGGTGAACACACCACTAGAGAATGCGCCCTGAAGAAAGGCGAAACTCTTCCAAAATGCGCTAACTGTGGCGGAGAGCATGTTGCAAGTTATCGCAAATGCCAAGCCTTTAGCAAATTCAATGAGAAACAGAAAGCCAACAACGCTTCCTACATTGCAATGATGCTTAAGAAGAAGCAACAGAAGAAGAAGAAGGAGGATGAAACAACCGAATCTGCCAACAAAAAGACGAATCAGGATCAAACAACCCTGGAATCCACTCAAAGAACCACTTACGCTGAGGCTTCTACAAACCTACCACGTAATTCACCGGATGCAAGGAAGGATCAGAGGGATAATCACAATAACCTCTCTTCCACCCAAACCAATGAAACCTCAAATAAGAGTCAGAAGGCGGACGAGCCAAATTGCCGTCCCCCAGACAAGGACAACCCTCAGGTTGACACTGCGTTGCTCATGAACATGGTGATGTCTCTGCTACAGACGGTCACCACGTTAGTCCAAGATCTCCATAAGCAAATCACTGACTTACCAAAACAAACCGCTGAGGCAGTCAAGTTGGCAGTAATTGCCGTCCAACAAGCTAACAAGGAACATCATGGCTAATGCCATTGAGGATCTCACCATATGCTCATGGAACGCCAACGGCCTCTGGCGACAGTTGGGCGAATTCAAAGAATTTCTACGCGACGAGGGGATAGACGTCTGCCTAGTAAATGAAACGCACCTCAAGCCGGGGGTGAAAGCCGCTGCACCCAACTACTCTTGCTATAGGCACGATCGACCTACAGCGGGAGGTGGTACCGCTGTATACGTCAAGAATACCATAAAGCATTATCAGATAAATTTGCCACCTTTGGAGACCATCGAAGCTACTGGTGTCGCCGTCGAGACTTCCCGAGGGAGAGTACTATTTGTGGCAGCTTATAGACCTCCAGGAGTCCGTCTACATGAAGCAGACTTCTCGGCCCTCCTTCGTCTGCGCGGTAACGTTTTCATAGCGGGAGATCTTAACGCCAAACATGCTGCATGGAACTCTCGCGTCACCAACACGAACGGCCGGAAGCTCCTGCGAGTTGTTGAAAACAACGATGCCGTTACCTGGGGTCCAACTGAACCCACCATCTACGGACACGGACTGCCTGATGTCCTGGACATTGCAATCACGAAAGGATTGCAACATAACATAGCTGTGGTCTCAAAAACTGCCTTATCTTCAGACCACATTCCTGTTTTGTTTTACATGGCTGCAGATGTCACTCCACGAGCCGACAAACTACGCAGGAATCTCAATTACATAGATTGGGATTCTTTCAAAGATTTCCTCTCTCTGCGCATAGAAGAGGCACCGCCACCGGCTGTATCCGGCCCTTCCACCGCTATGGCCAACTTGGCGGATTGGATCAATGAGGCTGCAGATGCGGCCACCCGGCCGAGACGCAAACAGCCGATCCGTTCGAGGCAACTCCCTCCGGAAATCAGAGAGGCCATCATCGTCAAGAATCATCTGACTAGGGAGTGGCATGTCACTCGTGATGCAGCCACTAAGCGAATAATTAATCGCATGCAGAGGGAAATTAAGGCTGAAGTGGACAAGCACAACATCTCGGAATGGTCCAACTTCATCTCCACCTTGGACGTCGAGGACGGGTCCGCCTGGCGTACGACGAAGGCCCTACTCCGGAGGAGGCATAAAATCCCGCCACTGGTGGTCGGAAATGACTATGTCTGTGAGCCTGAGGAAAAGGCAGAAGCTCTGGCCGTAAACTTCGAGGCAAATTTTCAACCAGTCAACGAGCCTAAAGACGACGACCATATTCGTCTGGTCGAAGAAAGACTGCGGCGATTCCTTGAAGCCGTCCCCCCTGAAGAGGATCGCATTGACGTGATAACGACACAAGAGGTTGCGTCTATGCTCTCGAGCCTCATTGTAAAGAGAGCCGCAGGACATGATGGCATCGGCGGAGGCATCCTACGTCAACTGCCCCCAATCGCCGTTCAGTTCGTAACAGACGCCTTCAACCAAATTCTCCTAACGGGTGAATATCCAACTACTTGGAAGCATGCTGACATCATACCGATTCCGAAGGTAGGCAAGGACAGAAGATCCCCCAAGTCCTACAGGCCAATCAGTCTTTTGCCAACTCTCTCCAAAGTTTTTGAGCGTCTCTATCTCAAAAGACTACGCGCTGTCATCGACAGAGAGGGGCTGTTGCCTGATGAACAGTTCGGTTTTCGAAGACATCACTCAACACCCCAACAACTGCTCCGTCTCACAGAAGAGGCCTTCTCCGCCTTCGAACGTCGGGAATACTTCGGCGCAGTACTGCTTGATGTCAGCCGTGCCTTTGATTCCGTCTGGCATCAGGGTCTCATATATAAACTGCTCACTCAAGGAGTACCTCTCTCCCATGTTAAGCTCCTGAAGAACTATCTTGAGGGAAGAACTTTCAGAGTTGTGATGGACGGTGGCATCTCAGCTATTAAGAACATCTCTGCGGGTGTCCCACAAGGGTCAGTTATTGGCCCAGTCCTGTACAGTTTATACACGGCGGATACACCATCCACAGCACGCGTGAAGAAAGCGTTATATGCTGACGACACCGCCTATTTTGCTAAGAGCCTGAATGTTCATCTCTTACGCAGAAGGCTACAGCAGGCTTGCGACAACATTCAGCAATGGGGCACTAAATGGAGGCTTGCCTTTAACGCTTCCAAAAGCCAGGCAATTATCATTACCAGGAAGAAAGTTCCTCAGCTACCTCCTCTGGTACTCTTCGGCGAGCATATAAACTGGACGAGGACGGCAACTTACCTCGGTGTCCAACTTGATAGGGGAATGACGTGGAAACCTCACGTCACCAACGTTCGGGCCAAAGCATCTGGGAGACTAAGTTCGCTCTACCCAGTATTGAATCCCACATCTAAATTAAGACCGGACCTAGGGATCCGTCTATACACCGCCCTAGTGAGACCTATACTGGAGTACGCTGCGGTTGTGTGGGGCAACACAGCGCAAGCATATCTTCAGCTACTGCAAACTATACAGAACAGAGCCATCAGATTTGCTCATCACCTCCCTAGGGACACGAGGACTGACTACCTTCATCGTCTGAGTGGATTACCGAAACTTCGTGTCAGAATCAAACAGCTGGCTACGCAGTTTTACGAAAATGCGCAGAAATCAAACAATCCGTTGATCTCAGCATTGGGAGCAGACCCCACATACAATGACCGACTAAGGTGGCCCAAGAAAATTCTTGACCACCAGTAAAGAAGTAAAACACCTGGTAGGAACAACCTGATTAGGACACACCGAATACGACAACCATACTAGCAAACTGGAAGGAGATGCGCTGCAGCGCACAACCTTCCCCATAATCTGGGACTACCGCTTTCCCAGTCATTGACGTCTGTCTGTCTGACTCGGCATACACGTGATTTGACAAAGGGAAACCTTATTTTTATTCCGATCATTCTGAAATTTTGATATGTTGTGGAGTACATTTTAAATGTCAATTTTAGTTATGAGAGGTTTTTCTCTTAGATTTGATTTCGAGCTAAAGTTGTAAAAGATTTAATCTGTCATCATTCCTACAATTCTTCAGTCTGTGAAATGATTCTGCTATCAAAATATTATATTAAAATTTCCATTGATGCTAATACTTTTTTCCAAAATAATGCTTGGTAGCAGGCATTATGTTTAAACCTTAATTTCCCTTTTACGGCTTATATACTGTCGGAAACCTTACGAAAATCCTTCTGTGTGTTCAGTGAAAATTTCTATTTAATTTAAAAATCATTTCTATGCCTTCAGACCCGCATGTCCGCAGAAATGCTGAATTGCAAAGTCAGCGATATCTCTTATTTTTTCTAAAAAAAAACATACCTACTTTGATGTTAGATATTGATTCTATCTATTCATACGTTGCGTGATATTTTAGGCCGAACATTTTGAGCTAAGAATCTTTACCGTACCTTGAAAATCAAGTGAAAACTGTTTCTTGTGCAATTTTTCCAAGAGATTGCAAGATCACATAGTTAACGATATCTGTTTAATACAATTTTCTAAAACGCAAGTGTTAGACCTAATTTGGATTGTAATCTCGTCTTACACCTCTGAAAATGAATGTGGCCAAAGGCTTCTATAATATTTTAACTTTGTTTATAGTACTTTCGAAAACTTATAAAATAGCTAAAACTCTCCTTGCTAACATGTTTTTTGATTCCTAAACTACTGGAAAATGCTTCTAATACGTTTTTTTGTTGGTTTTAAGTGTTTAAGGACCCTTTATATTGTTTTTGAAGGTGTACTGACATAAGTAAAGTTATGTGACAAGTTACGACTAGGCAGTAGACTGGGGCTCCTGATTTTTAAGGCTCCGCATGAGAGTTAATATTTTTAATTGAATAAAATAATAAAAAATGAATAGAATAATCCAAAACAAAACGACCAAGATATTATAAAGACCATGTAATTTTTTGTTTTATTGTACTATAAGATTATTACATCTACATCTATACTGTGCAATTCACAATTACTGTGGGTGGCAGAGGGTGCTAAGCACCAATCCTAATTCAGTGCATTCCAATCCCGAACAGTGCGAGGAAAGAAAGAATACATAAATTTATCAGAACGGCATCTTATTTCTCGAATCTTATCCCTCCTGTCATTGCGACCTAAATAGGTTGGCGGAAGAAGTATTTCGTTGCACTCGTAAATTAAAGATTTTCGCATATTCTCCAACAAATTTAAAAGAAAACGACGTCGTCTGTTCGCCAAACAATCCCAGCCCAACCCACGTATCAGCTCTGTAACACTTACATAAGGACTATAACTAGCGGTCACGAATCTAGCGGCTCTCCTCTGTACGTTCTCTAACGTATCAATCAATCCCTTGCGATACGGATCCCAAATTGCACAACGGTATTCCAAATGCGGATGAAATACTGTTTTGTACGCTATTTCCTTTGTATGAGCATTACAACTTCTGAAGTTACGACCTATAAAACGTAGTTAAGAATTGGCTTTGCCTACGACGGAAGTTATGTGCAAATCCCATTTTATGCTGCTTTGTACTGTTACGCCTAGTTACTTCGGGGAGTCTACCGTGTCAACAACTGAATTGTTAACTTTGTACTCGTGAGAAAACGGGGTCTTTTTATTACTTATTTGCATTGCCTTGTACTTTTTGCAGTTAAGTGTAAGCTGCCATTTACGGCACCATTCCGAAATAACATCCAGATCGCGCTGAATTTCTAAGCAATCGTCAGAGCACCTCACTTCCCTATAAATAAGTGCATCATCAACAAAAAATCGAATCCTGCAATTAACGTTGTCACCGTGATCGTTTATAAAATTAAGAAAAGAAGTGGCCCTATTACACTTCCTTCAGGAACCCCCGAAGTAACATCTAGCTTTTAAGAGGCTTCCCCGTCAACAACGACATACTGCGACCGACCAGTTAGAAAATCGCGTATCCATTCGCAAATCTGATCAGGTATACCGTACACTCGAATCTTCACCAAAAGCCGGTTGTGTGGTACAGAGTCAAACGTTTTCTGGAAATCCAAGAAAATATAATCAACTTGTGATCCCGCATCAATAACCTTCATTACGTCATGTGAAAACAGAGCCAGTTGCGTTTCACACGATCGGTTTTTCCGAAATCCGTGTTGGTTCGCTGTAAGTAACTCGTTTCCACCTAAAAACTTCATAACGTCCAGAATTCTACTGCAAACAGATGTTAGAGATATGGGTTGATAATTCCTAGGATCTCTTCGATCTCCTTTCTTGAAAACAGGAATCACCAGTGCTTTTTTCCAGTCGGAAGGTACTTTCCTTTCTTCTAAAGATTTATGAAATATATCTGACAGAAATGGTTCTATTTCTTCCGCGTATTCCGAAAATACTCTTACTGGTATACCATCAGGACCCGGTGCCTTCCCCCACTTCAGGAGCTTTAATTGCTTTATGATACCTACACCATCAATTTGAACTGGATCCATCTCAAATTCTACACGTCGTGCAAAAGCGGGAATGTTTTCCATGTTTTCGTCAGTGAAAGAATTTTTAAATTCGGTGTTAAATACGGTAGCCTTGTCGCGGCTGTCATCAACTTCCCGACCGCCTTGTAGTAGAACTGACATATTATTGTCACTATAACTTTTTTTTTACATACGACCATAATTTCTTTGGGTTTTCTTTCTCTTGGAAAGTGAATTGCAACGAAAGTCATTAAAGGCCTCGCGCATCGCATTCTTAACATGTTCTCTTGTCTCAGCTAACTTTTCTAAATCACTCCAATATATCGTCCTCCTTGAGCGTCTATGTATCTTCCTTTGCCTTTTAACTTCACGCGCATACCACTGTGGATCGTTGCCATCCCTGATCGTCCTTTTAGATATATATAAGTCCACACCTTCCCTGACTATACGCATGAATCGTAGCCACATCTCTTCAACCGAGCCTCTTCCTTCTATAAAGGTAATGCAATTAGCCCTCAAAAACGTTCTGAAACTCTCCTGTGGGGCCTTTTCGAGCCTGTATACGACCCTCTCTTTTTTTCTTTTTGCGCGCGCCTATTAATTTTACTGTAGCAATTACAGCTTTATGATCACTTATTCCTATGGTGGAAGAAATTTCTGTGAATAATTCAGGCCTATTCATAACGAGAATATCTAAAATGTTTTCGTTATCGTTGTGGCACCGCGTTGGTTCATTGAAATGCGATAGAGGGAATATTATTAATTCGCATGTGATTGAAGCTTTGATTTTCTAGCAGCAATATTAGCGAAGAGTGTGGTTAGACTGAAATACAACCTGGACCAAGTTGACAACTGAAACTTTTTGTTACACCACAAGTGACGAGAAATTACAGCACATTGAGCTTTATTTTATAACAATTCTATTGAGGTAAGCAACTAAAAAGAAATTAATTGCCAGAAAACTCTGTCAAAACCGTCATTTTTTGACGGTCTTGGTGGCTAGTGAATGATAAAATTGAACGGCACCTGAAATAGCTCATAATTCTGGTCTCGAATCACACACTGCAAGTTCGCCGTGCAATCTTTTCTCTTCCAAATAAAGCTACTCCTTTACCATGTCACTGAGGTTAAACAATACAGTTATTGATATGGTCGATGCTATGAAATATTTGGGAGTAACAGTGCAAAGGAACATGAAGTGGGACATACACATTACTTCGTTAGTAGGTAGAGCCAATTCTAGGCTTCGATTCATAGGTCAAATCTTGAAAAATTGTAATGAACAAACAAAGGAGATAGCGTACAAATCTCTTGTGCGTCCACATTTGGATTATTTTTGTGCCATTTGGGACCCGTTTCGTAAGGGATTGATCGAAAGTATATAGTCCAGTAACGAGGTCGTAAAAAGGGGACTCACAAACATCACATCACGTAGAAGATTTTTTTTTCTTATCTTGTATATATTGGTGAGAGTATGCAGAAACCAAGTTTTCGACCTCCAACACCCTCGGCACAATTTTCTGTGGCCAGAAAACATCAAAATTTGGGTACTTTTTTCAGTTTTTCGTCTATAACTCCTTCCTGATAAGTCCTATCAAGAAATATTCTATTTTCAATTTGAAAGAGGACAAAATTTTCTACAACTTTCGTATTACAAACTTTTTTCTAAACTCAAAATTAAGCGAGCTACAGTGCTTTGAAAATCAGACAAATTTCACACTTTTCCTAAAAGTTGGGTTTTTACCTAATTTGCAGCTCAAAATGACCTGAAACCCCTGTATGTATAACCGATATATATGTATTTCTGTATGACATAGTATATATATGTACTATACTTTGATTACTGATGGTCCATTCAATAATCATATAGCATTGTTGGCCGGGAGATCCCGAAGGATTGTTCGGCCGCCAGGTTACAGTGTTATGGATAGGCCGCGCAGTGCGCTTCTTGTGGCTATCTAACCTGACCAAGTACTAGTACCGCATATAGGGAACCAACAGCTTAAGGTGGAATTAAAACCACAGAATCGTTCTGGCTTTCTCCATATTACACAGCAAGCTGTGGCAGAGGTAAAGCTCGGGTTAATGGCCTTTGCAGGGCCCTAGGCTATACATGTGGTGCGGGCCCCCCTTGTCGGCAGTTTTTGAAATTCGGACCAAAAAAAATTTATGGGCAACCTTTTTTTTTTTTTTTTTACTCTACTACTGGCCCCGGCGGGGGTCCAGGGTTGTGGTGTGGGGGCCCCCCTCTTTGTGGCGCGGGCCCCTAGGCTACAGCCTATGTAGCCTATGCTTAAATTCGACCCTGGGCCTTTGAAAATTACTGCTGAGAACGGGATTTCGATCTTCAGTCAGATACCTTAACCACTGAGCTACCATTTCGTTCTATTACCTGATGGTATTTGTACCAGTTTGAAAAACGGATTTGCAAAACTGAAAACATAATGTTATGGCACAAAGTTTATTTATGCAGTCAAAATTAAGTCATAATAAGTAAAAAATTAGCCATAAATCCATTTCTTTTCCGTTTTAATGGATTGAAACAATGTGTTCCATTTGAATTTGTTCCGTACAACAACGGAAAAAAATTGTCGCTATATGAAGCATTTAAATCTCTTTAAGATACAACACCCAACACAAAATTTTTTTGCTATGCACGGATGATTCCTCCTGCATAAGGTTATGTGGCATAGTAGTAGTAAATACCTTGGCTGCTTGTGTGGAAAATATGAAGCCTATTTGACAACGAACTATAGATCCAACATCACAGTTATATTTGACGGATACCGAAGTTATGCTGCGTAGAGAGGAATAAAGTCATCTGAAATGATTTGTAGTTTGAAAACATCAGATACTTCAGCAGGCATCATTTTCAGTGAGGAAACAAGTGCTACAGTGACGCAGCAAATGAGAGCAGCAAGAACTGTGTAATGTTGATACTAATGCAAAAACTGAAAAGGAGGCATCCAAGATCAACAGGCAAAACAAGATGCTGCTGGATTGATCGTTGACGCAGCAATTTCCCAAGCAGCAAAATTCGACAGTGTGATGATTCTAAGTGAGTATATTGGCTTTTTCATTTTGCTAATGGGCTTTGGTACCACGAGTTTGAACCCACACACATCCTCTTCATCCATGCATTTGCTGGATGTGATACAATATCAGCATATTTCGGCTATGGGAAAGAAAACTTCTACTGCATGATTCAATACCAACCATATCTGAAAGTAACATGCATGCTAACTTCTCAGAACTCTAGCCTCCAGAGAACATTTGGAGAACACACAGGGGAACAGATCATCTTTGAACGGTATACGGAAAAATTGCTTGTGAAACATTGGAAGGCTCAGATATGAAATGATTATGAAATCTGCCCAAAAAATGCATTCAGACTAGCACGGTTGCCACCAAAATCAGATGCGGCAACTTTTCACTCAATATGCACGTACCACCAAGTAAAGGTTGGTTGGGTCGAGATACGTACCCATTGCCGTGAGGATGAAGGAAAGGCTCGTCCAGTCTTATTACAGTTACAATAATAAATGCATTCAGGAGGACGTCGGTTCGAATTCCCGTCCAAGCATACAGATTTGGGTTTTCCATGGTTTCCTCAAATCACTCCAGGCGAATGCCGGGATGCTTACTTCAAAAGGCCATGGCCGAAATCCTTCACGTTCTTTGTCCCCAGTCCCATCGTGCCACTAATGAACTCGACGTCGACGAGGCGTAAAGTCATAAAAAAACAATAATAAAAGACGATGCACTTGAGTTTACTTCGAAGGTTGTATCATATTCCTTCCAGAAACCTTGTTCTCCTCCATGCAGCTGTCGCTAATCAGGACTGCATTGTTCAGCTGCTTGCAAAAATTGCTCTCGCCTGCCTCGTGAAAGCGTTCCTGGAGTGTAGTAGATGAAGGAGAGGAAGATTTCTTCGACCTCGAGGAAGCTGTTCCTGATGCAATGGATGAAAGAGACACAATTCATTGATAAGCCGGGACAATCCAAACGGAAAAGAAATTTATTTATGTCCATTTTTTTAACTTATTTCGAAATTATTATGACTTTATAACTTTGTGTCATAACATTATGCATTGTTGTTCGCTTTATTATCTTCAGTAATAGAGCGATCTGGTAGCTCAACGCGTCTGACTGGAGATCGAAATCCCGGTCTCAGCAATGATTTTCAAAGGCCATTAACCCGACCTTTACCTCTGCGACAGCTTGCTGTGTAATATGGAGAAAGCCAGAACGATTCTGTGGTTTGGATTCCACCTTAAGCTGTAGGTTCCCTATATGCGGTACTAGTACTTGGTCAGGTTAGATAGCCACAAGAAGCGCACTGCGCGGCCTCTCCATAACACTGTAACCTGGCAGCCGAACAATCCTTCGAGATCTCCCGGCCAACAATGCTATATGATTATTGAATGGACCATCAGTAATCAAAGTATAGTACATATATATACTATGTCATACAGAAATACATATATATCGGTTATATATACAAGGGTTTCAGGTCATTTTGAGCTGCAAAGTAGGTAAAAACCCAACTTTTAGGAAAAGTGTGAAATTTGGCTCATTTTCAAAGAACTGTAGCTCGCTTTGTTTTGAGTTTAGAAAAAATTTTGTAATACGAAAGTTGTAGGAAATTTTGTCCTCTTTCAAATTGAAAATAGAATATTTCTTGATAGGACTTATTAGGAAGGAGTTATAGACGAAAAACTGAAAAAAGTACCCAAATTTTGATGTTTTTTGGCCACAGAAAATTGTGCCGAGGGTGTTGGAGGTCGAAAACTTGGTTTCTGCATACTCTCACCAATATATACAAGATAAGAAAAAAAATCTTCTACGTGATGTGATGCAAGTGAGAACTACCCCGTTACTGGACTAATAGAGAAAGTACAGAGAAGAGCCGCTCGATTCGTGACCGCTTGCTACAGTCCTTATGAAAGCGTCACAGAACTGATTAGTAGACTAGGTTGGGAGTCTCTGGTAGATAGACGACACACGTTTCGTTTAAACTTATTGGTAAACATGCGCACTCCCACTTTCACTTTTGAGTGTAGTGAAATACTTCTTCCACCAACCTATTTGAGTCGGAAGGACAGGAAAGATAAAATTAGAGAAATAAGGTGCCCGACTGATTCTTATATGAATTCTTTTTCCCCTCGTACGATTAGGGATTGGAATGCACAGCAAAGAGATTAGCTTTGGTGCTGAGCACCCTCTGCCACCCACAATTTTGTGAATTGCAGAGTATATATGTAGATGTAGATAGATGTAGATTTGGCAAGAAATCTTGTTTGATAAAATTCAAATTTTTCAATATCAAATAAATTTGATGCTGCGAAATGTCCTGTAAACTGAAATCTATTTTGTATTTTAATAAAAAATACAATGACATCGGAAACTTCTAAAGATTGTCTTTTTTGGATCTCAGAATCATCACATCTCCGGCTTTTCACACCCCTCAATTTCATCAATATCACTGGCCTGCTCTCTAATTCTTTTAATGGAAGTTTCAAAGGTCTCCATAATTACTTTAACTTTTACTTGATAATTGTCTTTCTTTTGTAGTTGTTTAAAAACTATTTCGACATGTGGCATTATCTTGTGAAATAGCGTTAACCAAAAAACAAAGTTCTTATCATTTAACAAAGTTTTATATGCACATGCTTGTTGAAGGGTAGAAGGCAAACGTATTTCTTCGCTGTTTTCATTGGTTTCCATTACATCTATTAAATTGTTTCTGTATTCGTAAATATAGTTATCTCCTCGAGAACGAAAATTCCACCTCGTTTTCTGCAAAATCTCATCTAAAACTCTTGCTCTTTGAGACAAACTTGAAAGAACAAATTCCGGAAATATTGGCAAAAAAATGAGCACTTCCCGATTGATGGAGGCCACTTTTGACATTAAAAGATCTACCTGGTGTGTATAGCTATGAATAAAATTTGAATGAGGGTATATGTCTTTAATTCTTTTTTGCATGCCATTTAAATTTCCTTTCATTACGGAGGCGCCATCATAACTTAATTTTTCAGGTGATTTTCCAATCAGTGTGTCAAGTCATGGGCGCCGGTAGGATTACTTTGAGGGAGGTGCATAATATCTTTTTTTGATATATAATACATGACTTATTAATTTAAGGAAACAGAATTTATTGATAAGGTATTGAACAAATTTTGACAACACACTAGGCACCTTAAGTTATTATTCAAACAGTGAATTTAATAATAAAATTTTTGTTTCTCAATCATTTTCTGTGTATTTTCTTTCATAGCAGGGGGGTGCAAGTGCATCACCTTGCACCCCATCCCGGCGCCCATGTGTCAAGTTCTTGCACAATACAATCTTCAATAGCACTAGCATTAAGACCATCTGGGTTCGTGAATTTCCAAAATCTATCTACAGGTTTTCCACCAACAATATAGCGTAACACTATAATTAATTGATACTGACAAGACACCTCTGTGGTTTCATTGGCTATCACGGCATCATATTCAACATTATATTATGACGAAATTCGGAAAGAAATGGACATACTCAACATATACTCAAGTAATTCATTGTGAATGGTTTTACTGGTGCCTTTAAAATCTGTAGATACTTCCAAATGGCTTTTCAACTCTTTGTCCAACTCCGAACTGAAATGATTTAATTCACGAAACACTATTTTATTATCGGATTCATCACTCTCAATGTGTCCTCGCAAAGCAAGTTCCAGGGCACCACAAAATTGCACACAACTTATAATTAAATTTAGAAAGTACCTGTTCATATCCACTTGTTCGTTATGTTTAACAATAGCGAGGTGGTACTGAGAATTAAGTTGATTCTGAATGTTTGTTTTTCCAAGCATTGCTAAACTAAGCACATGTATTAACATGAAGTGCCGATTTTTCGTGGGTTTTAATTTTTCTTGTAGGATGAACCAAAACAGAAACTCCACCACGTGACCAATTAAATTCACCACCGAACCGAACACATGGAAAACAAAAAAATGCATTTTGTACATTTCAACCGCACAGCCAGTTATTTTTAAATTCACATTAAATTTCTCCAACCGAGATACTTTAGCACTTTCTTGACGGTGCGAAATGTTTAAATGGTTTCCCTAATTTTTTCACATTAATTTTTTCTTCGTAAAATAGTAGCGAGAATGACTTCTTTAATAATTCGCTAATATGATTCATAACGCAAAGACACCTTACGCACTCTTCGATAGTCACAAGATATGTTCCGTGTTCAGCACACATACAGGTTAACAGAGACAGGAAAGCTTAGCTTTGCTACCATTCCATGCATTCCACCTAAGGCATGTGACAAAAAAAAGCTACTACTGCTGCACTCTACTAACGGTGTTACTAAGTTTTTCGAGCTCCTCAAGACAGATCAAAGTTGTTACAAATCCGTGTTCGCAACGTGGTCCCCCACCCTCCCGAATTTCAGTGAAGCTGCTAGTGCGCATACGTGATTGGAGACAATTTAGAGCTATCTTCACGAGGGAGAAATAGTTCACTGATGTGCCAACAGAGGGTGTTTCCCCATCTCTCAAGTAATAGTACAGTAGAGAATGCTAAATTTTTAAATATATACTTCTCTTTCACTACATTTATTTTTTATTTGTTCTTTTTATCAAGTGGTGACATGTCTCAGTGTCACTACGTCTAGAGAAATTCCATAAACAGTTAATACCACTAACTATTTGTGGAATTAATTTTAAAAATTTAAAATAGTGTGTATATTTTTTTAGATTTGACCAGCAAACTATTTTTTGTTAGCTCGTAGTAAGTTATACCACAGAAAAGGGTATGAAAAGTGCTGTAAAATGACATCACTCCCAGCTCTCTAGCTAAATTAGGAGAGCTTCTAGAAGATTTCAAAAATTTTCAAATGCATTTTTCGGGCAAATTGTTGGAAAATTTTCGTAGATGTAATTAACAATCAATGGATATATCTCGATGAAATTTTAATTTTTCGAAGTCTATTTGAATAAACACCTGCATCGAATTTCATGAAAATCTGAGATATTGAGGGGTAGACCGTGTTTTGGTATGAGCTAGAATACTTCTTCTTCCCTCAACCCACTTCTAAAGGCCAAATTAACTGTTATTAACCTTTACAGGTATCCCCCATCAACCCAACTTTCTGTGTTTTAAAAAGGTTTTACCTTTCCTCAGCCCTAGAATTTGGCCAAGCAACTGTAAACTGTGACTACTTGTCAGACTACCTTATACTCAGTTCACAGCCCTCCTGTGCTTTTGGGAGCAGAAGCATTGATCCAAATCATCATAAACAACAAATATTTACTCAACAACCGTAATCTTACCCCCCCCCCCCCCCGAAAAAATCGCGGCATGCCAAAATTTCAAGTAGCCGCATAACTAATTTTCCTGAAAGTGGAAAATCAAATGCAGTTCTATTCCCATTTAGGACAATTTTCAATGGTTTTAAATAAAATACAAAGGTAATCATATCTAACAGAGTTTAGCAAATGCTATTGCCTTCCTACATTTACATGAAATCCGAAGTCTGACATCAACTCTTCTTGTAAAAGACGGGAGAGGGGAACAATGTTTGAATACTTGATCTGTATAAGAGCAAGTTGATTCAGCGTCTCCTGGCATAAAGAAAATGACTGCTCCAATCTGATCATCCAGTGCCTTTCCTTGCTTGTTGATAGCCACCTGAACAAATTCCTGTCGCACCGTAATCGATATACCTGAGAAACGCATTCCAGAGCTCTGCCTCAGACCACATTCCTTTATCTCTTTCACCAATAGCACATTCCATTGCCTCAGGCGCGCTGCCAACTCGCTTGTGTGAAGTACCGTTAATGGCCGACTGTCTGTCTTTCTCGCTCCATGATGCTTAAGTCATTAGACGGTCAAATTCTTTGTCGATAGTTAAATACCTGTTGTTATAAAAAAAATAAGGTTTAATTCAATATTTAACAAATTCACATAAATCATTTCCAGCTATTATTGTTGTTGTTGTTGTTGTTGGTGCTTTAGGGCGCGTCGACGACTTGGTCATTAGCGCCCCAGCTATTATTAAATATCAGAATTCTGTTCCGGAAGAGTGATCATTAGATACTCATTAAAACAAACACTGTTCCGTGACTAGCTAACCTGAGACACAAAGTTGCAATTTTCATTGCTCGCAGGTTCACATTGGGCCTAATCACTTTGGCAACAAATGTTACTTATAGCCATGTACATTACCAATTTTTGTTGCGAAGGTGTAAGCAGTATGCAATACGACCAATGATGCCAGCTGAGCTTTTTTATTCACAGCACCATATAGAAAAACTTGAGGACAACAGCAGCCTTCGCAATCTACGTGTCACGTCCTGCACCAATATGTTCTTCTCCTATCACCTTCCTCTCGGTGACTCCACTCTCGTCGACATGTCACAGAAGAGCATCGTAGGTCAAAAAATGTGCAATAACACATGTACTGTTTGGCTTTTCCTTTCAAGAAAGATTCTGGCGCTATCAACAGGACAATTATTCGCTACAGTAAAACCGTCTTCCATCGCAACCTGAATAGGGATGTTCATTCTCCTCCCCTCCACTTTCTGCAGCCATCCTATACACCCACGAACCGTTCACCTTGATCAGGGCCAAATCCATTGTCCACTTCAGGCGAACCGGCAGAATGGCGCCGTTCCTCTGAAAACATAATCACTATACGAAAAACTTTGCATTTTTTAAAAATAAACATGTGACGACGTATATAGGCTACCATGTGGCGGTGTATATTATCACTACAACAGACTCTAAATACGGCCCTATGTGTGCCATTAAACATTATTTCTGGTACTAATAAATGTTAATGCTAAGTGGGAATTTAGAACGTACGATATTTACTGTCAATTGGCAATTGGTAGAGCATGGGTCGACTGCAGAATAGGTGTGCAAAAATACTGAAGGTAATATTTACCTGCATAAAAAGTATACAGTTTAACACCATTTCTGACATAACGAAAAGCCAAAAAGCTAATTGCAGTCTTTGCTTCTTATACGCGTGCTTATCTTGCTATGATATTCAATAACTTCTCAATATCCTCAACCTGTTCTGCTCACAAGACAATGTCATCAGCAAATCTTAGGATACTGATTTTTTCTCATTGAACATTTATGCCACATTCAAATCATTCTTTCACTTCCTTTATTGCTTCTTCCACATACAAGTTGAATATTAATGGGGATACACTATAACCTTGTCTCACACCCTTTTTAACTGATGCATATTTCTCACGATTCTCTGCTTTTAATATAGCTACATGATTCTTATAAAGATTATTAAGTATTCTTCTATCTCGGTATTTTAGACCTGACTTCTTCAAAATATTGAATATCTTGTCCCACCTAACTTTATCAAACGCTTTTCTAACTCAACAAATTCAATAAAAGTATCTTTGTTTTTCTTAATTTGCCCTTCAAGTATTCGTTCGTATTAATGCCAAAATCACTTCTCTTGTAAAACGGTTTTTTCTAAACCCAAACTGATCTACACCTAATATCCCTTCTACTACACTTTCCATTCTTTTGTATATTATTGAATATATATGTTATTGAATATCATCAATAAAATAAAGAAGAAAGATTTTGGACTAAATATAAACCAAAGCAAGACAAAAATGATGAAATGTAGCAGAAATAATACCAATATTAGTTGATTAAATATAAAAATAGGGTCACAGGCGACAGCAGAAGTAAGTAAATTTTGCTACTTGGGAAGTAAAATTACAACAGATGATGACCGAGGCAGTAATGATGTTAAACGCAGAACAGCAGTAGCAAAAGGTGCCTTCATGAAAAAAATATTTTGGTTTCAAATTTTGATCTAGGATTCAGAAAGAATTTTTTAAAACTCTGTGTGTAGAGCATTGCACTTTATGGCAGCGAAGCGTGCGCTTTAGGGATACCAGTGAGAAGGAAAATTGAAGCATTTGAAATGTGGTGCTACAGAAGGATGATGAAAATTAAGTGGATGGATAAAGTACGAAATGAACGAGTTTTGGAAATCATGGGCAGGGAAAGAAGTTTGTGGAAGAGTGTTAGAGAGAGAAGAGACAGGATGGTAGGTCATATTTTGAGATGTGCAGGATTGATTAATTTGTTAGTGGAGGGAACAGATGAAGGAAAGAACTGCAGAGGAATACAGAGATCAGAATAAATGAAGCACTGCTATTCGTTATTCTAATGAATAATTGTGTTGAATGCTTACTATCTGAAATTAGATTTTTTGCAGATGACATAATGCTATATAAAACGATAAACACGATAGAGGACTGTAAAAAGTTGCAGGGTGATCTGGACAGGATATCTAGATGGATTGGTAAACATGGGATGAAAATAAATGCAAAGATAAATGCAAAGAAGGGTCAGTTAATTAGATAAACAAAATAAAAAACAAAAGGTTAATTACGAATATAAGGCGGGGAAGGAATTGATTGCTGAAGATTTGAAATGTAAATATCTTGGCATTACATTTGATAACAAGCTTAACTGGGCAGGTACGAAAAGGTTTCAAAATCCTGCGCTTGTTGGAGAGAGTGATGAGGGGATACACGAGAGAAGTAAAAGAATTGGGTTACAAAACTTTGGTCAGACCATTGCTCGAATATGGTAGTGTAGTATGGGACCCACATTTTGAGTATCAAATACAGGAGTTGGAGAAGGTTCAAAGAAGGGCTGCTAGATTTGTTTCTGGAAATTATCGCAGAATGCAATCAGTGACAGATATGATAAAGGAGCTGGAATGGTATTCATTGCAAGACAGGAGGAGGATGAGGAGGGTCACAGGAGTGTACAGGGCGTATACTGGTGAAGAGGCATGGAAAGATATTGGAATAGGTATGAAAAGTAGTGCATGGAAGGGAAAAGATGACCATGACCACAAGCTGGCACTCGATTTCAGGCACAAGGGTGTGGGAAGATTCTCTTTTTTAGGTAAGGTTGTCATGGATTGGAATGAGTTACCAAGGGAAATGATGAATAATTTACCGAAAACGTTGAAACAATCTAAAGTTAAACTTTGTAGAGGGCAAATCTAGGTGGGTGCAGGATAGGGGGAGGATGAGTGTGTAGGGAAATTGCCACCGGAGCGTGTGCACTATTGCAATTAAATTAAATTAAATTAAAGCTGATAATTGAGGACGTGGGTTGTAAGGGGCATGTTGAGATGAAAAGGCTAGTGCAAGATAAGAAGGGATAGAGGATTGCTGATGGCAGAAAAAATATCTTGCTATAGAAGGATACTGAAAATTAATTGGACACAAAGTACAAAATGAACATATTTTGGATATGATGAACGAGAAAAGAAGATATGGAAGTGTCTTACAAAAAGAAGAGGATGGTGGGTCACATTTTAAGACATGTAGGATTGGTTAAATTGTTGGTGGAGGGAACAGTCGAACGTAAGAGCTACAGAGGCAGACAGAAATCAGATTACCATCATCATCGTCAGCCAGTTCCATCATTAAATCATGTGGCCTTTGAGTGTTAAGCAAGTGTTTTAGCAGTTCTTCTACAGGTAGAGCTATGTATCTTGGGTGATCCTCTGTCAGTTAACTCCAACTGTCCTTGTTCCATTCGCCTGGTGGTCTTCCTTTCGGTCTCTGATGCTCCTGGGCTCCACTCTAACAATGTCTTTGTTCATCTTTCCTATGAGCACTATAAGACTTTAGTGATTGACCTAATAACAGTTACTTTATTATAGTTAAACGTAGCGTTGAAATTTCCATAACATGTCAATCTAAGTTTTTTTCGTAAATTTGTTTAGTGTAGAGTTCTCACCAGTAACAGCCATGCAAATTTTCAGAATCGGAGAAACCCCATCAAACATCAATATTCTGATTTTTCCGCCCAGTGCCCCGATTTGTCCCTTCCAAGATCCGGCTCAGGGTGTCACAGTCGTAATCCATTGCAGAAAAAATGCGCTGGTCATAAACTATTTTCTTTAGATTTGTGGGTATATTAGATTTGGGGATAATGGAATGCTTCCCAACAGGTTGCCATTCCAGCTTGATGAGACGGAAAATTTCAAGTCTTACATCTCCTCTCATCTTTACGAACTGGCAAAGATAAATTTTCTCATTGACATATTCTAAATATGTTTTGTTTAGTTGTATATAGCCCTATGTGGCCCATTTGTTAGACAAAACTTTGGTTTTGAAAGGTTAAAGCTCAGGCCAATTGCTTTACAGTCGGAAACGAGATTGGTAACGGAGATTTGGAGTTCATGTCATCAGTGAATCTCATGCTGTTAGGCGTTCTTCCGTTAGATTAGAATAGCGTTTCTCAATCTTTTCCAACCCGAGGATCAGTAAAATGTCAAAAATAATTATGTTGACCACTAACTCATATGGGCCTAATTTTATATCTGTATGCATATTATTAACATATGGGACATATTTTAAAGTATCAGGGGGGTCCGGCGAAATCTCACCAAATTTCATCAAAAAGGGGGGGAGGTTCCACATTTGCGAAAAAACACCTCACATAATTAATGGACGCACATATATAACACAATATATGTTAAATTATGTTTTCAATTCCTAAGAAAACACAGTTATGAAATGTGGAGTGAACTATCAAAAGTATATTACATATTGACCAGACTCTTAACATTTAGTAATCAAAAGAATAATGATGTCACAATAGGATACACTACACCAACGACATACACGTACAATATGAAATATATGACATTAGAGATTCCACTTTTTATATTTGTTTACTCATCACTCATGTTACCAACACTTCCGCGTGTACTACAATACCCTCCGAAAACGGACATTAAAATAATTGTTATACAAATAGAGCTTTTTTTCATTGCAACAGGAAATAATCAGATTACTGAAGAAATAATTCTGTCATATCATCATCCAAGAAATGGCAAAGTTTTGCGTGGTCATTGAAATACTCATGGCATTTAAAAAGTTGGGGTTATAGTTTTTACTCGCTAATAGCCTTATACAGTACGAATAAAGTATTTAAATTTATAATATCCTGCCTACGGACAACCTGATTCATTTTGGCGGACCACAGTTTGAGATCATTGGGTTAGACTATATGAAGCAGATAACTGAGGACGTAGGTTCTGAGGGGTATGTTGAGATGAAGAGGTTAGCGTAAGCTAGGAAATAGATTGCAACTATATGTTGTCTATGCTGCGCGCTCACAGGTGGTGCTGTTAAGACTATACTTCGTTTAACAATAGCATACACAAGTGTAGTGAATGATAATCAAACATTCAATTAAACTAATGTTCGTATATAGCTAATTTCCTTGCGAAGCCGCATAACTGAGATTTAACACTGTTATTGCTGCTTACCAAAGGATTGGAAAAGAGCGGCAGTAGTGCCGGTTCATAAAGCAGGGGTTAAAAATAGGGTTGAAAATTACAGGCCAATTAGTTTTGCATCAGTGATAGGCAAAATGATGGAAGGATTGATAAGCAACTACATCAGAAATGTCTGTGAGGAATGATACTGGTTTGCAGATCGACAACATTGCTTTAGGCAACGATATTCATGTGAATTTCAGATGGTGGTCTATATGCAAGATATTTCAGATGAATTGGTCAAGGGAGGCCAAGATAATAGTGTTGCACTAGATCTTACTAAGGCATTTAACATAGTGAGCCATAAAATGATTTTAAATAAAATAAAATCTATTGTATCGGATGAAAATGTTACTTGCTTGGTAGAGGAATTCTTAGAAACCAGAAAGCAAAGTGTTAGAGTAGGAAATACACTATCAAAAGAGATGGAAGTGACACAGGGTAGTGTATTGGCACCACTGCTGTTCATTAGTCTAATGAATGATTCTATTGATGGGTTACAGTCAGAATTTAGGTTTTTCTGCTGATGATATAGTGGTATACAATATGGTCAATAAAGGTGAAGATTGTGAATAGCTGCAGGGTGACCTGGATAGAATATCTAAATGGGTAGGACAGCATGGAACGTAGATAAATGCCAAGAAGAGTCAGCTTATTAGTTACACAGATAAAAAAAGGTTAATTATCATTATAGGGTGGTGTCAGAATTGCTTGTTGAAGACTTGAAGTGTAAATATCTTGACACAACATTTGATAACAATCTAAACTGGCAGAGCACGTTGGGCAGGTGGTAGGAAAAGGTTACAAAATCATTTATTTACTGGAGAAGGTGATGAGAGGATGTACCAGAGAAGTTATGACATTGGGTTACAAAAGAGTGAAGAGAGTGCTGGGAATGTATAGGGCATATGCTGGCGATGGGGTTTGGAAGGATGTTGGTAAAAGAGTTAGGAATAGTGCACAAGCTGGTGCTCGATTTCATGTATAATGGAGTGGGAAAATTTTCTTTTGTTGGTAAGGGTGTCCTGGGATTGGAATATATTACCAAGCAAAGTGATGAATAATTTACCAAAAACGCTTAGGAATTTAAAATTTGTATATCGGAAAAGTAAATTGGGGAGGGGGGGGGGAATTTAATACTCCAATTATAAAAGAAAATTTAAAAAATAGAAAGAGTTAATTAGATGAATAGTGGAGGTCTTATGAATCAACCTCGAAAGAGTCTTGCGGCTCTGGGCAAATGGGAGTGAAATGCGTTGTTGCCTTTCATCTGCAACTATAGCGTATTGGATTCGCCAAGAGAATCCAGCTAGCCTCTTTCACTCCAACTCCATCAGGTAATCTACAAGAAGTGCCCCTGTTAAGCTGAGTAACATAGTGGAAGGTTGGGTAACCAATTCCAGTGGGATGTGGGTTAGGGAGCCAATCAGTGATGAGGGCTTCAGGGCTTACAACCTTGATAGTAAACAACACGCTTCCTTCGAGTAACCCCTATAGATGGTAATCAGTCCACCTCCGCATATGACGAGATTAGCAGGTCATTGGATTATGGGGAGCCAGCACCGTCAGTTAAGAAAAAGAAATGTGTTAACTACTTGGGAACCATCAAAGTCAACTCCCTCCTTGAGACAGGTAAACTGAAACATGCTTTGGATGTACTGACGAAATGAAATATCCTGATAACAGCCCTACAGGTAGGCGCCCCGGACGAGTCATGCATTTGGCGCCCTTGAATTTTTTATTATAATTAAAAAACTTATTTCGAATTTTGCACCATATTTCTTATTGATTTTATAGAATACAGCAAACATATTTATTATTAATAATAATAAAAACATATTTAACAATTAATTCTCTAAATAATATACCTGTATTGTCTGTCAGTTAGTCATTTAATGAAAAACGAAAAGTAAAAAACAACTAAAATCTTATTTTTCAAGCTTTTTTGTAAGCAAGCACTCTGATAAGATTCGAAACATCTAGGTTTTATATCATTTGATTTTCAATAGATAGCGATGCCAAACTAATTAATTTTGTTTAAGACTCTGTAGACCCCAAGTACGTTTTTATCAATTTTAGTTTGAAAAACCGCGGTCGCCCCTTGCGACTGGTATTGTTTACAGAATACGCAGCGATATCCAGGTGTTGGGATGCAACTCTTGAAGATTGTACTTTTTGATAAAGTTTAATGTTTCGATAGGTGTTGCTTGACTGTTTTCCAGATAGTGTTGCAGACTTAAAATTTCATAGCACAACAAATCAGTATCAGTTTTGAAGTTGACCGTTAACGTTTCTAACTGTACAGAATAATGTCGCATTTCTTCTTCTTTATTTTGATTTTTTTTATGTTAAATAAGAAATTACCCGTGGCAGAAAAACTTGCATCTGTTGAAATCTTTCCTTCATAGGTATAAGCACGGTGTCCAAAAGAACTCGGTTTCAAATTTTTATTTTGGATCAGTTATTGGTTCATCAATAGTCTCTTCACCTGGTCTACGTTAGTCGCGATTACAGGTTTGAAAATTGGCTGCGTATCAAGTTCTGATGCTAATTCAGTTGATATAATAGGTTGCTTGAGACTTGTTTGTCTATGTTTTCAAATAAGAACAACATTTATCAATCATTTCGGTAAAGTCGACAAAGTTGCTTTGCTCACAATGTTAATTTGAAAAAGAACATCAAACCATGTTATAAAAGAAACAATAAAACTAAAATATTTTATTTGTCCTGCCAGTATGGTCGCTTCGTGTGACGTCGCAGATTGGTAACATCGGCCAAGGAAACCAAAGCATCATGCAGTTCACATAACTGATAACGAACCGCTTTGATGCTTTCAATTCCAGCTTCCCAGCGCGAGTTATGTAAATTTTTCAGGGTATATATTTTCAAATGATAAATCAAAATTTTCCATCTCCTTACTGATCCTGCAAATAAATTAAACATTGTTTTTTTAAAATTACAAAGTGTAACGGATTTTACCCACGATCTTGCAGTATCGCATAATACTAAATTATAACTATGGCATCCACATAGTACGAAAAAAGCTAGCGGATTTATATCCGTAATTATTTTCTGTACACCTTTGTTTTTCCGCTCAATGTTTGCGCAATTATCATAACCCTGTCCTCTGCTGTGATTAATGTTATGGTCAAGATCACTAAATGTTTTCTGTAAGACCTGCACTCGTTGTATCATACATTGCTGGTACCCACGACTTCGTTCGTGTTTGTAAAGAATTTGGATTGACAGCTAACGACATCTAACAACTATAGTGCACGATGGGAGACTCGATGCTATTACCACACACAAACGCCAGTCATCTGCGCTATGTAGTTCAGGCAGCAAAGTAATATTTACGGAGACACAAGTCTTTGGACGAAATATCCTTGATCGACCAGTTTCAACCCCCATATATCCCACACCCCTAGAGCTACCGACATCTAACAACCATAGTGCACGACTGGAGACATGATACTACTGCCACACATAAACACAATGCTCTATGCTATGTGACATATGCGGAGGCATATGCATTTCGTCGAAATACGAAAATATCATCCACCATATTTCCCACACTCATTGAAATTCGGGCATCGTTGTGATCGAAAGGTGACTCTGTGTTACTACTACACACAAACGCAAGTGATCTGAGATAGATAGCTTTCGCTGAAAAGTGGTACACCAAGACACATGCGTCTTTGGCAGAAATATGAAATTGCCGCAGGTCGACCACTTTCAACCCCCGTATCTCCCACACCCCCATAACTACCGACATCTAACAACCATAGTGCACGACAGGGGATAGGATTCTACTACCACACACATACACCAATGGTCTAAGCTATGTAGTTGTGGCAGGAAAGAGAAGTATAAGGGGAGGCAAATTTTTGGTCAAAATATGAAAACTCTCTGCATTGACCAACTTTAATCATCATATCTCCCACAGCTATCGGCATTCGGCCAACGTTGTGCACGACAGGAAACTCCATGCTACTACCACACACAAACACCAGTTATCTGTGCTAGGTAGTGGTGGCTGAAAAGTGAAATATAGGAAAACACACGTCTATTTTTATATGTACGGTATATATAACATTTGCAAAAATGAAATAAAATATTTTTTATGTTTACGGCATCCTTTGTTATGTCGACGCATCGTAATGTAATTTAAAGTTGCTAAAATAAGCTATGATTACATAATACTTTGCATCTTTTATGCGGGATACTATTGTACAGGGCGTTCGCCGGAAAACGCTACCCTCCCAGTCTGTTGCCGTCGGCAACTTGCTCGGTCAGTCGAGCCAGCAGTTTCCGCCACGCGACACCGTGAATCACCGCACTGTTTAACACCTCCGCTGCCCCAACAGTGCAGTGCAGTGACCCTTACATTGTTAAGAACGGTTTCTTTGCATTGTAGATAGTTTGTGACTTACAGTCTCTTATTAATCAGTGTTGTGAATAAACGTTTCTTTGCGGTTTGGCTGGTTTGGGGCTTCATACTCTTATTAATCTGTACCGTGTTTAAGTGTGAGTAAAATTATGGTACGTTACAGTTTGCAACAAAGAATATTTCTCTACGATACATATGTGAAGAAGAAGTCGTTTAAAAAGTGTCGCAGTAAATTTCGTCGCGAATTTCCTGGCGCTTTACTGCCAGCTAAATCAACAATTCAGCGTCTGGTTAAAAAAGTAAGAGAAACGGGTTCATTTTTTAACAAAAAGAGACTGTCGGTCAACCGTATTCTCACAGAGGAGAAAATTGACGATATCGCTTTTCGACTAGAACAGTCACCCAAAAAATCATTAAGTCAGTTAGGGCAGCGTGTGTCTCGAAATATGTTCAGAAGATGTGAAATGTGCATTACACAAGAGGGTCAACACTTCCAGCATCTTTTATAAGGTAAGCTAATGAATTACGTCACATTTAAATGCTTAGCACACAAGTTTATGAAGCGTAATTATTATGAAATAGTCCGCGGCCGACGGTCGAACAATGCCGGAAACTGAGCGCTCGCTCGCCGGGAGCAGTTTCTTCCTTGTAGCGCTAACAGTGGGTTGCGTTTCCCGGCGAACGCCCTGTAGATACAACATTTGATGCCACGAGTTCATTAGATTCATTTTTTATATTTTTGCCGCTATAATGGTCAACCCAATTGCCGTTGACTGCCAATCTGACATGCTCATCCATGATGGGGTCAAACTTTGCCAATAATTGTAAAAGGCCAAAGAAATTTCCGTTTTTTAGAGTAAATAATTTATCGGATGACCCTCTGAATGCCATGTTATTTTCAGCCAAATACAAGGTTATGTGCATCAATCTTTGAAGCACGTTGTTCCATCGTAATCTTTCTTTAGAAATTACATGATTTCAGCTCAGTCCATTGGATAAATTCTTTCTTATGTGCAGCACTTATGAGGGTCCATACAAAATAATGTGATCTATATTCCTCGCATGAAGTACTTATGGCCACGTAGCTACATCAGAAACATTGTACTTATGTTGGTACTTTTATCAGCCAGAGAAATCATATCTTGAGGCTATTCAGACGGATCATGTAAGGATTTAATGGGCTGTTCAACTGGTCACCTTGAATAGATGAGTCCGTATTTTACTGCCTAATTGTTCAGAATCTAAAGAAATATTGACCGTTACTTGGCTTTAATATTTTGATGTAAAACTCGCCTTGGAAATTCCTTTCAAGTACTTATTAATAATCATATGTTTTTTTAGTTTGTACAAAAACTTTGTCTTTTTCAGCTTTTCTTTTACGATTTTCTGAACCAGATAGCTTTTTAAATTAGTAATTATTGTTTAATAAATACGCCATTACAACTGTTGGATATTATTTATTTTCCGGACGCGTTTCGCCTTTCGTCGAGGTATCTTCAGCGTACAGTTCTGCTGTAACATGTGATTGGTTTTTGACTTTTGAATATAATCATTTTTACATTTAACGAAATTATTCTTACATAGGAAGCATAATATTACTTCGATTTCAGGCACAAGGGTGTAGGAAGATTCTCTTTTTTGGGTAAGGGTGTCAGGGCCTGGAATAAGTTACCTAGAGAAATGATGAATAACTTGCCAAAAACGATGAAAGAATTTAAAGTTAAAATTTGTAAAGGGTAAATATAGGTGGATGCAGAAAAGGGGGAAGATGGGTGTTTAGGGAAATAGCCACCGGAGCATGCGCCCCATTGCAATTTAATTGAATATTTATATATCAGTTTTGGATTATCATGCAGGACGTTTTGTTTATACAAGTATACTAAGATAGGCTTTATATTGAAATTTACATTTACATTAGTGTTTTGTGGTGTGGTCGTTGGTCGCCTGTGACCTGAACTAGCATGTTGTTTATACTATTGCACTTGGCTTTACAATTTTGGTATAGTTTTGCTCTTATGACTCGATTAGAAATCAATTTTGAAGCATAGTTTCTAGTCGAGTCATCAGAGCAAAACTATATCAAAATTGTAAAACCAAGTGCAATAGTGTAAACAACATGCTGGTTGGAGTCACGGGTGACCAACGACCACACCTAAAAACGCAAGTGTAAATTGAAATATAAAGCCTTTCTTCGTGAACTTGTATAAACGAAACATCCTGCATGATAATCCAAAACTGATATATAAATATAAGTAATATTATACTTCCAATGTAAGAATAATTTCGTTAAATTTAAAAATCATTATATTCAAACGTCAATAACAAATCACATATTACAGAAAAACTGTACGCTGAAGATACCTCGACGAGAGGCGAAACGCGTCCGGAAAATAAATAATATCCAACAGTTGTACTGGCGTATTTATTAAACAATAATTACTAATTTAACAAGCAACTGTAGAAGAAATGGCATACAATAATCAAATACTTTATTAAAATTATTTCTTTATTTTCTGCCTTAAATCATCAAGTGTGGCATCATAGGCTGTATCGAGAAGCGAATACCAAGAAATAAAGACCTGAATTGCCAAGTGCATGCTTCAGTAGTTATTTCCCTAGTCATCTATTTACCCCTTTCTCATTATTTTTTTTATTATCTTATATACAGTTTCAGTATAAAATTCCTCCACCCATCTACTCACGCCATTTATGAATTTAATTTTTTTTCACCGTTTTTAGTAAATTATTAATCGCCTTCTTTGAAAATCTATCCCTGAAACTATTTTTCTCAGTTTACTATACATAACGTCTTTGGTGATTCGGTTAATGAAGTATCTCTGATCAAATTTATAAAACAAGAAACAACTGAAACCAAGAACAGCTGTTCTAAGTAGATCGCAGACGCAGAGACAATATGTGGCAGACCGGCTATCCATGTTATTATCAGTAAATGTTGCGTCGCAACCTTCCAATCCGAATTAAATTCGGGAATAAAGCGTAAATCCACGATAGCGGAAAACTGCTACTAACGAAAGACTAGTCGTATGTTGCTATGAATAAACGAATTTTAGTGCCAGACTTTTATGGCCAGAAGAAAAAATTCCGCCCTGCTTTAGAAAAAATCGAAGAGGGTAGTCATAAACTAGACACTTCGTTTGAGAATTTGCCTTCTGATACAGAGGCAGCTCTCATTTTCTTGAAAAGTAAGTTTCCCACAGAAGCATTCAGGGATCATTTACCCCCCATTACTCTTGTGCACCAGTTGTACAGCATAGTAAAATGTAAGACTAAAGTTGATCAGGCAGTGGTGAGTCATTGTGGTAAATAGTTTTAGTAGCGTTTGATTATGTAATAAAATTAACAACCGAAATGTGTGAATCTTTCTGATTCAGAATGCCCTCCAGAGTAGAGGAACCATTAGACTCTTTAAGCTGGGTGGAGAGGAAGCTACTCTCGTTGCAATATTTTCTTCGGATTTAAAAGAACATGTTCTAAAATGCTGCGGCCAAGAGCCTGTGATAAAGCAGTTTTTAAATCAGATTTTGCCAGAAACTGATGATGTCAGTGTGGACAAAGCTGTATTACAAGATAAATTCTCTCTTTCCGAAAAAGATATCAGGTAAGTGAACCAAAAACTGTCGGGGATTACTGGAGATGGCGATTCTGCCAGGAGTTGTCATCATAATACTGAAGTGGTCAAAGGCAAGATGCCACCAGAAATTCTTTCCATAGTACATTTAACGGTTTGATGCTGGTCCAGGCTGTATTAAAATGGAATTACTGCTTGAAAATAATATGTCTTGCAACTGACTACAGCAGTATTCTAACAATATTGCTGAATGTTGGGGATTAGTGGAGATCGCGATTCCACCTGCTGTGGGCATCATAATACTGCAGTGGTCAAACGCAATACTCCACTAGATATTCTTTCCAAAGTACATTTAACTGTTTCATGCTGGTCCAGGCTGCATTACAACCTAATTTCTGGTTGAAAATAATTGTCCTGGCTGAATTACAACGGAATTATTGCTTGCAAATCAAACGTTTTGCTACTGACTGCAGCAATATTACAATAATATTATTTAATGTTGTTGTTACGGAATCGCGATCTCCAATAGACCCGAATGTTGTAGTAGTGGAATCGTGATCTCCAGAAGACCCAAACTGTCTTCAATGCAAATTGCTTGTTGCTCTCAATTGTCATATGATGTAATTATGAGTACATACTTACTTCTTTAGTATCACTCTTACTTCTGTAGCACAATGATCAATTCTGAGTGTGCCCAGAGCATGCTGAACATAACAGTAGCAAGCCTTGAGCAACTAGGAAACAAAAAGTCCCTCACGTTTCTTTACAAAAGTTCAGTATCATTAAAACATCACCTCCTTTAGTACTAGATAGTTCAAATGTAGTGTATTATCGTTTGAAAGCTTGAGGAGGAAATCAACATATATAAAATAATAAAAGCTACAGAATAATAAGGTATATGAGTCCTAAACTGGACTTCTTTTTTTATTCGTATTAGGAACTGCATCACTCCTAGTGTCTCCCCTTTCCTGATTTCACTGACCCCAAACCAGCTAAATAGTATAATGGCAAATTAGATTAATAGACTGAAGGATTTAAATATGTGAGAATTGTAATCAGGTATGTAGGAAATTGGCACTGGAGCATCAGCTCAGTCACGATTAATAATAATAACAACAGATTTCTGGAGTAATTTACATTGCAATAGGCATACACGTCTTGCCACTAAAATGGCATTTATGAAACTAATAGTAATTACAAACAAGTTCCTTGTGTTTTATGCTATAACAAGAACATTCTAATACAGGCTACATTTCAGCCTAATCACAATCTCAACTAACAATGCTGCTACAAAATTAACCTATGCCGACACATCTAAATACCGAAATGCATCGCAAACTACATTTCAGATAGTAATAATGCTGTTTACATCAGTAAACTAAATTCACATTTATCACAATTTCATCATAAATTTTCAGTATGAACTGCAACTGGACTAACACATGTGCAATAATACATTTATTGTATCACAACGTTAACTTGACCCCAGGTTTCCATGTTAGTGGACATGTTTTGAAGTTATCATTGTAATGCCTTTAATTTTTTTAAATTTAAGAAGTGTATGAATATAATTGAGACTAATTTTTCTTTCAAATACGTTGATTGTTTAGATTATTATACTGAAAAATGAAGCATCTTCATTGGTTTTAATTTCAAACTAGTATTTCATAAATACATTACTGGTAACAATAAAAGGAAAGAAATCCTGTGAGGCAATATTTATATGGTAAGGACAGATGAAATACATCCAAAATTCACCAAAGTTGAAGGAAGGAGGGCAGCAGCAACACAAAACAAAGAAAATACAATATTTCGGGTAAAACCTTTTTTCAAGTTAACAGATGTAAGTAAGTGGCTGGGCTGGCGCAAGACTTGCGTTCGACGCAGCCACTCATAGAATGCAATAGACCGACGGAGGTGGTGGGCGGAGCAACAATAATATAACGATGATTAAATCATAAGAAAGATTAAAATGGTTGAAAAAACAATAGAAATAAAAAAATATAAATAAATAAAAATATAATTGAAATATTTTTTGAAAAATATATGAATCTATTGTGCTGGCCAGTGATGGGTGTATAGGGTGAGGATGAAAGATATTAACGGACATTAAGGCCTGTGGGTTGTCTAGTCTGCAGGATGTGTTGATATGCCAATTCCCACCTGCGGAGTAGAGACTGGGAGGTAGTGCATGGAAGTACTCTAATGGCTCTGACTGTGAAGCAGTTATTAAGGTCGCAGGTGTTGTGAGTACTGGCATGGTAAGCAACAGGGAGGTCCAGGTTTAGGGAGGAAGCATCCCGGCATTTGCCTGGAGTGATTTGGGGAAACCATGGAGAACCCAAAACTGGATGCTCGGACGGGGATTCGAACCGCCATCCTCCTGAATGCGAGGCCAGAATGTGACCATTCATTCTGATGGATAATGAGTTTGAGGTCAGGCCAATGTAGGAACTTGGACAGTGGAGGCAGGTGAGCTAGTACAGTAATACCCCACTTTACGCGACCCCGTTATGCACGGTTTCGCTTTAGCGCGAATTTCAAATTTCGCGTTTAAATGCCTCGTATTACGCGAATTGTTTACTTAAGAATATGTATGTACATAATGTAGTCAATGGCTTCTCTTTGGTCGCGGGAATCCCCACTTTCTCTGACCATTCTGATCAAAGAATTGGAGATTCCCTGTCCTACGACTTTGTTCTACGGGGATTCCCTCATTTGTTACATATGTTTATCTCGGCTGGCAATCGTGTTTTAACGTTTGGTGGGGATACATAATTTAACGCTACATTAAAAATGCCGCCTAAAAAGAAAAAAAGAGCGTAAAAGTGTAACTTTGGAATTGAAGATGAAGGTTATTAGAAGAATGGAAAAAGGAGGACAAACAACAATTGTTGGCAGAGATTTTGGTCTGTCAGAATTGACTGTGAGAACGATTTTTAAAAATTGGAAAAAATTAAACTTTACAGCGAAAGTTCAACACCTATAAGTGCAACAAAACTTCCTCGTTCAAAATCTTCTATCCTAGAAGGAATGGAGAAGTTGCTAACAGTTTGGGTCGCAGATTTAAATAAGAATACACCACTGAGTTAAGATCTCAAATGCACGAAAGCAAAACCTTTGTATGAGATGTTAAAGATAGAAGAAGGTGAAGGGAGTTCCACTCCGACTTTTGCTGCGAGCAGAGGCTGGTTTCATTGGTTCAAGCAGCGTCCCAATGTTCACAATATTCTAAAGAAGAACGTCAATCCAGCGGTTTCAAAGCTGCGGAAGATTTACTAACACTTCTGCTGGGTGGTAATGCCACTGGTGATTTCAAACTGAAACCTTTACTGGTTTACCATTCAGAAACACCCCGTGCAATGCGAGGTACAGACAAGACAAGCCTACCAGTCGTGTGGCGGTCTGGCAGAAAGGTGTGGGTTACACGGGAAGTTTTTCAAGATTGGTATTCTAATAGTTTCTGCCCGTCAGTCAAATCCTACTGTGACAGAAATGGGCTTGAACGTAAAGTTATATTCCTCTTAGACAATGCCCCAGGACATCCAACCTCACTTGATACATCGAGAGACTTCAAAGTGTATGTGAAGTTCCTTCCACCAAACACTACGTCAATATTACAACCTATGGACCAGGGAGCAATAGCAACTTCAAAGCTTATTACCATTGCCGCACTTTTAGCCAACTACTTTATGAAAGTGACGGGGAAGGAAGACAGTCTATGCGAGAGTGGTGGAAGTCAAACAACATCATGAAGGCTACTCACAACAGACGAGTCTTGCAACGAAGTTAAAAAGAGTTGTATGAACGGGGTGTGACGTAATCTTTGGCCAGATGTAATGGAAGCTCCTACAAGAATTGTCCAAATGTACAGAAAAGTGCTTGAGGACATTGCTGCAATGATTGAGGGGTCTGAACTTGAATATGTCACGGTAGAAGATCTTGAAGAACTTGTAGCAACTCACGACGAACCTCTCAGCCTTGAAGATCTGATCAAGTTACAGAATAATGCCATAAATGATGAGGAAGAACAAGTAGAAGAGAGAGTTTCATCTTCAAACGGAATACAAATGCTCTTTCAAAAATTTATTCAGGTTTGGACATATTGCAGAGCATAGATAGTGATGATGACTGTGTGTTAAACAATTAAAAAAAGCGTTGAGTGTTATGAACGTATTTTACAAGAACGTAAAAGAAACGCTACCCAAAAGACAATAGATGTATTTTTTCTGTAAAAACCATGTAATACTGCATAAAATGTTCTTAGAATTAAAGTGATTGATTCAAATGATTTGTAATTTTTTGCATTAACTTTTGACTATGTTTAATCGTAAACCCCGATATACGCGAATTTCACTTAACGCGATTTTTTGCGGAACGTATCCCTCGCGTAAAGCGGGGTATTACTGTACAAGAGATGGGTGATTGCAAAAGTGGCATGACCTATTATGGGGTAGGTTTCACCTGTAGTAGGGGTTGCTATAGGTAGTGGTAGGTGGATGCATACCGCAAGTTTTGCAACGGGGTCTCTTACAAGGAAAGGATCCAAACGGTTTAGGAGCATCAGAGGGTTGATATTTATGTACAAGGGTGTGTTTTAGATTATGTGGTCTGCTTAAGGTGACTCGGCGTGTGGTAGGGAGGATAGTGGGAAGAATGCGGTGCTTTTCAGTAAAGGATCTAAGAAAGTCATAGCCCAAACAAAGAATATGGTTTAGCTATTCCAGGCCAGGGTAAAACTGGGTGGAAAAAACAGGGTTCTGGTTGGCTTTAGGTTGTTTGTGTCAGTGTGGGTAACAGTTCCTGACTGATTATCCATCAGAATGAATGGTCACAGACAAACAGTTTACACTCAAAACCTGGACCTCCCTGTTACTCATGATACCAATACTCACAACAACCGCGATCTTAATCACTGCTTCACAGTCAGAGCCATTAGAGTACTTCCAGTACCTCCCAATCTGAACTCCGCAGGTGGGAATTGGCTTATCAACACATCCTGCAGACTAGACATCCCCAAGCCTTAATATCCGTTAATATCTTCCGTCCTCACCATATACACTCATCACTGCCCATCACAATAGATTCATATATTTTTCAAAAATTTTCAATTATACTTTTTATTACTATTATTTTTTCAACCATTTTAATCTATCTTATGATTTATACTCGCCATTATATTATCGTTGCTCCCCCCACCACCACCAATGGTCTATTGCATTCTATGAGTGGCTGCATTGAACGCAAATCTTGCGCAAGCCCAGCCACTTACATCTCTTAACTTGAAAAAAGGTTTTACCCGAAATATTGTATTTTCTTTGTTTTTGTGTTGCTGCTGCCCTCCTCCCTTCAACTTTGGTGAGTGTTGGGTGTATTTCATCTGTCCTTTCCATATAAATAAATACATTACTATTATCCCTGCAGATATAGTGTATTTTTAATTATAAATTCCTCACGTCACGAGTAGCAAAATTCTTAAGAAAACAAATTGTTTCATGTCATGTGCAAATGAGACATTTTTCTTTGGATGTTTTATATTTTAACTCCACTTGGAGAAGGATCCTGTAACAGCTTAGCTATTTTTTTTTACCAGGATTTTGTTCAATGCTGGTCTATTCACTTTGCGGTCGGCATCTAGTTTTTGGTTTTCATTTCCAAATGCCGGCGAATTTATGAAGACTTATCTGAAAGGCAGAAAGGCAGTCTTGGCAACTATCAAGAAGTGTAAATTCCGCGAAATACTACAGTCTGTAAGTCCAATTTTAATTTGTTGGGATCTGAGTATGTTTGGTCAATTCTAGATCGCGACACCACTATTACTACTTTCTGTCACATGGACAATGATGATATCATAAGTAACAGCAGCAATTTATGTTTACATCATTGTTGTCCAAATGGCGGAAAATAGGGGCAGCGGTATCATGATCTAGAATTAAATTAGTATGTTGATAATATAAAGCTGAATGTTTAGTTTTAAAACTGCAAAATTATCTGTCATCTTTCATGCTGAAATAAAATAACTTTGTACTTGTGTGTTGGCCCAATAGTATGAGTAAGTTTATCATATTTTCAATCCTTTGTAAAATATTTGGGCTTGGAATTCAGGAAGATCTGGATTCAATTCCTGGTCCAACCATCCAAATTTTGATTTTCCTTGATTTCCTGCTAGGATATTTCAATATGTTGCATAAAGTTCTAAGATCTGCTGCTGTTTTACTACACACTTACAAAGTGAATAATTAAAATAGTAATTTACAAAAGTTAGAACTATAATCAAAAAGGGAATTTAATGCTAAGACTATAAAATCAACTGCTCTATTTTGTGATGGAAAATGTACTTGTTTGGGTGATTTAATTAAGTATTGTCTTTTACCATAGTCACCAGTTAATTGAATGTTTAAAATTGTGGAAGTGGTGGTTAATTAATGGCTTTTGCAGCTGTAGTATTGTGTTTCCATGTTACTACCCACCTGTGTTGCTTTGTGCCTTAAATTATCACCACACTGGACTGGAGAGGTAAAATGGATCCAAGTTCATATACCAGGCATGGCAAACTGGCTATCCTATTTACTGTTTAGGCAGTTTCCCATAATCATCAAGGTAAAGCCTGGGACAGTTCTCAATCTCCACTTCATAAATTGCACATTACAAAAACAAAAATACAACTGTCGTACAGAAAATAAACTAAATTACATGGAAAGGGAAAATGACTCATCACTCATCAAAGTTGAAGGCAGCGACGAGAGAAAAACATATATGACACACTAAATACACACTATTTTGGTTTTACACCTTATTCATGATGTGGGGAATGAGTCATGTGGTTTGGCAGGTATGCACACACCACATTTTTAAACTTTGGCTTGTGCACACCCGCCGAACCACATGGCTCGTTCTCTACAACATGAATAAGGTGTAAAACCGAAACATTGTGTATTTTAGTGTATGTCATATATGTTTTTCTCTCATCGCAGCCTTCAACTTTGGTGAGTGATGAGTCATTTTCCCTTTCCTTGTCATTTATATTGCCTAAAGTCATTTCCTTTTTCCTTAGTTTTAGAACATACATTAAATGTTTCACAAACAGTTAAAAAAAAAAAAAAGACAAATGCGAAAATGAAAGCCCAAATATATATGCTAATGCTGGTACTTACTTATGGCATATGCAATGAAAATATCATACCTGGTGGGGCTAGAGCATAGAGATTGAATGCTGACAGATGTTAGAAAACTGTTGAGTGTTAGTCAAAATTAAAAAGGAAACTACTAAAGAAAATCACACGACATTGCAAGTGCCCTGCACACAGCGAATCTGTCAGTTACAAGTTACCTGTAAGCTCTCAGCAGAACTGGGTTAAAATATACACCAAAGCTGCAGAATATTTTAAAAGGGAGAAAGTCTTTACTAAAAAATTTCTTATAGGGAAATGTCCATAATGGCCCATTCACACTAGCGATCAACTCAGCTCAGGTCAAAAATCGCTATACATGTAATCCAATGGGAGCACTCACACTATGTGGGCAGGTCAGAGCAAGTCAGGTCAAATTGAAGATAGCACTGCCATCGATGATCAACAATGGTCAAGACCTAAGCTGAGCTGACCGCTAGTGTGAATGTGCAATGGTCACGTCAGATCAGATCAAAATGGGCCACGAACGTCTAAAAACTTCTGGTCATAAGTAACAAAAATATGTTTTAACAGCATGTTACTTCTGATTATTAAAAAGTTGGAAAAATTTTAATATAAATTCAAATATTATTACATGTTTTTGTATTGCTAATGTACAGATTCTGCTTCTGAATTAAGAAATGTGAATTTATTTTTTGTATCAAAAGGGTTCCTCTCACTCATCCTGAGATTCACTTTCTATAGGACATGAAATTTTATTCTTCTGTAAACAGTTGTGCAAAATACATGTTGTTAAAATTATGTTATCAGTTAATATTGGAGCAAAGTTTTCTAAATTAAATTCGTAATGTTTAAGCTAAAATATCAATAACATTTCCTACAACTCGTCTCACACGGCACAGCCAGCAGATAAAATTTTTATCTTTTGATCTGTTTGCATTTTCAAACTCTGGATACAACCTGAACAGTCTTTTTTAACTATTCTCTTCATCCAGAATCAGTGTGATTTTAATTAACGTTAGCATAGAGAGTGGCATCATTTTCTGTGAGCAACTCGTATGAAATTGGCCTCGTCTATGACTTGATCTGACCTGACCTGACCTGAGCTGACCGCTAGTGTGAATGCTATCCTGAATCGTGAGCTGAGCTGACCTGAGCGCTAGAGTGACCGGGCATATAACCGTGTAACTTGATGGGGGGAGGGGGGGTGTTTTGATCGTGCATACCTGCCCAAGCTCAGTCACATGTATCTATGTTCTTGAAGAAGGGCACATCCAAAATATTGTGTTATTTTTATTTATTTTATTTTCCCTTCAACTTTGGTGAGTGATGGGTATACTTTATTTCCATATATAGTCATAAAAAATACACAGAAAATGCTTGTGATCACTATAAACCCAATCATTTTATCAATAATCTGGTTAGCGAAAAAACATCAAAATTATTCTGGAATTAATAGGGGGAAAGCTATATTCCACATGAGGGGGGATGGATGAAGGTCAATCAAAATGACACACTAGGCTAAGTAGTAGAAGAGGAGGGGGAGTGAAGGTTTCAAATGAGGGCAAAATGGAACCTAATTTCCAAAATATATGCAGCTTATATGACAACAAAATAAGTAATAGCTAAAAGCACGGCTTTGTGGTGGCTCGTGAAGTTTTGTTAAAGAAATTAAATAATAATCATAAGAATTTTAATATTTAAACTTCATGAGCTATAATCAAAATCCGTGTTTTTAATTTGTTGAAAAAAAAAAAAAATTAGGCACATTTGATATTCTGTATATTTAAAGATTGCATCTTATTATAATTTATTTAATTTGTTTTTATCAGATACGAGATTTCAGTTTCGAATTTCCTCCTGTTTTTTTACATTTTAACATATTTGAATTATTAATATTACTAATTCTGTAGTAAGAAATTTTTTTATTTAATTCTTGGCTTTCTAAATTTTGTATTATTTAGAACCCAAAATATGTTAAACCAACAGAAGTTTCTGGCTGTGGTAGAACATTTCTAAATAGTGGGACTCTAACAGACTTTGCCATTGCCAGCCAACACAGAAATAATTATCACTCAATACTGGGAATTCGAGATTAGAGGGTGATGATACAGAATAACACGGAATATTTTTATGAACATATGGTAATGAAAACAGATTTCACTGAGTCACTTTACTGACAGAAATTAGTCAATATTTTAATCAGTGGCTTGGTGATCTTGGAGACATATCCATTATCTTTATCTTTGTTGAGGCAGATTCCGGGTGATTGCATTGCAAAGAATGACCTCTCGTTTTATCAAATAGTTTATGGTTCTTGTGTTTGGCTTCATTAAACTACTGACCTGCATGCATTTTTGTTTTGTTTCAGTTGCGTGGAAACATATTTCTTTGGTTAAACAGTTCTCAAAATCTCCATGTAGAGTGTGCTTTAATTTTTATTGTCATTAAGCTTTGCATAGTTTATCATTAAAATTATACAGTTATTTAAATAACTGATTAAGGGAGGCAGAGGGATTTCGTTGTACAATTACAAAACTGCTGCCTCTACATTTATGCAATTCACAGATTTATTTATAAAGAACATTCAACAACCATAATCGTTAATACAAAAAAAAAAAAAAAAAAAAAAAAAAAAATCCTCTCTTTCTGCAGAATAAATTCTCAGGTAGACATCGAACTCACTAACTACACTTTTGGTGAACAGTTTATTTGATAATCCCACTGTTATCATTGTGGTGGTAAGTTGTTTCATTTGGATCTTCTCTGATATGTATTATATATGCACTTAATGTTGCCATATAATCGTCACACTATAATTCCATACAATGCCAACAGCGACTTCAAATTTCGTCCCTCTCCATGGACACACTTAGAAGCAAGGAAAGCAAAACCACATTAACGTGTCCAATATGTTACGCTGCACTCTCAGCAATAGCTGTCTCAAACCACATGACGTGCTCGCCTCTGGTTTCTCTCACAAGGAGAGGTCTTCAGTGTGGAAATCACTATCGTAGAACGAATATGTCTGAAAAATAGTACGTCACCTCTGGTTTCTTGTCCTAAAGCAGTTCTCCCTGGTGAGCCTCCATTTAAAAGAAAGTATAAAAATTATGTCTAAATGAGTTATACCTCTACAGAAGAAAATTAGTTAATAAAATCTGTTCAACCGCGCGTCTTGAGGTGGTGTGTTCCTGAACGGAGGTTCCTAAGTTCGATCCCACGATCTGCAAAATATTTTTTTTTTTTTCCATTTGTATTTTTTGTATTGCTATTCGATCTTGTAGCATTACAAATTTGTTTTGAAACAAATTCTCCAAGTTATTTATTTTCATTTGAGAAATACCCAAATGTCTGGTTGATATAAAACTTTTGAAACAAAAATTACGCGCACACCAAGAACATTTTATGATGGATCTACTTCCACAGACACACACAGTATTTATTATTGATGTAGGAAAGCAAATCACGTCATGGCATTTCTTCCTACACCACTGTTAATAAATTTGTAACAATGTAGAAATAGTAGCAGACAAGAATGCAGGCAAGAACTGAACCCATGCCCCTAGGCATCAAAACACTGCCTCAACATGCTCAGTTTTTCCTCACTTGTAATTGTTTTATTCTTCACTTAGATATTAACAAATCACATTATGTAGATTTTTAATTCTTGATTTCTCATAAATGAAGTGCCACTTTGACAAAAGACATCATGGCAATATAATTTCATAGTAAAACTTCAGCATGTTGATTCTTAGTACAGTAAAAGTTCCTTATTCACGGGGGATACGTTCCGCAAATATACCGCGAATATGGAATGGTAATTTGTATGGGAATATAGGGGATACATTCCAAGGTTTCAAAAAAAGTAAATTTAAAATCAATTTATTAAGAGATTTTAAGCAACATGTTTTAATTATTATTTTCATGCTTAGGCAATGTTTTAAAGAATTTAGTAATTTTTTCTTGTTTTGCCAGTTCTAACAGGTCTTTCAATTCGGACTGATATTCAGCCATGGGACCGAGCGGGGCGGTGTAACGGTTAGCGTTCTCACCTCGCATTCGGGAGGACGGCAGTTCGAATCCCCGTCCGGGCATCCAGATTTGGGTTTTCCATGGTTTCCTCAAATAACTCCAGGCAAATGCCGGGATGCTTCCTTCAAAAGGCCATGGCCGAATTCCTTCCCATTCCTTGCCCCCCATCCTTTCCCGTCTCTAAAGACCTCGATGTTAAAAAGAGACGTAAAACAGTTACAAAAATCAGCCGTGGCATTACCAATTTTTCTTTTAAAAAGATGACTTCTTTCCATAGACGGATCAATTTTCATGAAGAAATCACAAAGCTCATTTGCGATGTTTAGACCTTCACTCAGGTTTTTTTTAATTAAATGTTACCATTTCAATGGGTTGGGGATTTAACATTTCCTCCAAGTTGATTTCAGTCAAATCTTCATATTGCGATTCTAGCAACTCTTGAATGTCACTTGATTCTAGCTGTTCAAAACCATCTCATCATATTCCATTCGCAACTTGAGCAGTATTTGCAGTTAAAGTTTGAATTTGCACGGAGTCTCCATCATTTCCGACAGTGAGATCAGGCCACAGTTTTCTCCAGCAAGAGTCTGGCTTGAGTTCTTGCAACGATTCTTTTATTGTAACAATGCATTTTGCTATGTCAAAATTTTTCCAGCATTGCATAACATTCATATTAGGATTGCATTCCATGGTGTCCAGTATGATTTTGAAAGTTTGTCTAATGTAACAGAGCTTAAAGGCTTGGATTATTTCTTGGTCCATAGGTTGAAGTAAAGCTGTTGTATTAGGGGGCAAGAATATCACCTTTATATTTGAATGCATAGTTTCTAGCTCCCGAGGGTGACCTGGTGCATTGTCCAGTACGAACATGGCCTTAAAGTCTAAATTATTTTTCTTTAAATAAGTTTCAACTTCACGAACAAAACAGTTCCGGAACCAGTCACAGAAAATAACACTTGTAGCCCACGCTTTTTTATTTGCACGCCAAAACACTGGCAGGTTGTCCATGTTTTGATTTTTCAAAGCACGGGGATTTAAAGACCTGTAAAGCTTAAGTGGCTTAATGACACAATCACCTGATGCGTTAGAACACAGCAGCAGTTTTGCTGCCATGAAACCAGAGGCGTACTTTTCACTTTTCGATATGAAAGTTTTGTTAGGCATTCTTTTCCAAAACAGGGCAGTTTCGTCTGCATTAAACACTTGTTCAGGTTTGTGTCCACCATCAGCAATTATGTTTAAAAATTCTTCTGCAGATGCAGCTCCTCCAACAATTTTGATACTATGCAATGATTGTCACACCTTGAATTTATTGAACCAACCTTCCGATGCTTGAAATCCTCCACTTGTATGTTCATCAGCAGGTTCTTTAAAATGCGCATAGAGACGCTTTGCCTTCTCGCGAATCATAGGACCATTTAGGGGCACTCTTCTCTGGTTGCGGTCTTCAATGCATAATGATAACACAGCTTCCACTTTTTCAATTGCTGGATCACGAACAATATTTGCTGAGGTTGAAGCAATAGAATTCCGTATTTTGTCTTCGGATATCTTGATGAATCGTACAGTTGATTCGTTAACACTGAAAGAACGTGATATGGATGCAAACGACTCGCCAAGGCGTAAATGGTCCAGCATTTCTATTTTCACTCTAAGTGCCAACACAACTTTTTTCCACATAGGAACTATTTTTTTTTTTTTTTTTTTTTTTTTTTTTTTTTTTTTTTTTTTTTTTTTTTGCGTTTGCTGGGCATTATAATTTGCGAACAAAGCAGATGAGACACCATGTTATTCACTCAGAATTATTGCAACGACTGACTAGTAACAATAGATTCAGAGCCGATCGTGGCAGAGCGGCTTTTATCAAAGGTCATAGCGAACGTGTAACACGGGCAGCGACGGGTTTTGACAATGAACCTTTAGATTTGGTGGCAATAAGATTTGCTTTTTTAGTCGTTTAGATTAGATAGAGTTACTCATGACAAATGCCAGCAATACGGTACTCAAAGGATGATGACACGTCAGTAAAAGATACCAAATGCACTAAATTTTCCGAATGGAGATCCGTGAATAATAAAAAAATTGAAGTTGCGAATACAGAAAGTTGTCACAATTATTTTATCCACGAATACAGAAAGTTGTCACACTATCCACCAATACTGAAACCGCGAATAAGGAAACCGCGAATAAAGAGCTTTCACTGTATTGAATGATGATAAATACAAAGAAGTCAGGAAAATAAATTTAGGGTAAAATTGTTTAACGGAGGATGCATGGTTGACAGGAAATGTAAATAATTAGGCATATGATCTAATAAGTTCTGGAGGTGGAAGGGACAGGTATTAAAAGTTCTGCATCTGTTACTGCCCTGTTTTTTGGTATGTTGGAATTAATATGGGACGCTCATCACAGTGAGAAAGTATTGCATTAGGAGGTGGAGTGATATAGGACAAATAGATTTATCCATGGAAATTACCATAGAATACACTTAGTATTTGTTGTGATAAAGAAATTGTATTCACTGGCAGACAGAAATTGAGTAAAGAGGAAGATAAATTTTGATACTGCACTAATTGTTAATGAACCCAGGATATTGGGCAAAGAATTGACGATACATGCAAGATGAAAGAGGGCTGTACAATATGATTCTTCACTGGATGCTGCCATACTCCACTATTGCGTAAGGAAATGACGTATGTTTAAAAAGGCCTCGTACCACAATCAGTTTGAAGGGAATTAGAAATTGATAGAATGAGTGTGTTTGCCAAGCTGTTTAGGAACCAACCAGTTGGTTGCATAATTGTTATAAATCGCTATGTTAATGTATTAAACCACCCTTTTCAAAAAATAATGTATAGTTAACTTATTACTTTTCACAGAAAGTAGTATAAGTAAATTGTCCAATAATTAGCTAGAAAGTTAGCTAAAGTAGTCAGCCCACTAATGAAACTATAATACAATTTTGCCAAGGAAAGATAATGCAAGGACTGTCAATTTAGTCTCCAAGTCCATTGCACTCTCCAGAAGTAATGTTCCTTTAGCTCCATATTTCACATCACTATTCCCAAAGTACAGAACTTTTTAAAAGCAGACTTGTATCCCACTAATGGTAACTGCAGATTGTATTGCCTAATCCCTAGCTGATGCTAGAGGGCTCTTGAAAATTTACTTCAACTCGCAATCACCATGACAATAAATACGCAACTGATTTTAGGCACAAGAGAAGGTGAGTTTTTATTTAGAGGAGTCAGGGATTGGAATAAATTAATAATGGTTGTGCTGAACAACATACATCAGACAACAAAAGAATTGGGAGTGCCCATAAACTAAGTGGCTTGGTCGGGGGAGGGGTTGTCTGGTAAGCTAGGCTGGGCTACTTTGGGAAAGGGGGGGGGGGAGTGGGTGTTTCTGAGCCAGGCCACATAGGTTTCTATGCACAATATTTGTCAGGCTTCATGGGAGGGAGGTTCACAGGAGGCCAAAATGGAGCTACATGGTTTATGAATGCTCCAAAAAGCATAAATAGATGCAGGAAAATCTCACTAGGGCTTCAGACCCATCACAATGATATTAATAATTGCCTTCGGTGTAGACTGTTTCTTTCATAAGCTATATTATTGAAAGAAATGTGTATCAATTCTATCAAGAAGTTTATAACAGCTATTTTCCTGCTCATTTGTATGACCAATAACAGTCTTTCTTTGCACTTAAACAATTTTATACATTCTTTCAGTATAGTGTTTCTTAGCAAAGTGGATGAATTTCTAATTCACATAAATGAATCAAATGCTATCAATAGAATTGATGTTTTATGGCTGTCTGAACACCATATAACTACAACAATAGGTATGTCAAATGTAACTGACTTTAATTTACCTTCACATTACTTTAGAACAAACTTGGAGAAAGGTTAAAAATGGTTATAGTTTTGATGATATAAATATTAGCAGGTATTGTCTTCAACATTTTGAAGCCTCTGCTACATGGCTATACAGAGCACGCTCTGGAAGCTTTTCTATTTTTCTGAACCAATTTGAACTTTTATTAACATTTTTAAGCAGAAAAATAGCTAACATGTTCATGTATGGTGATTTTTAATGGAGGTTTTTTAAATAACTTACCCTGTAAAGTCATGTTGGAATCATTAGTCAGTCAGTTCATTCAATTTAAGACAGGTAGTTAATTTTCCTATTAGAATAATGAATAATAGTTACTTGGTTATAGATAATGTTTTCCTAGATACCTCAAAATTCAACTGTACAATCAAGCCAACTTTCAATGGACTTTCAGATCATGATACCCAGTCATGTTTTTAAACTTCAGCATGTAATAAATGATGAATCAGTTGTTTTAGAAAGTGCCTCAATACTACAAACTGGGAACATGTGCACAAGGTATGAATGAATTTTTATTTTTTATTTTTATTTTAGTAGTATTGTATTAAATTATTTTGAATGTTGCTTCTCTTCGAAAAGGCGTCATGCTTCACAAAAAGAACAAAAGCCATGTATAATTGTGGGCATTAGAACATCATGCATTCGTAAAATGAAGTTATATATTGCCTCTAGGAACAGTTACAATGCTAATGTTAAAACATATTACAAGCAGTTCTAAAAAATACTGAAAAAGGTTGCTAAAGAATCTAAAAGTATGTATTACAGAAATAAAATTAATGATTCTGAAAATAAAATTAAGACAATATGGGACATTGTAAAAAAGGAAATAGGAGAAAGCAGTCATACGAGTAATGACATTTACATCAAAGAAAATTCAGTAGAATCTATTTTTTCATTTGCTGAGAAATTTGATGCAAATAGCTTAGTAACACAGTACAGATTTTGCCAATACAAGCTTCCAAGAAAAATTTGACACTATGTCTGCAAATTTAGCGACTCACGAAGAAATAAGAAAAATAATCATGTCTCCTTAGAGCAAATAATCGAGTGGTTTTGATGGGATTTTCAGCAGATTAATTAAACTGTGCTCCACAGAATTAAGAAATATACTAAGTTATCCATATGGAAAGGATAGATGAAATACACCTAACACTCACCAAAGCCGAAAGGAGGAGGGCAGCGGAAACACAAATAATACACAAACAAAGAAAACAATATTTCGGGGTTAACCCTTTGTCATGCAAAAAAAAAAAAAAAAGTGCATGAGCTCGCACAAGCCCTACGAATTACACAGCCACTCATAGAATTCAAGGAGGAATTTTGCTTTAACACTATACAGTATACAGGTGATGGATTTAAGATCTAGGGAAGAATTTGTAACTCAAAACGGATATCGGTTGAACTGAGCGGGTGTGGGGGTTCTATTGATTAGAATGAGAATTGGAAGATTAATATATCCATTTTAGTGAGTAAATGCATTGATACTGGAATTATGTGTGAGGAAATACTGATTAGAAAATAAACATCCTCTTAAGATAAACAAATTATATGAAAAGAAGCCTTTGGTGTGAAATGAGTGACATATTTGAAACTGGAGGAATTGTTGGATGTCAGTTGACATATACACAGGTACTGAGTTGCTTATTGGAGAGATATGACCCTTTAGCAGCTATAATGGTGGCATGAGGGTTGGATCTTACTAAAATGAAATTGTTCCTTCACAAAATACAACCAGCTCCTTCAATAGGTCCTGCAGCCAACTCCTGATCCAAAATTAGCAATCTTCTCATACAAAAATATGATCCCAAGGATCTTGCATATGAAACAAACTATGCTATATATACTGTGCTTCCTCCAAGTCATTTATCCTGCAGGGTAATTTGGATAGAATATGCAAATAAGAGTAAGCTTATTTGATATGCACATAAAAACTAAAGGTTGATTGTGACAATAAGTTTGGGAAAGAATGCCTTGTTGGAGACTTGAAATGTAAATATGTAAATGTAGATATTTACATATCTTGGCATTACGTTTGATAACAAGGTTAACTGGGCAGGACACATTGGACAGGTAGTAGGTAAAGGTTTCAAAATTCTGCAATTGTTGGAGAGAGTGATGAGAGGATGTAGGAGAGAAGTAAAGGAATTGGGTTACAAAACCTTGGTCAGACTATTGTTTGAATATGGTGGTAGTATGGGACCCACATTTTGAGTATAAAATAGAGGAGTTGGAGGGGGGTTGGTTCCTGGAAATTGTCACAGAATGCCATCAATAACAGAATGGGATTGAGAAGAGGGTCATGGGAGTGTAAGAATTAAAAGTAATGCATGGAAGGGAAAAGATGACCATGACCACAAGCTGGCACTCTATTTCAGGCACAAGATTATCTTTTTTTAGGTAAGGGTGTCGGGGACGGGAATGAGTTACCAAGAGAAATGATGAATAATTTACCAAAAACATTGAAAGAATTTAAAGTTGAAATTTGTAGAGAGCAAATATAGGTGGGTACAGGAAAGGGGGAAAATGTGGGGTGTAGGGAAATGCCACCGCAGTGTGTACTCCATTACAGTTAAAGTAAAGATAGCTTTCTCATAATAATCTGTGACAGCTCACATGTCATTTATCAGTTAGCTTGCAACAAATGATTTTTTTCCTGCATTGACCTAACTATCTTTGATTATATTATTGGCAACTCTTACTCCATCCAAAAGTATTTTTTGAAATTAATTGTATCTCGTATGACTTTTACAAAGTACAATTTCAAGTTTAATATTTTATTATCTTATTTTTGTAACATATAATAGTGTTTCGCTATGATTATTGTATGGGTATTTGTTAACCATGAGGTGTTTGTCAATAGTGATCTGTGGAAAGGATAATAATTAAACAATCAAAGATGCTTGCTAAAAATGATTGAAAATTTTTGGTCATATAGGAAGCCTCTGTTTGATCTATTAATTTTAAAATGCTGACATGCCAGTTTGATATACATTTTTCTTAGCTAAAGCATTAGGAGGTGAGAGGAAACTGGATTGTTGAACATAATATGGGTTGGTTTTACTCTCCAAAGTTAAATTTCTGGAGAAAAAAAACATACTACTGATATCAATTTAATTTCAGGAGCTTGAGCAACGGAAACTGAAGAAGTCTGAGAAACTTGGCATGCCATTCTATATACATGATATAATAGGTGCTGAATTAATTGAATGGCAAGTATTTCTTCTTTTCTTTTTCTTTTTTGAAATCATCCTAAAATATTAATAGCAAATATATCACAAATGAATGGAATATTTCTTTTTCTAGTGTGGAGACAACGTCTGGAAACTTGTTGAGACTTCGCCAGAAATGAATTTTATTCCTTATACACTTCAGTTTATATATTTTTTTAAAAAAATATGTGCTACTTTGACTGATAAAAGTGAAATGTACTGATTTATCACAAGTTTGTATTTATATTTATTAAACTGAAAAAAACCTGTACTTTTTTATATAATCTTAATGCACTACTAATAAAAATTTCCTATATTCTATAAATAACTTTTCTCAGACTAAGATTAACAACATCCGACTCCATGCTGTGTGAAATAACTAATCTGGTTAACTTACACTATATGCTGCTTTTATAGTGTTTAGATACATCTAGCTACTTAATCATACATACATATGTTTATTTCTTATTTACACCCTACTATTAGCTGTTTTCTTTTAATATGGAACAAGAAGTGTTCAAGATAGCTCCCTGTACATCCTTTCCTACATCTAAAAAAAATTTAACTTTGCCATGTTAGCCTATCTGTATCTGTGAATAGCAGTGATAATTGTGAAGTGGTGTCATTTTTTTTTCCTTTTCTTTTTTGTGTCAATAGTTTTAGAAGCCAAAGAAAATGTAACAACTATAGAGGAATAACACTTCTATCTCATGGCCTCAAGCTAAAGGGAGAAAAAAATTAAAATAAAATAGAGAAGGTACTCTGAGAATAGTTATTAAGCAACAGCTCGAAGAAGAGCAGTATGGATTTAGAGCTAACTGATTAACAATGTATCTCATTAACACTGTATGGATAATGGTCACAAAAGCATTGGAAGAAGGGGAGGAGATGTCATCTTTATTTCTTTTTTGTTTTAGATATTAAGATGACATATTATAGCATAGCTAGATAATGTCTTACCAAACGAACGATACTTGATAGCCAAAGTATAAATTCTTTATTAGAGCTACCAAAGCTCCGTTCAAATAGGGGACTGATATTCAAACTGATTTGTGACTAACAAAGGCATTCAGCAAGGTAGTACACTATTGTCACTGTTGTCAATGATTGAAATGCATGAAATTATGAAGAGAGTAAAACAGCAACTTGATCCTGTCAGGCATGCATCAGCATGGGGATTAGCCTTAACATTGCTTGAGCTTAACTTGATAATGACCGGTGCCCTTGGTACCGATACTATTTGATTCCATCGTCACCACACAATTGCCTTTTATTATTATTGTTAATAATTTAATTGTGATGGAGCTAACACTCCAGTGGCAATTCCCTCAGTCATCCATTTACCCCCTTTTATATACAAATTTTTTAAATTTTCTTTTATACCATAATTGGAATGTTAAATTCTTCCCCCCATTTACTATTCTGATTTACAAATTTTAATTTTAAATTCCTTAAGCGTTTTTGGAAAATTATTCATCACTACACTTGGCAATTTGTTCCAATCCCTGACACCCTTACCAACAAAAGAAAATTTTCTCACTCTCTTATGCACGAAATCGAGCACAACCTTCCAGTCATAGTCACCTTTCCCCTTCCATGCACTATTCCTAATTCTTTGGACCTTATCCCTCCACTCCATCACCAACATATGCCCTGCACATTCCCAGCACTCTCTTCACCCTCCTTTCCTCCATTGTGTCCCAACCTAGCTCCTTTATCATATCAGTTACTGACTGGGTCCTGCGATAATTACCACAAACAAATCTAGCTGCTCTTCTTTGCACACCTTCCAACTCTTGTATTTGAAAATCAAAATGTGGGTCCCAAACTACACCACCATATTCAACCAATGGTCTGACCAAGTTTTGTAACCTAACTCCCTAACTTCTCTGGTACATCCTCTCATCACCCTCTCCAGTAAATGTAGGATTTTGTAACCTTTTCCTACCACCTGCCCAATGTGCTCTGCCTAATTGAGTTTGTTTTCAAACGTTATGCCAAGATATTTACACTTCAAGCTATCAACAAGCAATTCTAACCCCACCCTACAACTGTAAATTACCTTTTGTTTTTTTCATGCTGACCTACCCATTTAGGCTGCAGCTATTCAGTCTTCGCCTGTTTTGATCCTATTGTATACCATTACATCATCTGCAAAATACCTAGACTCTGATCATAATCCATCAACACAGTCATTCATTATAATTATGAACAGCAACGGTCCCAATACATTACCCTGTGACACTCCCACCTCTTTTGATAATGTATTTCCTACTCTAACAAATTGATTTCTAGCTTTTAAGAATTCATCTACACAGCAAGTAACTTTTTCATCCAATCCAATAGATTTAAGTTTATTTAAATCCATTTTATGTCTTATTCTGACAAACGCCTAAGAAAGATCTAGTGCCACACTATCAACTTGGCCTCCCTTGTCCTATTCATCTGAAATATCTTGCATATAGCCCAACATCTGAGATTCACATGAATAACCTTGCCCAAAGCCATGTTGTCGATCTGAAAACCAGTTTGTTTCCTCACAGACATTTCTGATATTGATGAATATCAATCTCTCTACCTTTTTGCCTATCACTGATGTCAAACTAATTGGCCTGTAACTTTCAACCAGTAACTCCTTCTTTAAGAACTGGTACTGCTATCACTCTTTTCCAATCCTCTGGTGAGAGAAAGATTCCAAACTCATTTAAATAAAATTTCAAAGTAAGGTACAATATCGTATCCCACAATCTTTACTAAATCTTTAGAAAAATTATCTACACCAGCCCCGTTAAGTTTTTAGTTTTCCGAGTTCCTTCATAATGTCCTGAGAATTTATTTCAAATTTTGTGGTTTTCCTCATTTATACTTTTGGGAGACTCTCCTCTGATTCATTCCCTCCTATTACAGGAGGATTTTCCCTAGTTGTATCACTAAACCAGTCACCCAATTTCTATGTAATTTTTAAAATCTTCAGTGACTTCAACTCCATTCTTATCCACAATAGTCTGAATACCTTCCATTCCCCTCAGTTTTCTAATATAGTCTAATATAGAAGTTTCTAGATGCATTGTTCAGTGGTCCTCCTGTACCAATAATATTCTTCATAAACGTATCCTTTGCTTCCTCTTTGCTCTTATTAATTGGTTGTTTTAAGTATTGCCCACTGCCATCCTGTCTCTTAACTCTGTTGTGTTCCCGTCTCACTAACCTATTTCACCTTCTCACTTCCCTATTGTAGTGTATAGGTTCTGTATTTATCTTTATTTTCTGCTTTGGAATAAACATTTCCTTGCCCTTTTTTATTATCTCCTTAAACTCTTCCCATTTTTCCACTAATGTACTTGTGCAATCCTTACATTTGCTGAACCCTCGTATTTTGCTCTAGCACTTGTGTAAAACCTCCTTCCCTTAATAAGGTATTTGCAAATCTCTGTTCCATTGTGTTATTTATCTTATCCCCCCCCCCCTCCTCTCCTGGTAAATTTAAATCTCCTCCAGTAATAACCATTCTGTGCTCACCTGTGAATGCGAATTTATCTCCAAGAATCTCATCTTCATCATTCTTTCTTCCACTACTGTAACCATGATTTTTTCTTTTTTATCTCCCCAAAAATCTACCCCTAGTAATTCATGGTCATTATCTATGACCACTAGAGAACTTCAGCAATCTTTGCTAACCAATATGAATACCCCTCCACCAATTGCTCTTCTGTCTCTGTGGTACACTCTGTAACTTTCAGGGAAAACCTCATTGTGTAGTACTCCTTTTAACCACCATAATCACCCCTATAATCACTTGTGGTCCATGTATCTCTGTTAAGATTGCAAATTCTATCATTTTTTTTCATTATACTTCTACAGTTCACCAATAACACCCTATTTTTGGCTTTGTTGTATTTTCAGCATTAACTTATGTCTTTCCAGTTGTACCGTTATTATTTCAATAGCTTCATCTGTTCCTTTAGCATTTGTATGTTTCCCCATAGGACATCTACAACCAATAACCCTTTGATCACTTATTTGTATCCCCTCACCAGCAGCTCCTGACCCCATCATAAGTGGAAGTGGACTCCCTTACTGCTTTAGCTAACAACTCAAAAAGTACTCTCTTCTCCCTTCTATTTAGATGTAGGTCATGCCTAGTAAAACCCCACCTACCAGTAATGTTCACAGGCAGAACCCCCAAAAAATGCCTCTTCCAAGTAGCATCTCTGTTTCCACGTATACCCGCCTGACAGCGTGGTTCAATGGTGGCCAATCATGGTGACTTAGAACCTGCACGAGTTCCACCTACAGGTGGGCAAAGTGACTCGCTAAAAAGAGCTGTGTTCATTTGATCACTCTACGAAAAGAACTAGTTCTATGAACGATTCACTTGCTCAGTTATATTAGAGACTTTTTTTTAGGTCTCACCCCTCGCAATCCGGTAACACCCCACTTTTCGATAAAAATACCCCCCTTAAATGATGCAATTAGTAGACTTTTTTTAGCTCAACAGTCCACAAAGCCCACTTATGACTGATTCACCTAGAAGAACTACCATTCACTTGCTCTTTTAAAAGAATTGCTCTGAAGAACTGATTCACTCGTGAACGACCCATCTCTAGTTCCACCCTAGTATGCTGCACCTCCTTCTACAGGCCACTCTCTATACTATAAATCACATTTCTATCAGTACTGTTTCTCGCACCTACATAGCTCAGACCACTGGCGTTTGTGTGTGGTAGTAGCCTGGAGTCTTCCATCGTGCAATATGAAATTGTGTGTCGGTAGAAATAGTGGTTCAATATGGTATAACTGATATAAAATTAGACGTGTGCCCCAATTTCATTCCACAGCCCAAACTACCTAGCGCAGTCCACTCATGATTGTGTGTGGTATTAACCTCAAGTCATCCAACGTGCACCATGGTGGTGTCATGTCAGTAACTATGAAGGTGTGGCAGATATGGTGGTTGAAATTGGTCGACAGAAGGCATTTTCATATTTTGACCAAAAACGTGTGTCCCTATATTTCACTATGCAGCAATATATACCCTTCACAGATCACTGATGTTTGAGTGCGGTATTAGCCTAAAGTCTCCCATCGTGCACTATGGTCATTACATGTTGGTAGCTGCCAATCAAAATTCTTTACAAACACGAACGAAGTTGTGGGCACCAGCTAGTAAAAACAAAAACTGAAGTAATCTGTTTATTTTTACTTCCATTTACATTATGTTTTAAAAAGTAATAACAGTTTGTTGTTATATTTAAATTAATTTACATTGCCACGATACATCTCGCAGTGAAGTGAAGAAATCTGTAAATTAAACTTTCATTGTTTTGATTCCACTTTGTACTAGTATACAAAATTACACGTTTTGTAGTATGTAAAATTTTCATACAAGTACCCAAAAAAGCCTTATTCTGTAACCTCAACTCACAGGGAGAGGGCCGCCTACTCGTCATCACTGATTTCATCCAAATTTTTTGTATATTGCTTCTCCTGTTTTTACAATGAATATCTCCCCAGCACATTCAATTCCTTACGTTAAGCTGTATTACCCGGTCATGAAAAACCTTTCTTTTTCAAAAACAGTTGGTCATCTGGAATTCCCACTGAGGTCATTTTCATTTCTAGTCAAGCCTTACATAAACTGTAACTTTTGACGAAATCATTGCTGACGAGTAGGCGCTTTCTCCTTTTCAGATAATGTCTGCTGGACATCCCGCTCACCCCGTCATAATATCCACTCTTGTTGAAACACTCCTTTTTCTTCTCTTTTCTTTTGCTTCGGCAGGAGAAATAAAACTGTCAAAGCAGCAGTAGGCATGTTTCACTACTTAGTGGTTGTTCTTGATTGTTGCTGCACCTACAAAAGTGTGCTGTATCAACACGTGTAACATATTTTTTTCTGTGAGTATAAATGACACTTCTCTCAGAAGAAAGTGCTCTTCAGTAACTTGCACCAGTTATTGCCTCAGTGTAAACAGATAAGAAAGTCGGTTCTGAAATCAGTGTAGGAAGTTTGTTGCTTGTGTATATACAGATTAACTATCACACTTTTGAAATTTTTAGTGGAAAATAGCCTGCCAACACATTTGGTACTGTAAGATGATAGGCTCAGCACTGGGGCAAGTGCAAAACTGATCTGCTTTATCTGTAACCGTGATCATGCCTTGGATAATTTTAGCTCATGCTTTGCAACATTAACTCGGCTGCCACCTAGCTTGATTAACCCCAAACTAGGAAAGGTAACAGTAAATAAAAGTCGCTGGTAAATGCTGATAGATAGTCACTACATTCTTCAATTTTCAACAGTCACAAAAGTAGATTAGCATCAGGCAAAGTCTCCAAAGAAATGTATATGAAATTTTGATTATCCGATCGAGCCAGACCAAACTCCATTGTTCAAAGCTCACTAATTCATGGAAGATGGTAAAATTTCGTCACACTCCCTGAAAATTCAATATTTCTGCCAACGACCTATAATAAAGTTACACCACCATTCCACATGGCATTAAATTTTAACTTGGAGCAGCATAGAGACGCTCTACTTAATTGTTTGAAACTGGCCGGCATCTACATCGTGCCACACCATAACAGTCACTCTTTAACTGAATCTGCAAGACTGGGGCGAGGAAAATTCAGGGCTATTATATATTTATATATATAGAAACATCAGTGGGAACACGAAGTCTTCCTATTTCTCAGGGAAGTAGTCTGATAAACTGATCAAATGTCTGATCTCACGCTTGTAATTAGCTGCCCATACACACACACATTTGTGCGCGAGTAAGCTCGCTGAAGAATTGCGCGCGGAAATTCTCGCGACGAGCCTGTACTTGTCGAAGCCCATACACAGGAGCATCAGTTTCACACATTTGTCGTTCAGCTGACTCACTGTGCACAAATTGTTGTGTTTATGGTAGTGGTCTACGGATTTATTGGTCATGATTTCTTGGCTCGTGGCTCACTGGGAATTTCAAAACATCGCGAACCAAGTGTAGTGAGGTTATGTTAGAAGCAACGTGACAATATTGAAATGAAACAGGTTTTTAAGTTCAACACACAAAAAAATATATGTGTTATTCGTGCAGCAGCTTATATTAGAGCTGTAAAAAAGAAAAATAAACAGTATGACGAAAAAAAAGTGGCTGCAGGAAGATTATAAACAAGATCATTGTACTATTTAAACAAATTTTCTTCGATTTCTTCAGTATTACATAAATGCACAGATACATCTTCCTATACATTTCCTCCAAATCCTTCATCTTCCCCTTCATAATTTGGGCTTCCTATCTACATATCTATATTACTGATACTGTCCATTGGTTCGTGTTAATCTCTCATAAAACTAGTAAATCATAGTAATAGTGTAAATTAGTTTTGTAGATTTCGTCTTCGCCTATTCCACTTCTTGTTGAGTTTTCATTTATATATATTATAAATATATATATATATTTCCTGCTAAAAGCACTCCACAAAGAGTGGATTTTCTTTTTTATTAATGCACTGTCAACTTTTATATTATTTTTCCCACTAATCTCTATCATGCACTGTATCCTAATTTTTTTAAATTTCTGTTGGAGTTTTCTTTTTGGTTTCGCCTTCCAAATGCAGTATGTTGCTGATAAGTCGCAATGAAATCAGCTAAGAATTATCTGCTCATCTTACTTAATTTGTTAGACATTCAGTAAGTCTTATCTGTCCCGAGTAAATTGTTAAGTGTGATATCTGTGTATATGGTTTCCGTCGCGCTTGCTCGCCACGTTTAAATATGTAACAATTGTTATTGGCTTGGGATGCAGCTCATCGTTAGACAATGAACACACACATTTTATCGTCTATATCATAGGTGGCCAACCTTTTCAGCAGCCGGGCCAAATTTCCGAACTACAACTCTCTGCCGGGCAGCATGCGTTACTTTCTTGGAAAAAAACTTTGATATTTTTATGTAGGAAAAAAAAACACTTAAAATGGAATATGGATATTTAATGAAGTATTAAATATACAATTATCTTAATGCGACTTTTGATATTGTTTGGCAGAACTAAGGGCATCAATATTGATATCGAAAAAATTTGTGGCTACACGCATAAAGTTCTCCAAATGAACATCAATGATTCGTGTTCTATGTTGTGACTTGATACTGTTCATCCGGCTGAAAAGCTGTTCACACACATAAGTGTTTCCATATAACGAAATCATCCGCAAAGAATGTTTGTAAAATGCAGGATATTTCTCCTTGTCCAGATATTTTCTGTGAAATTCTTCCAAACCAACCTGGTGGACTTTCTCCTTAAACCGTGCGTCACACTACAATTTTCAAATTTCCTTGCAGTGAACTTATATCAACGGAGAATGGCGTTGAAAATGCAGATAAAAGAATATGATAATTTTTGAAATCTTGATATCGGTTTTCAATCTAAAGGTTCAAGTTTGATGTTAATGATCTGTACTTAATCGCCAACGCCTGTGTCACGTTTGCTTGCAATGATAGCTTGGAAAAATTAGTGAAATTTTTATTTTTCAACTATTGTTTCCATAGCCCAAGTTTCATTTGAAACGCGGCAACATCAAACATATTATTAGCCAATTGGTCTTTTGCATTGCAGACGAATGTTCAGATTATTTAAATGGTTAGTTACATCGATCAGAAACGCGAAGTCACACGTATCCACGTCTTCAAACTCTTGGATACTTTTCAAATTTCTGTCATAGAATGATTGTATCTCTTCCTTCAAATCAAACAATTTCTTTTAACATTTTTTCACAGGACAACCATCTTACTTCAGTATAAAATGTAAGGTCACTATAGTCAGAATGCAAATGCTTGAGGAATTCATGGAATTGACGGTGGTTCAAGCCCTTCGATCTAATGAAGTTTTGATAACCATGCTCATGGCATGATCCGTTTTTAAAGACTTGGCACACAAATTCTCTTGAGGAATAATGCAATGAAAATTTAATAATGAGGTATTATCAAGTTTGCAGGCTTCATTTTCAATCAGTTTTATTAAACCTTCATGTTTTCCAACCATTGTGGGAGCTCCATCCGTCGTCACGCCAGATAAGTTGTGAAGTTTTAACGAAAAACGATTTAATGTTGCTGTAACTGACTAAAAAATTGCGTGCAGTTGTAGTGTTCTTAAGTGGATATAGAGCCGCTAATTCTACTGTTTTGTTTAACTGGATATCAACACCTCTTACGAGAATCGCTACTTGGCAGTATCTTTTAGATCTGTACTTTCATCCAATGCAAGAGAATAATATACGAAATCAGGCGCTCTGCTTTTCAAATTATCTTCAATACGTTTCCCAATGTCTTCCACACGTCTGATAACAGTTTGACGAGAGAGGCTTATTTTTGAAAATTCCTTTTCCTTTTCTGGACACATAATTTCAATGATGCTTTCCAAACATTCCTTCACCATTTCACCATCTGAATACGGCTTCGATTTCTTGGCTACTATCGAAGCTACTGCATAGCTCGCTTTTACGTTGCATGTTGAGTCTGCAGCAGTGCTAGTGAATATCTGTTGCTGTGCAGAAAGTTTTCTTTTTATTCATAATAATAATATTTAATTAAATTGCAATGGAGCGCACGCTCCGGTGGCAATTTCCCTGCCACTCATCTTTACCTGGTCTAATCGAAATTGTCCTTGGTACTCATCAAACTTAGTATTTAGATGTTTAGCTTCATAACGCCGTTTCATGTTATAGTTTTTCAATGCACAAACAGATTCTTTGCAAATTAAGCATATGAGTTTTGTTTTAAATTCTACAAAAAATAGCTAATAGTCCACTTAGCCTGAAAATTTCTCAATTCATCTGCAGCTTTTCGCTTCTTTGAACCAACGTCTTTACTAGTTGAAGCCATTATTTCATTGAACTAGAAAGAAAAATGAATAAAAGTCAAGTGCTTGTATTTTGTAGAAACTACTAAAATCGCAACGCTTAATAATCATAATAACTGGAACATAATCGGTAAAGATACAACAACACAAATATCACGTTTTTTTAACAATAGTAATACTTACATACACACGACTTATATAAAACAGAAACTAGTTCTTTAAAGTCGATCACGACAACACACCACAAGTAATACAGTACAGCAGATACAAGGAATATAGACAATGCATTTCGAAACAAATACAACAATCAAAGCAAATAGTGTACTTCCATCTATGGGTGGAAACATTAACTGCAATAACCGACGCAAGCGATCCAAGAATGACAGGCGAACCACTAACGCGCTGAAAGTTACAGGAACATGAGCCGTGATAATGCTCGGTTGTACACCCGCACTGTCCATCCCAGCAAGATCAATTGAGCGATGATCTTGGTTGAATATCAGCTTAACTTAGTGTAGATATCACCATTGAAAATCAAAGCTTACGTATATAATGATACAGCTCCGCGGGCCACAAAATGACCTACCGCGGGCCACAAGCGGCCCGCGGGTTGGCCATCCCTGGTCTATATGAATCGCCATGGAATTGCTGGCGCACAAATGTGTGTGTGTATGCCTAGCTAATTACATCATCTTTTTTTACCTTGACAACTTGAAATATTCCTACTGCTCTGAAACTTTGACAGTAGCTAGGTTGATTGAAAATGTTAATATTGATCCTTATAAAAATGTAGCTTCAATAGTTTGGCCGTAAAAAATTATTTTCTGATATTTCAAAATTTGTTAATAACAATTTTGAATCCACGAAGCTTAAATAACTTTCATTTTACTCCTAATGGACTGCTCTTTCATTTGATATCAAGCAAGGTATATTTACTATTTTCAAAAGGGTGAAATAAAATTCATCAACAAAAATATAATTTAACTAACTAATATTTCCTAAGATATTAAAGCTATCGATTTGAAAGTGGCTTTAAACAATTCTATGTATTTCAAAATAATTACAGAGCAAATTTGAAGTTTCTACCTGCTTTCTTCAATTTACTAGCAACAAAAAATATTGCCTTGTTCAGATACTTTCTCAGAACTGTAAAAATCTTATTTCTAGCTTGAATTAACTTAGTAACCGACTTTAAAAATGATATGCAATGCTATTCAATTTAATTCGCAGTTATGAGAACAAATTTTGTTACGCAGTTACAAAATTTTTAGGTTACCTACCAGTACCCCGAGACCAACTTGGTCTCAGTCTGCAGTTATACACTTTTTTTGGTAAATTCATCACTAATTTTTTCATTTATTTACATTTTTAAATATGATCATCACAGCTTCCAGTAATATTGTCTCTATATTCAGTCTAATAATACATCCTCCTCCCCCCATTTGCTTTCTTCTGGTTTTCACATTACTATACTCAAGTTGGAGCGTAGATGTCATAGAATTCTGGATAAGGAAGTGTGTGCACACATTATTTGCTGCACTAATTCAAAATTGTTGTTTGTTGGAACTAAAATTATTTATAACTAGATAACCCATGCACAAATTTTGCAAATGCAATGAATAGTAAGCTGGGGGTTTGTAATAGGATGAAAGAAAATCGCCTCATATATTTCAATTGTTTGTTTAGAATAAAAGGTACATAACAAAAGTTGATGCTAGTGAAACAGTTCATTAATATCTCTGTGATATGTGCCACTACTATCTAGTGGCTTGGCTCTGCATTGTCTCATACGTTTGACATTCACAGCTATCATTTTTGCCCTTTAAGGTTCAAATTCAGAAAATTTCGTTCTTAATTTATAATGTTGCCTGAGTGGAGAACTCAATCTTTTAAATGATACCTCATTAATAGATATCGGTTAGATGTCAATGGAGATAAAAGACTCATAACAAAAACCAAATTATGGAAATAATGAATGGTGGAATTCCGAAAAATTCCTTTATTAAAATATATGATATGACAAAGGGAGAGACCTTAATCTTTAATATGATAGCTCATTTATCTATTTCAGTTAGATATCAGGAGAGATAAATGGCTCAAGATTAAAAAATATGTTATGAAAATAAGGATAATTTCGTCCATTAAGGGTCAAATTCCAAAAAAAAAATCTTTCTTAAAATATGATATGACGACGCCAGCAACCTTAATCTTTAAAATGATACCTCATTTATCTAAATTGGTTAGATATCAAAGGAGATAAATGGCTCACGACACAAAAACGTGTCTCAGAAATATTAAAATTTTTCCCTTTAAGGGTCGCATTGTGTAAAATTTGTATTAATATACGATGTCACCATAACGGAGATCTTAATCTTTAAAATGATACTTCATTTAATGATTTCAGTTAGGCAGCCAGGGAGATAAATGGTCGTAACACAATAAACACATTTTAGAAATATTGAATTTTTTGCCCTTTAAGGGTTTAATTCGAAAAAATTCCCTTCTTAAAATGTGATGTGACCAAAGTGGAGACTATAGGCTTTGAAATGACACCTCATTCATTCATTTTGGTTAAGTATGAAGGGAGATACTGGCTTGTGACAAAAAGTAATAAAATAATATACATGATGTTGAAAGACATAATAGTCAGTAATTCAAATATGCTTGTAACTTGATAGAAGAAAGTGAGAGAACATTTGAAACAAATGATGTGGTAAAATCAGATTTTTTTCTCCAATTTGACAATATGTCAGTTGCAGTTTATTATTTCAATAACAGAGATGAGTTCTGTTTGATCTATGCCTTTGAACAATTGTAACTGATACTCTTACACAACACTTTTTTGGTATTGGAGCAAACAGTCATATACACCACAGTTCTCAGGAAAAGGATGTATTAAGACCAACAATATTTCAATTTAGTTATGGCACTGAAGGTAATTACTACTTTTATTTTATTTAAAAAAAACTTACTTTACAGTTAAATTAGATACAATATTTGCCAGATTATTGATCTACCTCACTCTCTGTTCCAACATCTGCTTCACCAAATGTTACAGAAAAACAATCTAATGAAGTGAGATCAATCACTGCACAAGTATGAGTTTTAGAAAATACAGGCACACAAATAAGCCGTATCTTCTGATTTTCTGTTCCTACAAAAGAAAACAATCAATAATAATAAAAAACACAATTAATACAGCCGAAAAATGTATTTGAGTTGAATGACTTTATTTAAATAAAACATGAGACGCAACCATTTTCATGGAATCATTTCGATAAGACAGTTACAACGTGATGAAATCAGATTCAAATCAGTAGCAATGATATGCCCTTTATCTCAAAAAAGGTAAGTTTCTTAATCACACACTGTATATTTAATTAGAGGATAAGAAGAATTTGAAATGTGACTGTTCTGATATGAAATTCTGTAATAGACTGAAGCTTACAGGTCATTAAAAAATAAAACGAATTCTTTTAAGTTAAAACTAATCCATAATTCAAAACATTGTTTTTTTTTAAGTTTAGGAGGAGACTACAACTGAAAGACAATGACAAGCATCATGGCTGCTTTATCAATTCACACTGATTCCAAGTAGTAGAAAAATTTTGTATTAATTTTGTTATGGTGCTGACATCAGTTAGAAAAAGAAAATTAGAATAAGAGTCTTACCTTCGTAAAGTTTTGTTTGGAATGATGTCTGATTCCCTGCAAAATATATATCTGGGTAATTTGAGATAATAAAAGGATCCTCTTCATAGAATGGGTATGTAGCTGGAAGTGAAACATAAAATGTAATCATGACAGGTATGTAAAAATGCATTCTGGATAACACACTATTTTACTTACACAGTGTGTCAGGGCATGTAGGTGCTAAATGTGCCCATTCAAGTGTACGTTCAAGAATAAGCAAGGGGTCCTCTAGTCTGCTGTAATGAGAAATATCCTGGACTGGCTGCCCAGATGTCCCCAGCATTCGACGGCCACCCAGCTCACATTCGTATGGATTTGGAACACCGTGCAAAGTCTGGTAGGCTGCAGCCTGCTCCAACATTTTTGCGGTTAATAATCTGTTATTCTTTACAAGATTAATAAACATGAGAAAAACAATCCACCCCCTACACAGCATTTCAGAGTGAAAATTAGATTATTAGCATGTTGGTTCATAGCTTACAACAGAGATTAGAACAATCAACTTATACCTATTTCTGAACACAACTTTTAAACACAACAGTATTTTGGGTGATCTCAGAGAAACTACTGCATGAACCACAACATCACTGATTTAAAAGAAATCGGACACTGCTAACTAACAATAAGAGAATTATGTCCAAATTTATTTTGATAGTAAAATTTATACACTAGTGGTGCTACAGAAATCTAATAGTCTTGCAGTCTATAAGTTGCTAAGTATTAGCTGTTATTAATCATAAATTCAATTGGCTCTACTAAAAAGTAGTTTGCTTGATACCAAACCTGGTGGAAGTGATAGATAAGTATGTACAAGGGATATCAAGAGAAAAAAAAAAGGTTACAAATGCTGTTAAAAATTGAAAAATGAATATATTTCAACCAAATTTACAGGGTATGTTACAAAACATGTCTTTATTTCTCCACATAATTGTCATCAAGTTTGATGCACTTCTTCAGCCTGGGCACCAGTTTTTGTATGCCCTCCTCGTACACACTCCCCTCCACCTCCAAAGCCAATTTTCCACTGTCTCTTTCACTTCTTGATCATTGGAAAAACGCTTCCCACCTGAAAACTCCTTTAATTTTGTGAAACAATGATAGTCAGAGGATACGAGATCTGGGGAACAGGGTGGGTAGGTCACAACATGCCATCCAAAGGATACAAGGAGGTCCTGAGTGACACGAGCCGTATGGGGTCTTGCAGTGACAGCATTGAGGGTGGTCCCTTTGTCCATGAAATCCACTAACAAAACACCTTTCCTGTCCCAAAAAACAGATGCCATAACCTTCCGCTCTGACAACTGCACTTCAAACTTTTTTGGCCATTGGGGAATGGTTGTGACCCCATTGTTGGGACTGTGTTTTGAACTCGGGAGTACAGTGACATACAAAAGTTTCATCACCAGTGACAATTGAGTCAAGAAATGCCTCACTGTCCATTTCATAATGTTTAAGAAATTCACATGCAGCCAAAACGTGATTTCGGTGATGCTCCGGAGTCAACATTTTTGACACCCACCTTGCATTCTATTTCCTGTAATCAAGCTTTTCTGAGACAATTTCACCCATGAGACTACGAGACATGTGTGGGAACATTTTATGAAGGCTGTTAATAGTAACACAATGATCACTATGAATTGTTTCATCAATTTCCTTCATAAACTCTTCTGAAATGAGAGACGGCCTCCCACTCCTTTATTTGTCATGTGTGTCAGTGCGACTTTCCTTAAACAACCTAACCCACTTGTAAACGTGTTGAGGTGACATTACTTTAGGCCTGTAGGTTTTCCACAAGCTGACGACAGATTTCGGCCGCAGATTCTTACCGCAAAATGAGGAATTTGATGACTGAGCGATCTCCCATCAGCGGTAGGTGGTGCTAACGGCCCCTGTGGAAGCTGATGGAAGCTCCTTCTCTGACGACATATCTCAATCGACTGAATTGGAGTGGGGATTGGTTTGAATGATACGGAACCCCCTCCCCCCTCCATGTATGTGTGCCAACTTTTAAATAAAAAATTTCCCTGCGCCCTTCAGAGCACTTTTAACCTTTTTTCTGAATATTCCTTGTATCATATGTGCAAAAAATGTGAAAATTAGGGTTCATTTTGCACCACAGCAGAGGGGCCTCAGTTATGTACCATGTACCAGCAAATAGTATTTTACCTATGTGCCTTCAATGAAATAAAACTTTGTTAAACAAATCAATGAAATATAATCTTAAGGGTCATTTCACAGAGTCATAACAAAAAAATAAATAAATTTAAAAAATGTAACTTTTTAAAAAAGTGCTTAAATATTTGAAAATATCTAGTGAGATGACAATGAACTGCATGCTTGTTATAGCATTTCTTTACTGACTGCAAAGTCTGGAAAGCCACACACCATTACCGAAGAACTTATCCTACCAGCTGCATAAATCAGTTTTCGATATCAAAAGAATAATTCCACTGAACAATTATGCAGTACAAAGGAGGATAGGCGAAATGGCTTAATGAATATAATTTTTTTTTATGTAATTACTTAAAAACAGCTGAATTCTCTATACAGCATCAGGATCAACTTTGCCAAGAAACAAAACTTTCCTTTGGGTTAAGTGCATCTGTAAGAGTAGAAAAAATATCCCAAGAATTGTTATTAGCCAAATGATTGAAAACTAATATGAATTTGGTGAATTAAAAAGACGTTTAAATGTATAAACTATTCCCTTGAGTATTACCGTCTTCACTGCTACAGACAGTGCTTTGACAATGATAGGATGACACTTACGCATTCCAGCATACTTAAAAAAAAGCTTTACAAAATGTATTATCCATACACGATGTCATCTACAACATTCAGTGGGCAAAGCTCTTAGTGAACTCTTGCATGGCTCACTATATTATGCCATTAGAGCAGATGATAATATCAAAAAGCATTCCTTAAAGGAGAGATCATTTTCTCTACTTTCTTTGGAAAATGATGACAATTATAATTATTTGGTACTTAACACAGAAGTGCATTTGTAATCTGAAAGTGCATTTTTGATCAATTTTATGCACTCTTTGATTCAGTGAATTCCTGAAAAGTAAAGACAGTGATTTGCAACTAATTTTAATTAATTAAAAAAAATGACAGCTGGAAAAATTTGAAGTGGCAGCGTGATCAATTAAATTTATTCAAAACAAAAAGTATCTGCATTTGCTGCAAAACTTTCTCTGTGCGAACAAAATCTGAGTAGAAAAGAATGCTTTGTTTCCAAATATTTCAAAATTCAAAAAATAGATGAAGATTTGCTTGCTAACTGTCAAAACTTCCCGGTTCTCTATTCTGACCTCAGCCAAAGATATGAAGACATTCTTCACTTGGCTATCCCCAACTGGGCATTGGACCCTTTTGCTAGTAGATCCATAAACTCACATGAATTAATATAAATACAGGAGCAATAAACTGAATTATCCGCAAATGAGGAGCTGAAATCAACAATACCACAAATTCTAGTTACAAACACAGATTGGAGCTATTTAACTTTTGGCCACAACTTGAAATATTGAGGACATGGGTACAACACCTGATGCAAGGAGTGGCTCTCACTAAAGGTAATTAGAAACTCATGCTAGAAATGACAAAAGTCAAGTCCTTTATTTTTTGTTTTACACCTCATCGAGGTCATTAGAGGTGGGAAAGGACAGCAATTATCTGTGTGTCCACAATGTTTAATAATGAATCATTTTCTAAGATTTCATTTAGTGAATAGAACATATACTTCATTTCCCTTCAATACTGGTCAGTATAACACCGTAAATGTATTATATAGCTCATCAACACTAACTATCTTGCACAGTGTCCGACATCTCTTTTTTTTTTAACTGCTTAACGTCTCTTAACAGCAAGGTCTTTATAGAGACGGGACAGGAAGGGGGGGGGGGGGGGGCAAGGAATGGGAAGGAATTCGGCCATGGCCTTTTTGTAGAAAGCATCCCGGCATTTGCCTGGAGTGATTTGGGAAACCATGGAAAACCCAAATCTGGATGCCCGGAAGGGGATTCGAACCACCATCAGACACCTGTCTCCTTATATCGGTAAGCAAGCACACATTTTGTTTAGGAATCAGAGCAATGCCTCCAGACAGTCATAGGCTTATGTGTGTATAACTGATGAATGAAATTTACACAGCTCTCAGATTTATACATTATTAATAGAACTACTCTAATTTACTAATACATGAAATCAAGTTCCAGCTTGTGGTCATGGTCGCCTTTCCCCTTCCATGCACTATTCCTAATTCTTTGACCAATATCCCTCGAAGCTCCATGACCAACCTATGTCACCCTCCTCCTATCCTCCAATGACTCCCAATCCAGCTCCTTTATCATATCAGTTACTCACAGGGTCCTGCGATAATTTGCACAATCAAATCTAGCTGCTCTTTTTTCCACATCCTCCCATTCTGTATTTGATATTCAAAATGTGGGTCTCAAACTACACCACCAAATTCAAGCAATGGTCTGACCAAGTTTTGTAACCTAATTCCCTAACCTCTCTGGTACAACCTCTCATCACCCTCTCCAGTAAATGAAGGATTTTGTACCCTTCTCCTACCACCTGCCCATTCTACTCTGCCCAGTTTAGTTTGTTATCAAACGTTATGCCAAGATATTTACACTTCAAGCCTTCAACAAGCAATTCTGACAAGTAATTAACCTTTAGTTTTTATCTGTGTACCTAATAAGCCAACTCTTCCTGGCATTTATCTTCATTCCATGCTGACCTACCCATTTATATATTACAGCCAGGTCACCCTGCAGCTGTTCATGACCATTGCCTCTTTTGTTCCTATTGCACACCATTACATCATCTGCAATAAACCTAAATTCTGACCGTATCCCATCAACACAGTCATTCATAAGAATTATGAACAGCAAAGGTCCTAATAAAGTACCCTGTGGCACTCCCATATTTACTTCCACATCTTTTGATAATGTATTTCCTACTCTAACACTCTCCTTTCTGGCTTTTAAGAATTCTGCTACTTAGCAAGTAACTTTTTCATTCAATTCTGTAGATTCCAGTTTATTTAAAACTATTCTATGGCTCAATCTGTTCTATGCCTTAGTGCTACACTATAACTTGGCCTCCCTTGTCAAATTCATCTGAAATATTTTGCATATAGCCCACCATCTGAGATTCACATGAATATCCTTACCTAAAGGCCTGTTGTCAATCTGAAAACCAGATTCTTTGCTCACAGACATTTTGATATAGTTGCATATCAATCTCCTGTCACTGATGTCAAGCTAATTGGCCTTATTTTTCAACCCTATTTGTAACCCCTCCTTTATGAACTGGAACTACTAGTACTCTTTTCCAATTCTCTGATAAGCAGCAAGACTCCTGACTCATTTTAAATAAAATTAATAATATCCCATAATCTTTATTAAAGTGTACCCAAGTCAATTAAAATATTGTCATTATTAGATCTTAAAACAGTAAGCAATTATACAAATCATACCCAAACTAATTAACTGATAGCTGCATTTCTATCCCTACTAATCAGCTTAATACTCAAAGATTTCTTTAGTCAGCAATCCTCTTGCATCTCCCACAATTATTTTATTTTCCATTATAGTCTTCGATTTTAAAATTTTCACCCTTTTAATTTCTAGGTTCATCATAGGCTGATGACCTAAAGACTGTTTATAAATGTGTCCTAAAAACCAACCAACAATAACTTTAGAAACTTCTGTATGCCTTTCCCCAGTCATCTGCTTTAACCAACTGAGCCACCAGACTGCTCCAAGGTCCTCGGTTTGAATCCCAGTCTTGGTTGGAATTTTTACTGGCCTTAAAAATGACCTTCACTACTGGCACAGCTTTCATTTGTTGACGTGAAATAAGCCAGGATGCTACATGATTTGGTTTCACAAAGAAGAATCGAGTTACGCATGGAAGGGAAAAGATGACCATAACCACAAGCTGGCACTTTATTTCAGGCACAAGGGTGCGAGAAAATTTTCTTCCATAGGCAAGCGGATTGGATTGGAAGAAGTTACCAAGAGAAATAATGAATAATTTACCAACAACATTGAAAGAATTTAAGGTTGTAAATTGTAGAGGGCAAAAGCAGGTGGGTACAGGAAAGCATAAAATGGGTGTGTAGGAAAACTGCCATCAGAGCGTACACTCTATCACAATCAAATCAAATATAAACTGTAGGTCTCCTATATCCAGGAAGATAACCAGGATAGGTTAGGATAGCCATGACAGAGGCACATGTGTGGCAAATGGAAATTATTATTCAACAGCTGAATCCTTCAGGGATCTACCGGTCAACAATGGCATATGCTTTTCCTTTGCTTTAACTCTTAGCCAACTTTACTGTTTGGAGATTTAAACATTTTAGGAATAAAATAAATAAAACTAGATGACTCATGTGAAAATTTCGCAATACAATATGATGAATAGCAAGGTTGATGGTTTGTATTAGTTTGTAAGAAGAATTGGCTCATTTTTAGCAATATCTGTCCGATTTCACCAAATGTAAGCTATGCTGAAGCAATCCCTTCCCAGAAGTCAAACTGCCCGGACATCACTGGAATACAACTAAGCTGAACAAAACACACACAATATATTGATATCTCTGTGATATATCGCGCTGCTATGTAGTGGTAACATCATTAATCATTATTGATGCCAGCAAAGCCTAGTGGCTTCATTCTGAACTTTATCACATGTGTGACCTTTTGTCCTTTAATTATCAAATTACGAAAAATTCCTTTCCTAATTTATGATTTACGAAAGCAGTCACCTTAATCTTTAAAATGATGCCTCATTTATTGATTTCAGTTAGGTATGAATGGATATAAGTGGCCTGTCATCAAAAAACACTTTTTAGAGAGGATGATACATTTGTCTTTTAAGGATCAAATTGCAAAAAATCCTTTTCTTAATGTATGATGTTTCCAAAGCGGAGACCTTAGTTTTTAAAGTGATACCTCCATTTATTGATTTTTATTAAGTATGAAGAGAGATAAATGGCTCTTTGCAAAAATAAAAGCACCTTAAGGAAATGATGATACTTTGCCCCGTAATAAAATATAAGATAAGATATGAAAATTCTTTATAAAAGTCTTGAAAACAAAGCATTAGTTACCTGTGGGAACATACAATAGTGCATTGGTTGTTGTGGCATCATGTAATTAGCAGGATCAAACTCTCCAGGCATCAGATCAACGTCTATACAACTCTGTGGAGGGGAAAAAGAGCATTTTTTACTATAACAAGAGTTGCGAGAAATATTTATTTCATGCAGACATAATCATAACAAGGAAATATTAACAATGAGTAAGTTAACCGAGCCAAATTAAAAATTAAATAAAAATGTATATGTTTAATTTGAAAAAAAAAGGAATGATTCATAATTTATTCTCAATTAGCTGAGCTTATGAATTTGCCCACATGGAGTTTGAAATCTGTGCTGGTAATTCACAGATAACTATCAAAGAAACATTAGCTCGGTAGGAAAAAAGCAGTGGGGCAGTCCCATCTTTTCCTGTTTCTTGGCTCTCCTACTTCCCTTCTGAATGAAGGTTGTATGAATATGCTTTAAAAATGTTGATGCACTGCTAATTCAGAAAATGTCATGTCTGTAGACCATCAGCATTGTTTGCAAAGCTTCTTTGTAAGCAATATTTGAAGTGATGCTGCTTGTTGCTTGTATTAACATTACTTTATTTGTATGTATATAAATATGATATAATTTCTTTAATTGAACAACAATATCAGTTTGTTGTAGTTTGTAAGATTTAAACACACCATCACTGTGTATTCCACACGTCAAAACAACTGATACATAATTCTTTGCTGCATAAATGTTTAGATGATGTGAAAATTGTTATGGGAATTTATTAGTACATATATAAACTCTCAATGTGCTACAGTTCATTAAACCACATTCACTGTTTTGGGGCATGTGAAGTTTGTGGTTTGAGAGCTATGTAATTTTTTAACCCATGACATAAGCTACATTAGTTTTGTTGAAATACAATAATTAGTTTTTGCTTATCTGTACATAAACAGACAAAAATACCAACACTTACGGTTCTGGCTTCTTTATTAGGACCTTTCCAACTATCATGATTAGAAATATAATACATGTTAGCCTACACCATATTCCAACACTGACGCCTGTTTATTAGTTAAATTCGTAAATTTGTGGTTTTGACCACTATGTGATCAGGAACTAACTTACTAATTTGAATATAAAAGTATTTTATTTGGTAACTGACAAAATAAGTTATTATTGTGTGTAGTCTTGTTGAAATCCATCCATTTGTTTTTGTCTGATACAACCTGGGCCTCTATATCACTGGAAAGTATGTTAACCTGTGACACCCACAGTTTCATTAAAAGACGCCCAGTAACATTTGTGAGATGCAAAGACAGACAGGACGGCAAAAATTACAAAATTTTAAGGTTTTGGCATCTTTATCATTGGTAACGTAGATTTCAATTACTCTTTTTGAAATAAATGTCATGTACAGAAACAACAACTATACATTTTTATTATATAGCACAGATCAGGTCCTTATGAAAAATGATCACAAAGGGAAAAAAATGTTAGCCTGGCACATTTTTAGAAATAGTACGGAATAATCAATGTACAATGTGAACAATTAATAAATTACAAAAGGTAAGATCATGTGAGATGACACTTAAAATTAGTTGCAGGGTACTCTTTGCAGGATACTGTGAAAGTATTTGTAGAGCACTGCAGACACTAAAGCTAACTGACAAAATCAAGAACGTAGAAGCAACATGTTTACAGAGTGAACAATGAACACATGCCTGATTTTTTTTAAAAAATTAATCACAGGGGAATAGATCCTGAGGAATACCCATTAGAAGTGGGTAAAAAAAACGTTGGGCTCCACTCACTAGAAATGCATATCCTATACATATTCTATCAACCTCAATGTGACCTGCAAGGAAGTTGGCCATCAGTTGCATCTCTTGCAAGTCTTGTCACAAGTGTAAATTGTAGCACTTGAATATGTGTTCAACATTAAGTTTGTGGATGATGTTGAAAAAAAAATGTGTAATTAGTAACCAGCAATTTTCTTAATACTTTAAAACTATCCCAAGTGGGATTTAATTAATATTTGACTATAATAGTGTGTTGTGTCAGATTTTGACAGTGCTAGATTGTTATCTTCGCTGAGTACTCATATTAACCAACATCAAGCATTTTTGTAGCAATCATTCGGATATATATGGGAAAGAATCAAAGAACAGTTTAATAAAAGAAATTCAGGAAGTTATAATTAATTATGTATTATGAGAGAATGCATTCTGTGTAGCAAATATTGACTCTTGGTGGGCATCCATAGTTTAACATCAAAACTAATTGGCAGAGAATTTAATTAACACCACATTACAAACCTTGAATATTTATTTTTCAATAGTTTAATATTCTTATTGATAGTTTTAATTTCAAAATTTCATAAGCGATCATCATCTTTACTTAAATTTATTTATTTACCTATTGTGCATTATGTTTTTAACCTCTTTTTCTTTTGTAAGTGCGACTTAAGAATGGCAACACATTCTTTAGTTTTTTTTCTTTTTTTACAATAGTTGTGGGATTAATAGGTGGCAATGACGTCATTATCACTTGATGAAAAACTTTGTTAGAAGCGACAATGGGAATTGTTATTAGAATAACGCTCACCATGGCTACAGGCAGACTGATGAGATTGTATAACTTCATAGTATGCTCAGTGTGTGCACAAGGTCACCTGTGGTCAGAGGCGGCCCTAGCAAGTTTTTCATGTGGTGCGAGATCTCATTGTGGCGCCACAAATGAGCAATCTCTTATTAGTGATTAAGTTGTCCATATAGATAGATTGAAGATAACATACAGTTTTTACGTCCTACTAATGTCATAAATGTAAAAGTTTGTTAGTTCGGATATTTTTCTATTTCACGTCGAAACTACTGAACTGCTTAGGATAAATTTGGAATAATGTATTGGCCATCTACTTTTATACCAAATAGCAGTTCCCTGTGTGATTCGGATACGAATATGTATATGAATTCTTTATGAATGAGCAAAGCCGCGGGCAAAACATACTCTTTATATATGATAATAACTCAAACCTCGGAAAGATTAGTATAGGATAGCAGTGGTTTGAATGAGAAACAACAGTAAAAAGGAATACTATATGTTTGAAAAGGTTTATTTGTTGGTGAACACAATGCTCACTTCACTTACACAGTCAGATTCACAGTTTTCAATAATTTTTTTAAAATATTTAAAAATAGAAAATACATGAAAATAAAAATTCCCACTCTTGATACCGAAAAATAAACTTACCAAAATTTCGCCAGAACCCTCGCAAACTAATTCTTAAACAGGTTAAATGCATTTATTCCCCCCCCCCCCCCACAGGTAAAACCATTTTCAACAAGTATTTTTCATTGTTTTTGTCCCACTCTGAAGTTAATCCTGTCTACGCCCTTGGGACAGTTGTGCTAATAGAGTGACAAACAGGATTCTCTATTCTATCGATGATATGCAAAAACATGTTCATTGTAAACAATTCTTCTGGACCTGTTGCTAATACTAAAAAAATCTTTACTTTCTTCGGCATCTGACTGGGTTAATAATAGGAAATTTTCTAAGTCTGAGAATCAACTTCTTCAGCTGCCAGTTATCAGAGCTCAAATTCCGAGCTGGGGTGAAAGGGGATATTATCCACCACCCCGAAACAGGTACTGACCTGTTGAAATTTGTTTTAGCTGCTTAGTTATTATGCCCTCTTCACGTTTTGAACTCTCCTTTCTCGGAAAAGTAGCCGCGAATTAAATTAAAAATGCCGAAATGTGGGACGATACGCAACCGCAAAATGGTAGCAACAATGCAAAAATGGAACAAAGATTATTGGTACAGGGATCATATCAACCTAAACAGGTTAGTTCTGTTATAGCGATCGTGGTTAGGTTGAAATTCGGACTGGACCAAGAGTAAAAATTTTACGGGAAATTCGTTCTGCGGCATCTATATCAGGAACGACGCATTTGTTTACAACGGAAGCAATCGATTATCTCTCATCGCTTGTATAGATTCTAAGATGGCGAACCTTGTTGTACTGCATCTCGGATAAAAATTTTCTATCCGTTAATTTCGTGCGACTTTTAACAACGAAATGTAGCTAAAACGGCAATAAAATATCACAACAAAGTTTTAACCATCATTTCAAAATTTTGTCATTGTTTTTGAGCACCTGAGGCATCTAATAGCTGCACTTCACTCTCACATTTCGGCATTTTTAATTTAATTCGTAATGACTTTTCGGAGAAAGGAGGATGGAAAACGTGAAGAGGAAATTATAACGAAGCTGTCAAAACAAATTTCAACAGGTCAGTAACAGTTTCGGGGCGTTAGAGAATATCCTCTTCCACCCCCGAGCTGTTTTTCAACAAATGTGAAGATTTTCATAAATCCACTTTCGTCTGCATAGCCTTTGAAACAATGTACTATACCAAGTCACCAATGTAATTATTAACTCAAATTGATCCATGATCTGGCCAAGTGACAAGGTATCCGTTGCTGCAACTGAATAATTCGTTTCAGAATGGCGTCACGAACTGAAGAGTAGTGATAGAATAACGAACTGTAGGGATGCTAGAAACTCTATTCTTGAAACGAGTTTCGCAAAATTTTTGGCGGTAGTCCTGAGTGCTTGAATACCACTTCCCATCGCTTTTTGATCGAGAGAATAACACAAATATTCTTCAAAGAAATCCGGACAAGGAAACCGATTTAACTGATAATTTGGCGGCACTAGCTATTACCAAATTTAATGACAGTTACTTTAATTAAAAAATGTTTGAAGATACTGGTTCAGAATTTTGCTTTTTCCACATTTGTTCCTCCTACCAAATTGGATCGACTGTAATATCTTTGGCCTCGACAATCGTTCATATCCAAATCGTACTTTTGCTAAGTATCAATGCTAAACAGGGCAGCGCCCCAAAGAGTCACTTTCCAGATTTTAAGCACAGCGTAATACTTCGTCTTCATTAGTGTCAGCAAAAATCAAAGTCAAAGATAAATGTTCGACGTGACTTACATCAAGAGTTCAATTCATTATGATGGAAAAATATTTAGATGACCTAACCATAGTCAAAATTTTGTTACGAACTTCATTCGTTTTGAATACTTTTGCCAATTTAATAAGATATTATTCTCGTTATTAGCAATACGGCGGAGATATTCCATCACCACATGGTAATATTTTCCTAGCAGTTGCAATATACCCAGGAAGTTACCATCATTAGAATTATTTACTATTTCAGATCCAAAGCTTCCTCTGAACAAGATATCATTCATTAGAGGATTGCAACCCACTGTGATTTTTCGTCTTCAGTCTGTATATACAAATGCTTGTCTAGTTATTTAATGGAATTAATGCTTCTATCCAACTGAGCATTGTGTGATTGTGATCTGATGAAGTTTCGTGAGTTTTGAGACGCTCTGATAAGTAAATCCATTCATCCAATCCTTCTTCCCAAATAAAAATGAGACGACTTCTGTTGAATAGACAACATATGAGCAATATACTTTATCCGCAGATTTAGAATAAAGGAACTATCTACTTTTATAAGTTTCTTCATTTGGTGTTGTTGAAAATACGTATTTGGAAAACTGACGTCCATGATTTTTTTTATTGGATTTTTTCGTTGCTTCAATAATTAATTTCATCTCTGTCAGCAGAAGTCAATCAGCGACAATTTTGAAATATCATCATAATTTGTACTTTGAAAATGCGACTCTGGTGGTGTATTCGTGTATACCCATTTGTAATCTTTTGAACAGCAGACGATGTTCCAGCCATAGATATATCTTCTCGCACATGCTGCTCTTCATCATAAGCCTCATCTGAATAACTTCCATTATAAATTTTCTTCCATCTCGTGTTGAACTAGTTCTGGTGACGACGATTCAGGCGACTTAAAAAAAAATCCAGCAATTTTGAGGCCTTCTCAATTTCTTCTTGATTTTGTTTTCCTTTAAGTATTGTAGCGCCATACAGATTTTTTTTTTTTTTTACTTTAGCAACATGTCCTGTCTGTAAAAGACAGATAAGCTTTGTAAATATTTATGATACCAACGTTAATTGTGATCACCGAAGGTTTAATATAGGTAGAAAGAGAGAAATAGGTTGAATCTCGCCCCATGCATGAACTTCCCAGACTACAGCCGAGAAGGCATGAAACAGGTGTGGGAGAGGTGCAACGCGGCACGGGAGGGTGCTAACTTTGGAACGAGTTGTGATTTTCATGATTTGAATAACTCGAACTGACTCGAGTAGCAACTCTAATTGACTCTATTCTATGATACCATACTGACTATGCATTAAGCTGAAACTCTTACTTTTATAAAATCTTCTAGATGATGTGTGTTAAAATAATATATTAATTATTATAGAATTCATTTTTCATTTTTTGCGCAGACGATCTCTCGCTGCATTTTCGGCGCCCCCCATGTAACGGCGCCCGGTGCGGTCGCACCGCCCTAGGGCCGCCACTGCCTGCGGTTAGCCTACTCCGATGTATCTCAAATTGATGATACTTAAATATCAGTTGCATCGCCTCACAATTGTGCAGTGTGAGGAGGGCCTTATATCTGTAAACTGCGTCTGTAATGGGACACAATGAACTTATCCTTGCAGATTGATGTTGTTGATAATGATGAACCAGTAAACACCGAGGATTATTTTAGAATACTTCAATAAGGGGTAAGAAGAAAGTACCTAAGCATTCTCCATTTATGATGATATATTATGTTTGATTTTTCATGTAAGTATTTATTAAATCTTGACTTCCATAGGTTTGCATAGAAAATTGATTTCATATATAACATTATTTTGGACACACAGTGCTGGTGGTTTAGAAAATTCTATAGTGTTTCGTAGGAATTTGGCAGTTAAGTCAATTTTCTCAAGAATGGCTGAGAAATGCATCATACACTGTTCCACATTAATATCTTTGAGATCAACTACATGCCCCTTAAATTCGAGGGAAACCTGCTTTCCAATGTCTGGTGGTATTCTTGCAAGATTTGAATTATAAAATTAAAAAATTCAATAATTTATGGTACAATTAAAATAACTTATTAAGGAAACATGAGTGTTGAATTAAAAATAAAATTTTGCAAATTGCTTTATGGAGCCGAATGGTAGACACTGACAAATCAATAGGAACAATTCAGACAGATAAAATGAAGTTCAAAAGCTTAATTTCAGGATTCAAAAGAAGAGACAATGGTAACATTATACTAAACATTTGGACCTATTAAATGAATTACATTACTATCAAACTATAAGGTCTAACCATATTGAAAATAGTATACCAAAAATATTACGCAAGTATATAGGGCTAAAGGGAAACAGAAATGGGTTGTCTATTTTTCCAGCCTTGAAGACAGAACATCAGCTGAAGACTAATTAATACATGAAACTAATGATATTTTATGATATCAGAATAATCTGTTAGTTTTCTATCTGAAGTTAGATTGTTTGCATATGACATAATGCTATATAAAACGGATCAAAATGATAGAGGACTGTAAACAGTTGCAGAGAGATCTGGAGAGGATATCTAGTTGCGTTGGTAAACATGGAATGAAGATAATGCAAAGAAGAGTCAGCTACACATATAAAAAACAAAAGATTAATCCTATTATATAAAACACTAATCTGGAGTCTAGATAGGTCGTCTATAGCTACTACAGCTATTGGCTAGAGAACGGTCATGTGCCAGCCTTCACTCGCCAATCAACAACCACCATATTACATTTGTACCATCATCTTGCTTTTCGTTTATTTACAGCTAGACGCAGAAATTCATGTAAGGAAAAGGAGAGGTCAATATTTTCGCTTTTTTATCTGTATCAGTTAAAAGGACGAGGTTAAACAATAACCTAAGTTTTGGCAGATGGTAAGAAGCAATGAAGTTTATTAAAAAACTAGGAGAAATGTAATGCGAAATGTATTAGTCAAATAAATAACAGTTAACCATTTTCGAAATTATAGTCTCCGTCATCTAAAGTGAAATGCATTTATTTATTTTAAAATCCTAACCAGAGTAACGTATTCATATAACGAAAGATATCATTACAGATGACTTATTCGTTTCTCCTTATAAGCATTTCCATAACATATTCCTACCACCATTATATATGATACCCTTAGTTTTTGATACATGTGTTAGCTATTAAATGAGATTTAAGATAACTTTTTTATCAGATTTAAATCATCAAGGATAAGACTCTTTTCTGTATAAGCGATGTGACACTCGCAATTCAACAACGATATTATTGCCGCAAAATAGCAGTGAGCAGTGATATTAGAAATACTGAAAGCAGGGGAAAAAAATTAATGCAAGGCAATTATATGTCACAAAGTTACAATTAGTACTTTCGTTTAAATTTACATATTGCTTTTTATTTATCTATGACAACCAGATGCAGAAATTAATGTAAGGAGAAGGGTTTTCAATATTTATACTATTTTATCTGCATCAGTTGTAAGCACTATGTTAAACCGTAACCTAAGAATTTTTTTGGCACACGATAAGAAATAATGAAGTTTATTAATAACTCAGAGAATCGTACATACATAATCGCGAAATGTATCAGTCAAATAAATGACAGTTATTTGTTTTCGAAATTATAGTCTCCGTCAACTAACGTAAAATGCATTAATTTATGTCAAATCCAAACCAAGTGCTCTGATAATCTAATCAGAGAAACATATTCATATAACGAAAGATATAATTAAAAATGATTCTTTTCCTTATAAGCTTTTCCATAATAAATTCCTACTACCATCATTGATGATATCCTTAGTATTTGATAAACGTGTTAGCTATTAAATGAGATTTAAGATAACCTTTTTATAAGCTCAATTCATAAATGGCAATTCTACAACGATATTTTTGCAGCCAAATAGTGGCGAGCAGAGATATTATAGATTATTTACACGGTTTAATAAATACACAAGGTCTCTGCTATTGGTAAATTCCAAATTTCATTCCGGTCTATGCTCAATTTGAATTTAATTAAAACTTTCGCTAATGTTGCTGCTTGATTAAAGTTTATTTATTACGGTTTATTTCCTTTTTGCATATTTTACTAAACACTTTCGTTAGTGGTATTTGTTCAAGTTTATCCATTTTTGATATTATACTTTCCATCATTTAAAGTAAAATAAAGTAAAGTAAATAAATCGTTATTACTGGAGATCGTGATTCCGCCAGGAATTGCCGTGGTAAAACGCAAGACTCCTCCAGAAATACTTTCTGAAATACATTTAACTGTAATACAACCTAATTCTGCTTGAAAATAATGGTACAGGCTGTATTACAACGGAATTACTGCTTAAAAATAATATGTCTTGCGACTGAGTACAGCAGTATAATGACGTCATTACTGAATGTTATTGGGGCGGAATCGCAATCTCCAGTAGACCCGATCGTTATTCATTTTTCCTTACAAACTTTTCCTGGATAAATTCCTACTACCACCATCGGTAAGCCATCATTATTCATATGAGGGTAATAGAAGCTATGGCTTTCGAACACTATATTAGTGGTGGTTGTGATTAAGTTGACTAGAATCGCAACTGACACATTTTGTTACAGCATACTTCACTCTGAAATGAGTTTTACAAACCAATTAAACTGCTTTCATAAGCGCCATGTTACTAAAGGTATTAATTAATGCGGGTGGAAGTGGTTCCATATTTAACGTGCTGAATTGTGCCTGGACCAGGAATAAAACTGATATTACATGGATAGCAAAAGTTTTTGGGAATCCTAATTTGATTTAATTTCATTGGTTCTTCACTACAGGCGCCATTAATTCAGTAGAAGTTACTACTGTATGGCTATGTGAACTGCAAATGAAATATGTAGAACATTGCTTAATCAAGGCCATTACCATTATGAAATATCAATTCTGTATAATTAACCAACTGCAAAAAAATGAAATTCCAGAATATTGTGTTCAAACCGTCATTTTTGACAGGCTCGAAGCTACTTATGAATATAAGGTGGGGAAAGAATTGCTTGCTGAAGACTTGAAATGTAAATATCTTGGCATTGCATTTTATAACAAGCTTAACTGGGCACGACACATTGGACAGGTGGTTGGAAAAGGTTTCAAAATTCTGCACTTGTTGGAGAGAGGGATGAGGGGATGTATGAGAGAAGTAAAGGAATTGAGTTACAAAACTTTGGTCAGAATATGGTAGTGTAGTATGGGACCCACATTTTGCGTATCAAATACAGGAGTTTGAGAGGGTGTAAAAAGGGGCTGCTAGATTTGTTTCTGGAAATTATCGCAGAATGCAATCTGTAACAGATATGATAAAGGAGCTGGAATGGGATTCATTGCAATACAGGAGGAGGATGAAGAGGGTCATGAGAGTATACAACGTGTATACTGGTGATGAGGAATGGAAAGATATTGGTGTAGGTATGAAAAGTAGTGCATGGAAGGGAAAAGATGACCATGACCACAAGCTGACACTCAATTTCAGGCACACGGGTGTGGGAGATTCTCTTTTTTTAGGTAAGGGTATCAGGGATTGGAATAAGTTTACCAAGGGAAATGATAAATAATTTACCGAAAACGCTGAAAGAATTTAAAGTTAAAATTTGTAGAGGGCAAATGTAGGTGGTGTAAGACATAGATGTGCACTCGGGCGGGTGCATAAAACTTGAATCTTAGCTATGACCGTGCGTAGTCCAGGATGTTACGGTTCTGACTTAAATATAATAACTCTGTCGCCACATAGCTTATTTAAACCAAAAGCTATGGAAAGGTATAAGTTCAATGATGTTCACGAGTTGTTTGTCATAAAAATCACTCTATTCTTCAAATCTTACAAAATCAGTAACCGAACAGGCAATCAGACAATGTTACAGAAGAAAAGTTTGCAGATTTGTTTAACCGTTCGAACCAGACCATACCCCATAGTTCAAAGTATCAAATCACTAGTTGATGAAATCTTATAAAGTGAATCACACGCTCCCACTGTACTACAGTTTAGTAATATTCAAACAATCCCGAGGCCGCACTTGGTGAAATCCTATTTCAAAACTGCATAGTAATACACTTAAATATGCGAACCTACATTGTGCCAAAAAATAAAACTTGCACAGTAGTGCTGGATACGAAACTTGCAGGTCTACTACGCTACATGTTATTGCACGCATGGTTCCTGGATTATTGGGGGCGACTAACTGAATGCACTAGTCTATATCACATCACGCTCCCCGCTTCTCGAAGATTCCTGTCGACTCTGCTCTCTCACGAACTGTGGGAAAGTATTCTTTTCCTCATTTACATGGGTAGTTTCTGGCGGCTCATCAGATACCAAATCGCATGTCTGAAATCCTTCCATCATCTAATTTGACCTTGACTATAAAAATAATTCAATCTCTCTGAAATTTTGCAAATAGCTAGATCTTGAAGTAAACGTTAACTTTGATTATTATGAAAAATTTCGTAACTTGAATAGTTTACCTAAAAATAAATAATTTAGATACGAACTTTTAAAATCTCATTCCAGGAGAATGCTGAAGAATGTTGAAATTGATAATACTATCTTAAAAAACTGCTTTCTAACTTGAATAAACATAGAAACTAGATGTAGAAATGAAATGCAATATTAATATTCTATCCAATATAATTTGTGACGCTGAGAATAACATTTTGTCACGCAGTTACAAAATTTAACAGATACCTTACAGTGGGTGCAGGAAAGGGTGAGATGGGTTTGCTGGTTAATTGCCAGTGGAGCATGTGCTCCACTGCGATTAAATTAAATTAAAGTTCTGAATGTTGGTAGTGGAAACTGGTCCACCAGTACTAAGCACCCACACAACTCCAATATTATATAATAGAACACATGTTTCTTTCCTTTGCTCCTCATCCCTAACTACTCACTCTGCTGTTTCCTTACCTCACCTGCAGGAACTAATTTATGTTTATGCTTTGACTTTTATTTTAAAACATATTTGCTTTGCTGTTATTGTTTCAATTTAGGTATTTTACCTCCAATTATTAATTGTCCCAATACAAATACTTTCACAAGGTGCCCCAAGTTTCACACTGTTAACCACATTTAGGTGCTCTCTGACTCCCACCCTACTGAAGAATTGTTTAAAGCCAAGAAATTCAATATTGTTCTGTATTTCCATATTTTATATTTCTGATCATCACTTATATATATATATATATATATATTAAATTTAAGTACTGCTATCATCAACAATAATACTTTTCAACAGATATCAGCTGTTCACATTGTGTTCTCTCATCATCACCCATGCTTTGTCCGCAACAGTCAATTTATTTTATTCATGTGGAGAATCTCAGCAGGTTTACCAACTCTCCACGTGTCTCACTCCTTGTATGTATGAAATAAAATATATCTCTTGTGCTACCATCTGCTGTTTATACAGAATTCCTGTTCTGTACCCCTAAAACTTGATTGCTGCCGCCCCAAGAAATATTTAAGATTCCCTACAAGAACATAAAAAGGTTAAAAATTCTTGACAAATATGAAACACGTCATAGGTACCAGCTAGTATTAAATATATTTCTTCTATCAAAACTGCAAGACCAAGTCAGCATTTTAAAGATGCTGAAAAGTTTGCAAACGTGACCCATCAAACATATCGAAAAAGATTGGACAAGATGAGCTAATAATGAATCAAAGTAGAATCTCTTAGAGGATCTAGTAAAATTTTTGAAAAGGTTTCGCTCAGCACTTGTGGTAATGTCGTCTCAAAGGACATGTTGTATTAATGTGGCTCTTCTATTTCATTCTGAAATAATTAATATAGTAAATTCTGTCTTAGATGACGAATCGTTGATTATGTTTCAGTTTAAGCACAACATTAACAAATGATCCCTGTTATAACTAATTTGTTGAAGCATCACTTTTGTATACTGGTTTGTGGGTCTCAAAGACGTAGATACTTATTAACAGTCAATACAAAAGACCAGAACTTCATTTCTTGCCTCATATATCAAGGAAGCAATCACTGACATTGACGTGCCAGAACAAACTGACCCTATTGTTTCTTGAAGCTCCACTAATGATACACGATTGCTGCACAAACTCTTGATGAAAAGCATTGTGTTTATGCTAGCTAGGTCAGATGGTGATGATCCGATCAATCAAGAATGTTGGAGGTTCATCAAATCCATCAGAACATAAAAATGGAAATCTTTTAAGTTATTGGAACAACAAGAAAAATGCCTTAAGACTTCCGCGGCTGTCTTTGTACATACTTTATTGCTTTACGGGCTATGCCGCGTCGTTTATTGGATTACCTTAGCTTTCGGCTGCTATACTACAGCCTTCTTCAGAGATACTGTTTTTATTTAGGTTGACATAGCAACCGCCGCCAAGCATCACAGAGAAAGAGGCCGCTATCTTCGTTGATGTTGTTTGAATTCTTTAAGATTTCTGCTGCCTCTTTCACATGTCGAGGCCACCACTGGTCTTCTCTCCACAGCAGCCTCGTATCTTGAAGTTTTATTTCATGCCCGGTGTCAATAACATGGCGAACGATGGCAGATTTGTCGCTGTTGTTGTATTTGTAGTGGCGGATATGTTCTTTAAGTCTCTCCGCCACTGTGCGACCTGTCTCTCCGATGTATACACTGCCACAGCTGCAGGGGATTTCGTAAACACCCGTAAGCTGGTGTGGGTGTAATTTATCTTTCACTCTGGATAATGATTCGCCGAATTTGCAGTGAGCTTTGTATATGATTCACACCTCCACCCACTTAAACAGTTTCCCAATCCGGTCAGTGATGCCTCGTATGTATGGAAAACAGGCGAATTTCCTTGGCACATTGGTCTCATGCGATAAGTTGACGTCTTCCATGGGGTTTTTAGGTCTGAGAACCCTTCTGATGTCTGATTCACTATAGGCATTGGTCCGGAATATTTTTGTAAGAGTCTCCATTTCTTCCCTCAAAATTTTTTGAGTCACATACTATCTTCGCTCTTAAATTCAGCGATGTTAATACGCCTCTCTTTGTTGCTGACCGGATTGGGAAATTCTTTAAGCGGGTGGAGGTACGAATCATATACAAAGCTCACTACAAACTCGGCCAATCATTATCCAGAGTGAAAGATAAATTACACCCACACCAGCTTACAGGTGTTTACAAAATCCCCTGCAGCTGTGGCAGTGTATACATTGGAGAGACAGGTCGCACAGTGGCGGAGAGACTTACAGAACATATCCGCCACTACAAATACAACAACAGCGACAAATCTGCCGTCGTTCGCCATGCTATTGACACCGGGCATGAAATAAAATTTCAAGATACGAGGCTGCTGTGGAGAGAAGACCAGTGGTGGCCTCAACGTGTGAAAGAGGCAGCAGAAATCTTAAAGAATTCAAACAACATCAACGAAGATAGCGGCCTCTTTCTCTGTGATGCTTGGCGACGGTTGCTATGTCAACCTAAATAAAAACAGTATCTCTGAAGAAGGCTGTAGTATAGCAGCCGAAAGCTAAGGTAATCCAATAAACAACGCGGCATAGCCCGTAAAGCAATAAATTATGAAGAAAAATGCCTTTCCATGTCCTTCTCTTCTTGCTTTTTGTGCCTGGCACAAGCACGTTGAGCGAAAGAGTATTTTTTTGTGGCTGGATTTGTTATTTCTGCGGAAAGATTTAGATTCTAGACTAAGCTTAAATCACTTAAATAAAATTATCTTTATTCACAATAACTAAAAAGAGTGAAAAAATATACAAATTTCTGAATAAATAAATGAAACACTATTTTTGTTTCTTATTAATATTAAATTTATATACATAACAAAAGCTATAAAAAAAATTGACATACCGCCGGCGTTACACCGCCGCCGACTGAAAATGCTAGGCATGCCGCTGTCGAGACTTTCGCAGGCAGCGCCCACCTCTACTCAGTGTACACTATACAACCATAGTGAAAAATATATCTCATTGCCTACAACTGATGTAATATTATAATACTAGCTGTTACCCGCGACTTCGTACGCGTGGACTTGGAGTTTCATTCCAGAATTGGATATAGAAAACTGTTAGTAACGTAAGATTTGTCCCAAACAACACCGAGTCGACATAATATGATGGAAAGCCATCATTATATCATCCTATCATCTAATCTGTCTCATGAAGAGAATCAATTTACAACATATTTAAAAAAAGAAAAGTAAGCGAAGGTGCGGGGATGTGTGTGTGTGTGTGGGGGGGGGGGTTAACTGATGGCAGCTTTATTTCAGCTTGGTTTTTTCTTCTTTATTCAACATGAGCATCTGAATCTTATAATCTAATAGCAGCACATTGTCTTCTAGACCTGCACCTTAGGCCAGGTTTACGTCCGTAAGGCATGTCAAAAAGGAAGACAAATTGGTGCCAGAAACTTTTATACAGACACAAATGAATAGTACAGTGCAGAGCAAATTGACTTCTATACTAAATAATAAGTTTTGTTTCTTATCGAAATTTATTAATAAATCAAACACTAACAGATTGCGTGACTGAGCAACCAACGTAACATTACAGACTAACACACGAATCTGTCTGTCTTTCATCATTCGATAAGTTCTTAAAATTTCGTGACTAAAACTGTTATTCATGCCGAAAAAATGTCCTGTGTCCTTCCTACACTATTTCATTGTTAAATTCCATCAATATTGATATAGCCATTTAGTCGTCAAAACGTAACAAAAAGACAGAAACTTACTTCCACATTTATAATATAATAGCTGGTACCCACAACTTCGTTCGTGATTGTAAAGTATTCATATTGACAGCTGTAGACATCTAACCACCATAGTGCACGATGGGAGACTCGATACTATTACCACACACAAATACCAGTCTTCTGCGCTATGTAGTTCCGGCAGCAAAGTAAAATTTACGGATACACACAAGTCTTTGGATGAAATACGAAAATATTCATGATCGACCAATTTCGAACACCATATCTCACACACTCCCACAGTTACCGAATTTCGGCCAACGTTGTGATCGATGGGTGACTCTGTGTTACTACCACACAAAAACGCCGGTAATCTGCGATTGATAGTTTTCACTTAAAAGTGATACACGTGACACATGCGTCTTTGGCAGAAATATGAAATTGCCGCAGGTCGACCATTTTATCCCCCATTTCTCCCACACCCCCATAGCTACCGACATCTAACAACCATAGTGCACTACATGAGATACGATTCTACTACCAAACACAAACACCAATGCTCTATGCTATGTAGTTGTGGCAGAAAAGTGACATATGCGGAGACAGTCGAAATACGAAAATATCCTTGGTCGGCCACTTACAACCACCATATCTACCACACTACCACAGTTTCTGAAAATCGGCCGCTGTTGTGATCGAAAGGTGACTCTGTGCTACTACTACACACAAACGCCAGTTATCTGTGATCTATAGTTTTCGCTGAAAAGTGATACACCATGACACTTTTGTCTTTGGCAGAAGTATGAAATTGCCACAGGTCGATCACTTTCAACCCCCATATCTCCCACACCCCCATAGCTACCGACATCTAACAACCATAGTGCACTACATGAGATACGATTCTACTACCAAACACAAACACCAATGCTCTATGCTATGTAGTTGTGGCAGAAAAGTGACATATGCGGAGACAGTCGAAATACGAAAATATCCTTGGTCGGCCACTTACAACCACCATATCTACCACAGTACCACAGTTTCTGAAATTCGGCCGCTGTTGTGATCGAAAGGTGACTCTGTGCTACTACTACACACAAACGCCAGTTATCTGTGATCTATAGTTTTCGCTGAAAAGTGATACACCATGACACTTTTGTCTTTGGCAGAAGTATGAAATTGCCACAGGTCGATCACTTTCAACCCCCATATCTCCCACACCCCCATAGCTACCGACATCTAACAACCATAGTGCACTACATGAGATACGATTCTACTACCAAACACAAACACCAATGCTCTATGCTATGTAGTTGTGGCAGAAAAGTGACATATGCGGAGACAGTCGAAATACGAAAATATCCTTGGTCGGCCACTTACAACCACCATATCTACCACAGTACCACAGTTTCTGAAAATCGGCCGCTGTTGTGATCGAAAGGTGACTCTGTGCTACTACTACACACAAACGCCAGTTATCTGTGATCTATAGTTTTCGCTGAAAAGTGATACACCATGACACTTTTGTCTTTGGCAGAAGTATGAAATTGCCACAGGTCGATCACTTTCAACCCCCATATCTCCCACCCCCATAGCTACCGACATCTAACAACCATAGTGCACTACATGAGATACGATTCTACTACCAAACACAAACACCAATGCTCTATGCTATGTAGTTGTGGCAGAAAAGTGACATATGCGGAGACAGTCGAAATACGAAAATATCCTTGGTCGGCCACTTACAACCACCATATCTACCACAGTACCACAGTTTCTGAAATCGGCCGCTGTTGTGATCGAAAGGTGACTCTGTGCTACTACTACACACAAACGCCAGTTATCTGTGATCTATAGTTTTCGCTGAAAAGTGATACACCATGACACTTTTGTCTTTGGCAGAAGTATGAAATTGCCACAGGTCGATCACTTTCAACCCCCATATCTCCCACACCCCCATAGCTACCGACATCTAACAACCATAGTGCACTACATGAGATACGATTCTACTACCAAACACAAACACCAATGCTCTATGCTATGTAGTTGTGGCAGAAAAGTGACATATGCGGAGACAGTCGAAATACGAAAATATCCTTGGTCGGCCACTTACAACCACCATATCTACCACAGTACCACAGTTTCTGAAATCGGCCGCTGTTGTGATCGAAAGGTGACTCTGTGCTACTACTACACACAAACGCCAGTTATCTGTGATCTATAGTTTTCGCTGAAAAGTGATACACCATGACACTTTTGTCTTTGGCAGAAGTATGAAATTGCCACAGGTCGATCACTTTCAACCCCCATATCTCCCACACCCCCATAGCTACCGACATCTAACAACCATAGTGCACTACATGAGATACGATTCTACTACCAAACACAAACACCAATGCTCTATGCTATGTAGTTGTGGCAGAAAAGTGACATATGCGGAGACAGTCGAAATACGAAAATATCCTTGGTCGGCCACTTACAACCACCATATCTACCACAGTACCACAGTTTCTGAAAATCGGCCGCTGTTGTGATCGAAAGGTGACTCTGTGCTACTACTACACACAAACACCAGTTATCTGTGATCTATAGTTTTCGCTGAAAAGTGATACACCATGACACTTTTGTCTTTGGCAGAAGTATGAAATTGCCACAGGTCGACCACTTTCAACCCCCATATCTCCCACACCCCCATAGCTACCGACATCTAACAACCATAGTGCACGACAGGAAAGACGATTCTACTACCACACACAAATACCAAAGGTCTATGTTATGTAGTTGTGGCAGGAAAGAGAAGTATACGGAGATACGAATTTTTGGTCGAAATATGAAAACGCCCTGCACTGACCAACTTTAATCATTATATCTCCCACATCCCCACAGCTATCGGCATTCGGCCAACGTTGTGCACGACAGGAAACTCCATGCTACTTCCACCACAAACATCAGTGATCTGTGCAAGGTAGTGGTGGCTGAAAAGTGAAATATAGGAAAAAACACGTCTATTTTTATATATATATAAGATTTAAAAACATATTTTATTATTGATTCAAGCCCACTAAGGAGTGCTTATATAGTTCTTTCTTGATGCTCACCTTCATTCCCAATACCAATTAAGCCCAGCTAATAATTTATCCCTTCTCTCCTGTGCGATGGGTTTCTGAGGTATAGTAATTTTTGGTGGAGGGGACCAGGAGTTAACCATATTACAAAATTTGGAGCAATCTGCAACATCACTTTTGGAATTCCCAGCGGAGTCAAAATCTTATCAAAATTTATAACCAATACAATTCAATATAATTTCCTAACTAATTTTTATTAACGTAGTTTGCTAGAAAGTAAATAATCATGCCAAAAATTAAATCTTAAAATCTAATACAATTCATTAGATGGCAATTTCCAGTAGAATGAAATTTAATCTGAATTTTGCCATTCTAATTACAACCATTTGAATTTATATAAGTAAAAATTATTTTACACAAAACAATTTTTCACTTACTGTGAGCTGTACAAGGAAGTCGTCAAATGTTTGCACTGCCTGCACAGAATCAGTATCATTCTTTCCCTTAGAGCTAACTGGGTGTGGATCTGGAGGGCGAGCACAATCACGTATACAGTTTCCTAAAATACATAGTGTGTTTAGTAATGTGTAGTTGGTTGTTAGTAAGTTCCAGCTAAAAATTGCTTACTGTATTAACACATGCATGTATTTTATCACTTATTGTAATAAATTCAGTAATGATACTAAGGAAACTGGTTTTTGGCAATATAAAAAACAAAGGATCGTGAAAATTACTAATCACTCACTGTAAGGGCCAAAACCAAAACCGGGGTTAAAGTGTCAGTTCAGCACACCATAACTAGAACCTTGCACTTCCAAATCAGTTTCACCAGAATTTCAAACCATGTCTCTAATTTTCCAAAAAATTTGTAGACCGTGAATATACCTTAGGAAAATAAATCAACTGATAATTACAATGGTCGCCACTCCCAATTTAACCTTTTGAGAGAAAAGGGTGTCAACAAACTATGGAAAGAAAGTCATTATTCAAATTTCACCATTTCTTTATTCTGTTTGAAAAATTAATACAAAAGTTCACAAATACAGTTGATTTAGGCAATCAGAAGTTCTTTTCTAAAGTTGAGAATCGTAGATGACAGACAGTGAAGACCCCTTAAAAACTTTTGTTACGTAGTCATTGTTCACGTCGAGTTGCACTGTTTTAGAAAAACTGTAATGGCCATCACCCAGCATGTCTGCTGACGGCATGGTAGTGAAACCAACACCGGTTTCTAGCCCTGAGCGACACGGACCCAACTCACACGAAATCCAGGAACGAACTGAGAAAAGATAGCCGAAATCTTCCTATATAGGACGGTGAGATTGCCCAAGCCACGTGACTCCCAGGATATAGTGCTCCTAAACTACTTGTAGTCTAGCTTCCAAATTTAAGTATGATTTAAAGATCAAATTTTTAAACAACTTTCCCCAATAGGGTGTTTCTCGAAAACATAAAGGATTAGCCGTAATTAATTTCCCCGATAACTGTGTAGAAACTTTGACTTTAGTGGTATGCAAGTGTGTTCGTGCGTGAAAATAGTTCCAAAAATATCCCTCCATGTTTGAATTCAAATAAAAAAGAGTTTTAATTGTGAATTTCTCTGAAAGAAAAGCCTACATCAACAAATGAATTTTAGCATGGTATTCCTTGAAAGTGATTTTATCCCTTGACTGTTCTTAATTTGACTGTAAAAAATTAATAAAAGCCGGCAACATGTGAATCTCGATGCAGTGTCATTTAGAAATTCCTGTAAAACTTTATTTACTGTACAAAACTACTCGAAAAGTTTAACCCTGTATTCAGAAAGGATTGAAGTTGTAAGAATCATATCGTTTAACATCGGAAATGCTTTAAATGTGTTGTATTTAATTTTTGAAAGTGCTGGTTGATTAAAACTTTGTGTTTTTCTTACTTACAATAGTTTTTAACTATGTATTCTGAGTTAAATGTTGCAAAATTCTGTTCCTACTATTTAATTATTATAATTAATGCTTTTTACCGCGCCGAAAACTGTTGTAAAATGATGATGTTATTACGTAACAAAAATCAAATGTGTACAAGTTGAATTATTAAGGATTTGAATGATTTACGTAAGTTTAACAGTTGTTTTCTATTATTAACTGTTTAGTTAAGGCTGTTATTACATGTTGAGCCACTTTTCTGATTTTAAATTGCTCTACTTTCGGTTATAAGCTGCAGTATCAGCTACTTTAGGATTCCCATCCCCCATATCCTGTAGTGACGAGGTGAAAATTTTTACAAAATCTGAGGTGCTTACACCATCTCCTATGCCCTGAAGCTAAGAAATTTAGAATTTGCCAAATTTTCTAAGATGCTTACATCACCTAAGATGAAGGCTGAGATGAGTGAAAAACAGTGATAAGGAACATATGCTAAACTTTGGCATGTGCACACTTCCTGAACCATATAGCTCATTCCCTTACACATGAATAAGGTGCAAAACCAAAATTTGTATATGTTTTTGTTCATCACAATGTTTTTCACTTGCCTCACCCTTCATCTTTGGTGAGTGATGAGTCATTTTCCTGATCCTTTGTTATTATGATAGATTCATCAAGATATAAGTACAAACCACTATGTGATAAAGTTGTAACAGTAGAATGGTTTTCAGGTTTAAAATCTCAACAATACTAAACAGTGAAATTAGCCACCTTAAAAATAAGAAAAGGGAGGAGACGTGAGGGAATACATCAAAACAATTAGGGACCATGGCGAAATGATCAGGGCTCTTCATGTCAGTATATTTGCATCATCATCCATATTAGATGTTTCCACTTTTACAGGTCATTCAGCACATCATCTTCCATGTTCAAATTTACATAACTTCACATAATATTAAACAAAATAATTAAATAGGCAGACAGGAAAGATGGTGAGTTAAGTATGAGGAAGAAAAGGATGGTTAGGAACTGGCAACAGATTATAGGACACATAATGTAAAATGAAGGTGTCAGACATGTCAGGAATTGTTGGGAGTAATAGGTCTAAGTTATTATCTGGGGAAATGCGGCAGAAAGTCTCATGCAGATGAAGTAGTGCACCAGGGCATTAGAGATAGAGGCAAGCAAGTAAAAAATAGGCTGCTAGGTAAAGGCCAGGGAGAAGGATCGATCTCCATACAAGGGTTGTAACAAACAGCTCCTACAATCACAGAGCCTACACAACTCGCTACAATTGATCAGCTGTCCTGTCTAGCTGTGCTAGTATTGGCTATAATAACGACATCTGCAATTGACCAAGCTAACTGCCATATGCTCCACAGCTGTCATGAGGGATATCAAAGAAGATCTGTCTGAGGTTGCCAAGAACATCTCTAATGGAGATAACCAACCAGCCCCTGCAGGCTGCACCGCCTACAACATCCTCTCAGCGGCTCCTCATGCCATTGATTTTTCCCTTCTGATCGGCTCTTCCGGGTTTGGAATATTCAGATTCTCTGCAATGAAGTAGCCTGATGGAAGTACAGGTTACTGACATGGAAGAGGGGCCTGTACTACCAATGCAAGCTGAGTACTCTAACAACTGGGTAATGTCTGCTCAACCTGCTGCAAGACACAATGCTGCCCCTGCTTGCCTGGCCGACCACAGATGGACTCAAGGTCATCCCATCTTGCCTGACTGACTTGAGCTGCAAGAGCTGAAGGTAGCACTCAAGGAGCTCCTCCCTCCAGCCAACAAACCAAAAAATAAATCCACAAACACTGAAGCTAAGAAGCCTTTGCTATGTCCTGTTCAATGCTTTAGATGTCAGCGGCTTCATCACTATGCACAGCAATGCACAGCCAAGCTGAGGTGCATTCACTTTGTCCCAGGAATGCTCAAGATCCAAACATGCAGTTACCTGCTGCAACTGCCACATGTTTTCGTGTGTGCCCTGGGCAAAAATGGCTACAAATCTCCAGAAGACAAGAGAAGTGCTGTCACACCGGATCTGCCACCAAGAGGCAAGAAGACCAGGAAGGCCGGCCAACCAGCACGCACAATCCAAGACATTCGACCAGTCATCAAACCATCATGCCCACCACTACATCTGGCGAGAAATGGTCAACATCTAGCCTTGTCCAGCCTTATCCTTTTTTTTTTAATTTATGGCCTTACACCTCGTCGAGATCGAGGTCATTAGAGGTGGAATTTGAAGGAATTCAGTCATGACCTTTTGAAGGAAGCATCCCGGCATTCAAATGGAGTGATTTGGAGAAACCATGGAAAACTCAAATCTAACCATTGTCATTTTACAACGCGATACTTCCACATTCAACCTTTTCCGCCTAGTGCACGGCACGAAAACTGCCCCTCACGTGTACAACCACCCTTGATCAAGACTTCTGAAAGACTGACTTCATGGCCATTCTTGTTTCTTTTATAGAAAATCGGTTGTCTGGTGCCATTTTTTAGACTCTTGCACAACCCTAATCCTTATTTTTTCTCTGATCTTCCTGAAAATTTTATGTATTGTAGCTCTCAGTCTGAATGTTAAATGAAGTTCTTATAAATTTTTCTCTAAATGCAACAGTTCTTTAATAAAAAAATTCCTAAAGTTTCAAAACCTAAAATTTCCTCTCATTTGAAAAGTCTTTGAGTTTAAGTGTTAATTCTTTATTTAAAATATTCTAAAGAGCCTCCCCTAACTTTTGATATATAACGTGGCTTGATTGCAACTGTTTTTCTTAGTGAAAACATTGCATCTTACTTTTTTTAAAAAAAATAACTTAGCTGTTATTTATTTCGAAAACGTAAATGCTACTGAGCTTTAACGCATGTCAAACTTCACAGAATTTAATTTTCTATCAGATTCTTATGCTTTTTGTTTGATACATATTTTCCTTTACATAGCTTTCCTTCATACTTTCCAAATCTGTTGCTAAAGTTCAACAACGTCATCCTGCCATTTTCTTGTTCAAATTTCAAATGTTCTTTTCCTCTTTTCAGCCCAAATATTACCTAAATCGTTGCAAAAATCACTCTATGTGTAAAATAGAAAGCCTACTTTGTTTTAAATATACTCTAATGTCTTAACTAACTGAACTTCGCACATTTAAAAGCTGTAAGTCATTTGGATAAACTGAGGGTTTCCAAACCCTCAGTTTATCCTAATTTTCTATATAGCATAGTTCGAAATTTTCTGCATCTTTTGAGCTATAAAGCTTTACTGTAACTCAAAAAATAGAGTTGTGAAATTAAAAAAAAACTGTTTGGTACCATTCCTTCCTTATGTTTTGATTCACAGTAAATCTCAAATATTTCCTCAGCACGATTTTATTATTATTAACCTAAACTGTTGATCTCGTTTGAATCAATATCTTCTACTGCACATCTGTACATGTAGGTAGTAAAATCAGTTAGAAAATAAACTGAACAACTTATATAGTCACTGTTTACATTTTATCTTGATCGAACTTTACTGTTTAATCCACTTTATACCCGAAAACTTGAGGAAATTACTTTTACTGTTTGTTTCTTATGAGCTCACAGTTCTTTAACTAATTTTGATTATGTATTGACAAAATTAAGGTTATATGGCAATATAAGTACTCTTAATTCAATCCACAGATGATATGTAAATAATCAATCTCCAACATCCTCTCCAACCTGGTCAATTTCCAGGAGAGTGACCAGCTGGACAGATCTGGCAATTAGTCTTCCTCCTGAAGGAGACAGGACAGCCGTTCATTTGATCCCGTCTCTCCCCTGCAGGGTCGGAGTCTCGAATCAGTGGAATTTCTTTCTCATATTTCTTCAGCAATCTTCCTCCTGTCCTCCTTCATATCTACTTGAAGGGAAGCTGCTGTGCAAGGAAACATTTCTAAGTTGTAGTCTCCTTTTATTTTGTAAGTTGTCATGGCACCCTCTACCTCATCATTTAGAAATTCCATCGGCTGCGTAGCGTTGCTTTCGGGAACCCCTTGTCTCCTGGAGTAGATAATCCAGCGTCAGACGATATCTACGGGGAAAGCATGTAAAATCTTTGGAGCAACTATTTCTCACAAGATTCGCAAAGCTTGAATTCTTCGATGAAATTCAATGTATGTTACATTGAGTGATTCAGGAGATGCTTTAGCCATTCAAGGTAGTCTAGATAGGCTTGTACAATAAGATTCTTGTTCCCGTAATGTGAAACAAGAATCCTCTGTTTCCTCGTAGGTGTCAGCGGATACTGGAATGCCTTCGACTAAGTTCTTAGGCTTGCCTTCTAAGTAGCTGCACAGGAAAACATGTTTGTCAATTGTAGAGACTGATGAGTTACTATCGACCAGGGGCGGATCCAGAGGGGGGGGGGCTAAGGGGCTCAAGCTCCCCCCCAAAAAAAGAATCTAGGTCCACCTCCGCCATTGTAATTTAGGAGACCTTTTTTTTTTTTTAGCTCTATGGATTCGAGGCCCGAAGGGACTATAAATACTACCCTTTTCTCGACTCAAGCCCCCCTCCCCAAAGCCAAAATCCACTCAAGCCAAGCCCCCCCCCCAAACCAAAGTTCGGTCAAGCCACTCCCAAAGCAAAATCCTGGATCCGCCACTGCTATCAACAGGGGGTTGAAATTGTTCCCAGAACCTTAACCACTTCCCTAAATCGCTGGAGAATGCTTCCAATCGAATTGCCAGTAGCTTGACAGTGTGAGTAATTAATGTCACTGCACACAGATTGAACTGGAACAGGCGTCTCAGCTACGGCTGCTGAAATGTTAACAGTTTTTCTTCTATCTTTCTCTTAGCCTTGAGAATTGCTCTCTTAGCGATGTACAAGTAATCTTCACATCGTATGACATCTTCGTAGTATTCTTCATCGGACTGAAAGTTATGTATTTTGCCATCAAGGATTGTCATGTCACGTAATGCTTCTTGAAGACTCGTCATTAAAAGCAGAACTGAAGTTAGTAATAAAACTTCTTTCTGTCACCATTTGCACCTCAAATTATGAAGCTGTACATCTTCATACATTGTGAACGATTCTAAAAGTTCTGCAAATAATCACAAGATGGCATTAATGTTGAACTAGTTTACAAGTAGGCCGTAAGATGGTGGCATCGTACTGTTTACCAATTTAATGCAAATGATCGTAGTTAAATTTTTATGACCTCTGATTATGCATGTTTAACATGAAAACCATTTCTAGTATGAACTGCTACTTAATTATTAAATGTCTGTAGTCTACAAAACTTTCTATTGTGTCTAGAACTTACATGGTGTAGGTGACAGGATGGAAGCTGCCATTCAATTAACTTCCTCTCTAAACATTCCTTTGTAGTGAAGACATAGCAGTGTATGGAAGTCATACTTCCTATTAAACTCCTTCTATCGTATAATAGCTTTGCTTCCTACTCGATATTTCAGCACCATAAAATGTCATGGATTAAATCATGTAAAGAAACATGCTTTTACTTTTTTATAAATCTCTCCGACTACTCAACATAAATAACTAGAAACCAAGTCCATACATAATACACAAGTATTCTTAATTCAATCCACAGATGATATGTAGGTACTCTTAATTTCCAACATAGGATTGTCACTGTATGCTGATGATACACCAGATGTGGACTGGAAACGAAATAGTAACACACGGGAGCAGAAACCTTAGTGATGTAGGTGGGCTTCATAAGTGTTAGAGCAAAGCACAAGGGGCAAAATATGTTGGGTTTCTTGATACTATAGCCTGATAATAAGGATGTGGCGTCACTCACTGATTGTAGAAGGAATACATCATTAGTAAGCAGGTGTGATGGATATCAGAGGGTTCAGTACATCTGAGAATGAAAGTGTCTATATGTACAGTTATGAAAAGGCACAGGTCCTATAACTGAAGAGATGTTTTGAGGTTAATTGTGGAGAATCATGTAGGTATCAGTACTGTGGAGAGCGAGAAACAGTTCAGAGAGAAAACAATAATGGGGAGAGAAATATTTATTCAAAAAAAAAAAAAAAAAATAGGAGCATGGAATCTACATATTATTAGGTTGCTGCATAAGTTCAAAGCGTTTCTGTTTGGACTGTCGATACTCCAGTTCCTATAGGTTTATGTATCAAGTGTCAGTTTTGTTTTGAAGTTGTTGTGCTTGAGTTTATATATTGGTTTATATCATTGTTACAAATATTGACTGGAGTCTTTGATGCCAAAAAAGGGAGTCTCGAATGAAGAAAGAGGGATGTTTCTGACATATTCTTCTGTTTGAGTTCAGTAGATATGTGAAAGCTGTGGAGGATGCTTAGTAACATTGCACTACGGGTGTGAACAATTTCACGTAGAGAGAAAGGCAAGAAAATGGTTTTCTTGTATTACGGAGGGTCATTTCGACATTAGTGACACTCCACATTCAGAAAGAGCTTCGTAGTTTGATGAAGACTGTTTAGACACATTAATCAACAAAGATACTCATTAGTATTCTCGAGAACTGGCAAATGTGATGATGAACTGTGGCTATTCCACCATCGTGCAACATTTGCTTGGTCAAGGTTCAAAATTGTGTCCACAGTTACCGCACACATGAAGTGATGCTACAGCACGATTATGCCTGACAACACTCTTCTAATCTGCCAAAAGCAAATATCCTGGTGTGAGCTTGGGAAACCATTTAGCACCCACCTTACTCAGTTGATCTTGTGCCCTAAGATTTTTACCATTTCTGTGTTTTACCAAACACTCTTCAAGGAACTTTATTTACAAATGAAAATGCACTCCAAACATGGCTGCACGACTCCTTTATCTAAAAACCATGTGATTTCTACAGACGTGGAATCGATAGAGAACTCCAGAAATGGCATGCTCTTGTAATTAGTAAAGGAGAATATGTTACTGATGATTAGGGTTCCAATCTTTAGGAAAAGTCATATTTTTTTTCCTGCCTTCTTTTTTAGCTGAAATATTGAATTAAACACTGATTCAATGTTTCTGATTGTATTTGAATGTATTTTATATAGCATATAAATGCATATTCAGGCCATTTTCCTAGTTTTGGTCATATTTCGATAATATTTATGGTCATATTTTGAGGAAAAATCTGGTATTTTGTTAACATTACTGGGAATTCACTAGATATAGATGAAGAAATTAAAATAAATTATTCACAGTCCTGTACTTCTGCTATGCAGGTGGGGGAAAAAACTAATTTTCACCACTAAAATCTGGCTGAAAAATGACCTTTGAAATATGGTGGTCATAAAAGCAAAGTAAATAATGAATATATGTGGAACTACATCCAGTCACATGAACTACAGCATCAGTATCATGACAATTACTAAAGTAACGTAATTTAAAAATGTATAATAAAATACTCGTAACTTACGCTGTACAATGGAAAGTCCAGAATTTAATACAACTCTTAACACAGCTTACGTTGATATTGCAGGTCAAGTTTACATTGTAATACAGTGATTGTGTTAGTGCGCATGATTTAGTCCAGCTGCAATTCATACTGAAGGTGTATAAAAATTGTGATAATTTATGGTAAGCTAATAAGGAATCTTGATATAGAAAATGTTGCTACTACTCCGATGGTTTAATGTGCTAAGGTGTGTTCATATCGTTTGATTTTGTAGTGGCAATATTAGCGGAGGTAGTGATTAGGTTGAAATGCTGCCTGGATCAGAATGTTCTTATTATAGCATGAGGGAGCAGAAATTTAGTTATCATTAGTAATAAATAAGCTGCTTTCATAAGTGCTGTATTACTGATGATGTGTACTGCGATGTAAACTAGTCCCAATATAGCTTCTTGAAACGAAAAGTTTCTACCTTAGACCATTGAGTACATTTGTTTTAATTGAAGGATTTAACAGTTATTTACAGAATATTGAACAGTAAGCAAAAAATACTATTTTGTTTATTACAGGCTACTATTTGAACCAATCTCTACATAAATTACGGACAAAAAAACAACAAAGGGTTTAGTAATGTTACAGAGATTGTATAGTAGGAAGAAGAAAAAAAAAAAAAAAAAGACACGCAGGCCATAAATTGAACAGAGATGGAATCGAAACCGTAGCATATTTATCATGAACATACAAAAACATTTCGCAAACGAGCATTTTGTCACTTTTGTGCTGGTGTACTTTTAGTATCGTTATTTTTTAAGATTTGATTTTTCACGTATATTATGATGCATATATTACAAACAGAATTATGGTATAATACCCGAGGTGTTATACCATCTGATGTACGCAACTTAAGACGTCTCTTTGTAATCTCATCGCCGGTAAGATTTTAAAAAATAATAATAAGTACAGATTTATATTTCCTGCTTCTTAACTATTATTTGTCAAGTGCATCAGTTTAAGCACTTTTAAACTAAACACACACATGCATATATCAGAAGGTGTTTGCTTTTATTTCTGAAAAGAAGAGTGTGTGATTTATGTAAAAATCAAAGAGTAAACATGGCACTGTGTGTACAAAGTAGGAAACTCTTTGGACTTTGTGAATTTATAATGGCAATTTCTAAAGGAACTATTTTTTTTTTTTTTTTTTTTGTTAAAAACTACCCTATGTCACTTTGCACACAATTTACTAACTTCGTGCCAAATTTCATTTAAATCTGTTGAGCTATTAAGGCCTGACTGAAGCCAAAAGTACATCCAAACTTTCTCATTTATATAGATACTAGCTTTGCCTGGCATGCGTTGCAATGCCTCTTTTTCTTTCTTAATTGGGTATAATTATACGAAACAGACAGATTTACATGTGCTAAACAAATTAAAGACATTGCGAAAAACTGAATGGTTTCATGTGTAAATTTTGTTTAAGAAGGGTGATGGGTGAGAGTAAGTGGTTTTTTTTAAACCTAATGTAAGCAGTACAATTCTCTTTGTTATAAAGTACGAGCGCAGGGTTCCACCAAAAATCTGATAAAAACTGAGTTTATATAAACATCATTCGAAATTAAGATGGGTGGGAGTATAGGGAGAAAGGAGTGGGACTTTTGTAAACCAAATGTAGATGGTACTTTTCTGTTTGCTTTAAAGTATACGAGTGCAAAGTTACTTCAAAATCGGATAGAAACAGTAGCTTTGTATAAAGAACATCAACAAAAATTAATTAGGTGGAAAGAGTGTGAGGGGGTTGGGTTTCTGAAAATCAAATATAGTCAGTATTTTTCTATTTGTTTTATGTACCTTTGAAATCGGATGATATCTGTGGGTATGTATAAAGAATGTTTACAAAAATAAGGGGTGGAATGAGGGAGAGGGGTAGGGTTTCTGAAAACCATATGTAGACAGTATTTTTCTGCTGGTTTTAAAGTATACGCATACAAAGTTCTATCAATAGTGGATAAAAACTGTGGGTATGTGTAAATAACATTGACAAAAATTAAGATGGTGGAAAGGGGGGTTTCGCAAATCAAATGTTTCTGTTTGTTTAAAGTATACATGTGAAAAGTTCCGTCCATATCGGATACAACTTGTGGCTATGTATAAAAAACATTGGCAAAAATTATGGGGGTGGAGAGGGGAAGAGGGGTTGTGTTTCTGAAAACAAAATGTTGATAGTATTTTTCTGTTTATTTTGAAGTATACATGTGCAAAGTTTCATCAAAATCGGATAAATAAATGCGGGTTTGTATAAAGTTAAGGATTGTAAAGAGGGGTGATTTTTTATTTTAGTGAATTTAAACCATTCTCAAATCAACTTAATCACACACACACAAAATTTCATAATAATCAGTCCAGCTGTTTAGGAGTAGTTCAGTGACATACACACAGACAGAAGAAATATATATTGAACATAAGGATAGGATAAAAAACTACCGCTTACCAAAGAAGGGGATTCCTGCGGCGTTGGTACATGAAAAAAACATGAACACACAAAGAATATAATTTTCGAGCATCGCTCTTCCTCACTAGAAGTGAGATGGCTGCACACAAGCGGCTTGCTTCTATCTATTAATATAAGACACCAGCTGTCACGTGCTATCACTTATGACGTCACCTGTCATGCCATCACCTGTCATGCCATTACGTCGCTCTATTACGTAACACTTTATTCCATTTTCTTGTTGACGCATTTCATTTAATAACATTTCTAAGCATCCGCGAATAAATTAATTGAGATAACACTAAAATAAAAGTATGTATTGCGTTTAAATCGATATATCAATCATTAGATGCTTACATTTACATAATACTCATTTTATGTAAAAGTATTTGTTAAAATCTTTGGCCACAGATATGTAAGATAAAAGCTTTAATTTTCTCAATGTTAGTTGCAATTTTGGTAAATTGCTATTAGAACTGGCACTTGACAGCAGAGGATATAAGTAATTTAAATTTTTTAAATAATTTAATTTGTTTTCTTACTTCTGTTACTTTCATCATTGCTGTTTTAACAAAAGCAGTTCCACACTGTTCGGATATAGACAATATAAACTACAATTCAAACTAATATTACGTGGAATGACACAAGTAATTAAGATTTATTTTTAATTTCCTTTGCTTTTACTGATGCCATATTTCAGCTGCATGTAACTGTGTCAGCCATTCAAAGGTGTTAGTACCTATCCGAATCACAATTATAAAAAAAAGGAAGATGGAATAACACAAAGATTTTTTGATTTAGTTTATATTGCGATGCATTATTACCATTAAAATGCAATATAGTACATGTATTAATATGTGTGTAATTGAAGTATTGTTTCTTGGGCAGCAAGTTTAGTACGTGATTAGGTTGAAATGCAACCCGGACCAGGATAGCAACGAAAACCTTTTGTTATAGGGTAAGGCACTAGGAATTGCATTGTGCTTTATTTTATAACAATTCTATTTATGTAATGCTTTTTTTACTGGAATTATTACTTGGTTTGAATGAAAGAAGTTCCAAATTGTTCACGATCTATGCGACCTAAACCACAATTAAAACTAATATTACGTGACATAAAGTAAGTTGTTAAGATTTATTTTTAGCATCCTTCATTTTCACTGGGGTCATTATTTCAACTGGATGTAAGCTGTGTCGGGCGTTAAAACATCGATCTTCATCATAGACAATAAGAAAGATGTAAGAAACTGTGAAGATTTTGGATCAAGTTTGTATCGCATGATTCATGATCAGTATCGATGTATGATGACGTTGACATGTGATACAGGGAATGTATTAACTCACGTGTGAATGAATCTTTGATTCTACCGGCTATATTGGCGAAGACTGTATTTAGGCTGAAACGCAATCTCAACCAAATTGGCAACTGAAACTTTTTGCTACATCACAAGGGACAAGTAATTACAGCACACTGAGCTTTATTTTATAACAATTCCATTTAGATAAGCAACTAAAAAGAAATAATTGCCAGAACAGTCCGTTAAACCCATCATTTTTGACGGGATTTGTGGCTAGTACACTAATATTTGGTACTAGGAAAAAAAGGTAAAGCATTTCTATACACGCCAAGATCTACATATGCGAAGCACTGGAGAAATGCTAGTAAATAAGTAAAGTTTCTGCTTAGGAATAAATATTCAATGTATTTGACAGTGTACATAAAAAAAAATAGATTTTCTATATTTATAACACTGATTTAAAAATACCGGAAAAATTCTCCATGTTTGAAAAATGAACTGTGAAAAAAAAATTACCACAAAAGCAATGAAACTTTAATTTGACCTCTTTCCACATCTCATGGAATCAGTCTCTTATTCTAGGATCTATGGAAAATGATTATATCCCATGGTAAATTTATTTCAACTCCTTTTGTTTCTAAGAATATCTTGGAGATATCTTGAATTATAATTCCCTTCTTGATACAAAATCTTCGCGGGTTCTCTGCCGGATAATATTATCGAAAGACAAGCTTTCGGCGGCTTGCTCTGCCGCCATCATCAGGTCCATTGTACATATGTGACAACTAGAACTGAAGAGCAAGCCACCGAAAGCTTGTCTTTCAATAATATTATCCGGGAAAGTCTTGTTTCGCAATTCCCTTCTTCTTAAAACTCGGGCTGTAAGTCTTGGTGTGGGTTGGTGTAGCCTCTGATGAGTATTTTTGGGTTGAAATACTTTTTATGTTTTAATTTGTTTAATTTATTATTACAACAGACCATAACTATTTGATGTTCACTAAATAAATATTGAATTTATTCCTAATCTGCTTGACTGATGATTTGAAAGTTGATTAACTTGCTGTAACCATCTGAAAGCACCTTCACTATCTCTTATTTCTTGCTAAAACTATTTGATGCAGTTATTTATGTATTTTTAATTGTGTTGGTTGGTTGTAAATTGATGCTGAGCTAATATTTTTTACTAAACATTTATCTACGGAACTGCATACCATTATTACCTTAAGTGATTTTTTTTTTTTTTGGTTGTAAAGCTATAGGTATTTACACTAAATTGTTGTTCATTATTGTTTAAATTAAAAATTTGACTGTTCTCAGTTTTAGATTTTGTTTGTTCTTTTCAACAGTAATTAAAACTGATATTTCACCTGCAAGAATAACTCTAACAGCGTTTGCAAGTTGCTCTTGCTCACTGGCATTTCCAAGTAAACCACAAATCCAATCAACGAACAGCTGCAGAGCTAAAAGAGTACTTTCCGAGGCAGTTGCTAGCCCCAGTCCACTTGCTATTATGACATATCTGAAAATTAATAAGTTCAATAACTACCTGACAAATTCCTTAAACAAATTCTGAAATGAAAATTTAAAAAATAAAGTTACCAAATTAACAATGACTATACCTTTTTTCAGTAGGTGTGTTAGTCAGAGGTCTCTCAACAGATGATGCCAGGCCTGGCCAGCAATATTCTTCCACAAGAAATTTACCATCCTCACTTTCACGTCCTAAAACTGCACACACTACTCCCGTAACAACATAGTGTACACTCAGGTCACCTATCAGTCTAATCCTCTGCAATTCATCTTCCAATATCAGCTGATCATCCTCACTAACATAATTAGTACGTGGTGGCTGTGGCACTAGTTGAAGCTGTAAAAGAAAAGTGGTAAACAAAAGTTGGGCTACTAATTTTGCAGCTAAACAGGTTCCTCGTAACAGAAGCTGTAAATTATGTGTACAAACATTATCACACATTGTAGCATAACAGGTTACTCAGAGACAAAGAAATAATAATCACTAGTGAGAAAAAATCCGTAGCCATAGAGACCAGATGAAAACAAGAGAGCAGAAGATCTGGCGAGAGATAGACAAAGTTAGTTCGCGTTTTTGATGTGTTGATATAAGGTTACTGTTAGCAAAGGACCTGGCTAATTCTTCGGATTTTTTATAAAATGAAGTAGATGAAAATAAATGACAAATGAATAACAAGAAAGATTATTATTATTATTTGCCACAAGATTCTGTACTCCTGGCGACATAACAATCCATATTAAAATAAAACAAGGAGTTTATAAAATACAACATTGGTGACTGAAAATAATAAAAAATACGACACAACATAACAAATATTATACGAAAACATTTCAAAAAACTGCAGTAACTGATCATAGATTTGTGTCAAAGCCTATAAATACTCCATGCTCATTTTATTGTTTTCACATATTTCAATTGTATGTAACAGCAATGTTACGATAATAATGAGAAGGAAATTGTTTTAGGGCAATGAAAAAAGGAAGGATAGGGGAAGTAAACCCAACACTTGTCATAGATCAAGACAGCTAAGAATTGATAAACACAAACACCTAAAACACAAATTTCAGTGTTGAACCTTTGTCTTTCAAGAAAAAGGCACATGGCAAGGAGATCAGAGGTAAACAAACCTGCCAAGTGAATGGAGAATCAAGGTAAAGCAAGAGTGGCAGGGTTGGAAGTGGAGGAGGGAAAGAAAATACTGAATCAATAATTGATATTTATAGGTAAATGTTATTCCTGCAAGTTCCTTTCAACTCTGGTAAGTGGGTATAGTTTTTCTTTCATTTACAGATAATAGAAAACACAAGATTCATAAATTGTAATACATATACCAAAAATAATAAGTATTGGGTTTACTGGAAGGATTTTATGGAAGGTTGAGGATGGGGGGTGCCTGATGATATGGATATATTGGTAAGCTCCTTTCATCTACGGAGTTCAGAGGCAGTCTTGGCTTCACAGCCCTCAATATAAAACATTTCACACTGTGGGAACTCGCTTCAGCTGCATACAGATGGCCTGGGTTGCTAGCGTAAACTGCCTGTGGACATTCATTTTGATGAAATTTAGGTTAATTGTGAGCACTACATAAACTAGTACAGAGGCGGCATGTGAGCTGATATACAAGGAGAGTTGCAGTTCATGTACCACATCCAATGATTGAAAAAGTATCTTTCGTGATCAGATTGGAGCAGGTGGTGATGACAGCCAGATGCATGCTGCTGGTTTTACAGTGGTGTCTATTACATGGACAGGATCCATGTGACAGTTGAGAATCACAGGAAAAGTATTATGGAGCAAGATGTATCTGAGACTGGGTGATCTGCTGACGCATGTGCATAGGGAAGTGGGCAGATATTTGTGAAGGATGTGTGTTTCAAGGATGAAATGTAGGAAGTCATATCCATGACATAAGATTAACTTAATGGACTAAAAATCAGGAAAGAAATGGGTATGAATACGGTGTTATGGTTGGTTTCTAGAAGTGGGGGGTGGAGTAGTACTATGAAGAAAGGCATTTTTTTCGGGAACTGTTGCTCCAAAAGGCCCAGAAATAGGTTTGCATTGGATAGGGCCAGTTGGATACCCGTGGCAGTGCTGCATATCATTACAGACTGGCATCCATGGCAGACATATCTATTCTATAGAAGAATAATTCTCAAAATACATCAAAGAGCTATCACTAATTCTAATTTCCCACTGCTACTCTTCTGATCTCTCGCACCACAACCCTTCATACAACACCAAACCTGAACCTTTAAATACCAATGGTAGCCTCATATTCATCATCCAGTTCTCTCCTGGTCTCGAGCCTATACAATGATTGTATATAATGATTGTATGAGCCTCCTTAAATTACTTCTACATTCCTTCCCTGAAATACTCACCCTTCTCCACAAAATCCTGCCCACTCATTCCTGCACATTTTCCCTAAATCCCCATTCATGAAATCGTTTTAAAATACCATACCGCCAGGTAATATCGTAGGCCTTGTCTATATAAAAAAAAAACACAGCAACAAGGTGTTGGCTGTGAATAAAGATGCCCCGAATCCAGCTTCTAGCAGGACCATGTTGTCCAAGGTGGAACGGAACTTCCTAAATCCACATGGATTTTTTTTTAATGATGGCTTTACCCCTCGTCGACATTGAGGTCATTGGAGGCAGGACGAGCGTAGAGACAAGTAATGGGAAGGAATTTGGCCATGGCCTTTTTAAGGAAGCATCCCGGCATTTCCCTCGAGTGATTTGGGGAAACCATGGAAAACCCAAATCTGGATTCCCAGACAGGGATTCCTCCCAAATGCGAGACCAGAGTGTTAACCGCTCACACGTCATGCTTGGTTTCAACATTGAAAGTGACTCAGCAGATTTTGGGATCCGAAACACCAAACAAGGCTGCAATTGACCATCCGTTATAGTGTCTTCCCAATGCAGCTGGTTAATGCAATACTACAATAACTATCTGGTAACATTTTGTCCTTCCCGAGTTTTAAAATAAAGATTAGCATTGTTTCTTTCCATGGGTCGGGAAAGTGCCCTCTGGTCCATATATCGTTAAAAATACCTAGAAGGTTCTCTTTAGCATCTTTGCTAAGATGCCTCAGCATCTGGCACTGGATCGGGTCAGGCACTGGTGTGGTGTATTTGGCACTATTTAAAGCCAACTCCAGCTCTCAAACCATCAGTGGGCTATTGTAAACCTGTAAATCTGACGAGCTGAAGCTTAAAATGTGCCATTTGGCAGCAGTTCTTTGTTGCTGAAACCAAGGTTCCAGTCTGGCAGACGAGGTGATGGCAGTACTTTGCCATCAGCTGTGCTATACCTCACTTGTTAGTGGCTACACATTCCTGATCCAATAATCCAGATACAGGTGATAGAGAGTACCTTCCAAATATATGGCACATTGAATCCCATACTTTTGACAACATTATAGAACAGTTAATTATACTTACAAAGTTCTGGCATGACATTCTTTTGCTAGCCTTAATCACACAACATGCCTTAGCTGTTGCAATTTGGAACACTGAGGTTGTTAGGTGTTGGGTGCAACCTAACCTGATGTAACACCCTACTGCGACAATGTAAAGTGGAACGACATTCGCCGTTTCCCCAAGGGACAGGCATTCTGCACAGCGTTCTGGAGCTGCTAGCCATGGAAATATCGGCAGCCTGCTGAATCACCTCTGTAAAGTGTTTCACCTTATCCTCAATGCTCTCATGCTGCTAGAGAGTGACTGAACGACGGAGAGCTGCCAATCAGTTCTGCTGATATTCCATTTTTGTTTTGTAGTTCTTCCCCCACGTTCGAACTCTAGGTGTACCCATATTGGGAAGTAGTTGATTCCATAAAGGTCACAATCCATCTCCCAGTGCACGGAGTCCACAATTGAAGGAGAGCACAAAGAAAGGTCACTCCTGCTGTGATAAACTACAAATCTCTTGACCTCTAAGGCAATCAGTTGTCGAACCCCAAAGGGCACTGTGCATGTTGAAGTCTCCCAATAGGAGAAAAGGCTGAGAAATTCGCCATACAATATTAGCCAATTGACTGAAATAAACTAGTGACCTCGGCAGTAGATATAAGGGGCACACAATCAGTTATACTGGTCCATGAATTCTAATAGCTACTGCTCGTAAGGGAGAGATGAGAGCAATACGTTCAGAGTGGAAAGTGTTTTGTACATACACAGCCACCTCTCCCTTCGCTCGATCACCCTTGGAATCATCCTTTCGATATACGTCATATCCTCTTAGCACAGGGTGGCGAGTTGTCATAAAATGTGTCTCTTGGAGACAGAGACACAAAAGGATTAGACCAAGCTAAGAGTTGTAACTCCTCTTTGTGAGTCATTAAATCGTTAATTTTTCACTGAAGTATGGGAGTCATCCTACCCGTTTATTTTTACCGGCCCCAGTTCAGGGGAGTCTTCGGTCACTGTTTGCTGAGGAACGGGACCAGTCTCATCCACCAGCATTTCAGTTTCTTCTGGCACTGAAGAGATTAACATTCTAGGCTCAGTGAACTCCTGAAATACTTGCCAGTTTTGTTTTATGTTCCCCCCCCCCCCTTGGCCTCTTTCCTTTCTTCTCCCTATTACTAGGTAGTCTAGGATGGAACGAAGAGGGGGATTTTTAAAAAAAACTGAGTCCGGTCCATCTGTCTAAATTTTGGGCTCCGGATCTTCTGGTTGCCTCCATTAACAAGGTAGCAGATGGTGATGCTATGAGGGCGGTCTGGAAAATTCTAAGCCTAAAAATATAAAACCAATTTGATATTTGCCAGATCATTTTTATTTCTCAATATAGTCTCCCTAAACACTGATACACTTAGTCCAACGATGTTCCAAGTTCATTATACCATCCCTGAAGTGGCTTTCTGGAAGGCCTGCAGAATATCCATCAACAGCTGCAATCACCTCTCCATTTGAAGAAAAAAGCTGACCAGCAAGTAAGTTTTTGAGTTTGGGAGTAGATAGAAGTCGGAGGAAGCCAAATCTGGGGAATAAGGTGGATGCTCCAACCCGTAGTAGTGCAGATCTCTTAATTTTCCCACTGCCAAAAGACTCTTGTGCGCAGGTGCATTGTCCTGAAGAAAGATGATTTTCTTCTTCCTCAAACTGGGCCTTTTCTCACGAATGTTTTCATACAGGGTGTCTAAAAGATCGGAATAGTATTGTCCAGTTATTGTTTTACTCTTTTCAAGGTAATAAATGAACAAAACACCTTCAACATCCCAAAAAACTGATGCTATCACCTTCCCTGCCAATGGAACCGACTTGGCCTTCTTTGGACCTGAACAACCAACTTCTGTCCACTGCTTTGACTGCAGTTTTGATTCTGCCGTGTAGTGGTGAACCCATGTCTCATCCATAGTTATGAATTGATGCACAAAATCAGTTTTATCTTTGCTGAAACGCTCCAAACACTGTTCAGAAAGTCTCATGCAGATGCGCTTTTGATCAACAGTGAGCAAATGCGGCACCCATCTTGCACAAAGCTTCTTCATATGCAATACTTGATGCAAAATGTATCCCACACGTTCTTTTGATATCCCTACAGTCTCAGCAATCTCACGCACTTTTATTCGTTGATCATCCAAAACCATAAAGTGCACTTTTTGGATGATTTCTGGAGTTGTTGCACTTTTCGAACATCCTTCGCGTTCATCATATTCTAGACTGCTGCGGCCATGTTTGAACTCAGCAGCCCATTCTTAACCATTGAATATGAAGGAGAAGAGTCCTCCTACACTTTTAAAAACCTTCCGTGGATCTCGGATGGCGTTAGACCTTATTTTACAAAGAATTTTATAATTGCACGATACTAGATTTTTTCCATGTCTGGTACAACTACGCACCACGCCTGTATCAAACAACTGTATAGACCAAACTACACTGTGGAATGACTTGCAATTTCTTGCAGGTGCGTCTGGCACATGCACCAACTTGCACGGAAAAAATCACTTGGGTAGTGCTGCCATATATGGTCGAGGCCGAGAACTTCACAGACAGCCCTCGTACTGTTGTCACAGCACATAGTGAAATTGGAGGTGCTGTGACATTGATTGTTACTGGTGGTGGGTCCATTTTGACTGCTGCTGGTGTAGCTGAGGGAGCAGACATACCCCTACCCACTTCCATGGTCTTAGATGTTATGACCTTAGCCACTTTTGCACCACATTTGCATTGACATCCGGGTAAAAACACTCTCTTTCTTGATGGAAGATGAACTAGTTATGAAAACGGGAGTGGCAAGCAACTTGGCCTTCTTCTTTGCTTCCTATAAAGAATCCATCCACTCTTTGGTCTTCAGCTTCTGCATTTTGCACTCTTCAAGATACACTTGACACTCCCTACTCCAGGCAGGGTGTGACACAGAGCAGTTGACGCACACCTGTGGGAGTGTGCAACTAACACCAGGCTCATGTACCCCCTTGCCGCATCTTCCACAGGTGGGGTTGCCCCTACAAGACGCCATCGTATGCCCAAACCTCTGGCACTGAAAGCACTGCATTGGGTCCGAGACATATGGGCATACATTCAGGTTTATATAGCCAGCCTTGATATTATTGGGCAACACTCGAACATCAGGACGAAGGTCAGAGTCTTTTCAATACTACCATTCATCCTTCGTGTGATCTGATATGCCTCAATCACTTTCTCCAATTTCCACTCCTTAAGCAGTTTCTCTGTCCCTAAGTCTATGACATCATGGCAGGTAACAATGCCTTTACTGCTATTTAGGGACTTATGGAGTGTTTTAAAGTGAAATCCCCAGACTTCTCACAATTAACCAGTTTGGAAGCTTGCTTACTGTTGACCGTTTCCAGCAGCAGCGTTACATTCCTTAGTTTTTTTAACAGAGTTTAGGGACCCTAAAAGGCCCTCTGACCCTTTGAGAGATAGAAGTTCCTTCTTTTCTTTCCATTATAACAAAAGTGTTCTGTAGCAAACAAAACTTTTATATGACTTTCACCATCAAAAATGGAAGGGGGGCTTCTTAGTATTGTGTGTATTTAGATTAGCCGGCAGCACACCACCACCACAGGAATTAGAATTGTTGGTATTAGGTTATTTTTAATTTGAAGTCTTCCTTTTTAGTCCCATGAGTAAGGAGGAAAGTTCTGGTGGTGTGTACTTCCATTGTGGATCTACCGGATTTATACAACAAGGATGCACCTGAGGACGCATGCTAGCGAGCAATTGTCCTCATCACCCATTCATCTCCTCAGCACATGTAAAACCTTGAGGTTGAAGGTTATATATATATATATAAATATGCTTATTTCATCCTGGTGAACCTTGCGATGAAGCCAAGATTCCCATTCTCCAAAACACACAATGCTCCACTGTCCCACCTTACGGTGGTCGTTGAAGCAAGCAAGGAGTTTACAGTGTGGGAAAGTTGCATAGCTCACTAGTTTCCAGCCCAGGCACCACAGCTTCACCAAACCCGTACCTGGCACTTGCATACTAGGCCCCTGTGGGCTCCATAGACGGGAAATGGTTTACCAACATATCCATGATACCAGACATCCCCCTGGCCTCAATTTTTAATAAAACCCTTCAAGTAGAAACAGTAGTTATTAATATTTTTCACATACATAGTATAACCTGAGAAGTCTAGTAGTTTTCTTTCAAAAGTTCGCTGCTCTGGTCCCAGGTTCAAATCCCTGTGGGCGCAAGAATTTGAGAGTTGTGTTTGATCATATGAGCTATGCCAGATAATTCTGTGGTTTGGATTCCATGTTCAACTACAGGTCCCACAGGTAAGGAACTGGCCATCCTGCTTCTGACGTCCTGAGCAAGGATCCAATCTATTTTCGCGGGTTGTGGACTAAGTTAGATTTTTATTATAATTTATAAATTTAATATTTTATTTTCATATTTATATCATCTTATGCTATTAAATTTTGTGATGTTCCCCCACTACAAGCAATAGTATTTACCTATAAAAAACAACATAAATTCACAGGACTCTTACATCCTATCCACTGTCCTGCTCTATTATTGATCAAAGTACAAATGTTGAACCAACAAAATAAATCTTAGTAAATAAATAAAAAGTGGGGATGTTGTAAAAAAGGAAATAATTTAAAGTAGATTTTATTTGGTTTCAAGCTAGCCGACAGAAAAATGTTCAGTAAAATATGCTATATTATATGGTAAACATTAAATGATAGGTATAAAGTAGTGAAAATGAATTACAAATTACGATAGGGAAATGAACCACGACTTAACTTAGATGATGGTTGTGTGGCATGAACACACAAAAAAGAAAAGAACACAAATGACAGTAATTTTCAGGTTTTAACCATTTATCAACAAGAGAACATTGTGGAGGGTAGGTGTTGTAGGAGACTGCTTCACTATTCATTTCTCTGTCTTAATTTATACTATATTATCTTATTTATAATATCTGGGAACTGGTTTTCTAAATTAAAAATAAAATAAATAAAATACCTCATCACTTATTTCTCTCAGAATGCTGGGTTTTAGCTCCTGGTGTTTAAACAGTGTTCCCACAACAACACATGATTCATCATCTTCTGGTTTTAATTGGAAGAGTTTCCGTATAGGTACTTTTGGGCCTATTAAAAACAGTAAGTATATTTAAAATAACTGACACAACTATATCACTGCTTACAATTAAACTTTATACTGATCTGATCAGACTTAAAATGTAACCCAAATACCAAACCATTTTCAAGTTTGGCATCAAAACATGCCTCATATTATGTCAATTACTATTATTATTAATTGTGATAGAGTTTATGCAATAGTGGAAATTTTCCTAAAAAGGTATTTTCACACTGTGTAAATTTTTTACTTCAAATTTATTCAGTATTTGTGATATATTGTTCAACAGCCCCATTCCAATCCTTAAATTATCCTACCTACACATGAAAATTTTAAACATTTTCTGTTTCTTTCCAATACTGCCCAAAGATATTAAGAAACTGTTTTAATGAAAGCATTAAGCCAACTATCCTGGGATGGGATGGAGTAAACCAATGGAGCAGCTTCTCCAAATAAGTAGATATAGGTAAACTACAAAATTTGAAATTAATCCTGAGAAAATTAAGGAGAAGCTAAGAATGCTAGGGTTTGGTGTAGATAATAATCCTACAAATTTAGTAAATACATTGGTGTAAGATATTGTAGCTTATCTTGAAATATCATTTAGACAGTCTTGAGACTTCCTGTTTACCAGAAGACTTGAACAGTGCAATAGTACTACCAGTCCATAAAGGAGAGGTGACACATAAGGTTGAAAATTACAGACCAGTTTGGCTTCAGTGGTAGGCAAATTGTTGAAGAGAATTATATGCAACCACATTGGAAGTATCAGTGAGGAAAAAAACTAGTTTTAAAATCGGTAACATGGATTCATGCGAAACTCATCGGGTGATACTTCAGAGAAAATGAACAAGGGAGGCCAAGTTGATAGTGTAGCACTACATCCTGCCAGGCGTTTGAAACATAAAATGATGTTAAATAGTGCAAGAGAGTGAGGGGCTGGAACAAAGTACCTAAGGAGGTAATGAACAGTATACCTGACTGAAGAAATTTAATATAAAAATATGTTTGAATTGTAGGCAAGTGTGCAGGTGTAGCGCAAAACTGTATAGCTCTCCACCTCGAATATTGACTGTGATGAATAGGTTGTTACTATGTCACGTTCTATCAATGGTGTTGTTCAATGTCTTTTAGAACTGAATGCAAGATTAACAAATAATTACTATTCACATAAGTTACAAGGCAGTTTATTCAGAATTTTTAAACCTTCTGGCTGGTACCAGACACATATCACACTTTTAGAACAATAATGCAACTTCAATCCAACTCATGATTGCAAGATTGTAACTAGAAATAATACATCACTTGGTCACATTTGTAACAACACACATTCCTGAAGCCTGTCAATTATTAACGAGGACTTCTCAGTCTCGATTTACCACTCCCGCATAAGTTATTCATGGATCCAAATACAGCTCGGAGGCCACATGGCAGCTACTACTCCCCGAGAACAACACACCTCCGACTTAAGCAACTCCTGATCAAATACTGACTAAGTCAAACACTGCCATTTCTTCTCCTCTCTCAGGCTGGATTGGAGACCTGTGCGGATCTTGGGCTGGAGGTCCTCTCCAGCTAGTCGTCGGGGACCCCCCTCCAGCAGTGGGTACTGTGGCATTTTGCCCATCCTGACATCCTTTTGGGTTGAAGTTGACAGTTTCATGCCCACGAGTCATCAAGGACTACAATACATTCATGAGTGGAATTGATACTGCTGATCGGCTGATAGCTTTGTGCAATGCCGACAGAAAATCACCAAAATCATGGAAAAGATTGTTTTGGGGAATTCTGGATATTGTATTTGTCAATGCCTAGAACATAAATGGCCTGATTTTTTTTTTTTTAATTTGTAAAAAATTTCAGAAGATCAGTTGCACAGGGTATGATGACTATGACAGATATCGGTAAAAATAAAAGTCATCTGCAGATATTTCACCAAGCCCTCGTCCATTCAAACAATGCAAGTCAGACTATTTCACAATAAGAGACATAAGATTGGGAAACAGAGGTATACACTGACCCTAATTTGTAAAAAACGGAGGAAGATGTGAAGTATGTAGAATATACAGTCTAAGCACCATTCCAAATGTTCCCACTGTAATGTCTTTTTGTGTCTGAGTGAGAAAAAGAATTGATTTGTTGAATAACAAGAGACAAGCATTTCATACTAATATGAACATAATTGGTTTCAATTGCTATTTCAGTACATCCTGTGATACACAAAGGCCCTGACAGTACTAATTTGTACAGGCTCGGAAATTAGCACTTAAGAGTTAAAAGAAAAAAATATTTGTGTTTAATTTCAAGTATCTTTATACAATACAAATATATAATTGAAATTATAAATTTCCCTGTATTAAATAGTTCAGATTGGTGCTGGCTCAAATAAAACCAAAGCACTTGTGATTGTATACCTTTTACTAACAACAGTTAAAGGGAATAAATCATTTATCAGTGACGAAAAAAACCTATTACTAATGGGTTTAGTGTTTGAAACGGCTTTGTTTGTCTGATAACTAGTGAAAAATGTATTCTGTCAAATTACCCTCCATGAAATATCAACAGTTTGCTCGGACACGCTATATTAAATTACTGTTAAATTTAAGGTTTGAAAATGTAGTTTTGATGGTTTAGGTTGTTGTAGTTGAGAGTGCTAATACTGCAAAATATTTATATAAAGTGAAATAAATCCAAGAGAGTGCTGTTTGTTACTAACCAAAAAGAGGGGTTAGATATATATTAAATTTGCAACCAGAAAAAAAAAATCAGTATGGAAATCACTGCAGTGGTAGTTGAGGGACGCATGTAAATCCTGAAATAATACGTGTAGCAAAAGTATTGGTTTAAATCACGTAGGAAAGGCATTTGGGAAAGTTGAGAAACTGGCGAAACTAACAGAATAAACAAACAGATTTTCTGGAAACTGAGAGTGGACATTGTGATAACTCACTTAACAAAAACAGGTATTCATAGTTTAACAGTACAGTAGAGTGTACTTCGGTATTTAGTGGATTTAGAGTTCTGTAACAGAACAAGTGTATAGAGGGTCTTGTAACGGTTCAGTACTTTAGTTCCTAAAGATTGAGACATCTATCAAATCTTAAAATAAATTGTGTGTCTGTAGACTTGGGCAGTGGAGTAGGCAAATTGTTTCATTAATTTTAAATCAACTCAAGGGTCATTCCATGTGAATCCAACCAAAAAAAAAAGACATTTTGAAACCCACAGACACGGATTTTGATGAAACTTGGTTTAGTCCTCTTATATAGAAAAATATCCACATCAATTTTTAGTTCTCAATTTGTTTTGGTTTTCATTTTATGGCCAATCAAAATTTTAAATGTTTGATATTTTCCAAATTCTGACAATTCTTCTCATTGACTGAAAATAATTTATAATTCATTTATTTTTCAACCAATTTTTATGAAAATTTACAGTAATATTAATGAAAGCATTAGGATTCCAGAAAAAACATGAAAAAATTCCAAATAAAATTTTTCATGAATTTTTTGCTGAGAGTGTGTAATAAGTTACAGTCAATATCAACCAAAGCAAATATAATAACTAAAATAAAAAATCATAATGATCTTAGAAGTGTGTTCTGTCATTAAAAACAAATAAAATTAATGGCTTTTTCATTTCTTTGTATATACTTTTAAAATTAAATATAATTTTTGAAAAATTTTGATTATCCAAATTGTTTACATAGCTATCTATATATTGCTATATATTTGCTGGAAAAAAAAGAGTTGCAAACACAAAATTTTTAATGTGTTATTTAAAGAAACATTGAGCCTATATCAGATCAGCTAAAGTGATGATTAATACTTTATTAACCTTTATATATTCAAGTTTATGTGGATTTGACAAAAAAAGTGTTTATATATACAATACATATTATTTAAGAAAAATTTAACAAAAAAATACCATAACAGAAATTTTTGGCTATTAATTTCCATTGAATGCTTTTCCTAGATATAGTACTATTTAAGTTCTTTAAAGTTACTCATCCTTTCTTGGATCATCCTCATAAAGTCTGTAGGGAATTGATAGACTCTTCCAGTTAATGCTGCTGGCAGGCCTATAACAGCAAGAAGATGTGGAATTGGAACAATAAAATGATGGTGAGGGTCCTTAGGGAGGCAAAAATTTAATTGTAGCACCCCTTCTTCATTGATGTCTATAACAATCCTAAAATACCAAAAACTATCATACATGCAAACAACATAGCATGCGATGTATAGCCCATTAACCGTCACATATGTTATGCATTTGTCTTCCAATTTGTAAGTTAAACTGCTTTTGTCATCACTGCTTATTCTTCTAGCCTCCACAGTTCCTGTACTGTCTAGTGGCTTTAAGTTGTGGAAACTTCTTATCCCTGAAATTGTTTGTAACATCTTTAAAACGATTTTCAAGATTAGTTCGAATAACGTCCAGATTCAGTTCTATGAATCTTTGTCTACATGAAAAAGACTAACATAAAAGGCCAGTGGTAATTTATTGCCACTAGTTATGGCAAAACTGAATGTGATGGGATTGGGGGAACGCTGAAATGCCAAAAAGCTTTAGAAAAACAAATAATGACACCAAGTGACATTTTTTTCATTTTTGTAAGGATAATATTGCAAAAATAAATTTTTATGTTATTTCTAAAGACTGATCTTGAAAATTGTTTGAAAGATGTGACAACAATTTCAGGGACAAAAAGCTTACACAATTTTAAACCACTAGACAGTACAGGAACTGTGGAGGCTAGAAGAATCAGCAGTGATGACAAAAGCTGTTTAACTTACAAACTGAAAGACAAATGCACAACATATGTGACAGTAAATGAGCTATACATTGAATGCTATGTTGCTTGCATGTATGCCAATTTTTGGTATTTTGGGATTGTTACAGACATCAGTGAAGAAGAAAGGGATGCTACAATTAAATTTTTGCATCTCCACGGACCCTCACCATCATTTTATGGGCCAAAGCAAGAAGATATCTGTCCTGTTCCAATTCCACATCTGCTTGCTGTTATAGACCCTCCAGCAACACCAACTGGAAAAGTCTATGAATCCCCTACAGAGTATATGAGGATGATCCAAGAAAGGATGAGTAACTTTAAAGAACTTAAATATTACTATGTATAGGAAAACATCCAATGCCAATCAATAGCCAAAAATTTGTGTTATGATACTTTTTAATTAAATTTTTCTTAAATATTATATATCGCATGTATAAACATTTTCTATTTGTTAAATCCACATACACTTAAATCTATAAAGGTTAATAAAATATTAATCATCATATTACACAAAAGAAGTTGGAAAGAAAATTAAAGTTGAATCAAAGAGAGAAAAGTAAACTAAAAAATCTTTTGTAAATAATAGAAATAATAAGCCGATCTGATAGTTGTTTAATAAAATAACACCTTAAAATTTGTGTTTGCAACTCTTTTTCCCAGCGAATAATATATCCTTTGTAAACAAACAGAATAATGAAATTTTTCAAAAATTATATATTAATTTTAAAAGCATTTAAAAAGAAATGAAAACGCCATTAACTTTTTTTAATGACAGAACACACTTCTAAGATCATTATGAAAAAAGATTTTTTTTTGTTATTATATTCCCTTTGATTGATATTGACTTTAACGTATTACACACTTTCAGTAAAAAATCATGAAAATTATTTTTAAAATATTACTTGGAATTTTTTCCCCTGGAATCCTCATGCTTTCATTAATATTACTGTAAATATTCATAAAAATTTGTTAAAAAATAAATGAAAAGTATATTATTTTCAATCAAAGAACAGAATTGTCAGAATTAGGAATGTATCAAACATTCATAATTTTGATTGGCTGTAAAATGAAAACAAAACCAGATTGAGAAGAAAAAAATTTATGTGCATGCTTTTCTACATAAAAAGACTAAACCTACAAAGTTTCATTAAAATCAGGGTCAGTGGGTGTCATGGCTTGGTTGAATTGACATGGAATTGAATGACTCTCATATAAAGCAGAGTTAATGGTACTATTTCAGTCAGTGATACTATAGTGTAATTACGGGTATCAGGAATAAAGTAGGTGTTGTGTGGGTAGTCTGGGTAACTGTCCTAAATTAGAATCTGGTAGTTAAAAAATCCAATCCACTCAATAATAATCTACCAACGGTAATATAGTATTGCTCTTGTTACTTTTAAATTTGTTTGGAAAGTACTTGAAGTATTTCGGAAAAATCATGTCTGGAAAGTGTGGCACCTGTCGCAGGAACATGAAAAATGGTATGGGGTGCAGTGGGTGTAAGGAGGAGTTTCATAGGGCATGCAGTGAAGAGGGAACATGAGAAATAAATAAGGCTCTCCCACTTTGAATTAAGAATGAAAGGATCAGGGAGATGGGGATGGGGATAAGGGGAGAAAGACGAAACAATTAGAATATTGTTGGAAAGAGTCAGGGACCTTGAAGCTAAGCCTGTGGAGGCATGGCCTGTGGTGGAAAAGCCTTTGGAGGCCTTGGTTGTGGAGGCTCAACCTTTAGTGGCAGAAAGAGATGGTGGGTATGGAGAAGAGGGAGACAAGGATGGCTGGGAGCTGATAAATGGTAAACAGGATGAAGAAGTCAGACAATCAAGAAATTGTTGGGAAAAGTGACCAGAGTCAGGAGGGGAGGTGCCTCAGGTAGATGTAGGAGCAGGTAAGGTGCAGCAAGCTTTTAGGAATATGGATGTGCAAGGAAAGAATAGGAAGAAAAGGGTTTTGCTGCTAGGTAGTAGACACGGGAGAGAGAAAGGCCCTCCTTTGCAGGAACAGCTGGGCACAGGTTACCCGGCCACAAGTTTTTTCAAACCTAGTGCAACGTTAGGTCAGGTTATAGAGGACATAGGTTCACTTTCTAGGGGTTTCACCAAGGAGGATAGGGTAGCGATAGTGGTAGGTGAGGGGAACAGTATCGATAGAAATGCAAATTATAGTATAGAGAGTGACCTGAAGAAAGTGTTGAAGCACACTAGGGTGGAGCTCAAGTCCTGAGTTACCATGACCAGCCGCAATTCAATCACACTGAGGCGGGTAAATTTGGAAACATTAGTGCTGCTGCTTGGGAACAGCATTAGATCTGTCATGGAGCTTCTGCCTATGGAGACCATTGGTAAGTGGGGTTTCACTAGGCATGGCCTACACTTAAATAGGAGGAGCAAGGGAAAAAGTTCTGAGTTGTTGGCTAGGGATGTGAGGGAGCCCACTTCCAGTGGTGACAGGGTCAGGACTGGGCCTTTTTTTAGGTTAAGGGCTGCTGGAGAGGGGGTTAAATAGTTCATCATAGGGATACTGAATGTAGATTCATAGTTAGAAAAATCACTAATACTAAAGAAATAAGAGAAGATTTGCAACAATAACAGAGGGGGCAGATCTGGAAGGCAAATGTTAGTGCTGAAAATATCACAAAGCCAGTGATAAGAGTGTTACTGGTAAAATGTAGAAGTACAATGGACAAAGAAATGGAGTTTGTAAACCTAAAAGAGATACACAGACAAAAAGCTATAGGTTGATTATGATTATAAAGTGGGGAAGGAGCCATTTATTGAAGACTCAAAATGTAAATACCTTGGCATAACATTTGATAGCTGACTGAACCGGGCAGAACACATTGGACATGTAATAGGGAAAGGGTTCAAAATCCTTCACCTGTTGGAAAGAGTGATGAGATGCACTAGAGAAGTAAGGGAGTTGGGGTACAAAACTTTGCTCAGACCACTGCTGGAATATGGTGATGTAGTTTGGGAACCACATTTTGGTTATCAAATACAGGAGTTGGAGGGGGTGCAGAGGAGGGCTGCCCAGATTTGTCTTTGGTAATTACCACTGAACACAATTGGTAACTAATATGGTAAAGGAGCTGGAGTGGGATTCATTGGAGAATAGAAGGAGGGTGAAGAGAGTCATGGGAGTGTACAAGACCTATACTGGTGATGAAGTGTGGAAAGATATTGGTGGGAAAATTAAGAGAGGTGATTGGGAGGGTAAGGTTGACATGATCACAAGCTGGCACTTGATTTCAGGGAAAGGGTGTGGGAAAATTTTCTTTCATAGGAAAGGGTGTAAGGGACTCGAATAAATTGCCAAGAGAAGTGACAAATAATTTACCGGAAACACTGAAGGAATTTAAAGTAAAAATTAGTTGAGGGCAAAAGTAGGTTGAAAGAGGAAAGGAAAAAGAGGGGTGTGTAGAGAGATTCCCACAGGAGCAGGCACTCTGTCACAATTTTGTCAATTATTATTATTACAAAACACTAACTCATAAGCTGTTTGTGTGAGTCATGATTCCTGCCATTTCAATGTCAGACTGCATTGGCTGAAAGTGAACTGAATTTGTGATGGAGTAAATGCTCCTGTAGCAATTTCCCTAGTCATCTAATTAAATCTTTACTCAGGTTTATTATTATTGTCATATATTTTCAGTTTTAAATACCTCCCCCATCTATGTTTGCGATTTATGTTTTAAATTCCTTCAGCATTTTTGGTAGATTATTCATCACTTCTCTTGGTAGTTTATTCCAATCCCTGACACCCTTAACCACAAAAGAAAATTTTCCCACTTTCTTACTCACAACTTGATTGGCAGCTTATACTCATAGTGATCTTTTTTCCTTCAACCAATATCCTTCCAACCATCTGGAACCTTTTCCACTTTTTGAAACCAATTTGAACTTTTATTAACATTTTTAAGTAAAAAAAGTAGCTAGCATAGTCTTGTGTCACTTTTTCAATAACTAACCCTGTAAAGATAAGTTGGAACCATTAGTTAATTCATTCAATGTAATTCAGGTAGTTAATTTTCCTACTAGAACAACGAATAATAGTTACTCAGTTACAGATACCGTTTTCATAGATATCTCAAAATTCACTTATATAATCAAGTCATCTATCAACGGACTTTCAGATTATGATAGCCAGTTATTAACTATCAACACTTTAATAGGAACTAGCTCCAACAGAATTGCTTTTAAACTTCAGTGAGTAATAAATGATTAATCAGTTGCTTGTTTTAGAAAGTACTTAATACCACAAACTGGAAACGTGTTTACAGTGCACAATATCTGGATGAATAATATAACATTTTTAGCAACATTGTAATAAACTATTTTGAAAGTTGATTTCTCATGAAAAGGTGTCCTGCTTCTCAAAAACAACAAAAAACATGGATAACTGTGGGCATTTGAACATCATGCCATTGTAAAGGAAGTTATATATTGTCCCTAGGAACAGTTACAATGCTAATTTCAAAACAAATTACAAATGGCAGTGTAAAATACTGAAAAAGGTTATTAAAGACTCTTAAAGTATGTACTACAAACATAAAATTCATGACTGAAAATAAAATTAAGAAGATATTGGACATTGTAAAAATGGAACTAGGCAAAAATATACATGCCAGTAATGGCATTTATATCAAAGAAAATTCGGTAGAATCTAATTTTTCAACTGCTGATATATTTAATAACCATTTTTTTTCTGTGCTGATAATTTGGCTGCCAACAGCTTAGTGACATCTGGTATGGATTTTGTCAATACAGGCTTCCAGGAAAAAATGTGACACTATGTCTGTAAATTTAGCTATTTCAGAAGAAATAAGAAAAGATATCATGTCTATTACGAGCAAATAATTAAGTGGTTATTATAGGATTTCCAGCAGACTAAGTAAACTGTGCTCCACGGAATTCAGTAATATACTAAGTTATTTATTCAATATATCTTTACTTCCAGAAAGGCATAAGTGTGCTGTAGTTAAATCATTCTATAAAAAGACGGATAAATCAGTTGCATTAAATTATTGGGGTCCACTGGAGACAGCAACTCCGCTACAACAACAATCACTAATGACGTCATAATACTGCTGTAGTCAATCGCAAGACGTATTATTTTCATGCAGTAATTCCGTTGTAATACAGCCTGGGCCATTATTTTCAAGACAAAATTAGGTTGTAATACAGCCTGGACCATCAAGAAACAGTTAAATGTACTTTCGAAAGTATTTCTAGTGAAGTGCTGCGTTTGAACACTGCAGTATTATGACACCAGTTCCTAGCGGAATCATGATCTCCAGTATTCCCAATTACTGTCCTATTTCATAATAGCCTTCTCCAAAAAAAATTAGAAAGAAATATACAATAGAGATTACCAATACCTTAAAAATAATAATATTCTGAATAAATTGCAATTTAATAATAATAATAAGGGGTCAATCAACAGAAAAACCTATGTTTGCATTCATTGACAGTATTTTAGAAGAAATAAATGATAAATTAATGCCTGTAAGCATTTTCTGTGACCTGTCTAAAGCATCTGACTGTATTGATCATGAAATTCTGATATAAAAATTAAAGTACTATGGTATAGATGGCATTTTTAATAAATGGCTTGGTGCTTACCTTCTCAATAGTAAACAAAGTGTTACTGCAACATTTAAGACTGTGTTAAGTGGACCAGTGTTACCTGAATAAGACTTTATCAGATGTGGAATATATCAAGGTTCCATTTTGAAGCCACTATTATTTTTTAGATATATAAATGATCTAACCTGTGCTGCATCTAAAAACTCTAAATTTGTCCAATTTGCAGATGACACAAACATAGAAATTAAAAATACTCCCAATTTATCTACAAAAAATATTTCAAAAAAAATTGTTTACAGCTAATGACTTGTCTTTAAACTTTGATAAAACTCAATATATGCAGTTCAATGCACAGATTAACACCAGTCAGACATAAAATTTGCAGGCCAGTTGGTCCAAGAGGTAGAGTGGGAAATTTCTAGGTTTGCATTTTGATCACAATTTAAAATGGATGGTAAATGTCTCTGACTTACTGAAGCGATTGGGTGCAGCCATGTTTGCAATACATAGAATTTCATCTATAGGTGATCTCCATATGAGGAAACTAGTTTATTTACTTATTTTCACTCCTTAATGTCATATGGAATAATGATCTGGAGCAATTCTACTCATAGGGAGCCCAAAAGTGAGTAGGGCCAGATAAGAATTGTGTGTGCGGTTAGCAGTAGAATTTCAAGAAGATAAGGATTTTAACATTGATGGTTGAGTATATATACATACTAGCTGATGCCCACGACTTCGTTCGTGATGGTAAAGAATTTTGACAGCTACTGATATGTGACCACCATACTGCACAATGGGAGATTCAAGGCTAATACCACACACAAACATCAATGACCTACGCAAGGTATTTATGGCTGCAAAATGAAATATAAGGACACAAATGTCTTTGGTCGAAACATAAATTGCCCTCCGTAGACCAATTTCAACCACCATATCTCCAACCCCACAATAGCTCCCGACATGACACCAACATGGTGCACGGTTGGAGACTTGAGATTAATACCATACACCATACAGTGGACCATGTTGGGTAGTTTTGAGTATAGAGAGAAATATAGGGACACACATGTCTATTTTTTATCGGGTCCACCACTTTCAACCACCATATCTACCACAAACCCACAGCTACCGACATGCAATCGCCATAGTGCACGATGGAAGACTCAAAGCGCAGGTCTACCACTTTCAACCACCATATCTCCCACAGCCCCATAGCTACCGACATCTAACCACCAAACTGCACAATAGGAGACATGATACTACTACCACACACAAACACCAATGGTCTATCCTATGTAGTTGTGGCAGCAAAGAGAAGTCTAAGGAGACACAAGTCTTTGGTTGAAATATGGAAATGCCCTGCATTGACCACCTTTAACCATCATATCTCCCACACCCCCACAGCTATCAGCATTCGGTCAACGTTGTGATCGATGGGTGACTCTATGCTACTTCAACACACAAACACTAGTGATCTATGCTAGGTAGTGGTGGCTGAAAAGTGAAATATAGGGAAACACACGTCTATTATATATATATAGGCTATATATATGATTAATCTTCTTTGTATTAACAAATAATACTCTATTTGAAACAAATAGTAAAATAAACAATTATGGCAATAGAAGTAATAATGATCTTCAAAAGGATTACAAGTCATTGTCATTTGTTCAAAAAAAAAGTGTCCAATATCAAAGAATACATATCTTCAATAAGCTCGCAACACATCTTAAATGTCTGGCAGACAAAATTAAATTCAGGGAAAAATTAAAACAATTTTTGATTGAAAACTTGTACTTCATGGATAATTTATTTATAAGGTAGGCCTATCTGCAAAATAATTGTTAGTTTGTGTAAGTGTAGTTGAAATTATTAATACACCATGTATGCTGTGACTGTACATCTTCTGGTGTATTTATTGGCAGTTCTATCATTACCAGGGCACCACAACCTGACGATGAATTCTTGTAGAACTCTACAAAACAAATCGAAAATAAAGATTATTTTTTTCTTTTGATATCTTGCTCGGTTTTCAAAATATAGCATGTCAAAAATCAGTTGTAGGTATAGTTGGTGATGTTTCTTCTGGCTGGTCCAGGTCATATTACAACCTAAAAACCACTAAGAAGAAAATAAAACAACTACAGTGCATTTCCACCATAGATATAGTGGTTTTGGTGATTTTTTTTTTTTTTGTTCTGGCCTCATCTCACCCTAACTTAACGATACAAAATCTTGAGAACTAAGCAACATATCAATAAAAATTATTCTTTATTTTCCATTTGTCTCATCTAGGTACATACAAATTTATCATCAAATTTGGCTATGGCGAAATTTTTCTTGTCCAGGCCACATTTCAACCTAACCATGTTAATTTTGAGATACAATATCTTGAGAATTAAGCGAGATATTAAAAAAAAAATCCTTAGTTTCAATTTGTCTCATTGAGTTACATAAGAATCCATCATCAAATTGCGGTGCCACAGTTATCATAGAATCTCCTTTTTATTTTGCTATGCAATTGTTTATCTGTAAATTGACAACTTTTCACATCCCACAGAGCAAGTCTCTTATGCTGGGATCTATGGAAAATGAATTTATTGTATTAAAGCATTTGATTTCAGACAATATGGAGGGTAGGAAAGGTTTCGTTTACAGGTAAAGTATAGGAACAAAGCATTGATGATGAATCTCAACAATGTACAGTATCTGAAGTACCAAAATGAGTTTAACAATGCACATGAAGCTTGAGGGGGTAATTTTCAAAATCACACCTTCTTTTTGGTGCATGGCATTATAATCATGCAGTAGTCGATTGCAGGATGTTTTATTTTCAAGCAGTAATTTGGCTGCAAAACACTATGAAACAGAATGATATTGCCAAAGTTATTTTCCTACGTAGTTTTAACAGTGTCATCTTACATCAGAAAGTATTTAAAATCTAATTACTAGCTGAAAATAATCTCTCTTAGGGAATGTGATAAAACTACATGGCTCGGTCCAGGGGGGGGGGAGGGACGGGGACGCTGGAAGGCTACGCTGGGCTAGGTGGGGGTGGGGGGGGGGTTTCTGAGCCAAACCACGTAGCTTTCTTTTCATAACATTTTGCACAGTTAAAATGAGGAACAGAACACACAACAGCATGTGAATATTTATTTCCCTCAGTTAATTATCTCCGTATGTAATTTACAGAAGAAAACGGTACAAAATGTCTTCTGGAATCAAAAGGGAAAAAAGCTATGTGGGGGGAGGGGGGTTCACAGGAGGCCAAAATGGAGCTACGTGGTTTATGCACACTCCACTATAAATAACTAGGTATGGTACCATAATATTATGACAGCATTACCTCGTGCAGCAGAAACTAGTCGCCACAGTGTAGAAATCACCAGCAAACCTGCATTAGTGGGTATGCTGTCAATTACCACTGGAGTATACAGTAAAAGTGATAATTATAAAACCAGAATTCTACCACAGATTATGATAAAGTGAATGTATGCTTGTCCATGGTGCTAAAGTTTATTTTCAAGCAGCAATATTAACAGATGTAGTGGTCACATACAGCCTCAACCAGATTAGCAATTGACAATTTTATAGTTTTTATGAGTACCATGTTTCTGATGCAATATGAAATAAAGTATTAGCATATGTATCAGGGGTTATGCAACCTGTACCAGCACCAGCACCATAACTGATAGTACATAAGGCAGCATAAGATTTTGGGACTAGAGTATTAATTTTTTTTATTTACACTTCTATCACTGAGTAGTACATATTACTGGCATCATTAATTCAGCAACATGTAAGTAGTACCAAACTATATCACGATCTTCTACCAATATTACCGTAGAACCCAATCAATTACTAACATTAAAAGATCATAGCAGCGAGTAATGGGAAGACAGGAGGCGGAGAAAGAGGAGTCGGTATATTAAGTCAATTACATGTAAACTTAACAAATATTCACCTTAAAACGCTTAAGAACATACCCCACTTCTCACGAATTGCCTTTGCGATGATGCTTCTAGCTTGAACAAGGCGCACTGCATAAATATGGGAAAACTGCTTCGAAAAATCTTTAGACTTATAATAGAATCTATCAGATAAATTCTTATAGCTGCACTCCGCTCTAGGGAAAACATTTTCTTCTCGGTTTTTACCAAGCGGTGTTGACAGGAGGCTTGTTGCATTATGCACCTTTCCCGTATCAAGAAACATTATCTCCAAGTTCTATAGTTTAATTCGAGGTACACAGTATATATTCCTATGACATCCTAGACCAGTCACAATACTGGACAACTAAATCCTTAAACCATTTGCTTCCCCAGTAACAACCCCCTAAACTCTGCAAGTTGCAATATTCGCGGCAATCAGAAGTCAACGATTGTATGGTATTAAACCGTTCGGAGCTCTACCTCCATGGTTCAGAGACGTAGGTTAACTGGAAAGAATTTCACCTTTGGAAATTGGCGTGCTACATACATGGAGGAATTTCCCTCCTCCATGGCTACATGTGCAGAAATACGATAAAATGAATAAAAACTTAGTCCACAACCCAAAGGTTAGTTGGATCCTCCTGAAGGAGGCATACTAAGACTCGTGTCAGAGGTAAGACGGCTAGTTCCTTTCCTCTGGGACCTACAGTTTAAAGTGGAATCTGAATCACGGAAAGATCTAGCTCATTTGAATAAACACAACTCTGAAAAATTCCTGCCCCCGCTGAGATTTGAATCAGGGACCGGAGCGGCTAACTTTTGAAAGCAAGCACCTTAAGTATTTTTTTCACTTTAATCTTTATTGAGAAAAAATATTTCATATATACATGAATGTATCCCACTTGATTAAATTATAAACTTTTAACATTTGTTTGTTAGCTGTAGCTTATGTATATTGTCTCCTGTTATTCAACTTCACGGCTCAGTTCTTTCCTTGGATGCTAGATGAAGCGCGCATCTCCGGAACATTTCCTGATGTTTCGTCAGTCACTGTGCCCAGTCACCGCCAACAGATTAAAGTCCCATCAATTTACTATACAGGCGTGCATTCTAACACCTTTTTTTACAAGAATATTTTTATATAACTTTTTTGTTAATATGGCATTATTACCGGCAGGAATCGAGCAAAATTGTCCATATACTTATTTTTTCTCAGTATTCTGTGATGTTCCACTCTTAGGAGATGCTATTAATCTTCCAGTTTTGCCCTTCCTCGATTTGTTATGATGTAATTAGTATAATTGGCTATGAGCCAAACATGACCGTTTCTTTTACTTAGTGGACATTGCCTCTGATCTGGTGGGAAGATGCTGTCTGGTGTATACACGTCTGGTGCTGATCTGTTTATTAAAGCTACGAGGCGTATTTTTTAAATAAGAACCGTTTTGTCACACCGTGGCTGCTGCGCTATGGTCGGCGTTCCGCGCATGCGCACTGGGTACCTGCATCTCTTGCCTACGCAATGACACCATTACAGTCTAATTCTTCCTTGTTTACGTTGCTCACTGACTGTTTAAGATGCCTCCGATAAGCGTGAGTCCCACCGACTGTGAAGTACGGGCTGTTATAAGATTTCTTTGTGCTAAAGGCCTAAAACCGATCGATATTCATCTTGAGATCTGTGCAGTTTACGGACAAAACATTATGAGTGATGGAATGATGAGAAAGTGGGTGAGAGCATTTAAAGATGGCCGCACAAATGTGCATGATGAACAACGGAGTGGGCGTCCTTCGGTCGTTAATGAAAGTTTGGTGCAGAAAGTGGACAATAAGGTGAGAGAAAACAGACGCTTTACGATTTCCTCCTTGTGTGATGACTTTCCTAATGTTTCTCGTAGTGTTTTGTATGGCATTGTGACCGAGCACTTGAATTACCGAATATTGTGCTCACGTTGGCTACCGAAAATGTTAACGGATGTGCACAAAACCAAACGTTTAGGCAGAGCATTGAATTTCCTTGAGCGGTACCACAACGATGGTGATGATTTCTTAAGCCAAATTGTTACGGGCGATGAGATGTGGGTGTCCTACGTCGCACCTGAATCAAAGCAACAGTCCATGGAATGGCGGCATTCAGATTCACCCAAAAAAGTGAAGTTCAAGAAAACGATTTCTGCCCGGAAAATAATGTGCACAGTTTTTTGGGACAAAAAATGAGTATTGCTTGTGAAATTTATGCCTCGTAATGAGACAATCAATGCAGCAGCTTATTGTGAGACATTGAACAATCTGCGCCGTTCAATCCAAAACAAAAGACGTGGCAAGTTGAGTATGGGCATCGTTTTGCTGCATGACAATGCCCGTCCACCTGTTGCTAATCAGACCAAAGATCTCATCACATCTTTTCGACGGGAAACTCTAGATCATCCTCCGTACAGCCCTGATCTGGCACCCAGTGACTACCATCTGTTCCTGCACTTGAAGAAACACCTGGGTGGTCAGCGTCTTGACGACGATAACGAAGTCAAAACAGTTGTGATGCAGTGGTTAACAAGTCAGGTGGCAGACTTCTATGAGGAGGTTTTTCAAAAACTGGTACTGGTGCCTCAATATTTAAGGAATTATGTAGAAAAGTAGAGTAAGGTACAGGCTTTCATGTAAAAATAAAATTATTGAGATATATTTGCACGTCTTTTTTTTAATTTCAAAACATTACTTACTTTAAAAACATGTCTCGTAGCTTTTTTTCGTCCAACTCCAGGTCCTTGGTTCTTCACAGCACACAAATCGGTGTCCTATAACACCCTGTAACCTACAGTTTATGCACAGCGGTGAGGCACAGAGGTGGATTTTATACAGCTTGTTGTTCGTGCTTATTGCTCTGTTTACTACTCTGCACCATACTGCCCGAACCGCGCAGCAATTTGTTGTGTACGTTATCCCATGTGGTCTTCCAGTCCATTCTGTTAAACAGTTTTTCTGTGCTGTTGGTGTATTTGTTGGCTGCAGGGCCGGCGTAGGGAGGGGGGGGGGGGGCAAGCGGGTCAAATGTACCCGGGCCCGCCCGGCTGATGGGGGCCACGATCACCGGCCGGCTATAGGGGCCCCCCAACAAGTTGTAGAACTAAAAAAAAAAGGTTGCCCATTTGGTCTGAGGGAGGGCCCTAACTGCTGAATTCGCCAAGGATCACCCCCGCCCCAATTTGGTTACCCCGGTCCCCAAACTCCTAGCGCCGGCACTGGTTGGCTGTCATTAAATTATAAAGCGTTTTGGCCGTTGGATTGTTGCTATTGATTTCTCTGTGTATGCGGTTGTAGCCTACGTAAAATTGCCGAATACGAGCTAGATGTGAGTTTAAGTGACTGATATTAATGAGTGCTTCAATGCTGCAAGGTTCTGTTCTGTCCGCAGAACCCACGTGTATCACATCTCCACATTTTATATGTACTTTTCATGAGTATGGCGGCACATTTTGTGTGTACATCGATCAGTTGTAATCCTGTTTTCTTTACGGGTAACGAGTACTTTATTTGAATACCTGACCACGCTGTATGAACCAACCTATTGCAGAATCCATTCTCTTTGCTATCTCTTGTGAGATGAGGATGAAATGGGCGATGTACCATAATTTTGATAATGCTGTAACATACTTTCTGGATCAGATCTAGGTTCTCGTATTTTAAATCTTTGAAGGTTTAATTGTTTTCTCCAGTTAATCACTATTGTTCTTTCAAAATTTTTTTGTGAAGTGTGTACCAATGTCTTTAATGTCTCCGAGTTTTTGACCCAGCCTCCATGGTTTATTCCTTGTTCGCGTTCCAAGACCATGATTTTTGATTTTCATATATTTAGCTTTGCGCTAGACGCTTTAGAGTAAACTGCCGTTAGTGCTTTTATTTCTTCACTGCCACTGAGCTACCAGGTCGCTCATAAAATTAATATACGACCTTAAAATTGAAATCTTATATATATATATATATATATATATATATATATATATTATAAATAGACGCGTGTTTCCCTATATTTCACTTTTCAGCCACCACTACCTAGCACAGATCACTATAATGTTTGTGTGTGGAAGTATCACAGAGTAACCCATCGATCACAACGTTGACCGAATGCCGATAGCTGTGTGGGTGTGGGAGATATGATGGTTAAAAGTGGTCAATGCAGGGCATTTCCATATTTCGACCAAAGACTTGTGTCTCCTTAGACTTCTCTTTGCTGCCACAACTACATAGGATAGACCATTGGTGTTTGTGTATGGTAGTAGTATCATGTCTCCTATTGTGCAGTTTGGTGGTTATATGTCGGTAGCTATGGGGGTGTGGGAGATATGGTGGTTGAAAGTGGTCGATCTGCGCCACTTTCATATTTCTGCCAAAGACGCATGTGTCTTGGTGTATCACTTTTCAGCTAAAACTATCTATCGCAGATCACTGGCGTTTGTGTGTGGTAGTAACACAGAGTCACCTTTCGATCACAACCATGGCGGAATTTCAGTAACTGTGAGAGTGTAGGAGATATGGTGGTTGAAAGTGGCCGATCAAGGATATTTTCGTATTTCGATCAAAGACATGTGTCTGCGCATATGTCACTATTCTGCCACAACTACGTAGCATAGACCATTGGTGTTTGTGTGTGGTAGTAGTATCGTGTTTCCGGTAGTGCACTATGGTTGTGAGATGTCGGTAGCTGTGGGAGTGAGGGAGATGTGGGGGTTGAAACTGGTCGACCTGCGGCAATTTCATATTTCTGCGAATGACGCATTTGTCTTGGTGTATCACTTTTCTGCGAAAACCATCTAGCGCAGTTCACATGCGTTTGTGTGTGGTAGTAACATAGCGTCACCTTTCGATCACAACGTTGGCCGAATTTCAGTAACTGTGGGAGTGTGGTAGATATGGTGGTTGAAATTGCCCGATCAAGGATATTTTCGTATTTCGACGAAAGACATGGGTATCCGCATATGTCACTTTTCTGCCATAACTACATAGCATAGACCATTGGTGTTTATGTGTGGTAGTAGTATCATGTCTCCTGCTGTGCGCTATGGTTGTTAGATGTCGGTAGCTACGGGGGTGTGAGAGAAATGGGGGTTGAAACTGGTCGACCTGCGGCACTTTCAAATTTCTACCAAAATCGTATGTGTCCCTGTGTATCACTTTTCAGCCAAAACTATGAAGCGCAGATCACTGGTCTTTGTGGGTGGCAGTAACACAGAGTCACCCATCGATCACAACGTTGCCGATAACTTTGGGAGTGTGGGAGATATGGTAGTTTAAAGTGGTCGATCAAGGATATTTTCGTATTTCGTATTTCGTCCAAAGACATGTGTGGCCGTAAATATTACTTTGCTGCCAGAACTACATAGCGCTGATGAGTGGCATTTGTGTGTGGTAATGGCATCGAGTATCCCATCGTGCTCTATGGTTGTTAGATATCGTTAGCTGTCAATCCAAATTCTTTTCAAACCAGAACGAAGTCGTGGGTACCAGCTAATAGATTAATAGATGTTTAGTCTGTTTACCGGAAGACTGACATAATAATGATACTTTAACCTCAAAAACGAATTTAGTTTATTCCGTATACCGCAAGTCAGTTTGTAAGTTTGCCACTTAATTGCGCTTCGCTCAAGAGCAATTAGCTAAAAAAATATATTTTTAAAAAAATAAAAAAGAGCCGGGAGACAGAAGATGTAGTTGCAGTACATTCCGGTGGCAGAACCTCCAGTTAAAATAGGAGACGAAAAGCAGAGCTCTCATTACGTACTTTACACAAAGCAATCTTTTGCAGGAGTGAACGTTAGATTAACTGAAAATAAAAATTCATTGTGAAATGTACAAAAAGTTTTCAGCAAGGCAGAAAGAAATACGAAATATTTATATGAAATAGATGGGTGAGGGAATTTATACTCAAAATGTATCTGATAATAATAATAATTATGTGGTAAGTAGATGTTTCTGGAAATTGCCACCGTAATATGCGACCCATCACAATTCAATTCGAGATATGGTGTTATAGACAGATATATAAAATTTAATGCATGCAGTACGAAATGAAGAAATTATGGATGGGCGAGGAAACAAATTTATGAAACTCGCGCAGGCAGCAGACTGACTGGTGGGCCGTATTTTAAAACATAATGCTTTCGATGGTTGGGGGAACAAGGAAGGAACCACAGAGGAACATAAAGATTAGCATATTTGCAACAGAGTTCTGCCTTAAGTCAACTGTGTTCCAATACGGTGGTAAACTATATGCTCAAGTTGAAGGTGCGGCCAAGTGCTCACCATTTTCACCTGTAGCCGCCAACATGTTTATGGAAGCATTCGAAACGGAGTGCTTAACAACGCGCGTCTAAACCTACAAAGTGGATTTGATTCGTTGATGACATCTTTTTCATCTGGCCTCACGGTAAAGAGAATTTGCAGTTCCACCACCTGAATAGTGCCCACAGAAGAATACAATTCACCATGGAAGTGGAAGAAAATGAACAACTGCCATTTCTGGATGAGCTGGTTTATAATTTATATTTTTTATTTTATTTTCACTATATATTTTGACCCAACATCTAGAGGCTAAACTGGGTGGCTAAATCTTCTTCAATAAAGAGAATATTACATTATATAATTATAATTACCGCGATAACAAAAATACACATAGAACCCAATGAGTGGAACTAACAACTAAATTAGGAAACAATTTACAGTATATTTAACTACAAGAGTACATATGTATTTTAAAAATTCTTTCTAACCTACAGTTTGAACAGCTATCTTCACCATATATTAAACAAGTAATTTGACTTTTCCATTTATGCTACTAGACCTCGTCAGATGTCTTAGATATCAAGATCTAGAGAACGGTATGTATGTTTTAAAAGAGCCCCGACTGCAGCCTATGCCATAACTCTCTCTCCTGGTACCGACTGCAGCGGAGACCCCAGCGCTTCAGGATGTTACCCTCCTGGAAAACATGATGGACTCCAATATATTGCTCCGCGTCTCCCCACTTCTAGATCCAAGGGCATTATACCTTCTGCGACTGATATTGATGTTGTACGATATGCGCCTGTTAGCCTGATTAGTATGGTTCGTTGCAATCTCCGGACTCTTTCCTTCGGCTTAACCTATCTGAGGTGTTTGGCCCAGACACTAGCTGCTTAGCCGATGAGTGATGCGAGTACACCATTGTGGTACGCCTTCATTTCCAGAGCAGGAATCTGGAACTATCTGTGTCCTGTACTTATGATTCTATTCATTGCCTGTAGAGCTCTTCAACAGGACTCCTCCAGACGGTCCCGAAAATTAAGACATTCATCCAGCCAAAATACCAAGTATCTATTGATTGGACTTTTTCGTATTTTCGTCTTATCTATCTTAATAATTGGGTTCCGTTTCAGTTGCGTTTTCTTCACGAACACCATGTAATTTGTTTAATTGGGTGCGAGTTTACGTTTAACTTCCTCACACCACTTCACAAGAACTTTTAGCACTTTTTCACACTTCATTTCGATCCCAGCTTTCGATATCCCTTCAACTAGCAGAAGAAGATCGTCTGGGAAGGCAACCAATCCAAGCAATTCTGGTATTTGTTGAAGAATTTCCAGTCCTGGTTCTAATGCTAAATACCAGAAAATAGGGCCACAGACAGATCCCTGAGAGCAGACTTTATGTATGTCTCTTTTGATTATGTTATTAGGACATCTCATAGTAACAGTCCTACGCTTGCAGTAGTCTCTCAGAATGTAGTACAGCCGCTTGGGATAGTGCATTTGCCAGAGTCTTGCAAACAGTGCTGGCCACCACAAGCTGTCGAAAGCCCCCGATATGTCAACCATTATTCCTACAACGTATTTTTTCTCTGACCCTTTGATTATTTCGATTGCTCGGTTTATTGCATCCTCAGTCGACGTTCTTGCCCTAAAACCATGCTGATTTGGACTCAATCCCCTTAGTTGTTCTAAAGTCTTGAAGTTTTTTAATCACAGGACTTTTCCTGCACCTTCCCCATGACGTTTAATAGGCAGATCGGGCGGCATGATTTCGGTATGAATGGATCTTTGTCATCTCCTTTCTTGAGTATTACAAATTCCCCATGCTTCCAGGTGCTTAGTATTCTTCTCTGCCGAAGACATTCTTTAAATAGTTTAGACAGAATTGGGGCTACATCCAAGATCAACTTCTGGAGCACTTCAGTCGGGATTCCATCTGGTCCTGGTGTTTTACTCAAGCTCAGAGAATTGATTGCTGTTATCACCTCGTCCAGAGAGATGTCGCTGTCCTTTTCTCCACTGATATAGGGTTCCCACATTTCACGGTAGAGGTCATTTTGTTGTCCAGTGTTTTCCACTTGTCTGTCCTACAGCAGTAAGCTGTTCAATAATTCATCCACTGATTCCTTCCAGTTAGCTGTAATTGATCCGTTTTCTCTTCTGATTAAGGGTGGGAGGACGTATTTTACCAGCGGCTAATTTGTGCTTTCAGATTTTCTTTTACAAACGACTCCGATCTACTTTGCTTGGTTGATAGAATTTTTTGCTTGTATTCTACTCTTTATTGTCTGTGTCTAACAAGAAGAAAATCTCTTTCTGCAGCTACTCGGCTTCTTTGGTAGGCTTTTCTAGCATTCCTTATTTTTGCTCTCAGTGCTAGCAATTCCGCGGTCCAGGACCTATCTGTTATATCACCAATCTTCTTCAGAGGAACAGTGGCTGTCATTGCGTCCCAAATAGCCCATGTTATTTCCCTCACCACGTTGTCCACATCGAAGTCTTCTTCTGATATTACCGGAGCGACAAAAGCTTCTCTCAACCTCTGCCATGAAGCCTGTCCCAAGTTGTATTGCCTTCTGAAGTAGATTTTTTTCTGGATCAGCTATTCTCCTTTCTCTACCTACATCAAACATGATGTTGTGGTCGCTGGTTGTCAAGTTGTCCAACACTCTCCAGTCATGCAGCAAATTCTCTGCAGCGTTATTGATTATAGTTACGTCGATATTGGTGCTGGCACCAGTTGTGTTGTTGTAGGTGTAAGGATTACGCTCTTTGCTCCTCACCTCCAGCTGCAATTATTTAATCAAATCTACTAACAATTCACCCCTAGCATCCGTCCGACGACTGTGCCATAAACTGACTTACGTCAGCCGTTATTATCATCAATTGATATGAGAGTGTTAAGTGTTATTCAAATATGGTTCGATTTCATATCGATACTGAAAATACATGTTCAGTAAAACGAAATTGCCCCAGTATGTGCTAATCTCCACACAAGTGGTGTGCTCATCACAAAACTGCACTAGCTTAGTCACTACGATGTGCTTATTGAATACTATTATGGCTGACATGGGGCTCAGTCCAGTTGTGATTACCTGCGACATCACCGGCATGTATAGAATTTTTCCTTGTTGAGAGTATGGTTCCTGGAGGCAGAAAATGTCGAAGCCCAGCTCCTCTGCCAGTTTCCTTGCTTCGTGCAGGGCAGTATTACTTCTCTTGGCATTGAGTTGCGTGATCCTCAACTAGGAGACTGAATCAAGGATCTCTCGTGCAGAAATGGAAAGATTGATATGCAACCACATCAGAAATATATGTGAGGAACATAAGTGGTTTTCAAGCAGGCAACATGGGTTCAGGCAAGGATATTCATGCGAATCTCGGTGGGATATATGCAAGATATTTCAGATGAAATGGACAAGGGATGCCAAATTGATAGTGTAGCACTAGATCTGTCAAAGGCGTTTGACAGAGTAAGTCTTATGACCATTGGAGTGGATGAGAAAGTGATTTGCTGGGTAGAAGAATTTTTAAATGTAGAAACAGAAAGTTAGGGTAGGAAATGTTGTATCAAAAGAAGTGGAAGTAAAAATGGGTTTGCCACAGGGTAGCGTATTGGGACCATTGCTATCCATTATTTTAATGAATAATTGTGTTGATTGTTTACTATCTGAAATTAGATTGTTTGCAGATGACATAATGCTGTATAAAAGAATCAAAACGATAGAGGATTGTAAACAGTTGCAGGGTGATCTGGACAGGATATTTAGTTGGGTTGGTAAACATGGAATGAAGATAAATGTAAAGAAGAGTCAGCTAATTAGATACACAAATAAAAACAAAAGGTTAATTATGAATGTAAGGTGGGGAAAGAATTGCTTGCTGAAGACTTGAAATGTAAATATCTTGGCATTACTTTTGATAACAAGCTTAACTGGGCAGGACACATAGGACAGGTGGTAGAAAAAGGTTTCAAAGTTCTGCACTTGTTGGAGAGAGTGATGAGGAGATGTACGGGAGAAGTAAAGGAATTGGGTTACAAAACTTTGGTCAGGCCATTGCTCGAATATGGTGGTGTAGTATGGGACCCTCATTTTACGTATCAAATACAGGAGTTGGAGAGGGTGCAAAGAAGGGCTACTAGATTTGTTTCTGGAAATTATCGCAGAATGCAATCAGTGACGGATATGATAAAGGAGTTGGAATGGGAGTCATTGGAAGACAGGGGGAGGATGAGGAGGGTCATGGGAGTGTACGGGGCATCTACTGGCGATGAGGCATGGAAAGATAGTGCAATAGGTATGAAAAGTAGTACATGGAGGGGAAACGATGACCATGACCACAAGCTGGCACTCGATTTCAGGCACAAGGGTGTGGGAAAATTCTCTTTTTTAGGTAGGGGTGTCAGGGATTGGAATGAGTTACCAAGAGAAATGATGAATAATTTACCGAAAACTTTGAAAGAATTAAAGATAAAATTTATAGAATGCAAATGTAGGTGGGTGCAGGATAGGGGGAAGATGGGTGTGTAGGGAAATTGCCACCGGAGCTTGTGCTCCATTGCAATTAAATTAAATTAAATTAAATAGCATTGAGGCCTAGTTTATAAGCGATGCGTTGGACGAATGGGTCATACTGCGTACCCCAAGACGATTCACACTAATAGATATCGGTACGCCATGTGGCACCATCACCCGGCCACGAAGAGAGGCGTATTAACATCACTAAATTTAAGAGCGAGGACAGTATGTGATTCGGAAAGTCTGAAGGAAGAAATGGAGACACAGAAATATTCCGAGCTAACGCCTTTTGTGAATCCGATATCGGAAGGACTTAAGACAGCCCCCCTCCCAAAAAAAACGATGAAAGACGTCAACATGATACCAATGTGCCAAGAAAATCGCCTCTCTCCCATACAAAATGGTATCACTGACTGGATTGCGAAACTATTAAAGCAGGTAGAGATGCGAATAGTATATAAGCCTCATTGCAAACTTGGCCAGTCATTAACCAGGGTTAAAGACAGATTACACCCACAGCGGCTTACGGGTGTTTATGAAATCCCCTGCAGCTGTGGCGGTGTTTACATCAGCGAGTCAGGCCGTACTGTGGCGGAGAGACTGACGGAACATCCGCCACTACAAATATAACAACAGTGTCAGTTCCACCGTAGTTCGCCATTCCATTAACGCCGGGCATGAAATATAATTTCAAGACACGAGGCTGCTGTGGAGAGAAGACCAATGGTGGTGTTAAAGAGACAGCAGAAATTTTAAAGAATACGAACAACATCAACGAAGATAGTGGCCTTTTGCTCTGCGTTGCTATGTCAACATAAACAGTATTTCTGACGAAGGCTGTAAGATACCAGCCGAAAGATCAGGTAACTACGCGGCATAACCCGAGAATCTATTAATAATAATCATCTACTTTATAATTTCCTAAGCTCACTCACTCACCTCGATAGCTATTGGCTTTAGAACGATGTCACGTGTCAACCTTCGCTCGCAACTTAACAGCTATCAGAGATATCACTAGAAGAAATTCGAGATTATGTCCACATTTTAATAGCAAAGCAACTGCTACCAAATTAATTGCCATAATACATTCGTTAAGTTTGCCTTTCGTAGCATTTAATAGTTACAAAAAATAGATAAACTTTACAGCTGAAAAATCGTGGAACTGCTTTTCAGTAACATGTTGCTAATGAAAGAAAAATAAAAGAAAACTTTAAAAAAACTTAAATTACTCATTGTCTCTGCAGTAACCACGACTGCCAATTATTCCGGCCTAGGCTAAATTTCAATTTAATCAAAACTATCGCTAATGTTGTTGCTTGACCAAAGTGATGACGATTTATTTACTTTTTAGTATTTTACTGATCACTTTCATTAATGGTCTTTGATCATGTTCGCTGTACGTATGTTGTTATTTTATTAGGTTGTTTAATGTGGACACCAGACCAAATATGTTACCGAAACGAGTATTCTGGCAATTCATTTCTTCCGAGTTTCTCAACTGTTTAATACCCTGGAATCTGTATTATGTTCTCCTTGTATTTCAGCAAGTTCGAGTCTATGACCATTGAAACAATTATACAGGGTGAGTCATAAAAATCTTTCCGATTTCAAAGATGTATGTAATAAACACAAAGTGAGATGCAATGATTTTTTTTTATTTGCAAGAACAAATAATGTAATTTTAATTTACTTGGTTTTGAAAATAATATCTTGTAAATGTCTACCTCCATTGTCCAAACACTGACGGAGTCTATCCCGGAAGTTGTCCATGACTTTGCTGCGAATCATATTCAGAGGAATAGCATTGATTTCTTCAGTGATAGCAGTCTTCAGTTAATCGACAGTTCGGGGACGATGCCCGAACACCTTTTCCTTGAGGTAAGGCCAGAGAAAAAAATCGCGTGGGGTTAATTCAGGCGATCTGGGGGGCCATCCAATGTCACCTCGCAAAGAGATAAGATGACTGGGAAACATTTGTCTAAGAATTTCTATCGAACGTCGCGATGTATGGGGGTAGCATCATCTTGTTGAAACCAGATGTTGTCATTGTAATGGTCGTGCAATAATTCATCCAATTTCGGTTTTAAAAATTTTTCAAGCATGTAACAATACCGAGCAGAAGTCACTGTTATAGCTTGACCATCTTCTTCGAAAAGGTAGGAACCCCAGACACCAAAATCTGCAACAGTGCACCACACTGTCACTCGAAGGCTGTGGAGTGGTCGTTTGTGAAGGTTCCGAGGGCTATTCTGAGCGCAGTAATCGGAAATTTTGTTTATTTACAGTTCCGGCCATGTGAAAATGGGCCTCATCACTACAGATCAAAACAGCAGTAAGAGAGATATTCTGTCACGGAACAATTTTGTTCGTGTGTCTAAGTCTCTTTCACTTAACTCTTACACAATCTGCGTCTTGTATGGAGAATTTTTCTGACAGTACTGGCAGATAAACCAAGTGCAAAGGCGTGTTTACGAACAGAACGTTTGGGAGATTGTTGAATTGAAACCATCACTCTATTCACATTTTCCACTGACGTTGACGTCCTAATTCGGCCTGATGGTTTTCTTTTTAACGCCGAAGATGTCTCTTTAAAATTACATGCCCAATTCCTAATTGTCGGTGCCGTGGGAATGGGATCATGACGACCACAAGCAAAATGTACACGAAACGCACGTTGTGTTTTGATCACGGATCCGCCACTTGGATATACTCTCCCACTACGAACGCTCGATGTTGTTCCGACCAAGCCATTTCTCACACTGAAAACTGGAAGTCATGGCACGTCTAACGACGCTGTCCCCACCCTACTCCTCCTACCCATGTTCGCGCCACAACCTTAAGAAATCGGAAAGATTTTTATGACTCACCCTGTTCAATGGCGCGATCGTCATTGTCCGTGTTTAACATCTACGTCTATTAATACTTCTGAGTTTTTCAAGCTCAAGAGATTGTATTCAGCGCAAGGGTGAAACACAGGTCATGTTCATATTTGGTCTGGTCAGTAAAACTGTCTTAATCTCTGACCCTAAAGAATGCACTATTCTGGACCCTCTCCAACTCCTGTATTTGATACTCAAAATGTGGGTCCCATACTACACTACCATAATCAAGCAATGGTCTAATCAACGTTTTTTAACCCAATTACTTTACATCTCTCGTACATTCCCTCATCACCATCTCCAACAAATGCAAAATTTTGAAACCTTTTCCTACAACCTGTCCAATGTGATCTGCCCAGTTAAGCTTGTTATCAAATGTAATGCCAAGATATTTACATTTCAAGTCTTCAATAAGCAATTCTTTCCCACCTTATAATCATAATAAACCTTTAGGTTTTTATTTGTGTATCTAATAAGCTGACTTTTCTTTGCTTTTATCTTCATCCCATGTTTACAAGCAGAACCTGATGTCCTGTCCAGATCACCCTGCATCTGATTACAATACTCAACCATTTTGATCCTTTTATATAGCATTATGTCATCTGCAAACAATCTAATTTCTGTTAGTAAACAATCAACACAATTATTAATTAGAATAATAAATAGCAATGGTTCCAATACGCTACCCTGTGGCTCTCTCATTTTTACTTCCACTTCTTTTGATATTGGATTTCCTACCCTAACTTTCTGTTTTCTATCTTTCAAAAATTCTTCTACGCACTAAATCATCTTCTCATCCACTCCAATAGCTTTTACTTTATTTACTACCATTTTATGGCTCACTCTGTCAAAAGCCTTTGACAGATCTAGTGCTACACTATTAATTTGGCCTCCCTTGTCCATTTCATCTGAAATATCTTGAATATATCCCACCAACTGAGATTCCCATGAATATACTTGCCATGTTGCCTACTTGAAAACCACTTACACTACTCACATGCATTTCTGATGTAGTTGCATATCAATCTCTTCATTAATTTACCTACCACTGACGTTAAACTGACTGGTCTGTAATTTTCGACTATTTCTCAGCCCTCCTTCATGTACCGACACTACTATCGCACTTTTCCAGTCCTCTGGTAAGCAGCACGTATCCAGACTCAATTTAAATAATATTTCAATATTAGGTATAATGTCATATCCAGCAATCTTTAAGATATCAGTAGTAATATTATTTACACCAGCCCCTTTATGTTTTTTCAGCTTTCTTATTTCCTTCATGATATCCTAAGGATGAATTTCAAATTTTTTGGTCTGTTCATTTCTAATTGTGTTTTTAAGCTCATTCTCCGAGTTAGAAACTCCAGTTTATAATTCATTGTCCCTAATGCTCTCATTAAACCAGTTACTTAAAATCTGCCTTTTTCAAATCCTCAGTAACTTCTTCTACATCCTTATCTATAAGCGTCGCAACACCTTCTCTTCCCCAGTTTTCTAACATAGCCATAGAAATATCTAGATGCATCAGTCAATGGTCCCCTGCGTTGAAAATAATGTTCATAAACCCATCTTTAGCCACCTTCTTAGCTATTTTTAAATCCCTGTTTAGTTGTTTTAAATATTCCCTACTACCCTGCTGTCTCTTAACTCTGTTTTGTTCTCTTCTTACCAATCACTTTAACGCCCTCACCTCCCTATTATAGTACACAGGATTTCTACTTCTCTTTATTTTCTGTTTTGAAATAAATTTTCTTCCCCCTTTCTTATTATCTCCTTGAATTCTTCCCACCTTGACTGTAATGTATTTGTGCCTTGCTTCCATTTGCAGAAACGTTCTCTGAAATATCTCTTCAAATTCGAAAATTGTGTCTTTTTATAATTGTACCTATTTCCCCCTTCAATTTTGGCTGCTTGTTTACTGAATCGTCTAATATCCATCAGAACTGCTTCGTGATCACTTATTCCTTCGGTAACTTGACACCCCACAAGGTTATCATCGGACTTTATTAGGAAGTACCTGGGTGACCGATCTTCGCTCGGCATCTTTCGATTTCTGTTCAGTATGCCAGATTTCATCAAAATCCTTATAGACGTTTGTGAGAAATTAATTTTATCGGGGACTGCATTACCTTCGGAACCGACGCGAAATTGGTAGTAACTTGTTGAAATTGCTTCGTCATTATGTCCTCTTTACGTTTTGCGCTCTTGCTTTGCGGAAAACTTTCCAGTAATTTAATTAAAAAGCCGAAATATGACAGCGACACACAGCCGTTGGATGCCATCAGCGTTGAAAAATCAGTGATAGTCTCTTAAAATGTTGATTTAATGTTTTATTGTAATGTTTTATTACCGTTTCAGCTTTTCTCCGTTGGAAAAGTCTCATGTAATTGACAAATAGACAATTTTTATCAGAGTTGTAATACCGTGATGTCTGCCATCTTATATAGAAACGAGCCGTCACAGATTGCTTCCATTGTAAACAAATACACCATTTCCGATGGACGCCGCAGAACGCAAAATTGGTGCAGGCTTTATTTCAACCTAACCACGAAATCAATGACAAAACGAAATAGTCCAAGATCCCAGAGCCCCCAGACCTACGTCATTTTAGCAAAGCTGAAATTTTGAGGATGAGTAGAGTAATATGTAGTTAAGAACGTATGCGTACTCGCCAGCATGGAAGTGGGGCCCTTTCAGAGGTAGCGGGTACTAAAGGGCCCAAAAAATCTTGCTAACCTACGTCATTTTAGCAAAGCTAGTTTTTATATATGTTTTACATTATATTGTTAAAAACCAACATTCATTATTGCCAGACACTTCCTGTGGGCCATTACTGGAGCCAGACGCTTTAAAGGTCGTAAAAAAAGGAGGTAAACTACGTCATACTAGCAAGCCTGAATTTTATATATGTTGCTCGGGGTACTATTTCAAGACATTTTGTAAGCAGCCAGACCAATCCGATGGGCCAAAGTTCCTGCCAGACACGATAAATGTTCCGTTCTGAATATGAGCGCGTGGCCAGTATTCATGCGCATGAGCGCGAGTGAGATATCTTTGTGTCTTATACTCATGGTGTACCCTGTGAAGGCTGTGATTATATTTGTGTGTAACGTTTTTTTCAGTCTCTGGTCATGCTTCTGCTATTAAGTTGACATTTCGAGTGAGTGAAATAAAAATTTAAATAATTGCAGTGTTTAAAAATATATTATGGCCGAGTTATTAAATTGTGTTTTTTTGTAACAATTCTAATGAGAATTTAATATTGTTTACTGAAGAGACGTTAACAAAGTGCCAACAAATTTTAAAACTTAGAAAGGATCATAATCTGAAATTTAAAGTTGTTGTTTTTCCAGTTGAATTATTTGAAAGTGATTATCATAGAGAATGTTATAAGTCATTTACAGGATTGATGAAAAAATATTACAAATCCAAATCTACAACAAAGCCTACTCCAAAGAAGAAATCATCAAATGCTACAGAGGACCTATGTGCAACGTATTCATCGATACCTAACCTTAATAGACAATCTATTGAACCACTGTCATGTTTTTCACAGTCTTCATTTCCAGCAGCTACTCTTATACCTGACCAGATTAGAATACCTGAACCGATCGAACAGGCAACATCATTTTCTCAAGAAAATTGTGTTCCATTAAAAAATGTTAACATTACATCTGAAAGTAATACTGAGATTGAAAGTGATGTAAGTATTGAACGTAAAAATATTGTTTGCTTATTTTGTGACCAAAAGACCAAGAAACATCATTCAAAAAGACAGCCTTTCCATTCAACTGAAAAAGAATTTTTTTTATCAAACATATCACGAGGACATGAAAATTATCCACACTTATTTAACAAGATAGTAAATCTTTCTCATTCAAATATTTACTATCATCATATTTGTCAAGTGGACTTTGCTAACAAAATATCATTGTTGAGTAAAAAAACAACTAAAGGTATTTGGCATGATCGGCGTCAGTGTCATCAAATGGCTTTTGATGAAATAAGTGCTTTTATTCAAGAAAATGTCATCGAAAAAGGACGATGTTATTTTTTGACTTATCTTCACAGATATTACATCGACTTTTTAGAAAGAATTGAAGAAGAAAATGCTGAAAAAATTACAGTGAATTTTACACCACAGCATTTAGAAGATAAGATACTTAAAGCATTTAGCAAAGAAATTATTTTTTTTTTTCATTCAAAATAAAAATTATTAGCCCCAAAACATTTAACAACCATTGATGACCAATCATTTTAAAATTTAAAGGACGAAGACATTTTGCAAAAAGCTGCGTTGCTGTTAAGAAAATCAGTTTTGCACATTGAAAAGAAAAAATTACCTGAAACTATATCAACACAAGATTTAAAGGAAGGAGAAGTATCAGTGCCACAAGATTTGTTAGACTTTTACTTTACTCTGATTGCCGGTAGTAATCGAAAACGAAGAAATAATCCAAATGTATTCGTCAAGTGCGATCTTATTGTGAAGATGTCGTATATGGAATACACAATGGAAAAGTGAAAACGTCAAAACATATTATTCTAGGAATAACATTAAAAAGTTTAACCAGTAGTAGAAAAATTATTGATATTATTCATAGATATGGGCATTCCATAAGTTATCCGGGAATAGAAGAGGTGGAAACAGAAGCAACATACACTTCTATTCAAAAATCAAGTTATGCCCTGCAACAGTTTAAAAAATCCAAATCTCTGTATTGGTGTTGCCTACGACAATTTTGATAGGTTCGTAGAAACAAGAAGTGGTAAGGATACTTGCATGATACTGTTGGCATTATCTACCAAAATCTTGATTTTAAAATTCCAAATGTGTCAGAAATAACAAATTTTCCCCATTCCCAATGATGGTGAAACCTTGATACGAAGAAAAGAAGACGGAGAACTTTTGAAGCTATATCTTTAGATGAAGTTGCTTACCCTAAGAAACCAAGGATGACAGATGATTTGCAGTTGTCAGTACATGAATCTGAAAATTCACAACCTGTAAATTTAAAATTATATGATGCCAATAGACACAATTTGGATGGTTAGCCATGCATTACACATACCAAATGTTCCAATGTGGGTTGGTTTCAATAGTTTAATAAGTGACTATAATAATACAAAACAAATAATTTCTTATCTGACCCCCATCAATTCATCACCAACGAAGTCCATCAATAGTTCTGGAGACTATGAAACAAAGTCAGAAAATTTGTCAAGACGTAAAACAATCTTCTATTCAAGTCACTTATGATCTCGCGATTGCGAAAGTAGCCTTACAAATTCAAGCTACCGAAAAGCCTACATTTGATAATTTATTCATTCATTTAGGGCCTTTTCATATTATGATGGCTTATTTTAAAGCTTTGGGCAAAGTTATTATTGACTGCGGCTTATCTAGTGTTATGGTTCAAAGTAATTTGCTTGCAATGGGCTCGTTAAGTGGATTTCTTGAAGGAAAGCATTTTAACAGGTGTAAGAGACTTCATCCTTTGATGGCAGTGGGATTGGAAATTTTACAGTTCAAGAAATTTTTGGAAATTAAAAATATAGTATTCACAGATATAATGATAGAGAAAGTCTCACGACTGGGAACCTGTCCAATATCGTCATTTAAAATAGAAAATGAAGAACTTAATGAACTATTAAATGACTATAGTATTTACAAGCAGCAAACGCTTAATGGCGAGTTTGGTAAGACACCGCAGTTTTATTTAATCTACATAAACCTTGTACATTATTATCTAACTTTGTCAAGAAGCATCCGCACAGGAGATTTTGAACTATTTAAATTTGTATTGCAAAAAATCACTAACTTATTCTTCATATGCAACCAGCAAAATTATGGCTCGATGGCAGTTAAGTACCATGCTAATCTAGTAAACGTCGCCAAAACTCATCCTGATTTGTTTGAAGAATTTCAAAAAGGTTGCTTTAGCATTCAAAGAACCAATAAACCTTTCTCAAGACAGCCAATCGACTTAGTTTTGGAGCAAACAATCAATGCAGATGCTGCCAAGAGACTTACAGTTAGTCAGTACTGAAAACAACATGATTTAATTAATTCGTAACTTCATTAAAAATTTATTATTTCAACTAATTAATCGAAAAATAGTAATTAACTTCATTTCAATTTACAACAAAACAAAACCGTTTTTTTAATAATTCACATCATCAATTGAAAATCAAACTTTAATTAAATTTATTTCAATTATTTATTTGGCCATATAGTAAAAATAAATTAGCCTAGAACTTTAATATTTTTATTATCATAGTTTGGTATAAATTAACATTAAATGTAGCAAACTTTAAAAAATTACAATCTTTCAGGTATAACGCAATTTACAAATTCCATCTCAGCGCGGCAACGATGGGCCCGAAGTCATGATTTAAGGTCAACAGTTATAAGTTATGTTTATGAAGAGTTAGATTTGCAAAAAGAACAAGATGTTACAGCAGACTTAAACAATCATAATATTAAAAATAGCATCAGGCAATTACAAAAATTTGTTAATACATTTGATCAGTTTATTAACCCATTTGACGCAGGAGTACCTAAAAATCTCTTAGTAAATATTTCATCTGGTAAAGCAGCATCAGATACAGTTGAAAATATTTCTCCTTAATATTGAAGAAAATGGAGATACTATAAACGTAAAACTTCATTGCAGAATGTGAAGCAGATATTGGCAGGTTTGAGAGAGTATAAAAAAGACACCGTTAGAAAACTTTTCTCAAGATTATTCAAAACAAAAACAAAAGTTGGTTGGTAAAGTACAGGAAGTGCGTATTCAAAGAGATTTATTGGACGTATTCTTGGTATATCTGTTGATCATAAAGTCGATAATGCAAAAATTTTATCTTATCCTATAACTTCAGTGCCTTTATCCATGTGTCATTTTGATGGTGCTATTGTAAAACACAAAAAATCTGCTTTGATGAAATCTATAGATAGAGACATTGAGCATCATCACCACCGTTCATAGATGTTTCAGTAATTGATGGGTTTTTTTTGTGCTACATACCATGAAAGCTATTCCTAAAACATTTGGAAAATATTTCAAAGAAAATGTTACAATTGGTAACACAATTAAATGCGACATGAACTGACGTTATTTTCGATCAGTATTTTACTCCTTCAATCAAGGATTATGAAAGATCTCTACGAAATTAATGTACTCAACTTGATTTTACTATAACTGGACCCAATCAAGTTCGACCTGCTGATTTTGGGAAAGAATTGAAAAATTCATTTTTTAAACAGGCACTCGTAGATTTTTTTATTTTACATTGGGCCACTGATGAGATGGCACCATTCATTGGTAATAAACTGATTAAAATTAATTTCAGGCAATGTCATTCTTTTAGTGTCACTAATAACACAGTTGTGACTAGTATTGATGAAAGTTTATCGTGTCCAGTGCATGAAGAAGCTAACACAAAAATTATTTACCACGTATGTAATATCGATTCCCAGGCAAACATTGTAATCAGATGTTCTGATACTGATGTTGCAGCGATAATGCTGGGTAATATGCATCATTTCACACATTTGGATACTTACTGGAACTGGAAACAACCAAAGATATATTGATTTGACCAAGATCTATGAACACTTGGGACAATCTTTGTGTAGAAGCTTACCAGGATTTCACGCTCTCACAGGATGTGATTACAATCCTGCTTTCTTCAAGAGAGGAAAACAAAGACCATTCAAAATATTAAAGAAACATCAGGAGTATCAACAATCTTTTCTAAAATTCGGCGAGCTTGAATTATTTAGCAGTAAAGACATAAAACAAAATGTATTCAATACAATACAAAAATTCATCTGTGATGTTTACAATGTTGCGGGGATGGATGATGTGGATGCTGCTCGGCTTCAGCTTTTTATTAATACATATGCAGTTTCCAATATAAATGAAGAATTCAACCGTAAAAGTATGAGAAACTTCGATGCAAGTAATCTGCCACCATGCAAAAGAGAACTACTCCAACAATTCCGTCGAGCACATTATATTGCAAGTATCTGGAGTAATGCTCATATGAAACATCCAACCACTTTCAGTCCTGAGAATAATGGGTGGCTACTGGAAGTCAACCAGTATAATTTTAAATGGTTCGATGGTGATAAGTTGCCAAGTTTTGTCAGCGAGTCACTTCAAACTGAATTAGGTATTAGACTTTCACTTCATATTATTTCCATGAATTTGTAGATATTCGCAACATAACTAATTTATTTGTTTTTACAGGGGAATTAAATAACAATGAAGATGATATTGATGAATTTGATATTCAGATCGAAGATGGGTTTGATGAGGAAGCAGAAAATGTTGACAGTGATGACAATGAAGATTAATTGTTCATAATATAAATTTAATATTAATTTTTCATTAAATTTGTATTTAAAACCGAGATATATTAAACCATCCAACCGTTTGAAGTTTATTTTGCATAATTGTTTGGTTCGTAATTAATTTTATAATTTGGCATTGAAATATTATTGGATCAATATTAAAAAAAAATCATAAAGACAAATGAAGAACCAAAATTTCCATACAGCTGACTTACAAAGCCAACTAATGCTCTCACTCGCGCTCATGCGCATGAATACTGGCCACGCGCTCATATTCAGAACGGAACATTTATCGTGTCTGGCAGGAACTTTGGCCCATCGGATTGGTCTGGCTGCTTACAAAATGTCTTGAAATAGTACCCCGAGCAACATATATAAATTCAGGCTTGCTAGTATGACGTAGTTTACCTCCTTTTTTTACGACCTTTAAAGCGTCTGGCTCAAGTAATGGCCCACAGGAAGTGTCTGGCAATAATGAATGTTGGTTTTTAACAATATACTGTAAAACATATATAAAAACCAGCTTTGCTAAAATGACGTAGGTTAGCAAGATTTTTTGGGCCCTTTAGTACCCGCTACCTCTGAAAGGGCCCCACTTCCATGCTGGCGAGTACGCATACGTTCTTAACTACATATTACTCTACTCATCCTCAAAATTTCAGCTTTGCTAAAATGACGTAGGTCTGGGGGCTCTGGGATCTTGAGCTAAAACTGTTTAGGTTGATATGATCCCTGTACCAATACTTTTTTGTTATTTTTGCAGTTATGATAGTATTTAGCAGTTGCTCAGCCCCATATTTCGGAATTTTTAATTTTTCTAGCAACTTATCCGCAAAGCAAGAGCGCAAAATGTGAGGATGACATGTTGCCCAAGCAATTAAACCAAATTTCAATAGGTTACTATTAATTTCGCCGAGGTTCCGAAAGTGGTGCAGCCCCCATTTTGTCTATTTTCAAAAGTTGCTCATGTATTAGATTGGATTTTTTGTTTTTTTTTTTTTTTTTTTTTTTCAGGGAGGAACACTATTTAGAAAATCTTAAAAATCAAAACGTTATCTAATTATGAAATCGTTAGCGCCGTTCCCGAGATCCAATATATATATAAGAATTGCTCGTTTAAAGATACAAGATATATCCAAAATATTTTGTCCCATAGTGTTCTGCTCTACCACTTGTGTAAATCCTCCTTTCCTTATTAGGGCTGTGGCAATACGCATTACGCCACCGCACTTCAATGAGCACACAGCAGTCTGGCAGCACTGCCGTGAGACCGCGACGAGCCAGCCGCCAGAGGGCAGCGCTACAGTGTGCATCCGACAGTGCACGCCGGTCAACAGGAAGAACTCCAGTTGCTCGCCAGTCATCGGTTAGTCATCACACTCGCGGTTGTCTTGGTCGTATCGCCGAAGTGCTTTCCGGAACACCACGCGGACCGGCCGTGTACCAAGCTGACTACGCTAGTGGACACTTAGTCTGATACAGCTTTCTAGCATTCAGTGTAACGTGCATGTATTGTATTACTCGTGCCTTACTATATATCTTCAGAACGCATCGAGTTGTCGTGTTTGATTGTAATCGGTTTCCCAAGTCAGTAACATTTTTATGTGGGGCAACCCTGCCCACATAATTGGTGACCTCGTCGTCAGCAGAAGCAGCAGACCATCCTCGTCGCCTTGACTAACGATGAGCGACGCGAGCAACTTGCTAATCTGAAAGCGCAACTGGCGGACCTCCAGCAGCAGCTCGCTGCCCCACAGGCCACACACCACCAACAATTAGCCACACTTCAACTGCAGCATCAGCAGACTTTGCAGCAATAGCAGCAGAAACAGCTATTTGACCAGCTAGTACTATTACCACCGCAACCGAGCCAAGTGGCTACACCCTCAGAAACCCCTGTGCAGCCGGATCTCTCCGCCACCGCTGCTGTCGCTCCAGCCGCATTCTACCGCGTCACGCCAAAACTGGCCAGCTCAACCTGCGGTATGGTTCGCACAGGTCGAAGGACAATTTTCCCTTGCCAACATCACCTCCGATAAGACCATGCACGACTACGTCGTCAGCAACCTCGACCATCGCTACGCTAGCGAATTCAGTGATCTCATCATCAATCCAACAGCCATGAATTGTTACCAGACACTAAACGCCCTACTTATCCAGCGCGTGTCTCTCTCCAAGGAGTAGCTGGTTCGGCACCTCCTAACAGCAGAAGAACTAGGTGATCGCAAGCCTTCTCAACTTCTCTGGCACATGCGCTCTTTAATTGACACCATACAAGTGTAGGACTCCTTTTTGCACACATTGTGGTTACAACGCCTTCCTCTTAGCACCCAGGCTATTATCCAAGCACAGGCTACTACTCTGCCACTCTATCAACTAGCAGACATGGCGGACAGAATCGTTGCCGTCGTTCCGCCTCCAATGTCTCCTGCCGTCCACACTTTGAACACCCCGCCTGACACTTCGACTTTGGCTCAGCGCGTCGAGGAACTCGCCAAGCAGCTCCAGGATATCCAGACTCGTCTGATCAATTCTGCACTCGGCCGACCACGAAGATGGACCCGGAACAAACCTCGCCATCGTCCAACCACCTCTTCAACAAACTCTCCGCAGCGTACCACTTGACCAGAGATGTGCTACTACCATTATCGATTTGGTTTGAACGCTCAAAATTGTATCAACCCATGTTTCACCGCCCTTGCCTCAGTCAAACTCCGACTACTGCCCGTAACGGCGTCCGAGAGTCGTCCACTCCAGGGGTGTCGCCTCTTTCTTACCGACCGCTACTCCAACCGACAATTCCTCATCGACACTGGATCAGATCTCTCCGTCTTCCCGATTCGCCTGTGCTCCACTCAGCGCCCTAGCATTGACTAAGAGCTTTGCGCTGCCAACGAAAGCCGCATCCGTACCTATGGTACGTTGCCTATGCGCCTCCAATTCGGCCTTCCACGCGACTTTTTATGGCACTTCATCATTGCTGATGTCGCTGAACCCATCATCGGGGCAGACTTTCTCGCACAATTCCATCTGGTCCCCAACATGGCCACTGCCCAATTCATCAACACCATTTTCGGCCATTCTATGACTGGTCACTGCGGTGTGTCTTCACAGCCCAGCATCCGCGCCCTGTTGGGATCTTCTTCTAACCACAAACTGTTGACAGAGTTCCCACACGAAGCATCATATAGGCCTTCAACCCGGACCACTCACCTACTATCGCGCCCGACATCTTGCTCCAGATTGTCTACGGGACAAGCAAGCTGATTTTGACCTACTCGTACGTGAAGGCACAGTCCGCCGCTCTCACAGCCCCTACGCCTCACCGCTTCATATCGTACGGAATAAAAGATAGCTCTTGGAGACCCTGCGGCGTTTACAGAGCCCTCAATGCCCGCACTATCCCTGACCGGTAACCTGTGCGCCACCTCCACGACTTCTCTCAGGCTACCAACTTTAGCGCCAAAGACTTAACCCAGATTCCTACGGCTCCAGAAGACATTGAAAAAACGGCCATCGTCACACCCTTTGGCTTGTTTGAATTCTTATTCATGCCATTTTGACTACGCAACACCGCTAAGACCAGGCAACGCTTCATTGACGAAGCTCTAGAAAGCCTCCCCTTCTGTTTTACGTATCTGGACGACGTCCTGGTTTACTCCCATTTGCAAATATTTGTTCCCTTGTGTTAATAATCTTATTTTCTACCCCAGGGTGATGAGGGGATGTACGAGAGACGGAAAGGATTTGGGTTACAAAACTTTGGTCAGACCATTGCTTGAATATGGTAGTGTCGTGTAGGACCCACATTTTGAGTATCAAATATAGGAGTTGGAGAAGGTGCAAAGAAGGGCTGCTAGATTTGTTTCTGGAAATTATCGCAGAACGCAATCAGTAACTGATATGATAAAAGAGCTGGAATATAACTCATTTGAAGACAGAAGGAGGGTGAAGAGGGTCGTGGGAGTGTACAAGGCTTATATTGGTGATGAGGCATGGAAAGATAGTGGTGTAAGAATTGAAAGTAATGCATGGAAGGGAAAAGATGACCATGACCACAAACTGGCACTCGATTTCAGGCACAAGGGTGAAGGAAGATTCTCTTTTTTAGGTAAGGATGTCAGGGATTGAAATAAGTTACCAAGAGAAATGATGAATAATATGCCAAAAGCGTTGAAAGAATTTAAAGTTAAAATTTGTAAAGGGTAAATGTAGGTGGATGCAGAAAAGGGGGAAGATGGATGTTTAGGGAAATTGCCAGCTGAGCATGTGCTTCATTGCAATTTAATTTAATTTAATTTAAAAAAATAAATAAACTACTCTAAGGTTAACCATTTGGCGCCTAATGGACTCGAAGTCTTCCTGATTGCTTAAAACAATTTTGGAAGAAATCTTATATATATATAAAAATAGACGTGTTTTTTCCTATATTTCACTTTTCAGCCACCACTACCTAGCACAGATCACTGATGTTTGTGGGTGGAAGTAGCATGGAGTTTCCTGTCGTGCACAACGTTGGCCGAATGCCGATAGCTGTGGGGATGTGGGAGATATAATGAATAAAGTTGGTCAGTGCAGGGCGTTTTCATATTTCAACCAAAAATTCGTATCTTCGTATACTTCTCTTTCCTGCCACAACTACATAACATAGACCTTTGGTATTTGTGTGTGGTAGTAGAATCGTCTTTCCTGTCGTGCACTATGGTTGTTAGATGTCGGTAGCTACGGGGGTGTGGGAGATATGGGGGTTGAAAGTGGTCGACCTGTGCCAATATCATACTTCTGCCAAAGACAAAAGTGTCATGGTGTATCACATTTCAGCGAAAACTATAGATCACAGATAACTGGTGTTTGTGTGTAGTAGTAGCACAGAGTCACCTTTCGATCACAACAGCGGCCGATTTTCAGAAACTGTGGTACTGTGGTAGATATGGTGGTTGTAAGTGGCCGACCAAGGATATTTTCGTATTTCGACTGTCTCCGCATATGTCACTTTTGTGCCACAACTACATAGCATAGAGCATTGGTGTTTGTGTTTGGTAGTAGAATCGTATCTCAAGTAGTGCACTATGGTTGTTAGATGTCGGTAGCTATGGGGGTGTGGGAGAAAGGGGGGTTGAAAGTGGTCGACCTGTGGCAATTTCATACTTCTGCCAAAGACAAAAGTGTCATGGTGTATCACTTTTCAGCGAAAACTATAGATCACAGATAACTGGTGTTTGTGTGTAGTAGTAGCACAGAGTCACCTTTCGATCACAACAGCGGCCGATTTTCAGAAACCGTGGTACTGTGGTAGATATGGTGGTTGTAAGTGGCCGACCAAGGATATTTTCGTATTTCGACTGTCTCCGCATATGTCACTTTTGTGCCACAACTACATAGCATAGAGCATTGGTGTTTGTGTTTGGTAGTAGAATCGTATCTCATGTAATGCACTATGGTTGTTAGATGTCGGTAGCTATGGGGGTGTGGGAGATATGGGGGTTGAAAGTGATCGACCTGTGGCAATTTCATTCTCCTGCCAAAGACAAAAGTGTCATGGTGTATCACTTTTCAGCGAAAACTATAGATCACAGATAACTGGCGTTTGTGTGTAGTAGTAGCACAGAGTCACCTTTCGATCACAACAGCGGCCGAATTTCAGAAACTGTGGTACTGTGGTAGATATGGTGGTTGTAAGTGGCCGACCAACGACATTTTCGTATTTCGACTGTCTCCGCATATGTCACTTTTGTGCCACAACTACATAGCATAGAGCATTGGTGTTTGTGTTTGGTAGTAGAATCGTATCTCATGTAGTGCACTATGGTTGTTTGATGTCGGTAGCTATGGGGGTGTGGAATAAGTGGGGGTTGAAAGTGGTCGACCTGTGGCAGTTTCATACTTCTGCCAAAGACAAAAGTGTCATGGTGTATCACTTTTCAGCGAAAACTGTAGATCACAGATAACTGGCGTTTGTGTGTAGTAGTAGCACAGTGTCACCTTCAGATCACAACAGCGGCCGATTTTCAGAAACTGTGGTACTGTGGTAGATATGGTGGTTGTAAGTGGCCGACCAAGGATATTTTCGTATTTCGACTGTCTCCGCATATGTCACTTTTGTGCCACAACTACATAGCATAGAGCATTGGTGTTTGTGTTTGGTAGTAGAATCGTATCTCATGTAGTGCACTATGGTTGTTTGATGTCGGTAGCTATGGGGGTGTGGAATAAGTGGGGGTTGAAAGTGGTCGACCTGTGGCAGTTTCATACTTCTGCCAAAGACAAAAGTGTCATGGTGTATCACTTTTCAGCGAAAACTGTAGATCACAGATAACTGGCGTTTGTGTGTAGTAGTAGCACAGTGTCACCTTCAGATCACAACAGCGGCCGAATTTCAGAAACTGTGGTACTGTGGTAGATATGGTGGTTGTAAGTGGCCAACCAAGGATATTTTCGTATTTCGACTATCTCCACATATGTCACTTTTCTGCCACAACAACATAGCATAGAGCATTGGTGTTTGTGTTTGGTAGTAGAATCGTATCTCATGTAGTGCACTATGGTTGTTAGATGTAGGTAGCTATGGGGGTGTGGGAGATATGGGGGTTGAAAGTGATCGACCTGTGGCAATTTCATACTCCTGCCAAAGACAAAAGTTGTCATGGTGTATCACTTTTCAGCGAAAACTATAGATCATAGATAACTGGTGTTTGTGTTTAGTAGTAGCACAGAGTCACCTTTCGATCACAACAGCAGCCGATTTTCAGAAACTGTGGTAGTGTGGTAGATATGGTGATTGTAAGTGGCCGACCAAGGATATTTTCGTATTTCGACTGTCTCCGCATATGTCACTTTTCTGCTACAACTACATAGCATAGAGCATTGGTGTTTGTGTTTGGTAGTAGAATCGTATCTCAAGTAGTGCACTATGGTTGTTAGATGTCGGTAGCTATGGGGGTGTGGGAGAAATGGGGGATAAAATGGTCGACCTGCGGCAATTTCATATTTCTGCCAAAGACGCATGTGTCACGGTGTATCACTTTTAAGTGAAAACTATCAATCGCAGATTAAACGCGTTTGTGTGTTGTAGTAACACAGAGTCACCCATCGATCACAACGTTGGCCGAAATTCGGTAACTGTGGGAGTGTGTGAGATATGGTGTTTGAAATTGGTCGATCATGAATATTTTCGTATTTCATCCAAAGACTTGTGTGTATCCGTAAATTTTACTTTGCTGCCGGAACTACATAGCGCAGAAGACTGATATTTGTGTGTGGTAATAGTATCGAGTCTCCCATCGTGCACTATGCGGGTTAGATGTCTACAGCTGTCAAAATGAATACTTTACAATCACGAACGAAGTTGTGGGTACCAGCTATTATATTATAAATGTGGATGTAAGTTTCTGTCTTTTTGTTACGTTTTGACCACTAAATGGCTATATCAATATTGATGGAATTTAACAATGAAATAGTGTAGGAAGGACACAGGACATTTTTTCGGTATGAATAACAGTTTTAGTCACGAAATTTTAAGAACTTATCGAATGATGAAAGACAGACAGATTCGAGTGTTAGTCTGTAATGTTACGTTGGTTGCTCAGTCACGCAGTCTGTTAGTGTTTAATTTATTAATAAATTTCGATAAGAAACAAAACTTATTATTTAGTATAGAAGTCAATTTGCTCTGCACTGTACTATTCATTTGTGTCTGTATAAAAGTTTCTGGCACCAGTTTGTCTTCCTTTTTGACATGCCTTACGGACGTAAACCTGGCCTAAGGTGCAGGTCTAAAAGACAATGTGCTGCTATTTGATTATAAGATTCAGATGCTTATGTTGAATAAACAAGAAAAAACCAAGCTGAAATAAAGCTGCCATCAGTTAATCCCCCCCCCCCTCCACACACACACACACATCGCCGCACCTTCGCTTACTTTTCTGTTATTAAATATGTTGTAAATTGATTCTCTTCATGAGACAGATTAGACGATAGGATGATATAATGATGGCTTTCCATCATATTATGTCGACTCGGTGTTGTTTGGGACAAATCTTACGTTACTAACAGTTTTCTATATCCAATTCTGGAAATGAAACTCCAAGTCCACGCGTACGAAGTCGCGGGTAACAGCTAGTAGTATATATGAATCTGTGGAATGGGTAAGGATTGTTCCAGTCTTGAAAAAAGGTAAAACTTGAAACTGATTTCATAGTATAGACCAGAGGCTCTCAAACTCTTTCAGTTAGAATTTTGTCACGGCGTCCTTGTCAAATTATATATGAAATGACTCTAATAAGGCAATTTATTTCCAGAAAATATGGTAAAAGGTGAAAACATTCAATGATAATTTAGTTTTACTCAAAGCAACGTGTGAACTTGCTGATCTCCACACACTTTTTCGAATCGCGGGATAAGACTCGATACAGCTACACTCATTTCGTTCCCCACATTGATTTATGAGTGATAATTACCCTTTATTACAGCTGCAACTTAAAATAAGGCTTCGCATAAATAGAATGTTGCAAAAGAAATGAGAATTCTTAATGCTTTTGAACTCAAAGACACATATCCATTTTTAACTCTTATCCAAAACCCCACCAAATCGGGACAAGCATTTTTATTTATTTATCAATTTATTTTCACTGTTGCTGCAAGAGAGTTCAATGAGATTTTCTTATTCTTGCGAAGTAAATACTGGTGGAACTTAAGCATGGGAAGGATCATGGATCCACGCAAGTTTATCGTTTAATAAAGTAGTGAAATATCTTGGGCTATTGATTGATAGAAACGCAAGATGGAAAGAGCAAATCAAGCTGACGATTCGAAAGTGTGATTCAGCACTAACCGTAATGTGTGACACATCAGTAGCAACGGTGCTTTGTATTCCAAAATATTCCTCACGCTTCAGAGTATACTGTTTCGCTCAAACAATGACTGCATAATCTTTGGAGCAGGATTAAAATGGCTATTGGACACGCTTGATAAACGCCAATATAAGGCATTACGACGTTATTTTTGGGGCGATGGCTTCAACACCTACAAACGCACTGCTGATGAAAGCAATGAAACACGCTCTTCACATCAGGAGAGAATTTCTTGTATAAATTCCCGATAAAACACATGCAAATTGAGAACAGCTAACTTATCAGAAAAACTGAGGACCTGAATAAATCATGCGCACATGAATGATATCGAAGAGACAAAAAGCCACCCATATACCTTATCGCCGTCCAGAAAATGAAACTGTACTAGAAATATGTGTTTACAACTATCAAACAACCTAGCTCTGAAATAAACTACGAGACAATTATTCTGAACCTTTGATGCACCATTCAGTAAAAATGCTTCAATTAACTTACTTAATCAATGACGAGATATCTGGCAAAGTGATCTCAGTCAATTCACATCTATACAGATGGGACTGAGTTAGGCAGGATAGTAGGCTGTACCTATAATATCCAGAAGCAAAACGTTTTAAGAATGTATAGACTTCGAAATGAAGCTTCGACTTATACAACTGCAATGCTGGTCATCGCGAAAGCCCTGGAATACAGATTTCTGACCCTAAAAATGACTAGTCTGATATTAACGGACTCCAAATCATCCCTGCAAAATATCTCGGCTATTAAAAACAATGATCAAACGATTTTTTTTTTTCATAATGAAAACCCCCGAAACCTGCAATCAACTTACCAACATAAACGAAGAAGTTGTATTCATATGGATAAAGCATATGTTGGTATTCCAGGAAACGAAGAGGCGGATCACCCAACAAAGAGTGCTACAATAAGGGGAGAGGTTGAGACGAATATACCGGGCTTAGATATTAAAAATTTCCTTAAATAAAGACTGCATGAAAAATCGGAGACATCAGAACTCAGAGGTCACTGCTACACTTGCATCCACACCCAGATAATCACTTCCCAGTGACATCAAAAGGTCTGCCCATCAGGAATATTAATAACTACAAGATTAAAGATGGATTTTTTCCTTCGCAACAGTACAGAATCAAGACAAAAGTGTCAGCATGATGTGAATGTGAAAAACATACTGTAAGTGACGATAACCACGTGTTTTGATGGTGCAATAGGTAGTAGAGGAACATCACAAGCTTTCTGAAAGTACTTTTTCAAAATGGCATCCTACCAGCAGTTAACATGGCACATTTACTAGATATTTATATGCGAGGGAGAGTCAAATGAAAACCTTTTTTTAATTTTATGTATTGTGTACATATACAAGTCACCTGTATCAATCTCGCTCAATGCAGGTCAGCCGACGCTTCCGAAGTACCTGAATTCCAGAATAAAAAATTATTTTGGGAGACGATACTATCAGCCATGCGCCGCATGGCACACCTCGTCATCGGATTGAAGTTTTGTCCCAGAAAGTGGTTCTTTCAGGAGTCCAAACATAAGAAAATCACTTGGGGTAGGACGAGTATGGTGGATGAAGCAGACTTTGAAACCGCATGTATGCGATTGTCTCAAGCGTGGTACGAGCGGTATGGGGCCGTGCATAGTTATGTTGTAGCAGAACACCTGTCGATAGCAATCCACGTCATTTTGTTGTGATGGCATGCCGAAGATGATTTTTGAGGAAGTCTGTGTATGCGATACTGGTAGCAATGGTCCCTCGCGACGTATAGTGCTCCAAGGAGACGCCTTTTTTGTCCCAAAAGAGGGTCAGCATAACAATCGCTGCAGATGGCTGTGTTCGAAACTTCTTTCGTTTTGGCGATGTCGAGCGGCGCTATTCTTTGCCCGTTCTCTTCGTTTCAGGCTGATGGTAATGGACCCAGTTTTCTGCACCGGTGACGATTCGTGTAAGGAAGGCATCACTGCCCCATTCAAGGCGCCGCAGAGAAGTTCTTCACTCGCATCAACCATCAACTGCTTCAATTCTGGAGTAAGCTGCCGCGGCACCCATCGTGCAGATACCTTATGAAACCTGAGCACATCACACCATGACTAATGTCTGCAGCTGTCACTTTGTCATCAAATGTCACTCGGTGGTTTTCCAATACGTACTGCTGCTGTGGTCTCGGGAGTCATGACGCGATGTCCTTGCCCGGAGTATCAGCTACAGACGTCACTTCATTTGCGAATTTCCTACACCATTAATACTTGCTGCTGTGACGAAAAAACATCCCCGTACTGTACCTTCATTCTGCGATAAATGTCTATACGTTTTATACCTTCACTTTGCGAAAATCTAATTACCAAACGCTGTTTTTCTCTGGTGCAAGTTGCTATTGGGACGGCCATCTGTATACTGTTCCTGCGTTAGTGTTTGCGCATCTTCACTCTGATGCCACCTGTGGGGACATCCGGCATATTGTTTTTAAACAGGCGTACCAACTTACAGACCACTGGGGCGTACTTTCGAATCTATATCACACTTTTAAGGTTTTCATTTTACTCTCCCTCGTATATCACCTAAACCTAGCATTAGTAAGAAAGAACAACTTAAAATTATAGAGGATTACAATTTCACAATAATCTGACATCTTCAGCTGCTTGAAAGACGAAGAGCAGCTATACAAACACACTGCATGCTCCACTGGGCCATCTTGGAGGACGACACTCATAAAGGGACACGTTTTACTTTGTATGGCTGCATCGCCGAAAGGGTAAATGCCAATAAATTGAAAAAAGTCTGCCAATGAAGCAACCATCCCGGCTTACATCAGGTGTGATTTTCGACTACCGAAATTTAGATGGCCGGAACAGTGACCTAAAACGCATCTTTCCAACTGCAATCCCCAAGAATTAATCATTAATCCACTAGGAAAGCAGGCTAGTGGCTAAAGAATCTGACTGGAGATCGAAAGGACCCAGGCTTAAGTCTATGTCTCGGCGGGGATTTTCAAAGGCCCTTAACCCAACCTTCACCTCTGGCACAGTTGCTGTGTATTGTGAAGTACATCAGAAAGCTTAAGAAATAAACATTAAAGCGAAAGTCCCCTATACGCGGTAGGATTCCCAAGCTAATCTAGAAGGCTGCAATAGGGGCTGATTGCGCAGCCGATAAGAAACCCTGCCACCAGTTCATTACGACCATACGAATTTACTTTTATCCACCAGGAAAAAAGAAAAACAGAAATATTTCACGAAAGTGACATACAATTGAAATAACGAGCTAATGAAGTTGTTGTTTTCAAGAATCCTACAAAAAGAGTATATAGTATGATGTACAACATTTACAAAAATTAATTCCCGTTTCTGTTAATAAAAGGGACACATTAGGTGAATAAAAGGAGATAAAGTCCGACACTTAAGTATTTAAAACACTCTTAAAAAAAGTATTTAAGACCACTGAGTACAGAGTTAAGGCCATAAATTATTGTGGATGAATGAAAGAGATGAGATACGGTTTAGAAGAGGTGGATTATCGCACACCATAAGCGGGCGCTTGATTTAAGGCATAAGGATAATTTTCTTTGGAGGTAAAGGAGAATAGGACTGAAATAAATTACCAAGTGAAATTCCGAATTTTTTGCGAAAAAACACAGAGAGTTTAAAATTTAAATCTATAAATGACAAAAGTATGTGGGTTGTGAAATTGTACTAACAGATTTTAATATTAAAAAGAAGGAAAAAAAATCATGAAATAGGAAAGTAAATATGTAAAGGATTTGTGATCATGGAATATGCTCCATTAAAATTAAGTAAAACCAATTCAATGTTTGTTGACAAAACTAGCAACGGAAATAAATCGAAGCTTAAAATTAGTTTACTATATAGCTAGTATTTATTTCTTTTTTATATTATTCAGTGTCAAGTAGCCTCCCCAGTTGGTTTAGTTGGTTGCGGCTCTGTGATGGTGTCTAGCACTGACACGAGGTTAGCTTGTTCGAGTCCTGGTGGTGGAGGAAAGTAGGAGACGTGGTGATGCACAATTCCTAATCACCAGAGACCTAGGATAAATCCCAAACCCCTCCGCAGAGTGTACGGAGTGAGGGCATATGACACCGTCGATAGTGATTCGTCCCACAGCGGGGACCAAGTGTCTCTCGGAAGAGTGGGCCTGAATTGGCAGGGAGCGGGTTTAAACCATGTCACTTCTTTCATCTTGCACCTGCAAAACAAATAATTGAGCCACATATCATTACAGTCATACACACTTACAATAACACTTACGAAGACTAAAGGAAACCATTCCAGTTCTTCTCACTTGGGACGTTGCCATGGAAAGTTAAACACCTCCCATAGCAACAGCCTACACTCGAAAATGGGTATGGAACTCATAGAAGAAGAAGAAATATGACACATAAGCTGCTCATATATGAGTAGAAAAGACAAATAAAGTCCTTCCTCTGTAACTGCTAAGGAAATGTGCAATAAGTCGTTTATCAATAAACCCAGTTTAATAATTTTGATATAAATTTATTTTTTACAAGAGTAAAAAGTTGTCCATTACATATACAATTGTTGTAATTAATACATACCTCTTAAATATTTTAATTTCCAGTATTTTGAACTGTCTTTATAATTAAGACACACAGCAAAAATATTTCTAGGTATGGCACAGAACTTGTATTATATACTTCAACTGATTTGGAGCTCTTAATGAAATGTTTGGAGGCCTCACATTTATTAATTCATATGGAAGGGATATCAATAAGATGAGTCATCCTCATCTGAAAAAAGGAATTCTGCTTCATTTATTAGACACTGACATATATCACATGCGCTACCAGCGCATTTCGTCAAGTTGCACTCTGTTACAGAATCATTCAGTGAAATTTTTACAGGCATGTTTTTCTTGGAATACTTATTGATATTTCTGTCTTCCAATATATGTGTCATTAAGTTTTCTTGTGCTTTTGCACAAATTTCTTTCTCATTAGACACGTTTCTTTCATTACTGTGTACTTGACACCTGTAATATTGGCAGCATTTGCGTAGGTGAATAACGTTGTGTTCTTTGTTTACAAATTGTCCACTTTTTGTCCCAACATCTGGCTTGTTGTGAGTAGCTGTATCTGCAGCAATGGACTTTGAGAAAGATGATGTATCTTGGTAGCTTCCACAGAAGCTTACAGAATTGTTTTCATAGTTTGAATATTGCTTCCTCCTATTAAACTCTTTCAGCAATAAATCAACAAAATACTCAGCTCGCCTTAACCTACGTTTCTTAAGTTTCGATTTTTCTGTTTTGTCTGATATCCTGCCATTTGCATCTTCCCAAGGTTCTGAAACAATTTTTGTTGATTCTGATGATAATTTCTGCTGATGCTGAAATTCACTTGATCTTGTCCAATGTTTTTGTAGTGTGAGATCATAATTTGTTTTGTTGCAAGGACTGAAATCTTTGTGTACTGTATTCTCCTTCGTAAACATCAAAAAGTCTGAAAGTTCAGCTCCCACATCTTCTATATGTGGCTTCAGGGGTCTTTCATCACTCTTCTGCTTCTTTCCAACCTGTATGTGCAATTCAACTCATTTGTATTATGTCAGTTGACAAATCAAAAGACAGTTACGAAATTTTAATAATACGAAATTGAGTACCCGTTACTGATTTCTATTTGATATTAGCTTACACCAAACAGCTTTGGTTATGACAAACAGTCTTCTAAGACAAATTTAAACGCTGCACCTAATTAGTAGAAGGGACTGCTGAGTTGTAATTAAAATGCAGCCCTTCTGAAGTTGAAATTCTTATAATTTTACAAAATCACACTAAAATGTGACATAGACATATTATAGCTGAAAGGATGCAAAGAATAGAAAGGTATCTTAAAATTGATCAGGAAAACACCTCACAAAAAGGTGAATAGACACCAAAATAGGTCGCGAGGACGCCGGTTCGAATCCCCATCCGGGCATCCAGAGTTGGGTTTTCCATGGTTTCCCCAAATCACTCCATGCGAATTCCGGGATGCTTCCTTCAAAAAGGACACGGCAGAATTCCTTCCGGTTCCTTGTCTCCAACCGCTGACGAGGCGAAAACCATAATTTTTAAATAATAATGGTATGTCTATTATTATATTATTACAGTTTTGTATCTCACTAAGCTAGAGAAGATAGGAGCCTGCAATTTGCAAACATTTCAAAGCTACAGAAGACGATCAACAAAAGCTTATTACGGGTTGGTAGAATATATCATTTACTAAAAAAAAAAAAAGAAACCCAATTGGTTAACAGAAAAACTAAGATGGACAATAAAGCGAACATTTTATAGATACGTCCTGTGCGTTGTACGTAAGCTCACCGATGGGAAACTCTTGCGGGTAGACGTAGTGTGAGCATTGTCTACTCAATCGAAGGCCGATGAGATGGTTGTTAATTATTTTTGCTCGACTTTATTATTATCAAGTTAATCGCAATGGAGCACACGCTCCGGTGCCAATTCCCTTAGTCTTCTAACTACTCCTTTTTATTTTATTTTTAATTATCTTATATAATTTGCGGGTTAAAATCTTCCCCCCTCTACTTTTGCGATTTATGAATTTTAATTTTAAATTACTTCAGCATTTTTCGTAAATTATTTATCGCTCCACTTGGTAACTTGTTCTAATCCCTGACAGCCTTACCCAAAAAAGAAAATTTTCCCACTCCCTTATGCAGGAAATCGAGTGACAGCTTGTGGCCATTGTCATATAATCTTATTTTTTCAGACATATCTTCAAAAATAGTTTAAAGGATTCTTCCGCACATAAAATCAATAGAAAAACTTTTTTAGAAACATTTTCCAGCTTTTTTTTGAGTCAAAAGGTACGTTAATGAGAAGAATTCAGCCAAATGAGAAAGTAGACAAAATTTTAAAAATGGATTTATCATTTTTATCAGCAAAATGCACAGTTTTTTGCTTTTAGTTGAGGGGAGCGGACGTATCTCTCAGGCGGTGCGATGTAGTGTGGGAAATTTCGAAGTAGTCGCAACATGCCAGCGCAAACAGAACCTTCTTCAGTATGAACTATTAAATTTCAGTAATAATGGGGGGGGGGGGGGAGTGGGAGGAAGGAAATTTTCTTACCGTGAGTGTGCCTATTCTGCAATAATCATGTTTTCGGATCTGAAGTTAATTACCTTTTCTAAAAATTTTGGCACTAACATGTGTAAAAGAACTTTTTTTCTAAAATATACAAAATTTTAGACTATCAAGAGGTCTACAGTGTTTTTTTTTCTGAATATATTTTTAACTATTGGGGTGAAATCAATAGTTTGGTGAACGCTGGGATCTTAAAAGGTACCAGACACGGTCATAGATCGAAGTAAGCTGTGTAGTAAAACCTCCAATAGGACACTGAGCACACGCTCTGGTGGAAATTCCCTTAGTCAAATAATTATCCCTTTTATTTGTTAATTTTATCAGATAATTTGAGTACAGCTTGTGGTCATAGTCACCTTTTCCCTTCCATACACTAGTCCTAATTCTTCGACCAATATTCTTCAAAGCCCCATCACCAACATGTGCCTCGTACATTCCCAGCACTCTCTTCATCCTCCTCCTGTCTTCCAATCCTGCTTCTTCATCATATCAGTTACTGACTGGGTCCTGCGATAATTTGCACAAACAAATCTAGCAGCTCTTCTTAATGCGCTCTCCAACTCCTGTATCTGATACCCCAAAATGTCAGTCCCAAACTACAACATTTATTCAACCAAAATTTTGTAACCCAATTCACTTACTTCTATGGTACATCCTCTCGTCACCCTATCCACTAAATGAAGGATTTTGTAATCTTTTCCTATCATCTGCCGAATGTGCTCTGCCCAGTTGAGTTTATAATCAAAAGTTATGCCAAGCTTTCAACAAGTAATTCTGACCCCACCTATAATCATAAGAAATCTTTAGTTTTTTATCTGTTTAACTAATAAGCTGACTCTTCTTGGCATTTATTCATTCCATGCTGACCTACCCATTTAGATAATCTGCCTTTCTCACCATGCAGCTGTTCCCAGTATTCTTCCTTCTTGCTCCATTATATACCATTATGTCAACTGCAAACAACCTAAATTCTGACTGTAATCAATCATCACAATCACTCATTGGAATAATGAACAACAACGGTCCCAATACATAACCCTGTATTACTCCCGTATTTACTTCCAGCCCTTTTGATAATATATTTCCTACTCTAACACTTTGCTTTCTGGCTTTTTAGAATTCCTCTGCCCAGCAACTAACTTTTTCATAAAATCTAGTAGTTTTCAGTTTATTTAAAACCAATTTTTAGCTTACTCTGTCAAATACCTTAGAAAGATCTAGTACTACAGCATCAACTTGGCCTCCCTTGTCCAATTCACCCGAAATATATTGCAAATAGCCTTCAATATGAGATTCACATGAATATCCTTGCCTAAAGCCATGTTGTCGTTTTGCAAACGTTTCTTTCATCACAGACATTTCTAATATTGTTGCGTATCAATTCCGCCATCATTTTGCCTATCACTGACGATAAACTAATTGGCCTGTAATTTTCAACCCTATTATGAACCGGTACTACCATTCCAGCAAGACTCCAGACTCATTTTAAACAAAATTTTAAGTTAAGGTACAATATCGTATCCCATAATCTTTAATACATCTGGAATAATATTATCTACACCAGCCCCTTAGCATTTTTTTTTAGCTTTTTGAATTCATTAATAATTTTCTGAGAATCTTTTCCAAATTTTGTAGTTTCCTCATTTATACTTAAAGGAGTCCTGATTTATTCCCTCCCATCGCAGGGTGGTAGTCCCTAGTGGTCTCATTAAACCAGTCACTCAATACCTCTGCCATTTCAAAATCCTCAGTGACTTTAAGTCCAATCTAATCTGCAATTGTCTGAATAACTTCCTTTCCCCTCAGTTTTCTAGCATAGCTAAAGAAATTTCTCGATGCATCGTTTCAGTGGCCCCCCTGCAGCAATAATGTTCTTCATAAACATATCCTTGGTTTCTGGCTTTGCTGTTATTAATTGTTTGATAGTTACTTTAAGTATTCCAAACTTCCTTCCTGTCTCCTAACTTTATTGTGTTCCCGACTCACTAATCTCTTTCACCTTCTCACCCCCCCCCCCCTTTTGCAGTGTGTATGTTCTGTACTTTTCTTTATTTTCTGCTTTGCAATAAACATTTCCTTACCTTTTTTTATCATCTTAAAATCTTCTAATTTCGTCTCCACTGCATTTGTGCCATTCCTTCATTTGATGAATCTTTCCCCGAAATATCCCTCCAATTCTAAAGTCTGTACCTTTTTATAATTATACCTATTTCACACTTTAATTTTGGCAACTGGTTTACTGAATCCCTTAATATCTATCAGTAATGCATTGTAATCACTTAATCCTTCAATTACTTGACACTCCGCAAGATTTTCAACAGGCTTTATTAGAACGATATCTAACATGTTTGGTCCCCTCGTGTTCTGCTCTGCCACTTGTGTAAAACCTTCCTCTGTTTCCTTCTGTTATTGATCTTATTACCTGGTAAATTGAAATTCCCTACAATAATGTCTTTCAAACGCTCACCTCTTTACTATGAATATGAATTTAGCTTCTCTCCAAGAACCTCATCTCCACCATTCATTCTCCTATTACAGTAAGCAGCCAACACCCCGATTTTTTTCCTTTTTTCACCCCCCAAAATCTACCGCTAGTAACTCGTGGTCATTATCTATGAACACTAGAGAACTGTAGTAATCTTTGTTAATATGAATACTCCTCTGTCTCTGCAACCATCAGAGAAAACCTAGTACTCTTTTTTCTTGGCCAATCACCATGGGGAAAGAAGATTCTTAGGCTACCGGAGACTGAAGGAAACTGAAGGAAACACACATTTCGTTTGGGACAGTGATCCGAACAACGCACCTCATCGGATGTGCCTGCGAAAACATATTCGTAATACCCGATACATAGATTCAGTATGACAGAATTGGCCTGATAAATTTAGTCTGGTAGCATTGACTGTAAGATTGAACTCTGGAGTTAGTGAGAGAGAACTTGAGTGTTTTATACTGACTGACAGGCAGCAGAGTTAAAGTTACATTAGTGAGGCTATCAGTTGAGTCAGGTAAATAATGGTGGAATAATACACAACATAAAAGTGTAGTGAATTTCTCGCTGTACAGACAGTTAAGGAAATGAGGAAATTCCATATTGTAACGTAAGCACGATGTACATGGTGCAATGTGTATCTTCTACAGCCACGCGAGACTGCACATGGTAAAATATCCAAACAAAAACCCCATTACCACAATCAAAATTTCATATCAACCCAAATAACGTTTTGATGGTGATCCCATACAGAGTCTCATTGTTCTACTTAAAATTGTAGAGCAAGTCAAAAATGTAAATGATCTGCACAGATGTTAATGTTAAAGAGTTGATGTCACATTTTATTTGAATTTTAATATCAGTTATCGAATAGTGATGTTATTTATCCATGATTGTCAAAACATGAATAAATATGCTTGAATTTTCATAATATAGATATAACCAATTAAAACTGTTCTAATCATTTGGTTAAATTTCATGCCGTTCCACTGGAAACATCTCAACATTTTGTTTAAACTCATTTGAGATCTGAGGCATATTGTTCTTCGCTTCCCTAGGCAACTTGTCCCAGTGGCTGACTTCCCAGAATACAAATGAAATCTTCCATACCCACTAATGTCTGAAATCAAGTGTCAATTTACTATCAAGATCCTCTCTTCCCTTCTATATGCTGCTTCTAATCCTTCCTTAGATGAATAAACTGAAAGTGATCATCCCATCTTAACATTACAAAAATCAGTAATTACAACCAATTCAAGAAAATAGTTGAAAAAAAAGAAACGTTTTTTTTTCTTTTTCTTATCTTATGTCTACGCTTTAAAGAAAAAGCTGCCCCTTGGATCACAGAAGAAATTTTGAAGCTGATGGATCAGAGGAAAAGGTACAAAAATGCTCAGGATGAAGCAAGAAGAGAGCAAGACAGGCAATTTAGAAATCAAATAAATAGGAAATGCAAAAAAGCAAAAGAAAAATGGCGGTACAAGGGAAGCAATTCTGTCTTTGAGATTAATACTTGAAGTGCGCATCAAGAAAAACAAAGATACTTTTATGGCATTTTATTTAGAAAAAGCTTTTGATAATGTTAGGTGGGACATGATGTTCAAAATTTTAAAAAAGTCAGGTCTAAAGTATCGAGATAGAAGAATACTTTATAAAGTATATAAGAATCAAGTGGCTGTAATAAAAGTAGAGAATCATGGGAGACAAGCATCAGTTAAAAAGGGTGTGAGACAAGGTTGTAGTCTATCCCTATTAATATTCATCTTGTATGTAGAGGAACCGATATAGAAAATAAAAAAATAAAAATCCATGTAGCATAAGTATTCAGGGAGAAAATATCAGTATGCTACGATTTGCTGATAACATTGCCTTGTTAGCAGAGAGGGCTGAGGACATTGAGAAGTTACTGAATGGCACGAACAAAATACTGAAGGAAGATTTTAGACTGAATATAAATCAATTCTTCTTCTTTTTCTTCTTACTGCTTTACGCTCGTCTACGGCCAAATTCACTAGAGGCGTAATATAAATCAAAACAAGACAAAAGTGATTAAATGTCTGAAATGATACCAATACTAGTAGATTAAATATAAAAATGGGATCGAATGCAATAGGAGAAGTAAGTGAATTCTGTTACTTAGGAAGCAAAATTACAACCGATGACCGAAGCAGGAATGATGTTAAAAGCAGAATAGCACTGGCAAAAAGAGCCTTCATGAAAAAGAGAAACCTTTTAGTTTCAAATATTGATCTAGGAATTGGAAAGAACATTTTAACACTGTATGTGTGGAGCACAGCACTTTATGGTAGCGAAACATGGACTTTAGGAATAACGGAAAGAAAGAAAATTGAAGCATTTGAAATGTGGTGCTGCAGAAGAATGCTGAAAATTAAGTGGACAGACAAAGTAAGAAATGAACGTGTTTTGGAAATGATGGGTGAGGAAAGAAGTTTGTGGAAGAAGCTTACAGAAAGTAGAGACAGGCTGGCAGGTCATCTTTTGAGACATGCTGGATTGGTTAATTTGCTGGTGGAGGGAACAGTCGAAGGAAAGAACTGTAGAGGAAGATAGTGATTAGAATATATGAAGCAGATAATTTAGGACGTGGGTTGTAAGGGTTATGTAGAAATGAAGAGGTTAGCACAGGATCTGAAGGGATGGAGGATTGCATCAAACCAGTCGAAAGACTGACGATAGCAAAAAAAAGTCTATTTCTCAATTATTATCAGAGACAGGGAAAAAGTCTCTATGCAAAAAAGCATTTTTCATGCGTTTTGTTTGTTGTAAACCATCATCATCCTGCAGCAAATTGCAATACAATATTGTTAATTTAACTTTTTTTTTTTTTTCCTTGTCGTTTTGCACCTTGTCGAGCTAATTAAAGGCGGAAAAGGATGGGGGGCAAGAAATGAAAAGGAATTCGGCCATGGTCTTTTGAAGGAAGCGTTCCAGTATTTGCCTGCAGTGATTTGGGGAAACCATGGAAAATCCAAATCTGGATGCCCGGACGGGAATTTGAACCGGTGTCCTCTCGAATGCGAGACCAGAGCACTATCGCTGACCTATCACGCTCGGTTTTAATTTAACTATCCTCATTTAAAAATGTTACTCATATTCTGTTCCCTGTTAAACAGGACATATCCAGTGGGCAGTATGAGATGCATCATATGAAAATTTGGAAAGTTATTACCTACTGTGCTATGGTAACAATGGATTAGAATAAACGAGAAAATAGATTCCTATAGTATAAGACCTTGTACCATCACTTAAGTTGTGTCATTATTATTAATGATAATTGTAATGGAGCATACATACTGTATGGAATTTTATTCAAATTCTTTCACTGATTAAGGCATATTTTTCATAATCACAACTGATAAAACATTTTGAATCATATATTCCAGTAAGCAAGCATTAGTTTATAGTCAGTGTCGTTTCTTGAACATATTGTTCGCAGTTCTTCATCCATCTAGGTCTCATGCGCTACTAGTTTCCACAGACAAATCTAGCTGCCTTCCTTTAGACTTTTTCTAACTTCCTTGTTTTATAATCACATTGTAAAACTTGTACCATTTCTCCATATTCAAGCAAGTTTATGTAAATGTTTTAATAGCCAAATTACTATATGTTTCTTGCAGTACAACCCCTAATTATCCTCTCTGATGGCTGTAGGACTTTGAAACATGTTCATACTGTATCTCTTTTCCAACTTGTCTTGCATAACTGAGGTTATTATTTATAAAAGAACTTCAGTTTAATTATAAAGAAGCATGTGAGAATTGAGTATTTCCCGGCGAACAGAAGACAGAAAATCTTCTCTGGTGTTCTGCCGGATCAGTGCTTCCATTTGTGACGTTTCGACAACAGCCTCTGTTGTCTTCATCAGGTGAATAGATTTTTTGATTATTTTTTTACTTGTGGCTTTACGCCTCGTCGACGTCGAGGTCAATAGAGGTGGGAAAGGACTGGGGACAAGGAACGGGAAGGAATTTGGCCATGGTCTTTTGAAGCCATTGGCCTGGAGTGATTTGGGGATACCATGGAAAACCCAAATCTGGATGCCTGAACGGGGATTCGAACCGCTAACTGCTCACCCACCACGCTTGGTGATAAGATCGAAGTTGACACTGCGACAGGAAGACACCGACTGTCCGAGTCTTGCTTCCCGTTCCTTATCCCCAGTCCTTTCCCGCCTCTAATGACCTCGACGTCGTCGAGACGTAAAGCCATAAGTCAAAACAAAAAAAAAAAAACCTATTCACCTGATGAAGACAACAGAGGTTGTCTCAAATGGAAGAACTGATCAGGCAGAACACCAAAGAAGAATTTCCATTATAAAGAAGCATATCCAATTTCAATTTCCCTACACACATAGATTCACATTCCACACTTTTTAAATCTTAAATTCTTTGAGTGCAATTTTACCAACCATATAATTTTGCCCTTTATGATTTCAGATTTTGAGGAAAAATGTTTAGCTTTTTTATGCTTATGGTTTTATGCGTCGTCAACGTCGAGGCCAGTAGAGTTGGGAATGGACCGGGGGCAAGAAGCGGGAAGGAATTTGGCCATGGCCATTCAAAGGAACTATCCCGACAGTCTCCTGGAGTGATTTGGGGAAACAATGGAAAACCCAAATCAGGACGGCGGATTCGAACCTGGATCCTCCTGGAGACCAAAGCGTTACTCCTCACCCACAATGCTCGGTCAAATATTTAGCGTTTCTCTTCCTAATTAATTACATTTCCTAATTCGCTTAGTTGCAAACAAAAATTTTCGATTCCTCATTTCTGAAATCAAGTGCCAGTTTTTGAACATGGTCTTCTCATCTCTTCCACATACTACACCTAATTCTCCTAGCAATAACCTTCCAAGCCTCATTACCCATATGTGCCTTAAACTCTCAGCATTCTCTTCACTCACCATCTGTCTTCCAACACAGTTCCTTATTACTTAACGATTGTGTTCTGCAGTAATTTTATGAATAAATCTAGTTACCTTCCTTTAAACCACCTAAAGCATCTATATTACACACGCATAATGTGTATCATATTTTAAGGACCCTTAATCAAGCAATGGTATGACTTAGATTTTCCTTAGTTTCCGTGGTACAAAGGCTTTAACGAGTAATTCCATTCATAACAAACCTTTATTTGTCGATCCGTACAAATAACAAGCTGAAACTTTTTGGCATTTACGGTCATTCCATGTTGACCTTCCCAGCTACATCTATATACTCTGTGCCGGTTTCATGCAGCTCTTCAAATTTATCTCTCATTATAATTCTATCATATAACATTATGCCATTCACAAACAAAATGAGTTTACACCATAAACTACCAACACAACCATTCATTACAATTGGCTATTTGACTATTTTTTTCAAAATGGTTTTAAATAGTTTATTGATACACGTTATTTAGCGGGTACTATTTATTTGTTCACAAAAGTGCTTATTTTACGTAAAATTAAACGTTAAAATTTAGAGTATTTGAAAGCCCGCCAAAACGTTCCTTTGCTGCCTGGCGCGGGCCAACGACACTCGTGACGTCACGTACCAGCAGGCGCTCACTCTACGTAAGTAACGTTTGGTTTGTTTCTCTGAAATTGTGTATAAATTGTTGGAAATATGGTTTATAAATAGTTTGTAGTACATCAATCTACAACCACGACAGTAAAAACTCTCCAAATAAACATACGTTTTCCCGCATTAGCAGAAATAGGAAAAAATGTCGCTGCAACTTGCTCATAGAAACACAGACGACATTGCGATTAAGTCGCATATCATTTACTGTAAATATAATTTGCACCACAATTTCTTTGAGATAATGTAGTACGCTGTTTAAGGCGAGTATCAGTAAAGTTAGGGTTCTTAGGTTCGATCCTCGCTTTGGAATATGTTTAGTTATTTGTGAGCGTTTTCTTTAGTTACTAGCTGCTGTTGGTAGTGCCGCGTATTTTTTTTTTTCTAAAATCCACTAAATTTTTTTCCGAATGTTTCACAAATTTTTGGATAACAAGAGTATTATAAACATTTGAGACATAACTAAAAAAAAGACTTCAAAACTGAAACTGGACGTTACTTGCAAACCGATAAAAAGTTTTTAAAAAAACTAAAAATTACTTGGGCATTAAAAGTAAATACCGCTTAAATATTTTTGAATAAAAATCCGTCTTCTAACAACTGTTTTTATTTTTAACTTTCATCTACCAGACGCGTTTCGCCCTTCTGGAGTGGGGCATCGTCAGTGGTAAAAATTGTAGTGGCTAGCACATGTCAGTCCGCTTAAATAGATGCATTTATTTCAGAAAGGCAACATACAGTTGTTTCGTCACGTAAAAATTCCAACAAAAAGTATTCAAAGCGTTCCGGAATTGTTGCGAGATTAGCGCGTAATGTTATTGTTAGAATAAATCCTATTATTCACCGCCGAATACTTGGGGTTTGTTGCAAAGATAATGTATCTCTCGTATGTTTCAAAATTAAAAGCAGGAGATTATCTTTTTATGAAAGTTTTCTTGTATGACAGCAATTTATGTTTCAAACGTTTGCATGACTTTTTATGACTCCTAATAAAATCATGATTCTGTAAAGCAAAAAACGGCAAACAGAAAAAAAAATTGTATACACGAAAAACATATTATACTAATAAAGGTTCGAATATAGGATCTTCAAACTCCTATAGCACTCTTTAAACATGCAGCTACCGGGACATCATGGCATCGTTACTTTTCTTCTCGTTAATAGTGAACACTGAAACATCACAGTTTCTACGTGCGGTGAAGTGAACGCGGTTGGTAAATAAATGAACAATAAATTCAGTTTCGTTGAAAAAAATTATTATTTATCTATAATTATTTATCCGCAGTTAAGAAAAATTGTCCACAACATCCAGTTATTTAACTGTTGTGCTTACTTTATACTACACGCATTTTTCTCGTAAATATCTCCTAAAACAACTAACTTAATTTAAAATTTTAGTCATTCTTGTGAAGGATTTCTGTTAATCTCTAACTTCCAGTTTAAATATAAATGATTCTCGAGTTGAAGTTATTACATTCTTTAGCTCCGTAGAATAAAAGTCAGTGGTTGTTTCTACAGCTAGTCCGACAAATAATTTACGGTATTTTTCCGCTGTAGTCTTCTACAAATTGTTCTTCATTCTTTATTGAACACAAAATCTCATTAGTAACAAGAGATAACCAGCAACAAATAGTTGAAAACTTGGATAGCGGGAAACACTCCATACGCAGCCACAGCGCCTACCGGCAGATGACGTCACTAAATTCCAGAGCGTTTTCTATCACGTGACAAGAGGCAAGAAAAATTTGATTTTTATTTCGCTTTTTAAATTAAAAACAATCCATCTTTCATTTCAAATTTAACAAAAATAGCTTCCTTAAGCATTAATCTACGCGAATGAGTACAATTTGTAATATATTTTGAATACTGTCAAATAGCCTATTATGAACGGTAGGGGTCGCAATAAACTACAATGTAAAACTCTGCACCGCTTTTGAAGCAATTTGGCTTCCTACCTTTCGAGAGTTCAGCTGCCCCCCAAAACTAACTTTTCCATATAACACAATTGTTTTTATGGCTCACTTTGGAAAGATCATGATCAACACTATCAATTTTGACACCCTTGTCATTTTCATCCAAAATGTCTTGAATTTTTCTTACTAAGTGAGTTTCAACCATACTACTGGTTTGAAAACAAGTTTCTTTCTTATAGACACTTCTGATCCAATTTTGTATTACGCTCATCAGCAACTTCTACCTTTTATGTCAAACTAAATAGACAAACCTATTTTTCCTCCACCTATATGGATTAGTAGTAGACCTACTATAGTACTTTCCTACTTCTGATTCAATCTAAACATGTTTAAGGAGTGAGAAAATGTTATAACCCCCTGTCTATACCAGTCTAGACTCAAAGCCCGTCATAAAAGATGGGCTCAACAGCGAGTTCTCGTAAGTCGTTTGTTCACAGTTGTTTAACTAAATGGAATTGTTATAAAATAATACTAAGTGCAATTCCTCGTGCCTTACACTGTAGCAATGAGTTTTAGTTTTCATCCTGATCCAGGTTTAAGTTCAACCTAACCACAAATTACGCTAATATTGCAACTAGAAAATCAAAGCTTCAATCAAAGCGCCTCAATAAATTCACTGTATCGTATGTTGGTGACGTTATGCATCGCGGTATAAACTTGACCCAAAACCTTCACCGAGCGTCGAGCGGGAGGACGCTGGTTCGAATCGCCATCGGGCCCATTCAGATTTGGGTTTCCCCAAATAACCCCAGGCAATGCTGGGACGATTCCTTTAAAAGCCCATTGTCGAATTCCTTCGCATTCCTTGCCCGTAGTTCGTTCCCGCCTCTAATGTCCTCGACGTCGACGAGGCGAAAAGCCACATGAAAGGGGGAAAAAAACTTCAAAGGCTCTTATAGCTTTCTTTTTCGTTATTTGTGATGGAGATCCACGTTACAACTTTTGAACGGCTGACACAACTGACACAATTAGGACTACTTATGTGCGCCTGAAATAAATACTTCACTAATATTGGGATTAAAAGTAAATCTTAACAACTTATATTATGCATAGTAATATTAGTATTAATCCTGGTTCAGGCTGCATATACTGCAATAAATGTGGTACTATTTTCATCCACATAAAGTAATGTTTTCAATAAGATCGTGCCCATAAAAACAACTCCACTTTTTTAAACTATTAAATTACTCCTGCTCTCTGCAGTAACGTTAAATATCAATTGTGATTCCAATCCAGGATAAATTTCTATCTAATCAAAACGTCCATTAATATTGCTGCTCGAAAATTAATGTTTATGTTTTATATATCTGTTGTCAAAGGTTTTGATGTAGCACTAGATCTGTCTAAGGCGTTTGACAGAGTAAGCCATAAAATGGTAGTAAATAAGGTAAAAACCATTGGAGTGGATAAGAAAGTCATTTGCTGGGTAGACGAATTTTTAAAAGGTAGAAAACAGAAAGTTAGGGTAGGAAATGTAGTATCAAAAGAAGTGGAAGTAAAAATGGGTGTGCCACAGGGTAGCGTATTGGGACCATTGCTATTCATTATTCTAATGAATAATTGTGTTGATTGTTTACTATCTGAAATTAGATTGTTTGCAGATGACATAATGCTGTATAAAAGAATCAAAACGATAGAGGATTGTAAACAGTTGCAGGGTGATCTGGACAGGATATCTAATTGGGTTGGTAAACATGGAATGAAGATAAATGCAAAGAAGGGTGAGCTTATTAGATACACAAATAAAAAACAAAAGGTTAATTATGAATATAAGGTGGGGAAAGAATTGCTTGCTGAAGACTTGGAATGTAAATACCTCGGAATTACTTTTGATAACAAACTTAACTGGGCAGGACACATAGGACAGGTGGTAGGAAAAGGTTTCAAAGTTCTGCACTTGTTGGAGAGAGTGATGAGGGGATGTACGAGAGAAGTCAAGGAATTGGGTTACAAAACTTTGGTCAGACCATTGCTCGAATATGGTAGTGTAGTATGGGACCCACATTTTACGTATCAAATACAGGAGTTGGAGAGGGTGCAAAAAAGGGCTGCTAGATTTGTTTCTGGATATTATCGCAGAATGCAATCAGTGACGGATATGATAAAGGAGCTGGAATAGGATTTATTGCAAGACAGGAGGAGGATGAGGGAGGTCATGGGAGTGTACAGGGCATATACTGGTGATGAGGCATGAAAAGATATTGCAATAGGTATGAAAAGTAGTGCATGGAAGGGAAAAGATGATCATGACCACAAGATGGCACTCGATTTCAGGCACAAGGGTGTGGGAAGGTTCTCTTTTTTAGGTAAGGGTGTCAGGGATTGGAATGAGTTGCCAAGAGAAATAATGAATAATTTACCGAAAACTTTGAAAGAATGTAAAGATAAAATTTGTAGAGGGCAAATGTAGGTAGGTGCAGGATAGGGGGAAGATGGGTGTGTAGGGAAATTGCCACCGGATCCTGTGCTCCATTGCAATTAAATTAAATCAAACATCTAATTTGAAGATATATAAGTAAGTAAAAAACAACTAATAAGTAATATGTTTATTTAAATGAAATACTTTTTTTTTCGGTGTTCCGCCGACTTATTTCTTTGCAGTTGCTTAACTAAGCAGAACTGTTAGTAAATAACACTCATAACTTGTTTTGCACAAACATCTCTGGCCGTTAGTTCGGCAACGAAGGCCGGGAGTGTGACGTCACAGCGTTACGGACAAGCTCAGCCATTGATTAGGGACATTTCTAATCGCTGACGCTAACTTGAATAATGAAGTGATAATTAAGAAAGAGTGTACTACTTTTTTGAAAAATTCTTGTGGTAGAGAGGGTAGGAGGTCTTCTATCGAAGATTTTGGAGCAAGAGGAACACCTAATGTAATAGGTGAGAAGCTTACGTGCTCAAGTAGATAAACTTTGTTACTAGAAGTTATAGAAGAAGGCGTTACTAAATTCAAAATATAGTGTCGACAGTTTTGGTCAAGAATACACTAAAGGAGAAGGCTGATTTATTAGAAATTAACAAACTAATCGAAGTATCATGTCTAGAATATGTCAGTGGAGACTTTCCCAGCGTATTGATGAAATGAATTCTTCACAGGAGTTCAGCCGGATAGCGTCGTAAAAAGACAACGTTTCCACATCCTGCTATGCTGTCTTCATCAGGTCTACTGCTTCAGATATTGCTACCTGAAAATCACAAACTAGACTATCTTAGCAGACGGCAACAGGTCAAACCTATTTTTCCCAACAATTTCTGAAATCAATGTCTTCTTCATCATATTAAACATATTTCTCCCACGACCTGTTAACAGGCTCCACCAATCCTACTCAACTTTTCTACTTTCTGCATCTGTCATCTCGACAGGCTCAACCTCTACAGGCTTAACCCAACAAGTGGAGCCACCACAGCCCATGCCTCCACATACTGAGCCTCCACAAGACAAGCCTCAAGAACCCTAACCCAACTCCCTGTACGTTTCGCCCATCTCCCTCATCTTTTCATCCCTAAGACAAAGTGGACAAAACCATGTGAGAGCCTCATTTATTTCCCACGTTTCCTCTTTCCTACATGCCCAACGAAACCTCTTCTTACACCCACTACAACCCACCCCCTTCGCCAGGTACCTGCGACAGGCGCCACACATTCCAGTCACGATTTTTTCCAAATACTTATAGCACTTTCTAAACGAACCTTAAATTTATTTTATAAAGTAGTCTGATAAAGGTTATACGATGTTTTTAACCATTTTATAACTTTCTCCGGCTTGTATCGTAATTATTAATTGATGTCGTAGTTTCCTATTTATGTAGTTTTGCCTAGCATTCAGTACTGCTGTCTAAGGGATTTGAAGACTTGGTAACAGAAATAAATGCAGTATTATTTTTGGGAAGTATGACGTATGAATCATCTAGTTGGTACTGCACCTTTGGTGTTTCTCACGATACATCCAGAATTTCATTTACTGATCTGTCGTCATATAACGTTGAAAGATAAAGACGTGCCACATATGTGAAGTCTAATTGTAAGCTTTAAAACGGTGAAAATCCCTTAGAAAACTGCGCACACTTGTTTTATTTTATGGAGATACCTAAGGTCTCTATTAATTATAATATTACGGGATAAAACTTAGAAAATCTAGAATTTTTTATAATTCTTGGATAATCTGTAGAAGGCAGAAATATGCTAGAAGGGTAGCCATTGATGGATTTTGATTTGAACTGATTAGTGAAATGGGAAAAGCAGACAATAATCAGCTAATTAGGAATATAATACATATGTTACAGTCATAAGGATTTAGTAGGATAAGTGTAAATTAACTGAAGCCATTTTCCGTTTCCACGCTAGAGAAGGGACACCGTTTGCGGAAAGATATAAATAGAAACAGAAGTCCGCAATCAAATTAGCGCAAGTTCATATGTTTGCGTGCCGACGAAGTTAAGGCAGTACAGTGTTAAATAAAGATGGTTTAGATGTGTCAAGATTAGTTTCAAGATGTAGAGAAGATTTCTGTCAGTTTAACCAGCAGAAGTGAATGGTTTCGGGACTTGCACATTTTTTCATAATTTTCATGTCCATATTGTTTTATCGCCGGGGCCGATACCAATCTCGTGTTCAATGAAGAATTACTGTTGTATGCCTATCTGCTTACTATAGAATCTTCGTATTCGGTGAAAAGTCTGGAAATGTACATGGTCAAAGCGGTTAATTAATAAGGTTGTGCTGGAGATTATTTGCTTAAAAATTAAAATTAAAAATATTTCTGTCATTTCGCAGAAATGTATAGAATCATCTGTTGCCAAGTACAGGGTAGTTAACTATATCTCCTTGCGAAGGGAATGGCGGCTGCAGTTATGGAATCTGTGAACTGGAAGTAATGAACTATTTTACTAGCATAACAAACCTTAACGTTTTCGAACTTCCAATATGGTGTGCATAATAAGACAACTTAAAGTAGCATACAGTTTTCGAACAGTCACAATAGGTCCGGTGACAATAAGTGGACAAAAATTAAGCCTATATTTGACGAACCTAAACATCGATACTCCACTCACTCGGGTAGATAGACAAATCTAATATGAGATACCCATACAATACAATTTTACAAAATTTTAAAAACAATATTCGGTTTCGGGTCAACGAAACACTTAACAGAATGAAATTTGAAGCTTGCATATTATTCAGTTTGCAAGCTAAAGACAGATCGGTGCGACAGCAGGTCGTCTTTCCCTTCGCTTACATTCCAGCAGGAAACTGGAACAAATACTCGAAGCGTGCATAATGAGAAGTGACCCTCCCAACAAAAGAGGAGTTTCACTTCCAAATGCGAGTATAATGTAACATTTAACATTACACATGTGTTTTTTATTATTATTTTGAATGACGCAAAACAATATAAACTATAGTAATATTTTCAGACTATTGCAACTATTGTTAATGGTGTTAATACGTAAAGAATGCTAAAAGAATGTAACCAATTATCCTGATTAATATACCGAAGCTGAATTTCACTCACCTTTGTGGTAACCACAGTACATTCACTGCCTTTGCCATCACTGACTTTTTCTAACGAGGAAACCATTTCGTTTTTATTGAAATTTACGTTAATTTTTTCAATTCGACTAGGTTTTCTGGACGAATTTTCATAACTGGTTGACGTCGAATCATTGTCATGGGGTTGAATAACTTCACATTTAACTGGAGATGTTAGGCACTCACTCATGTCGGGATGTCTTGTAAATGTTTCTTCAGCTGATTCGTTCCTTTGATTTTTCAGATGTTTGTGTGATAGTATATATTCAGAAGCAGATGTTAATGAACTATCCACAGTAGAAGTACTTAAATCTTCTGTATACAAAGAATCAGATTCTTCTTGCAGCTTATGGTAAGTGTTTTGATTAATTTCTTGCGAATTTTCATTAGTTACTGGAATTTTCAGACAAATGTTTTTAAATTCAGATTCTTTATTTTCACTGGACTGACACAGTTTCTCTGTTGTTACATCATTTTTATAAGCTATATTTTCAAGAGGCCATGATCTCTGAATGCTAGTAACTATTCTCGTCCTGGCTTCTTGCACATTGCCACCGTTGGCTTCATCTTCTAGGACATTTTCAAATGTTCCAGTTTCTTTATTTTCGTTTATGCTTTCATCGTTTAGAAATTTTGAGTCAGAAGTCAAAAACTGAATAAGGTGAGATAATTTTGCAAATTCATTGTGAAAATCTGTTGTGTGAATAGGAAGAAAATATGGATTTTGAACTTCCATTTCATACAAGCTATATACTTTAGTGTGTTTTCCAACTGCGTTGTCTATCCAATAGTTCAAAATTCTCTCAATATCCTTAGGCGTTAGTTTACTTTTCTGATCTGAGCTTTCAGAGTCCAAATTGTGGGAAACTGTTGGGTCCCCATCATTAGAAACTTTAGGAACAAAGTCTTCAGATACAGCATGACTCAGTATATCAGAGACTTTACTGACCAATTCGTCAGAGGCTTTGTAGTTCAAATTATCAAAGACTTTACTAACTATATCGCGACAGATTTTTTCTCCCGACTTTATTGCTTGAAGATCAGTTGAGCTTGTAGTTATTAAATCATCTGATATTGGAGGGGTCGAATATTTTTCCAACAGCTTTCGTGATTTATCAGCCACTTCGTCCTCATCAAACTGCTCCATCTGAAAATTATTTGAACCAAGATTAACAATGAAGCAGCTCAAAGCTTTGAGCAAAATTGTTAAAACATGGGACGTGGATTATTTAATACAAAATTGAGACAATACATCCACAAGGATTTGGCAGGCCTACTAAATAAAATCTTGAATCCTCAACATTGATCAGTGGTAGACTGGATTATCCCCAATTAGAATGTTCTTAACATTGTAATTTATACTTGCTAAAACCCACGTAAGTGCCGCATTTATGTAACGCATTTAATGGAAGGTTTGCTCTGAGTTTAGGTTACCAAATTGCCTTACATAATATATTTTAATTTAAGACTGTGCAGCCTTGTATTGTTACCGAGTAGAATATTAGTTCTGAGATACAAAGGTAACATTTTAACTAGACTCCTTGCAGTAATTTAATTTCTATAACGATGGAGCGCACACGCTCCGGTGGCAACATCTCTACACCCTCTCCTTCTCATTTCATCATTTTCCACGTCTCATTTACTTTAGCCCTTTACGAATTCATACTTTAAACTCCATCAGTGTTTTTAGTAACTAATTCATCTTTTCCTTGGTAATTTATTCCATTCCCTGACTCCTTCAGAAAATTTCCCTACTCCTTTCTACCTGAAATCAAGTGCAAGCTTATGGTCATCGTCATCTATTCCCTTACATGTATTACTCTTTCTCCTTCTACTAACGTCACGTCATACATCATAGCCTTGTACAATACAATCTCCTCGCTCCTGTTCTACCTTCTAATGACTCCCAACCCAGCTCTTTCATCATATCAGTTACTTACTGCTTTCTGAGGCAATTTTCAAAAACAATCTAACTGCTCTACTTCAACTCCTGAATTTGCTGTTGGATGTTTTAGCTGTGTGTCTCTGCCTGGTCTTATTAGTTTGTACATTTTTGTAAGCAAAATAAATAAAAAAAATAGGATAACTCAGATTTTTATGACAAATATGGCACCAGAATTGATTATTTTATCACTTCTGGGTTGTTTATGCTTATATAGTGTTTTCTTTTTCCTTGCACTTTGTGCTGCAGTTCCTAATTTCAGTCACAATCTTGCTTACTGCTTCAATGGTTTCAAATGCTTTTCTATTGATACTTTACACTTCATTAACACTAAAATTAAAGTTGTATCAGAGGGTGCAGTTTCGATTTGGGTTTGACGACCTGCAGCGTGGTGTAGGTTCTGCTGTTTCAACAAATTGCTAGTATACATTCTTTACCGTCGTTGTAAGGTTGTTTGTTTACACTATTCTTCTGCACAGTATTGTATCTCACATTAAAAACACAATTAGGCCTAAAACAGACGAAGCGACTTCCCGCCGCGCGGCGATCGAGGCTTCGGCCGCCCCAACTATTCACAAGACGCGACTTTTTGGCCGCTTCGACCTACACGTGGACTGTCCATTTGGCGCGTATAGCTCAATTCATTGTAAAACAATAGGTATTAAATACGCGAGTGAAATGCTTCTGTGATTACTGTACCGATGGTGGAACAGGAGAAGAAAAAACTGCCGATATCAGTGCTTCTGAATCAATTTAATTATTTTTCCCATGTAAAATAATATTTACTATCACTATCGTTCTCATAATATTTCCACACTCTTTGGAACCAATCAGACACTCAACTATATTTTTTGGTTCAAAAGTACAGATTAAGGTAAATGTTAAGATAAAGTTTCGGTGCTGGATCAATAGAAAAGTATTAAATTTCAAAGCCTAAAAAGTGTTTTATTATAAGAATATGAAATCGGGAAATAATTACGGGAAGAGTAAAAAACTAAATTTTAATTTTCATTATTTCTTCACTGTAATTGAATATTACGTGTTTTACATTTGAACAATTAAGTGTAATGACGCAAAAAGGGTAAAAAATCTCAATTTCTGATTCATTTTCTTCAGTCGGACGGGTCCCCGCATGTAAGTCGCGTCTTGTCACGCGTGGCGTCGTCTGTTTTGCCTCATTGAATTACATTGGATCATGCGTCGACTTCACAGCCGCGCGGCAGAAATCGCCTCGTCTGTTTCATTAATTTCTCTGTAGTTCTTAGAGCCGTTGTCATGAATTGTGAAAAATGGGCTTCAATCCATTCATGAGGGATGCTGTGATCTTCAGTTATATACTTATTTCTTCATTTACTTCTTGCATTATTTCTTTTTCATTGTTATCCTATTTAGTATATTAACATAATAGTCTTTCCACCTTGATTTTAATATTTAACTAAAACATTTTTGTTCTGAAATGGCTTAATTCTCTCCTCGACCGTACCTTTATCTTGTGGTGAGGAGTGGTATCAAGTTCGACGAATGCGGTAGTGTAGCAAGAGCCTTAGAAAGCTTCACAGTATTTCTACACAACACATGTGTCCGCAAACTAGAGGTGAAAACTCAGATTACATGAGAAAAAAGAGCTGCGGCTTGTTATTTTATTCAAGTTCTGAACATAACTATTCACAACGTGGTACTTCTCAATGCAAAGTAGAAATCTTAAGAACAAAACTAGATTAACCATTTTTCGCACTCTCTCAGTAACACGCCCACAATTTTCTATATTTCAGGATCGAGAGGAAATAAAAATGTTGGTTAACTTATAAAATTATTTAGTTTTCATCTTTTGTTTATAAAATTGAATTACAAGGATAAAATAATTATCTAATTTTTAATCAGGTTTAATAGCTGGAACGTATTTATTTTAATTACCTGGTCACTAAAATCGCTGCTATGCGAACTTCCTCTTCGTAGAACTCCTGAAAAAAAAATCTGAAATATATAAATGTGCAGTAATTATGACATTAACTATCAAATCCCAATCTATTCTCTACATACATTAATTTGCAGTGAGATTTCTTTGCTGGGGCATTAAGCAGACACTCCAACAAGCCTAAATATTCTGCAAGTGTTTTAATGCTCCTACTCGTTATTTACGGAATAAAAAAATATTTGTGCGAAAATTTACTAGATTAAATATTGGTTTTACATGATAACGGAGTTCCGATTTCGGTGCTTAGATTCAATAAATACCATGGCTGAATCTTTACTTTTTGTATTGTGTGTAAAAATATTGTTATTTGGGCAGTAATGCACATGCAAAACATCTTCGGCTGGTTGTGAAGGTCTAAATTGCAGACCTGACAAAGAGAACAATATAAAACATGTTCGCGAAAACTTTACAGGGTTCGCTTTGTAGTAGGAAAACCAAAATTTATCACCCTACGTAATTTTAATGTATTAAAATAACAGCAGTAGCAAATATTATAAGGAATATTCTCATGTGTGAAATTTGGAGTTGGTAGCTCCACCAGACCGTATGTCAATCATTAACGATATTCTGTATTTGGCGACCCCACACAATAGGCTAGTCTATCCCGGATAATAAGAGTGAGCTCAGCGGTCACGCATTCCCCAAAATGCTGCAAATCAAAGGATGAGGGCTTCACAGAATAACGGGATGCCATTCAGTGACTTTCGAAGGGCCGAAAAGTTTTTCGAAACGGCAGAGGCCGCAGATTCGCGATTCCAGTCAATTGTCGTGGCCCTTTTTGGTGCTGATGAGAACCACGGGCTTTGTCAGAAATATGGGTTGTTTGGCGCAAAGCTAATGTTGGGGGCTAAGCACACTTTTCGTCTAAACTGTGAACAATTAAGTTCATGACCGGTGTAGCCTTCTGGTACCTTAATATTGAATAAAGCAGTCGCCACACGTTCCTATTATAAACCCCAAACGTGAAGGATACAATTAAATAAGTTCACTTGACACAATTTTAGGATCGCAAAATACTTGTATTCTTGAAAAAGTTTCTCTTACAATGTCGTTATCAGAATTTCAAGTAAAGAATCGGACAATAATTCCTTAGAAGATTGTCAGGTTAAGCAGATTCACTCGAAGACAAACACTCACCAAGTCACCCTGCGGTATGTTAAGATCTGCCGCAACAACTTACCCGCAAACCGACGCGAAGTTAATTGTTTGAAAACTACCGATAGACTTAGCATTTTCAAGACGGCTGCAGGTCCTTTTATTAACTTTCAGATCTCTATGACGTCAACAAAAACTTTCGAAAATTAAGATCTCCAAATTTACCGGATATTTTAACTTGCAATTAATACGTGGACTTCCTCATATCGTATACTATCTATCTCAATTTAATTCGACCTTCAAAAGGGTTTCTATAAGATTAATCTTTGAAGTCTCTTAAGTCATCAGCTTGCCGCGACTTGCCTACTTCCTCAACAAGTCACGACAACCTATTTTCAGAATCTTAATTACCTTACCTATGCTTAAACTTTTTACCGAAACCAAAATATACATTTTATTCTCTTAATTTAAGCTATCTTCTGATATAAATTTCTCAATTTTATCTCTTTTAGTTAAAATCTTTATTTTTTTCTCTTAGTTAAAAGTGGTAATTATACTTTGCCTAATTAGTTAATTTTGCTTTCAAAATATGTCAGACTGTGCTGACTATAGCTGGTGATAAAAGATCGGCTGTAACTTTACTCGATTCAAAGTTATTTCAAATCTTAGATCTTAGCCTTCTTAACCGTAAACAAACCAAATTATCTCTTAAACTAAATTTTTACGGGCATAATAAATACACTTTAAAATGATTCTTTGAGCTTTAATCGTGGAATTGAATGCAAGAAAATCCATTCAAGTTTAAAACTACTAGAAATTTCTATCTCCTACATAAGGAACTTCAAAATCGAACTATAGAATATGTTACTACTGGGGATGTTTAGTAAAAATGCTTTTGGCGAGCTAATAGGTACCTTATAGGGTGTGGACTTACTTGTGGCTGAGTATCGTATTCCTCTTTTCGGCAGATGGTAGCGGTCGTCTGGTTCCAAACCGTCGTCCGTCTTCTGCGTCTGTTTGCTAAAAATCCTATCAGCTCTGACACCATGCCCTGTGGCAACCCAACAATAGAGGGGTGCTATGTCTACTGAATATGAATAAATTCGTAGAGGTCTACTACAGGTTTATTACCTGCAGAAGTTTACGATACATGGGATATAACTCCCGGAAGCCACAGTCCACGCCCATTGCCGACTTAACGGAAGATGTACTTAGCGAGCTAGGCTGCTAGCGAATGGCTGATTCAATCGGCAAGGCTATTCCCCGAGGCTCATGCGATCAGCTCCGGTATTCAAGTGATCGATCCTTACTTGATCACCAAAAATTGAAAGCTTGGTTGAGCTGTTTTTAACGGCGGCAATAACCTCGCGCACTTCACCCCCGCGACTCAGCGAGTTGCAAATTACAGAGGAGGCGATACCCGCTCGAGACTGTAAGTGGCGAAATCCCGCCTGTCATCAAGTCAACGCCTGCCTGCACAAATGTAGTTTGCACAAATGTAGTTTGCACAAATGTAGTTTGCACAAATTCCTGTACTTACTAATAATTACCATTATGTCCCTGTCACAAATCTTCCCGAAAGGCGATATACAGCTCCAAACAATAATGATTGCATGCTGACGAATAGAATTTCTTAGCGAGCCAATTCATAAAATCAGATTTATCACATTTATCACATGACCGAAAATTCAACGAACTTTTTTCCTGTCTCGCCGATACTACTGAAAGAAGTGTGTCTTGGTGAAAATGGAAACTGCAAGATCGACGAAGAGTCAGGGTCTTATGTTACCAGCCTTTGAGGGGAGCAGATGCAATTTCACGTAAGAGGGGGGGGGGGGTTGAGGGGAGAGGACGGGGTTCCGGAATTCAGAAAAAAAACGCCTCACGTAATTAATGGACTGCCCTTATTGTGCGAGACCTACCGCATAAATGATGATTCAGCGAACTTAAAGTGTGTGCAACACCACGCTTTTGTAATATTTGAGATTTGAGCCCTGAGATGTCCCTGTAGTTAACGCTATAGAGCTGAGAAGTTATTGTTCTGTATTTCCAATTTAAGTCATGTGCCTTTGTCGTATTCCGATGAACTCTCATGTTTCATGATAATTGATTTTGAAAGTATTTTGTAATTATGCTAAATAAGCCTTAAGAATATAATATTATTTATGTGAGTTGCTTGTTTGTCGGTCCGCAATAAAGCTTTGATTAATATTTTTAATAAATAAATTTAGATATTGTATTAATTAAATTAAATTCATATTTCATTGGAAAATATCATGTAAAACAACCCAAGATTATGTTAAACAAGTTAGAAAGGAACGATATAACAATACAACTATTTCGGTAGCAAGGTTTAATCATTATACGGGACGTCAAATACTTGGATAAGAGCTAGGACATTTTGATAGTCAAGCCAATAACACTACAAAGTGTTTAAAACTTAATCCCAGCAGGTCTGTTGCTGCCTAGCGCAGGAAGCCTGTTAGATAGTGAAAGACAATCAACAGAACTTTAATGCTTGGTTGGTTTATTAATGGACTCAAAACAGGCACTAGGAAATATTTGAGGCAATACTTCGTGCGTGATATTTTCTTTTCCTATGTACAATAAAAGCTGTGTTGTTTGTTTCTCTTTTCTTTAGCATAATCTGCGGACTTCTGATTAGATTGCGTGATGTGTACAGAAGACAATAGGTATACAACATTGTATAATGTATTCAACTGATATTATTGTTGTTATTACTCTCTCTTTACCTATCTCCATTTACCATTCACGGCGATCTACAATCATGTCTCTATCCTCTGGCAAGCACTTGAATTGGATATTAATTTCATTTGGTTTCCAGAAACAATACAAACTGTATTACTGTATCATTTTAGAGGAAAATTGTTATGGAACCTCTCTTACCATTCTCAAACACTGTTCGTTCTTCGGCGGATTTTCTTGCTCGCGGCGGTGTCTGGAAGTAAGACAAACAGATGTTGTAAACTAAGTACCCAACTAAACCTCTTTTTAAAACTTTTAATTCCTTATCAAAAACAATTATTTTTAAATTCTTTGTGAATTTAGCCAGATTTAGGCCTACCTGATGTTTATAGTAACTACGCTAAAGCAGCTGCTTAAGAATATCAAGATTAATCAAATTACAATTTTAAAGTATGTGAAAGGGGAATGGAGGCGTGAAACAAAATCCTTAAATCCCTGCTCTTTTAAAGAAACTATAATCTTCTATACCGAGAAAAGTCTATTTTTTATTATCAATAGCAACAAACCTTAAGCCAAAATTGTTTCGTATTTGCAGAGTAAAAAATTTTTTGTCGCGTATAGATCACATTTTATGAAATTTTGAAAGAATAAATGACAGAGTAAACGAGTCGTCGATATAAACTCATGAAACCTGCCCCCTTGAAGATAATTTAGAGCTGATCTAAATCTTTCCTGTATTTAAACTGCAAGATAATTTATGAAACACTGACTGTTGTTTAGCAAGAAAATACAAATCGCCGAAAGATCGATAAAACAACCAAGGTACGGATAGCGGTCAACGCTGCGGTCGAAAGACCCTTCAACCAATTCACAGTTTACGAACGCAGCGCAACAGTTCTGCCCAATATAAAAGACGTTTTGCAGCATTGGCAAGCTGTTAAGAAAATTCAGTACAAAGCCTGTATACAAATGAAACAATACAAGAACAAAAAAATTCGAAATTAATGCCATGGCTGGTCGTGGCTGAATGCCGCGCAGTGGCCCCTCTCCCAATTATTAGATTTATATGTTCATTGCGCGGTATCAGAGCCGCAACCAACCATGCCATGGATTTCGTTAGTTTTTTTTTTTTTTTTTGCTGTTATCAGTTATTAGTTTCATGAAATCCTCAATCCTTTCCTATCTTGCGCCAAGCTCTTCATCTCCACATACCCGTTACAACCAACATCGCAATTATTATCTAATCTTTGTCTCCCTCTACAGTTACTTCACTACGAAATTTACGCAGGTCTTAAAATGTGACCCACCATCCTGTCTTTTTCTTCCTGTTAAACTCTTCCATAAGCTTCTTTTCTCGCCCATCATTTCCAAAAGATTTTCATTTCGCACTTTATCAGTTCGCCTAATTTTCAAACCGAGCGTGGTGGGTGGGCCATGGCCTCGCATTCGGGAGGACGCGGGTACGAATCCCCGTCTGGGCATCCAGATTTGGGTTTTCAATAGTTTCCCCAAATCACTCCGAATGCCGCGATGCTTCCTTCAAAAAGACCATGGCCAAAGTCCTTCCCGTCACTTGGTCCCATCCTTTCCCGCCTCTAATGACGACTTCGACGAAGCGAAAGACATAAGATTTTTTTTTCCAGCATCCTGCTATAGCACCACATTTCAAATGCATTTTACTTCTTTCCTTCAGGTCCATAAAGTGCTGTACTCTACACAAAGAGTTTTAAAAAGTTCTTTCTGAGTATTACATCAATATTCGGAACTAAAACATTTCTCTTTTTAATGAAAACTCTTTTCGCTAGTGCTATTCTGATTTTAACATCAATCCTGCTACTGCTATCAGTTACTTCCTCAGTATCAGAATACATTTGTTTCTCTTATCGCGTCAGATTCTATTTTTATATTTAGTCCACTGTTACTGCTATCATTTTACCACTTTTGTCTTCCTTTGGTTTATATTTGGTCCAAAATCTTCTTTCAGTATTTTATTCAAGATATTCAGTAACTTTGTGCTAGGTCTGTTCTGCTAATAGGAGAATGACATCAGCAAGCAAATAGTAGCATACTGATTTTTTCTCCTTGAACAATTATGACACATTCATATTTTTCTTTTACTTCCTTTATTGCTTCCTCTACATACAATTTGGATATCAATGGATATAGACTACAACTACGTATGTCTCACCCACTTTTTTAAATGATGCATTTCAGTCCTAATTTTCTACTTTTATTACAGCCACTTTTTTAATCATCTTATGTAATTTGAGTGTTAAATTTCTTCCCCATCTATTTTTGCGTTTTACGAATTTGATTGTTATATAGATTATAAAGTATTTTCTATACCAATTTTTTTTTAACCTTCTGACTCATTTTAACATTTGAACTTCATGCCCTACTTAATATTATCAAAAGATTTTTCTATGTCAACTAATGCCATGGATAAAAGTAACTTTGTTTTTCTTGATCCGTCCTTCAAGTATTTATCTTAAAGCCAGAATTGCGTCCGAGGCTTTTCCTGCACCCAAACTGATCTTTACCTACTATCTTTGATATTATCCTTTCTATTCTTCTGTCAGTAATTTTGAAGCATGTGATGATGTGCGATAGTCTCATATTTGTCAGCTTGTGCTCTTTTTGGAAGTGTGAAGATAATTGTTTTATTAAAATCAGTTGAAATCTCTCCTGTTTCGTAACTTTTTGACATAAGTTTAAATAATCTTTTCTACTAAGGATTTTAAAAGTTCTGCAGAATCTTAATTCCAACTGCATAATTTGATTCCAGATCTTTCAAAGTTCTATTACATTCTGTTCTTAAAACAGGATCTCCTAAGTCATCAAAGTCAACATTGCCCTTTCTTTCCACTACATCCCCATCATACAGTTTCTCAATCCATTCCTTCCATTGGTTAGCTCTGTCTTCTGAGTTTGAAAGAGGTTTCCCTTCAGCAGCTTTAATGTTTATACATCTTTTCTTCATTTCTCCAAAATTTTGTTTGATCAATATATTCGCTACATCTACTTTTTACCTACTACCACTTCCTTTTCTACTTCTTCGCACTTTTCTTGCAGCCACTTTTCTTTTGCTTTTCCTGATTATTTGATTTTTAATTGTCTGTACTACTCTCATCCCACTTCATCATGAGCATTTTTATGCCTTCTCATCTGATCCATTGACTCCAAAATTTCTTCTGTGATAGAAGGTTTTTTTGGATGCTTGTTTTCTAAAGCCTGATGTTTATTTACCATCTTTGATTATTTCTCTCTTCAATGCATTCCATCTGCACTCATTTAAGAGTTATTTCTTAGAATCGCATCTACCATCTCGGCAAATTTTTCTACCATGTTAGATTATATCAGTTTGTTCACTTTTAGTCTGTTCTGCCTGTGTTGCTTATTTATTTTCTTAAATTTCAGACTGCACTTCAAAATTATCAGATTGTGGTCAGAGTCTATGTCAACTTCTGTGTATTGATTCCTGAATCTTTGTTTGAACATTATATAATCTGATATTTACCTGTATGCTCTGGACGTTTCCAGCTGTATATCCTTAGTGTATGATTCTTAAACAGTTTGTTCACGACGAAGAGTTTATATTTTTCACAAAATTCTAACAGCCTCATTCCCTTCTCCTAGACCAAACCTTCCTACAGTATTCCCCTCTTTTCCTTCTTCCACTACCCTATTCCAATCAGCCACGGTTATTAGATTTTCCTTCCCCCTCACATAATGAATTAATTCAAAAGGTTAATTATGAATATAAGGTGGGGAAAGAATTGCTTGCTGAAGACTTGAAATATAAATATCTTGGAATTACTTTTGATAACAAACTTAACTGGGCAGGACACATAGGACAGGTGGTATGAAAAGGTTTCAAAGTTCTGTACTTGTTGGAGAGAGTGATGAGGGGATGTACGAGAGAAGGCAAGGAATTGGGTTACAAAACTTTGTTCAGACCATTGCTCGAATATGGTAGTGTAGTATGGGACCCTCATTTTACGTATCAATTACAGGAGTTGGAGAGGATGCAAAAAAGGGCTGCTAGATTTGTTTCTGGAAATTATCGCAGAATGCAATCAGTGACGGATATGATAAAGGAGCTGGAATGGGATTCATTGCAAGACAGGAGGAGGATGAGGAGGGTCATGGGAGTGTACAGGGCATATACTGGCGATGAGGCATGGAAAGATATTGCAATAGGTATGAAAAGTAGTGCATGGAAGGGAAAAGATGACCATGACCACAAGCTGGCACTCGATTTCAGACACAAGTGTGTGGGAAGATTCTCTTTTTTAAAGATAAAATTTGTAGAGGGCAAATGTAGGTAGGTGCAGTATAGGGGGAAGATGGGTGTGTAGGGAAATTGCCACCGGAGCCTGTGCTCCATTGCAATTAAATTAAATTAAATTCTACAGTTTCATCGTATATTTTCTCTATTTCTTCATCATCTTGCTGTGACGATGGCACATACTGCTGTACTAACGTGATTGGCACAGGCTTAGTTTCTACACTGATCAAAATAATCCAGTCACAAAAATGTTTATAATTATTCACCTGTTTCCCTCCACTCTTGTTCATTACAAATCCTATATCAGTAACTCCACTTACATCTTGTGTGCTAAATATCCTGTATTTCCCCAACCAGAAATCCTGTGCGTGCTTCGTATATGTAATTTGAGAGGAACACACGTCCTCGGGATACCCTTTGGGTCTTTAATGCAGTGTCTTCCCGTTCCTTCTGCATCCCCATGCCACTGATCATTACTGACTTATCCGCCACCGTTTCCAACTGCAAGGGCAAGAGGGTGTCCTGGACCGCACTTAGTTTTTTTTTTTTTTTTTTTTACGGCTTTACGCCTCGTCGACGGCATTAGAGGAGGGATGGACTGGGGACAAGGAACGGGAAGGAAAACGGCCATGGCATTTTTGAAGGAAGCATCCGGGGATTCGCCTGGATTGATTTGGAGAAACCATGGAAACCCCAAATCTGGATTCGAACCCGCGTCCTCCCGTATGTGAGGCCAGAACGTTAACCGTTCACCCACCACGCTCGGTCCGCTCTTCGCTCTCCTTTTAGGAGGCCGTTGGCAACCAGTGGGTGATTCCTTAGACGGGATAGCATTCAGTCACCATAGCCTCGTCCATGCAAAGTGGGTGCACCATGTGAAGGAGCGGTTGACATTTAGCTGAAGGACAGAGCCTTTCAGAAACCTTTACACCCCCTATTTCGAATAAACTAGACTAAAATTACGAGACGATCAGTGGTGGCCAAAAAGGGTAAAAAACCCATTGGACATAGCTAAGTGCCGAAACAATATAAAAGATGTGAACCGGCTCAAACTTCACGAGGAATTATATTCTCTAGTGGGGATGGAGCAGGTTATATGCCGTCCACAAAGAGGTGGATTTGTGGGTAAGGGACCGTGCACAAACTACGTGGCTCGATCCAGGGGGGGGGGGGGAGAAGGGGTTGGCTGGAAGGCTACGCTGAGCTACTTGGGGGGAGGGAGGGGGGTTCCGAGCCAGGCCACGTAGCTTCCCTCTCATAACATTTTTCACAGTTAAAATGAGTAACAGAACTCACAACAACATGTGAATATTTATTTCCCTCAATTAATTATTTCCGTATGTAATTTACGATAGTCTGACAGGAGAAAACCGTACAAAATGTCTCTGGAATCAAAAGGGAAAAAAGCTACGTGCTACGTGAGAGGGGAGGGGGGGGGTAGAGGCAAAAGCCGCGTAGGGCTACGTGGGTGGGAGGGGGGTTCACAGGAGGCCAAAATGGAGCTACGTGGTTTTGCACGCTCCCTAAAGGGGGGAGGTGGGATAAACCGAGGCACTTGCTCCAGGCTGCATGGGGGCGACAAAATATGTTTGAAGGGCGGCAAATGGCAAATTTTTTGTTGCTCAACTATTGCCCCGGGCGGCGACGACATTGAAGGTGACGACAAATGGGGGTGCCAAAATAATGCCTGGAAGGGCGGAAATATCACAGTTGTTGCCCCGGCTCGAAAAATTCGTAGTTCCGTCTCTGTGACCTCAGTGATAATAAGGTTTATGCAACCACATTAGAGTTAAGAAAGTAGCTTGTAAATCAGTGATATTGGTACTGTGAGATATTCTGGATTAACGGACGAGGGAGGTCACATCCATGGTGAAGCAGTGGATCTAACCAAGACATTCAACTAAGTAAGCCATAGAATGAAGGAAATAAGGTAAAAACCATTGATGTGGATGAAAAAGCGACTTTTGGGTGGATAAAAAGAAACTAAGTAAAGAATTGTAGTAGCAAATGCAATACCAGAAGAGGTGAAACTGAAAACACAAATGCTCAGTGTAGTCAGTGTATTGAGATCATTACTGCTCATTACTCATATGAATAGTTGAGTAGGTGGTTTATTCAGAAGTTATTCGCAGATTACATAACGTTATATAACAGTGTTGGAGCGGTGGAGTTTAGTGGATGTCTAGGTCAACACGGAATGAAGAGTCAGATTATTAAGTACATGGAAAATATAGACTGTGTTTGATTATAAGGTGAAGGAGGAATTGCTTATTGAAGACATATAGTGTACACACTTTGCCATGTAATTTGATTTAAAAAAAAAAAGTTCTTTGCTGGAGAGGGTAGTAACGGAATTTATTAATGATGTGAGGAAAATTGATAACTAAACCTTGCTCAGACCATTGTTTCAGTGGAATAAGATGAGATTATTATGGGTATCAAATACAAGATTTGATGGAAAGTAGAAGAAGGTAGCTATATTTCTTTGTTGAAACTGCGGTAGAAAGCTGTTAGAAACTGATTTGTTGTAGGTGTGGGTTTCAAGACAGTAGGTAGGCGAAGAGAGGTGATTGCAATGGAGCATTGGTCCGATGGCAATCTCCCTACACACCTATTTTTATCTTTCCTTTTCCCTCCTATTTTTTTCCTCTACTAATCTCAAATTAAAAATTTCTAGGTTTCTGGTAAATTATTCATAATTTCTCTTGGTAATTTATTTCAATCTCATACTAACTTATCTATGAAAGAAAATCTTCCCACTCCCTTATGCCTGAAATCGAGTGCCAGTTTGTTGTCACGACCATCTTTCAGTTCCATGTACATACTCTAATTCTTCCACCAATATTTTTCCAAGCCTCGTCACCAATATATGCCTTCTACACTCCCATGACTCCCTTCTCCTTCCTCCTGTCTTCCTACAAGTGCCATTCCAGCACCGTTATCATATCCCTTACAGATTGCGTTCTGCGTTAATTTCCAGAGACAAATGTAATAGCCCTTCTATGCACTCCTTCCAACTCCTGTATGTGATACCCAAAATGTGGATCCCTTATGACACTACCTGATTCAAGCCATGGTCTTACCAAAGTATTCTAACCCAATTCCCTTACTTCTGTAGTATATCCCCCCATCTCTCTCTCCCAACAAGTGAAGGATTTTGTAATCTTTTCCTACTACCTGACCCAGTTGAGTTTGCTATTAAATGTTCTGCCGAGTTATTTACATTTCAAGTCTTCAACATGCACTTCTTTCCCCACCTTATAACCATAATCAATTTTTAGTTACCTAATAAGATGACTAATGACACAAAGACGAGAATGGACACTGTTATTAGTTCGTGACCACAAACTAGCACTTGATTTTGAACATATGGGAGTGGCAAAATTTTCCTTTGTAGTTTAAGGAGCCATAGACGTGAATAAATTTTCGAGGGATATGCTTAACTATTTACCTCAAAACAATGAAATAATTTTAAATAAAAAATGTGTATGATACAATAGTAGTCGCAGAAGTTTTGAGTTTCAAGCAGCAATATTAGCTGAGATTGTTGTTCGAATGTTATATCATCGACTAGAATGACAGCTGTTATTCCGTGATACAGGAGAAAACATGATATGTTAGTACTTATTTTTAATTTATGTTGCTTTAACGAGCAATAAGTCATACCAATGAATATCCGGACACTGTAAACGAACCACCATCAACGGAAAATTGGTGCCAAACTATTCACGTCGTATTCAAAATCCATCGATGTAACTAGTTATGCTCGTTCCAAAAAGTTAAAAAATGTCATCGCAAATTTTTTTATAGCTATTTGAAAGTGCACTGCGTTATTAATAATTTTATGCCATTTATGTGTAAAACTTACTGGTTCATGGATCGTTTCAACCTATACTGTTTGAAACGATGGTTGTCGCCTTTTCAAGGGCAGTCATTGGTTTGGAATTCCACCTGGATCAGAAGAAAAGATGATATTGTAGCCACACGCTATCACATCTGCTATGTCCTTCTTAACTCCTCTCCTTGTATCATCTCGTTTAGTACTGCGTCGAGGGAACGAAAGAATTGATTTCTTGTCTTAACAGCCTAACTGAAGAGCAGGGCGTAACGTATATCGCAACACCGCTACGTCACAGATTGCTTTGGAATAGAAACACGGCAAACGCTGGTCGAGGGTAGAACTTTATAACGGCATCCAAGAATAATACGTGAAAAAAAAAGCAACTTGGAGAAGATCAGAAAAGCAGCAGAAGGAAAAATGTTCCGTCAATATCATCGACAAATTTTTATAGCTATTTGAAAAAAAAAAATGTGAGGAACTGTAGTTAATCATAAATCTTATGTCATTTACTTATCTAAGTGTTGGTCACTCAACGAACGATTATACAAATAAATTCGGCATTTCCATAAAATAGACCTACAGTCCAAATGTTTCAACCCTCCCTTACGTTAAAATGTAAACGTGCTTTGGTGCAATACTCGAAGGAATTGTCCGTATGGCGTGAAAGTTAATATTTCAGTTCCTAAGGCGATATTATTAATAAAAGTTTGCTACAAAAATCTACCGGCCGTATTATTATTATTTTCACTGATTTATTCGTTATCACTTTTAACTATACGGATTATGTGGCATGTACAGAAATTATTTTTGGAGATGACAAAACATTTAAAACATTTCTATTAAAAACTGATTAAGCAACTCTGTAAAGAGAACGACCTTAGAAGGAAACTTTATGTAGAAGGAAACTTTATGTAGAAGCTCCTCGGGCGATATTATTTATGGATATGCGTATATTACAGTCTTTAAATATATAATGATAGAGTAAAATAGTTCGGAATGTGGACAGTTCAGTACAAGTTATTATACAAGAAATACGTGTTATTACCTGTTTATGTTTATTGAAGCTGTTTCTTATCCTTCGTTCTTCAAGCTACTTTGATTTTACAACTGAAATATTAGCAGAAGTTCTGATTATATTGAAATGCAGTCTGAACCAAATTGAGTTTCGTTGTTCTTTCTATTTGTACAACAATTGTAATTATTCTGTAAATTTGTTTATCTGTACAATGCTTTACTCATTTGTACCAAGCCAATTATCTGTATAAATAGCTGATGGCTGTATAGTGCCATTTGGCGCTTCAGGCCAAATAAAAAAATAGAGTTTATTCTTTCTGCAAAATGGCTATCATCGTTGGACGTCACGAATGTATTCCATTGTAAGTAATACCTATTATCGTTGGAGGTCAGGTGTATATAAACATGGCTTCTAGCAATAATGTTGCGTCACTCGTTACCTTAATTCTAGGGTGAAATTACGTTTGCGGTATTTCTGGGCACTTGTGCAGTTTATCGAGAAAAATAGTGTCTCGCAAATGTTTATGTGTGATGTCATCTTGAAAGCACCAACATTTCTTGCATAACAACGTGTATGGAAATGTCCACATTCCGAATGACATAAATGGTATTTATTGGGTGGATTTAGTATACACATATTCTTCAATGCTATCGCCCAAGGAACGTGTACGCAAGCGTTCAGAACAAACGCACATTTCTTACCTAGGTCTATCTCATTACAAAGCCACCACTAACTGCTCTCTTTCAATTTTTTCATTGTTCTTATAATGGAGATAAAAAAAATTACATTTACGTGACATGCGAAAAGTGAGTTTCTTAAAAGAATAATTTCGATTGTCGATACAAGCTTACCTCTTTAGCAACGTAAGGAATTCCTGGATATGCCAGCAGTATAATTATTATCACTACGATAAACATCTCAGTAGAAAACGGTGGCGTCGATTGCACACTAAACACGAACTCTTTGTCGGTCATTGTAGTATATACTCGGGGTTGATGACCAGATGTAATGTTTCCTTCATTATCCACTTGTCCAACAGAGTTAACTCTGTATGTTCATTTGACTAGAGAAAATTAGATTTCATGTCTACCACTGTGTTTACCTGAAACATTACTGTTGTTGACACACGGATCTTTTCCGGTGGGACCATATGATACAAACAGTTAAATGGCAAATCCAAAGATTGTTAATCCATGAGGCAAAGAAGAGAACCTAACAAATTAAATTAACAACAGATTTGATACCATTATTTACTTGTTAATTGGTATAACCTTAATAGGTATCACCAATACGTTTTTAACCAAGTACTGCGATAAACATATAAAACCAAACATTTCATTGGATTAACATAGTTAAAATAAATTGATACATACGGACAGTGATATATATAAATATGAGAATGAACCATTTCCAAACGACGCACAAACAGGGTAATAAGTACTGTTGCAATGTCTCCCGATTTGCATCCGGCATCTGCTCAAGAGGCGATCGAAGCTCTTCAAAATGACATAATTTACAGTCTTGCTACTGCCGCCCCCAATCAAGGTGGAATAAAATTGTATCCATTGATGGTAAGATTTTGCAGCCCAACTACAAATTTAAAAACCTGCGCACTTGATTTTTACGAAAGCGCGAATTAAATTGATTAGCTATAACGGAAATACATGAGGCTAGACTGGAAATTTGATAGTAAATATAAATGTATTGTAACATTTATGATAAATGTTGTAAATACGAAATGTTGCGATGGAGGATCCTTGACAAGAAAGGAATGGCGGGAACAGGGAGTATAATACAACAGAATGAAATGGGAAACTAGGTGTTTCAGAATTTCTCCACCTGGACACATACTCCACTGCAATCACTGTAAATGCATTATGTTAAACTAGTGTAAGCTCGTCTAAAAAATCGGAATAATCCCTTGAGCCTGAAGAACTTAAAAGTATTAATAGATGAATTAAACACTAACAGAGACGATCGCGCTATTGTATAATTGTTTCAAAGGTTTTTTTTTTTTTTTTTTACTTATGGCTTTACGCCTCGTCAATGTCCAGGTCATTAGAGGCGGGAACGGACTGGGACGGGAAGGAATTCGGCCATGGCCTTTTTGAAGGAAGCCTCCCGGCATTCGCCTGGTGTGATTTGCGGAAACCATAGAAAACCCAAATCTGGATGCCCGGACGGGGATTCAAACCGGTGTCCTCCCGACTGCGAGGCCAGAGCGTTAACTGCTCACCTACCGCGCTCGGAGTGTTTCAAAGTTTCACTCTGCTAAATTCGAAAAATTTCTAATTAGTTTAAAGATAGTGTGATCATTTTTTTAAATTTATTTATTTGTGTTGGCTTTCGGCCGACCAGACCGAAAACCAACACAAATAAATAAATAAATCATGTATAATCTTTGGTCATCAGAGAACTTACTACAGATTGCAGACTATGAGCCAGAGACAATATAATAAGGAACGTTATTTACCATGGAGGAAAGAAATATATGGAGACGACGCAAGGGACCTTCAACACGCATTGAAGTGACGCTGGGCGGAGGAGGAGTGGGGAGGCGTGGCCGCCATATTACCTATCCATATAGACACGGGGAATATGTACAAAAACCTCAAGGGGACTCTAGGATAAACGTGACGCCGCAATCTGGTGATGGATTAATATGTAACTCGATGAGACAAATAAAAAATGAAGAATATATTTTTTTTAATATTCTCCTTAGTTTTCGAGATATTCTGTCTCAAATGTGAGATGTTTGTGGTTGAAATTGAGAAGAAAAAATTGCTCAAAGTCAAATTTGATGATGGATTCTTATGTAACACGACGAACAAAATCGAAAATAAAGAATAAAATTTGTCGATATCTTGCTTAGTTTTCGGGATATACTGTTTCAAAATTGAGGGGATTGGGTTGGGTTGTGGCCTGGACCAAAAATTAATTCTGCCAAAGCTACAATGAATTACAAGGAGGACATGCGGAATGGATATTTCAGTTTTATTACTAACACTTGTGGTTAGGTTGAAATGCGGCCTAGACCAGAATAAAAATAGTTATCTTGTTACCATACATCGTAAGCTTAATTGGGAATAGCTGGAAGTAGTTTATATCGCGATATACGAATTGTCACTAACATGATTCTCATGAAATTAATAACAATAATACATAAATTGTTTGTCCCTTATGGAACAACAAAACCATTCTGGTACAGACTGCATTTAGACCAAGCTATAATTCCCATTAAATTGCCGGTACAGAATCAAACTATGTAGACACACCCACACACGCGTATTTGAATCGCAAACTGCATTTGGGGTAACAACATAGTTTGCTTCATCAAGATTCCTAGATTGCATAGCATAATTTAACACATTTAATTTCATCATAAACTGTCAGTATATACTGCAACGTAACGAAAGAAATATCAATATTAAATTTACTGAATCGCTATTTAAATATCATTTCCAACACTCGTTAAAAAGGGGGCATCCACAAATTACGTGAGGTGTTTTTCCGGATTTCTGGACCCCCCCCTCCCCCCTGGTGAGATTTCGTGAGATCTGGCCGGACCCCCCCCCCTTCTGGTGAGATCTGGTCCGTGAGAACCCCCCCTAGAAATCGCCCAACTTTTGTAGATCTATTTTTTTATTTTTTTTTAGGTCATACCTTAACCGAAATACCCTCCTAAAATCGACTTTGCCGCAAATTGTAGACCTTTTTTTTTGCTCTATTGTCCCCAAATTTTTCGCAAAATCTCACGTGAGATTTCCGTAGGCCCCCCCCCTCCCCCTTGGTGAGATCTGGTGAGATTTCGCTGGACCCCCCCCTCCCCTATTTCACCTCACGTAAATTATGGATGCTCCCAAAGTAATGCTAGTCTATTATGTGCAAAATAGCAAGGTACGCTGATTTTCTGCACAACACCAACAAAAATTTGAGAACAAAGCGATCCTATTGAGAGCTATCACTAAATATTTCTAGACAGGCACCAAACTTGCCAATACCTACTGCACACTTCAAGAACAATAATTAAAATGCAACTTACTTATGAAATGATATTCCAGGTTATTTACTATCTGGACTATTTGTGCAATCGTATGCAGCACAAGATGGCATTATAAAAAACTTAGGTACATTAGAAAATTAAATAATCACAGCATCATACCCAATGTGAACTTAGCAATGGTAGGGATACGTAACATGGCAGCCGCCACCGCCGCGCATGCGCAGTATTAGCCGAGAGTTTAGAGGCAGCGTCACAGAATAAGCGATATTTATCCATATATTTCTTTCCTCCATGTTATTTACTCGTAGTCAAGCAACTCTGAAGAAAACAATTGCCTGAATATGCGTTTTGGTAACATATCTGAAGCCAGGTTTCCACTTTTAATAACCTAATAACTCATGTACAGTGAGCACGAACAATGACGATTTACGATAGTGGTTAGTAAACTGTAATGCATAAACTTTGGTCAAGCAGCAACATTGGAGGAAGCTCTAATTAAAATGAAATACAGTCTAGGCCCGAATAACAATTGGCATTTGTTGTTACAGCAAAGATCATGAGTAATTTAAGCATTTTTAAGTTTGCTTTCAATAGCGAGATGTTACCGAAAAGTAGTTCCACTATTTTCAGGCGTAAAATTTTTACCTGCATTTTTTTTTAAGAATGAAATGCTATGAATAGCAAACATAATGAATGTATCCTGGCAATTAGTTTCAGAGCAGTTTCATAACCTCTAATAACCTTTAATTTCTAATAAACCTCTGGTCGTTGTTAATTTGCGACTGAAGGTGGTACGTGACATCATTATTCTCCATCCAATAGCTATCGAGGTGAGTGAGTGAGAGAATGAGTGAGCTTAGGAAATTATATACTAGACTAGACTAGTGTAAGCCAGTGACGGTTTTTTGTGTATCGTCACGGGTCTAGAATAATTTTAGTCTTGAGCGTCAACGATTATGACAGGTTGACCTGATCTGACCTAGTAAGAATTTGACCTGTGTTTCACCCTTAGGGTGAATAAAATCTCTTGGGCTTGAAGAAGTATTAATAGATGTATTAAACAGGGATAGGGACAATCGCGCTATCGTATGTCCTAAAGGCCATAGACTCGAACTAGCTGAAATACAAACTTGACCTCGAATGTCGTAGACTCGATCTATATCTGTATTTGACCCTAAAAGATCACTCTGCAAAATTTGAAGAATTTCTGTTTGCTTCGAAAGCATCATGTCTTTTTTTTATTGAGGCTGGGCAAACACTCACAATGTAATCTTTAGTCATAGTGTCGGTAATGGCCAGGGAACTTAATACAGATTCCAGATTATTGAATAGTTAAACGATTCAGAAGAAATGAATTGCCAGAAAATTTTAAATAACCTAATAACTCACGAACATGAACAAAGACCATTAACAACAGTGTCAGTAAAATGCGTAAAAAGGAAATAAACCGTAATGTATAAACTTTGGTGAAGCAGCAACATTAGCGAAAGTTTTAATTAAATTGAAATTTAGGCTAGGTCGGAATAACAATTTGCATTCGTTGTTATTGCAGAGACCAAGAGTAATTTAAGTGTCTTAAAGTTTTTTATGTTGCTTTTATTAGCGACATGTTACTGAAAAGCAGTTCCACGTTTTCTAGGCTGTAAAGTTTATCGATTTTTTTTTTTAATGGAACGCTACGAAAATTAAACTTAATGAATGTATTATGGCAGTTAATTTCATAGCAGTTGGTTAGCTATTAAATGGTACACATAACATCAAATTTCTTCTAATGATATCACTGGTCGCTGTTAATTTGTGGGCAAAGGCTGGCGCGTGACGTCACCTTTCTCCAGCCATTAGCTACCAAGGCGAGTGAAGAGTGATCTTAGAACACACACCATAGACAGTAACTGCTCCTTTGATCAGATGTACGGTGGAGTTTATTGTCCGGAGACATTTACTCCTAGTTGTTTCGACGGGACAGAACTTCATTGTCGGCTGTTCTTCTTGTTGACTTTTTCTTTTTCCTTCATTGGTATGCTTGCCACCGAGGCCTCTTCTTCAGAGATGGTCCGCAACATCGCTTGCGATGTAGTTAGTGCAGCCTCGCCGACGCAGGCGTGCGTTCACCTGGTGATAGATGGTAAATGAGTTTAGAGAGGTGAGCGATGAAGGTGTCGAGTCTATCTTCCAATTGGTTGTGTCGTGTCGGGCACAGATGTGGTTGCAGTACTCGCTGCAACCACGGCTGTGATCCGCTCCGGAAGTAATCGAGCCTCTTGGTTGCTCGGTGTCTCCTGGTTCTTCTTGCTTCGTAGACGTTGTTTAGTGCTCGTGGATGTAGCTGAAGTGGCCCTAGACACTTGTCGGCTTGTTTCAGGTTGCATATGTGACCCTCGTCGCTGTTGGTGTCGTTTTTTTTTTTTTTTTTTAAATCTGCTTAACGTCTCTCTAACAGCGTTGGTGTCGTGTGGTCGCTTTTTTTGTGGATGACGTTTGCCTCAGCGGCTGTGTAATTTGACCCCACTTCCTTTGCTAGTTTTGTCAATATGTTCAGGTAAGGGTTGGTATTGGGGGCACAATTTATTACACTTTAGGAAAAAAAACATGGCTGTGGTCATCATAGATGACCTTTAATGAAAAAACCCCGCTGATGTTCGTCTTAAATTTTATGTTGAGTTGTAAATGATGCTGAGCGGTATTTTGTGTTTATGCCACGTTCTTGGCATTACCGTGCCCAGGGTGGCGAATCGGTCAATTTGGTGTCTTCTTGCTTCAATATTTTCTAGAATTTTTTGGTTAGGTTGTATATTTGGGTGTTTATTCTCTCTGTGTTTGTTGTCAAATGATGTGATCTGTTGATGTGTAGAGCGGTGTGTTTAGAATCATTCGAAGACTTTTGTTTTGAAGTCTTTTAATACTGTAAATCTTAGGTGGACTTGCTGTTCCCCATATTTGGCATCCGTAGAGCAGATAGGGTAAAATTATAGATTTGTACTGCCGGATTTTAGTTGTGATGCTTAAATTGTTACTGCGTAGCACTGGGGCGAGGTTGGATGCAATGACCAGTCCTTTTTTTCTTTTCTTTTTTTTTTCTTTTATTTTTAAATATGGTCTTTTGGCAGCTGAGGCCATACAGCCAGCTCAATTTGTTTATTAAAGCTTCCAGTGAATCAGTTAAATCCAGTGCTTATATAGTCTTCAAAGTGCGGACGCCACAGGACGGACAGGACACACACACACAGACACACAACACTTAACATCCATGCCCGCGGCCGGATTCGAACCGGCGACCTTCGGCACGTGGAGCTAGCACTCTAGCCCCTACGCTACCGAGGCCGGCGACCAGTCCTTTTCTTCTCCGGTCTAGTATATTTTCTCGGTAGGGAAGTTTTCTGTCAAGTATGACACACAGATACCAATGCTTTGGTACCCAGGCTATGTCTTGCCCCATTACAGAGAGTTGGTCGGGTAGGATGGGCCTCTTCTTCGTGAAAGAGATCCCTGCGCACTTTGTTGCGTTAATTTTTTTTTATTTATTTATTTATTTATTTTTTTTTTTTTTTTTTTTTTTTTTTTTTTTTTTTTTTTTTTTTTTTTTTTTTTTTTTTTTTTTTCGGCACCAGTCTGTAAAGGCATCTATGCCCCTTTGGAGACGGATGATATTTCCTGAGGCATGGAGCATGGTGTCGCGGGCAAACTGTGCCTTCTTCACGTGTGGTGGTGTTGGTATATTGTTGAAGAGTGTTGGAGCGATGACTGATACTTGACGCGATCGTGTGGATTGATGATCTTTGACCGTCCACTGTTATGTACAAGCGTCGGTTGTTTAGGTAACTTCCTATGAGTTTTACGTAGCAGTGGTTTATTTCGGTTTGGGTAAGTAATTTATAGATCAGGTTTTTATGACAGACCTTATCATATGCTTTTTTCCACGTCGAAGACGATGGCTGCTGTCGACTTGCTGTAATTGAAGTTCTTGGTTAAGCCTTCAGTTATTTTCAGGAGTAAATTGGTTGCTGCCACTCGACTTTGGAAGCCAAATTGGTCTTCTCGGCTTTGAGGCTGGAGTTGAGTCTTGTAATCAGCACTCTTTCCAGAACTGTTGATGTTGAGGAAAGTAGGCTGATAGGGTGGTAACTTTCGACCAAGCGGTGGTCTTTTCCTCGCTTGGGAATAGCCGTTATTTTCGCTGTTTTCCATGCTGTCTGGAAGTAGCACTGGAACAGACAATCATTGTAAATACGAGTGAATAGTACTACGGCTTTCATAGGTAGATTTTTCAAATGACGATTTTCTACTTTGTCGTGCCCTTGTGATTTTTTCGTCTGTAGTTTGTGGATAATCCTCCAGACTTCTGGTGTTGTGAGAAGAGGTTGGTGAGGTATTGAGGACTTCGTCTGCTTGTCGCTCGATGTCTGCCGCCTGCTGTTCAGCTGTTGTCAACTCGTATTCCGCGGGGGTATACTGTTGAGCGAAAATTTCTGCGAGGGCCTCCGCCTTCACGAGAGGTGTGAAACATTGGCCTGCTTGACAGTTTATGGCAATGTTTGGGTAACGTGGCTGTTTCAGAGATTTAACCAACCGCCACGCTTTTCCGTTCTCTAGCATTGGAGTATCAATTCTTTCCTTCCACTGCTCTGACCGCCGCTCTTGCAGCCGGGCACGGAGTTCTCTTGCGTACCTCGTATAGCGGGCTTCTGTCGGCCGGATCCCGGTGGCGTTGCCAAGTTTTCTATGCCTGTTCCGTATATAACGAAGGTCCTCCAGCAGTGGCGGCAGCACCTTCTAAAAGTTGTTATATATGTTGGTAGTGATTGTGGCTTGGTATGCTGCTTCAAAATGACGTATTGCGTTTTCAATTTCGTCGGTGCTGGTAACGTTGTGTGAGGGGTTTATTTTGTTTTGCACAATTATTTTGAACTGCTGCCAGTCAGTTTCCTATTAGTCCTTGGTTTATTGTGCGGTAGTATCCAGATGCGGAATTCCAACAGTACTGGTAGATGATCGGAGGAGAGCTCATCCGTCGTCCTTAGCCCGATGCACTTGACGATATTTTTTTGCCAGTACAATGTCTAACACGTCTGGCTGTCTGCGGGGGTTGGTCGGTATATGTGTGGGGTCTTCTGGACCGAAGGTATCTTTGTTATGTCTTCTGCCAGCTGGAGTAGCTGCTCTCTTCTGTTGTTGTTCCTTCTCTCCTTCCAGTGCTTGGCGTTTAGGTCGCCCCCTATGATGACTTTATTGCCTAGCGCTAGAATCTCGTCCAGGTCAGATTCCATTAAATTTCTGTTCGGCTGCAGGTATGCAGCAGTCACCGTAATATGGCCTTCTTGCGTGAATATCTTGATTGCTGTGACTTCTATATCTGTGAGTTGCGGTATCCTTAGCATCACGGAGATGAATGTATTCTTCAGATCTAAGCTGCCGTTGGTTCAGACGGATGTACGTCAATCGTTCAGTCACAATTTTGACATACATGACAACTGCAAACTGATGAAAAAGCCGTTGACACATCAAAATGTGATTTACTTCTCTTTCACGGATCACGAGTCTGTATGAATAAAAATTCATAGCACTCACTTTTTTGTTGGTTTCAGCACCTGGAATCGTAAATGATAAACAATTACATAGATATATTTAATTTTAAAATTATTGTTTAATACCGTTTAATCTAGTTACCTGTTACTTGATTCACCATTCTGATATTAAAATGGTATCCGTCTTCTCCCTGCCAGAAGATTAATGGATATTGTAACGCGTCATAACTCCTATGCGTTTCAGACACACGTTTCAATTCATTGTTCCGACGATGAAGCACGATATCTCTAGACTGAAAATTTTCTCAAACAATGACAATAGCCACTTCGTCGATTGTCGGAGAATTAAACCTCCTTGCATGCTCACCAGCAAACGTTTTGTCAGCTCTAATGACGATATTATGGCTGTCCGATGGCATCCGATGGCATCCGATGGCATCCGATCCAATGCCAATGCCATTTTGACTAAGTCATTGTTCTGATGAAGAAACGTTTGCAGATCTTGGACAATGGTTCGGTTCACTGTTGGATTATGACCACAACGCCTATCAACTTCGGCATCTTCATTGCTCATAAAATAAATTTACAAGAATTGATGATCCGCATCTGGCTTTGGCAGCAGCGCTCCCAGTAAATTTGTCCTTGTATCTACAATTGTTTATGATCTTGTTAATTATTTGTGATACAAATACAAATTTTAATTTTATCAAAAACAATTGTGGTATACTACCTTGAAAGTGGACATGAAATTGTCCTGTACAATATGCGTGGCGCCAAACGAAGTCATTTGAAAGCAATCGTAATATTTTTGAATGTTGGCCAAGAAGTATTTAGTCATTTCCCATACCAGAAACTAATGAGCGTAATGGATTTGGTGGTGGGGCCAATTGTGGCAATTTTACTTTACCACCAGCACAACATAATCCGGTAGATGCACCGCTGTATTTTAACGCTTTACAGTATTGACAAATGGTTGTCATTTCCCCAATTGTTATGGATTTGTCGGCACAATAATCTATTTTCGGGTCGTAGTGGAATGCTACTCGTTCCAGGTTTACAGGAGCATTGCGTCTGCGGAATGGCTCTATTTCATTGTGTCGTGCTCGCTGTTGTGTTTGGTATGCCCGAACTCGTTCCATTCTAAGCCTATCTACGTCATTATTATTCACTGTGGAACGCAATTTTGCCATAACAATACGAATGTTATCATTATCTGTCTCTCGCTGGTCATCAGTGCGATTTGCACGTGAGGTAGCTCGTCGCACATTTGATTGACTTCGACGATCTAAGTCAGGTCGTCTTCTCCTTGGCATTTTAAAACAATAACAGTAAATAAAGTTCTCGCACACTGACAAATTTCCAAGTGACACTATTTTTTATTTCTAAAATCTAAATACACGAAAATCCGAATGTAGTGGATATATGTTAAAGCGCTTGCGCAAAATGTGATCGCTGTGAACGGAGCGCATTACTGAGTAATCGACACTGAGGTACGGAATGTTCTAAAGAAGACTGAAGCTATGTATCTTTAAAATAAAACACAATATCGTCTTGTAGATAGTGTTTTATTTCATGATAGTCAATTGTTTAAGGCATGCAGAGTTACCAGAGAACAGTTTGTATTGGAAAAGAGCAGCCGACATTGTGTCAGTTACGAAGGTGTTAGTGGCTATCGGCTGGCCATATTGCGCGGAGAAAAGTCCAAAGATGGACAAAAACAGTGTTAAAATGGAGTCCAAAAGATCACCACAAACCGAGAAACAGACCGATGGGTTAAAGGCATTCGCAGGGCTTTAGGAATTACCCAAGATCGCAATGCTTTGCTATTACTAGACTTTGAGAACACATTTGGATTAAATGAATAAATTTGAAAGGTTGTATTTAAATTTTAATTACTGTTTCATTCAATTTTTTTGGTGATTCCAAGTACACTAGCAAAGATTAAGGGGATATAAAGGGGATGAGGGGTTGCATTTATGGAAACAATATTTAGGCAGTATTTTTCTGTATATTTTATAGTATACGTGTGCAAATTTCCATCAAAATCACATAAAAACTGTGAGTTAGAGTAAAAATTGAGGGGGTGGGAAGGGGAGAGGGGATGCGTTTTTGGAAACCAAATGTAGGCAGTATTTTTCCGTTTGTTTTATAGTATACATGTGCAAATTTCCGTAAAATCGGATAAAATCTGTGCGTTTTTTTAAATTATGGAGTGTTATGGGGAAGAGGGGTGGTTGTTTTGAAATTTTATTTCTTAGGAACCATCTCCAACACGATCTCGACAACTCACCAAAGTTTCACCTTAATCGGACGTACGGTTTAGGAGCGCATAGAGGACAGACAAACATACATTGATTTTTATATATAAGAAGATCAAATTGTCGTTTTAAGTAATTTCCTCGCAATTTTTCCATTTTTTTTTCCACCGTTTAAACCTTCCCCGAACTTCCACAAATATTTCAAAATCAAAATTAGCCAAATCTGTTCAGCCATTCCCGAGTTTTAGCGAGACAAACCAACAGCAATTCATTTTTGTATATAAAGACTAGCTGACCCGGCAATGCTTCGCTATTGCTAGACTTGAAATTAGAATTAGAATTAAAATTTGTATTTGTATCACAAAAACTTTAAAATAATTTTTAAAAGTCAAGCCCGACCGTAATCTGTCCATTGCTGAACTTTAATAATGTTGCTATGTACTTTGTCTAATTTCCCCAGCGTTTTCGAGATAATTAAAAAAACTGAATAGTTTCAAGTGTAAATTTTGCTTAATTATGGTGATAGGGAAAGTGGGTGGGTTTTGTAAACCAAAGATAGACAGCATTTTTCTCTTTGATTTAATTTAGACATGTGCAAAGTTCCATTCACATTGAATAAAGTTAGTGTAAGGAACATTAAAAATTAAGAGAGGAGGGAATAAAGGGGATGGAATGTTGGGATTTGGGAACCAAATGTAGGCAGCATTTTTCTCCTTGTTTTGAAGTATATGCATGTCAAGTTACATCGATATCGGATAAAACTGTATGTATAAAGAACATTGGTAAAAAATAAGAGGGGAGTTAAAGGAGAAAAGGGTTTTGATTCGTACAATCTAAATATAGACCATACTTTTCTGTCTGTTTCATAGTTTGCGTGTGCAAAGTTCCATTGATGTCGTATAAAATCTGTGGGTATGTATGTGAAATATGTACAAAAGTTAGGGGGTTGGGGTAATAAGGGAGATATATGTTTAAAACAAAAAATAAACAGCATTTTTCTCCTTGTTTGGAAGCATACAACTGCAATGATCCATCGAAATCAGATAAAAACTGTGGGTTTCAGTAAAGATCACTGGAAATTAATAGGGGAGGGGTAAAGGGAGAGGGGGTGTGGTTGGGCTTTGGCAAACTGAATGTAAATAATATTTTTCTGATTGTTTTAAAGTATACGTGTGCAAAATTCCTTCAATGTCGGATAGGAACTGTAGCTTTGCATAAAGAACATTGACAATAATGAAGGGGTGGAAAAGGGGAGAGGGATTGGATTTTTGTAAAACCAATGTCTACAGTATTTTTCTATTCTTTTAAAGGTATACTTCCATCAAAATCTGATAAAAAGTGTGGGTCTGAGTAAAACTTAAGGGGGTGGGAAGGGGGAGAGGAGTTGTGTATTTTGAAATCATATGTAGGCAGTAATTTTATATTTGTTTTAAAGTATATATGTGCCAATTTTCATAAAAATCAGATAAAATGAGTGGGTTTCTTAAATTATGGGTTGTAAGGCGGAAGAGGGGATGGTTTTTGGGTGGAAAGGGGATAGGGATTTGGCTTTTGTTAACTAATCTCTACAGTATTGTTCTATTTTTTAAAAAAGTATATATGTCCAAAGTTCCATCGAAATCGGATAAAAAGTGTGGGTTTGGAGTACAAATTAATGGGTTGGGAAGGGGGAGAGGTGTTGTGTTTTTTGAAATCATATGTAGGCATTAATTTTATATTTGTTTTACAGTATATGTGTGCCAATTTCCATCAAAATCAGATAAAATGAGTGTATTTTTTTAAATTATGGGTTATAAAGGGGAAGAGGGGGTGGTTTTGGGGTGGAATAGGGGATAGGGATTGGGTTTTTGTTAAACTAATCTCTATGGTATTTTTCTATTTTAAAAAAAGTATATATGTGCAAAGTTCCATGGAAATGTATAAAAAGAGTGGGTTTGTGTAAAAATTAAGGGGTGGGAAGGGGGAAACATGATGCGGTTTTGGAAACCAAATTTAGGCAGTATTTTTCTGTGTGGTGGAAATGATATTTGGTCCAAAAATACGTAATCAAAGATGAACTGATTTGAAGTAATGGCCTTAATTAAATTGATTTTTCATCGTACAAACTCGATATAATCCATCTACAGCCGTACGTAAGTTAAAAGCAGTTCAGTTTGCAGTAGTTTCCGAGCACTAACTTGTAACTAAATTCAATACATTTGAGAATGGCGTTTCAAAACTAAACAGTAATTTGAAAACTGTAGCTTATGTGGATCTCTTCGAAGGTAATCATTTAATTTGATACTAAGCTAAGCTGGATATGACACATTAGTTAAGTGGTAGAGATATATACGTAAGATCCTTGCATCTATTACAAAGGGTGGTCATAGAATGTTGCAGAAAAAACAGCGCTACATAACCTTTGTAAGGCCCTAGCTTGAGCATGATGTTATAGTATGGGACACACATTGTATCAAATACAGGATTAATTTGCGGAAATTATAGGCGAACATAGTCAGTAACTAATAGTTACGTAAAGCAGCTGGATTGTTGATTCGTTGAAAAGAGTTCTGGACGTATATAAGGCATACATTGGTGATGATACTTGTTAAGATGTTTTATGATGAATTAGGATTAATATGTAGAATTTAAGAGATGATCATAATCATTAATCTGTACTTGATTTCTATCATAGTGAAAATGAAAAATTTTCATTTGTGTATAAGGGAGCGATTGAGATATTGAACAGTTTATCTGACACAGTAAAAGAATTTAAGGTAAAACTTCACTTCATACAAAAGTAGTTATGAAGGACAATTGATACCCAGACATAAGCTCCATCACTTTTAATAATAACAAGAATAATTCCTAGTAATAAATATTGAATCCAGGGGAAATAACAGAAAAGATGAAGTGTCTGAATAGTACGTAGGGATTAGCAAGCTTCCATTACAAGGGTTGCCAGTTTGAGTTCGGTCTAGTGTAAGGGAGTCTTTACTTAGATGTAGATATTATATGGAAATCATATACATAGGTAATTAAAATAATTGTCAACTGAAAAAAAAATAACTTGTGCCAAAAAATAGTGGAAAAGTGGCATGTAAAGACATAAAGCCTGAAATACACTTACGAAAAAGTTTATTGAGAACTTCTGCAGCATCAAATTCGTTCAAAAGAGATGAATACGGACTCAATAAAATCGTGACGAGAATCAATTTAAGAGTTGTGAAATTTGATATGAGGTGTAAAATGTGGTGCAAGGAATAGTAAAATTTACGTTTTAATAATTATAAAGATGTATTTATTCGGACTGTCACTAGCGTACAATGAACAGATGCTTTCCAGCATCATGTACTTCAATACCATTGAGTTTGGCAAATAACTGATTCACTACGCTAGTTTGTAATATTGCGTAATATTTACATTTGTAATTTTTATGCTAGTGTGTATTAGCTTTTGGACTTGCTAACACTATTAACTGTTCTGTTAAATTAAACGTATCATATAAAATGTATGGAATCTGTTTTATAAGACAGATCTTTTGCGCTGGTGACCTCATTGTCTACGAGAAGATATTCCATCATTAACCAATTACTTATCACTGTAATTCTCGCGGTTAGCTTTCCCCTCCTTCCTCCAGGTGACGAAACACTTGTCAAGCTGCAGTTAGCCGTAAGTGGAAGGCGTCGGTGAGTAGGCAGATCTTCAACCCGCTAAATCTTCAAAACCACTTCTGCTGGACCGTTTCGCGTGGGAAAGGTGAGTCATTTCAGTTGCTACTGAACCTGTCTAATCCGTTGTATTGAGGTTTTTCAACACAATGTTTCTGGCTTATCAGTGTTCATGGAAATCTTTCTGACACGCGTAAAAGTCCCTTATAAGGGCAAAGAGAGATAATTATGAAATGGCTTCCTGAATCCAGAGATATTATTATTTCATAGCAACTGTGTTATAAAGCCATACTACGTTGTATGTACGAGAAGAATGAAAATATCCCAACTGTATCAGCATCAATGTCACCATACTCAGACGCGATACTATGAATCAGAACACCATTTACAAATAAAATCGCATAAAAACGCATCAATGTATATACACTTATCAGCCAGAACATTATGACTACCTACCTACTATCGATGTAAACCCGTCCAGGTGATAGCAGCGTTACCTGACGAGGAGTGACTGCTAGTCAGACACACGCACGGTGCACGTAGTATCAGTCAGCATGCTGTTTAGACTGGGGAAGGCGCACGATCTATCCGAGTTTGACCGAGGGCAGATTGTGTTGGCCAGGAGACTCGGCACGAACATTTCGAAAACTGCACGACTTGTTGGGTGTTCGAGGAGTGCTGTGGTGAGTGTCTTCAGCAAGTGGCGAAACCAAGGTGAAACCACGTCCAAATGTCGAGGGTTGGGCGGCCACCCCTCCTTACAGATGTTGGACGTCGTAGTTTGGGCAGACTGGTAAAACAGAACAGGCGGCGAACTGTGGCGAAACTAACATCAGACTTTAATGCTGGGCAGAGTACTATTGTGTCTGAACACACAGTGCACCGGGCACTCCTAACAATGGGTCCCCGCAGCCGATGACCCATGCATGTGCCAATGTTAACTCCGCGACATCGGCAACTACGACTGAAATCGGCACGTAGCCATCGTCAATCTACGTTGGCGCAGTGGCAGAGCGTTGCATGGCCTGATGAATCCCGATACCTTCTTCATCATGCCGATGGGATCGTTTTGCAGTGTAACAACTTTATAAGACCTGTATTGTCGGATGGAGACAAGCTGGAGATGGCTCAATATTATTATGTACTGGGAAACATCCACGTGGGCATCCATGGGTCCACTGGAGCTCGTGCAAGGCACTATGACGGCCAATTAGTATCGAACACTGGTTGAAGACCACGGACACCCCTTCATGACGACCATGTTTCCCAACGGCAGTGGCATTTTTCAACACGGTGATACACCATGTCGCAAAGCCAGGTGCGTGATGGAGTGCTTCGAGGAATACAGTGGCGAGTTGCAATTAATGTGATTGAACATGGCAAATAAAGCAAGAGTTTAAGCTTTTTTAACAACTGGATGTCTAGATGTTATTTAGTTAATTATTTATACTATGGCTATGCAATTAATGTGATATATACCTATATGTATAAGGACAAGAACGCTGGTTGCATTCACAAATCGATGTGTCGCATGCTTGCTTTTCAGGGATTCAGGGATAACATAAAATCTTTATTTCATTTCATTCTTAGCAGTCAAGACTAGCCCAGAGCTTGTTTCACAGTTTGTAACAGAAGGACCGGATGTTCTGCCGAGTCTTATCAATCACAGTCCTCGTGGTATCCGACACTTGCATCTTACCACTGCGTGGTTACGCGTGGGAGCTGAACCGGTAGTCAAGGACATGGGAAGCTGCCGTCAGCTACCAACTTGCCGCGTTAAGCCTTTCCCCCTACCCTTAGGATCTCAATGACATCACTAGTAGCCAGTAAGAACACTTCCTTGTACTAAAATCCTAACTAACCAATTGGGAGCTAGCTTACCCCCTCCATTAGCGCCGAGTTCTAGCCATCATGGCGACGACACAAGTCCGCCAGTCGCCTACACCTTGGACTCACAACAACAACGCTACACTGAGGTAATCCACTGCTAGCTTATTATTCCATGCTGAGCTAATATTTCATGATTGCATTAAATCAGGAACTATCTCATGTCACTCCATCCTCCAACTTATTTAGAGATCGATTCCATACTAAGCCTATCACCGTCATCATGTAACCATATCGTAAATAGCACCAACCGTGCCATCATAACTATATTGCAATCAGTGGGTTTACGAAATAATGTCTTTATCTGAAGTGTTTGTAATAGTGTTCTTTCCTTCGCAATGTATTGTTAATAAATAGCCAATTGCTTTATATGCTGTGCGTTTCCTTTCAAGTTACCTTTCACTGAAGTAAGATATAACAATAGTTCTAGATAAATTATGCTAAGTGTTCATTCAGATGTCTGCTAAAATACTAACAGAAGAGAGTATAGATATTTACAGAGCTTGTTTACTAAACGCTAGCATCAAATAAGTATTTAGCCTAATTACTCGGCCCTACATCGCAGACAGAAATCGTACAGATTTCTGGAGGTGGCCCAGACGAATCCAAAATCCATCTGTCGTAATGAAAAGCTACCGCTCGGCTATCTCACACGCGACAGATGTACAGTTGTTGCAGCCATGTTAAGAAGGACGTCGACCACTGATAACTTGAGATGGGAAACTCACTTTCTTAGAGAACACTGCTTACTGATGTGCTTCACAGTCTGGAAAGGAGCTCCGCAGTTACAGGCAGGAGAATCCCGAAGTCCCCACTTACAGAACATGGCGTTGCATTTGACGAGGTGCTCGATCTACTCGACAGCTTCTGAAATTACGAGTAAAAGTTTTCCTTGTCTTTCCTGATATCACTGACAACATAATTGATGGATGCTGCTAGGCTCCATATTCACACTTTGCAGTTAACAGCTCTCGCATTTGAGCTGAATATCTCCGCATTTGTCGTTCCATGATTTCTTTATTCTGTTGATCGCAGTCCAAGTTCTACGTGGAGGATAAGATCAGATACTGAGTTTCGGTCGGAGAAAATGGAGTGGAGCTGTACCTTTGTTGCTACTTCTCATTAGCCTATCAATTTTCTTAAGGAATTAAATCTTCTGACAGCTATGTCAGCTGCATCAAGCAAGGATTGGTACATGACCCTAGTCTGTGAGCTGTGGCTCGTACAGATTTCTATAAACCCGCAATTCCAGATTCTTGAAGATTTTATAAAATTTTCTTAGAAGGGGATTAGATATCGTAAATCAGGTGGCGCACCATACTCAGCATCTGAACACACTAAACCGAAGACAGAAGATCGAAAAGTAGTTGCTGGAAATATCTATTTGTTTCCACACAGCTTATGGAGAGTGTTTTTGCGAGCTCTCAGTTCAGATCTGAAGGTGTTGCTTCAAGCTTCGTGATGGGTTGAAAGTCACTTCTATATAATTGTGAAACAAAAGAGCCCACCAAATTGATGATAAGTGAAAGAAAGTATTTTGTTTCTGCGCTAGTATAGCGTCTGCATTTCAGAATCATGTAAAACGAAACGCTTTTCCAGTAGGACCTTTCCTACTCACGAAGAAATATTACAAAGTTCAGTGTAAAAGTAATGACTCATTTAACTGTCCCCTATAAGTATGGATCAAAACGTTGGTGAGGATATGAAGAAAGGTACCGGAGGGGACGAAATCGTGCCATCTGATAGTTGTTTTTTTGGTCGTGACTGTTTATGGGCAGTTTCTAAACATTTAGTACTGTGCAGTTTTGATATATCGTTTTCATTTCAATGCAGCCTGTATTATACATTAACTTGAGATTCACAAGGAGATTATTCTGTCCTAATGCTTTAAGTTAGCTGCAGTAACCAGCGTTGGTAAGACTGTCATACAACTTAGCTTAGTCGATAACCCAAACGTTAGTCTGATCCTGCCGGAGGAGGCGTACTAAACCAGTATGCCAGAAGTAGGACAGCCATTTCCTTTCCAGGTTAACGTGGAATCGAAGCCACAGAGCATCCTGGAGTTATGGGAATGTACAAGGCCTATAATGGTGACGAAGCATGGAAAGAAATTGGAGGGAAGATTAAGGGAGTTGCTTGGAAGGGTAAAGATGACCATGACCCCAAGCTGGCACTTGATTTCAGGCATAAGGGTGTGCGAAAATTTTCTTTTATGGGGAATTGTGTAAGGGATTGGAATAAATTGCCAAGAGAAGTGATGAATAATTTACCGAAAACACTGAAAGAATTTAAAGTAAAAATTGGTTGAAGGCAAAAGTTGGCTGGAAGAGGAAGGGAGAAGAATGGGTGTGTAGGGAGATTGGCACCGGAGCCTAAGCTCCATCGCAATGTTATCAATTATTATTATTATTATCTCATGTGAACAAAGTAAAGCGCATTAAAAAAATCTCTAGTCGCATAGAGATTCGAAAGCAGGATTTTGAATTTCGCAGGCGAGCGCGTTTTTTCAGGTCGCCTAAAAGCGTCAGAAGAAATTTAAAAGAAATAAAATCAAAATAAGAGTGTTCTGGTTTAAACCTTTCTCTTCTTCATTACGCAATTTCGTCTTAGACATTGTAACAATTAGCTGACATGCTACACACAAGTATTTCTGAAACCAGCAACACCATGTACGTATAATTACTTGAAAATAGTAACAACGTATCTGAAAGCTGTAGAACATGAAAACTATTGCATACATAAATTAGAGTACGAGTTATAGAGAACCCAGGCATGTCTCGGCACATTAGTGTTTCACAATCATTGTGTTATGAGTATTAACAGAAATCAAAAAGTCTCCAGTTACAAGACCAGTTTATGACAGAGCTTTAACGTATCCAAATCATCAGTCAGCATGTAGGTGGGGTTTGGCCCAGAAACTTTAAAGATAAAACGTTGATGCGCTGGTTGATACAGTTAGAAACAAAACCGGAAGATTTGAAAATCTAACTTGAAAAGTGACAGCATAGCGTGATGACGTACGTTGCTTTTGTATCGGCGCCAATCTTAACGTAACAGTTGTGAACAGTAGAAACAGTTTTGTCATGTCGTATGTCCACAATTCGACTTCGTGTGCTTGTTAGAAGATTGACTACATGCGTTTCTTTTGGCGCGTTTTCTTGATCATTAACTAACGATTATTTAGGCTACGATGGTCTAGTGATTTCTGATTATCACTTCCTTTCTTCCTGTAGAATGAATACACCACTTATGACATTCCTTGTCAAAAGTAATAGATTGCACCTTTATATTTCCTTTGTCTGCAATAAAAGCTGATTTGTTGAAGAGGAGGGAAAACAGGATAAGGTATTTGTCTGTCTCAAATTATTTAGTTTTGCTGATCTTTTATTGCTATACTGGAATAAAAACGTTGCTCGATTTTTAAAGAAACACTTCACTTTTATTCACTGGCAATTAAACTTTTCTATTTACTTTCATACAGGCACAAACATAAGAAAACTTTACCGGCATTAACGTCCACTGTTTAAAACATATGGCGTACTTGATATTCTAGCACTGTTCACTCTCGATTGATGTGATCTTTACATTCACTCGTCTTCCACTGTGTCCTTCAGGTTAAACATAGTTAACTATAATTTCTCAAGTATCGGGGCGACATTACAAACCTACCGTATTACTTCTCTGCCCCTATGTTTCTGCACTACAGAGGCACACCAACTTTGCAAAACATAATCTCGCCCAAATAAAATTGTATTGCATAGCACTTCAAACAGAGATTACAACCACAAAATATAGATAATAAAGGAAAAACAGGGGTGAAGGTAATTTGTACATACGGTGAGACGGTATGCATTTGGAGTTAATGAAAAAGGTGGGAAGTTAAGATATTTATGTAGCAAGCGTCAATAACACACTCGGTAACTTGGTGTTAAATGAGTTGGTGTGTGAGTCATTCAAAGAAAGGAGGAGATTGAAGAAAATGGTGAGTTTATGGCATGCCTTCAAATCTAGGCGATACGGCCTTGTTGGATACCTAGAGAAAATTAGGAAGTATGTGGAAGCGAAAACATTTCAAGGCCATAAATTAGTAGGCCTACCTGAAAGCGTAAACAACATTTAGGTAAGGGAGTTTGGATTAAGGGAGGGTCTGGACAATATCTGCATGTATACTCTGCAATTCACAGAATTTAGATGGTAAAGAATGCTCTGAATCAAAATTAATCTCTCCTATCCCCCGATATAAAACGCTAAGTCTAGATTCTGCGTACGTCATCTATGGCTAATATAGCTAATGGCTAGAGAACGGTCACGTGCCAGCCTTCACTCGCCAATCAACAGCCACCATATTACATTTGTTCCATCATCTTGCTTTTCGTTTATTTACAACTAGTCGCAGAAATTCATGTAAGGATAAGATGATTCAATATTTACGCTATTTTATCTGTATCAGTTATAAGTATTAGGTTAAAAAATAAGTTAAGAATTTTTTTGGCAGAAGATAAAGAACAATGAAGTTTATTAAAAACTCAGGGAAAGTTTACATGAAATGTACGAATCGCGAAATATATCATTCAAATAAATGACAGTTATCCCTTTTTGATATTATACTTTCCGTCATTTAAAGTAAAATAAAGTAAATTAAATAAATCGGTATTACTGGAGATCGCGATTCCGCCAGGAATTGCCGAGGTAGAACGCAAGAATTCTCTAGTCTAGTCACATTAATGTGACCACCACCTACTTTCGATGTCAACGTGAATTAATCAATTACAGAAGGCAGGTGGCAGCATATTACAGTGGAGTGTATATAAAGGAGGTCCTAGGGCATCGGAAAGCATTTCAATCGTTGGCGTAATGCAGAAACGTAGCAATTTATCCTACGTACAAAAGGGTATGATTATTGGCTTTCGGGCCGAGGGTGGAAGAATTTAGGAAACGGCTAATTTTGTGAAGTGTTCACGTGCCGCCGTGGTAAAAGTATACAACGCATGGCAAAATGGCACTATTCAAAATCAGCGGCGTGGAACATGTGGTGCACCACATGTTCCACGGGCTATAGATGACAGAGGCAAACGAAGGCTACGGAGATGCGTTCGGGCAAATAGGCGTGCAACTGACCGCCCAGATGAACCAAGGGGCTACCAAGAATGTATCCTCAACAACGGTTCAGCGAACGTTGCTGCGCATGGGCCTCCGCAGCAGACGCCTGGTTTAATGCACCTATACTGACTGCTGTTCATCGGCGACGAAGGCTGGAATTTGCACGCCAGTACCGCAACTGGTCGTCCACAGAGTGGCGACAGATGGATGTTGGCACATACGGCGTGAAACGTCTGAAAGCAAACACCCTGCAACAATTGCTGGAAGGCTCCAGGGTGGAGGAGGGTGCATTATGGTTTGGGGAATGTTCTCCTGGCATTCACTGGATGAACTCATCATTGTGGAAGGCACGATGGATCAGCACAAGTACGTATCCGTCCATGCGGGCCATGTCCACCCCTACATGCGAATGATTTTTCCTCAGAATGATGGCATCTACCAGCAGGACAATGCGAGGTGTCATACAGCTCGCAGTGTATGTGCGTGGTTCGAAGAACACCAGGATGAGTTTATCTTACTCCCCTGGCCAGCAAACTCACCGGATTTAAACCCAATCGAGAATCTGTGCGACCACCTCGATCGGGTTGTTCACGCCATGGATCCTCAACCGCGTAATCTAGCGCAGCTGGCCACGGCACTGGAATCGGCATGGCTCAACATCCCAGTGAACACCTTCAGAAACCTAATTGACTCTCTTCCTGCACGCCTCGCAGCGGTCCGCCCTGCCAAAGGTGATTATTCTGGTTTTTGAGATGTGGTCACACTAATGTGACTGGACTGTGTATTTTCCGAAGCACATTGAACTGTATTATGCCGGTCCAGGGTGTATTACAAACTAATTTCTGCTTGAAAATAATGGTAGTCTACAGGTTGTATTACAACGGAATTACTGCTTGAAAATAATATGTCTTGTGATTGACTACAGCAGTATAATGACGTCATTACTGAATGCTATTTTGTCGGAATCGCGATCTCCAGTAGACCCGATCGTTATTAATTTTTCCTTACAAGCTTTCCTTAATAAATTCCTACTACCACGACAGGTGATGCCCGTCGTTATTCAAATTTATTTATTTATTTAGCTTATAGCCATTGCACAAAAATAATAGAATTCAATACTAAATTACAATTAAAATTCAAAATTAACATGGTGTAGCCAATCTAAAGCTTCATTTGAAATATTAATAAAATCTATCGGTGATCCCATGAAGGCTCGAAGTGGGCAGTCAAATTTCACGTGACGGATGGTTTGCGTTTCCTCATCACAATCGCATCTCGGTGAATCTCTCATTCCCCATGTGCACAAAGATGAAGCAGATCTGCCATGACCAGACCTAACTCTTTTAAGAGCTACCCAGGTCTTGCGAGGAAGGTCGAGTCCCTTTAGTGCCTGTTGACTGTCAAACAGGGAGTGCCATTCTGGTGGGGCTGAGGCTATTCACTCCAATTTCCAAGCTTCTCTCCCATTAAAATTATCAGATATAATCTGTTTTACAGTTTTTACGCTTGGATTTCTTGATTTAAGTCTCTCAAACTGATTATCCATGTCGTCATGGATGGGCAGATCCAAGTTATAACAGATCTTATTTTATTGGGCATTAGGAGATTGTGTCGTCTTATTGTAGTCGGTTCGATGTTGCAGAAAGCGGGTGGCCAGTACAGTGGAGTGGTCTTGATACATCCGCTAATTATTCGCATTGTTTGGTTCACAACTGTGTCGATCTTTTTGACGTGGGTGCTATTTTCCCAGACAGATGAGCAGTACTCAGCTGCAGAATACACAAGGCTCAGTGCTGATGTGCGGAAGGTGGAGGCGGATGCTCCCCAGGAGGTGCCAGTTAACTTCTGCAGAATATTATTCCTGGTTCTTAGTTTTGCTGCCAGGTTGTTTAGATGTTTATTGTACGACAAGGTGCGATCCATTACGACTCCCAAATACTTGGGGAAGGGGTTATGTCGGAGGGGAGAGCCATCAAGAAGAACGTCAAGTGAGAGATTCGCCACTCGATTGTTAAGATGGAAGACGTTAGCTTCCGTCTTCCTGGAACTGGGTACGAGACGCCATTTCCTAAAATAGTTGCTCAGGGTTTTAAGGTCTGCCGTTAAGCTATTTTCAATTTGCTGAACGTTGTTGTACTACTGCCAAATCGTCAGCATAAGAGAACTGTCTGGATTCTGTTTGAGGAATGTCAGAAATATAAACATTAAAAGAAGTGGGGCATGAACTGAGCCTTGAGCAGACCATTATTCACTCTTCTTACTTTGCTTATCTTATTGTCTGAGACAACCTGGAAAGTTCGGTTAGCAAGCATGGTATTGATCAGACAAGTGATTTTTTTGCACTTCAAAATGTTCAGCAGTTTGTATACCACACCCTCTCGCCACACTGTATCGTAGGCTGCAGTAAGGTTAACAAATACAGCACCAGTCTTCAACCGTCTCTCGAATCCTGCTTCTATGTGAGTTGCCAAGGCCAGGACCTGATCCTCGCAGTTTCTTGCAGGTCTAAACCTGCATGTTCAACTGGGAGGTTTGCGAAAATAATTGGACTGATTCTATTGTAGATGATCCTTTCAAATAGCTTGTAAGTAGTACTTAGCAGTGAAATAGGTCTAAAATTCTCTGGAACTTCAGGGCCTTTTCCAGGCTTCAGGATGGCTATGATCTTTGCCCGTTTATTTATTATTTATGTATTTATTTATCAATCTTGTTCCATGGATCCCTGCTGAGGAAGAACCTCTGGGATGTGAAACATGTCATTGTTGATACATATACACATAATATGAGTAATATCATAGTAAATATATATACATACATATTTTACAAATACAAGAAATAATAATAAACATACATTTTTGCAACTGAGTTTTGCAAATGTCATAATGAGTACAATTAATTATTTTCTTCAAATTCTTGAATGGAGTAGAAGGAGTTGCCAATAAGATAATCTCTAAGTTTTGTTTAAATACATCTTTATTATCTGAAAGCTGTTTTATACGATTAGGTAGTTTATTAAACAGATGTATCCCAGAATAATTAACTCCTCTTTGTACTAATGACAGAGATGTTTGTGTTTTATGCAAGTTATTTCTGTTTCTTGTATTGAAACTGTGTACCTGTAAATTAGGTGTAAACAGGTTAAAATGTTCTATGACAAAGCTCATGAGAGAATATATATACTGAGAATACATTGTAAGAATATTGAGTTTCTTAAAGAGTTGTCTGCAAGAAGTTCTTGGTTTTACCCTACACAGAAACCATAATAGCTCTATTCTGTGCTATGAAAACTTTTTACTTTGTGAAGAGTTTCCCCAAAAATTATGCCATATGACATTACTGAATGAAAATATGAGGAGTACACCTGTTTCATTAATTCTAGATCTGCTGTTAGAGAAAGTGTTCGTATTGCGAAGGTGGGCACTACTTAACTTTGTCAGTAGTGTAGTGATATGATCATGCCAACAGAGTTTCTGATCTACTTTAATACCAAGAAATTTTATACTCTCTGTTTCTAAGATTGTGTTGTTTTTATAGTTTATAAGTATATCTGGCTGTGCATAGTTTTTTTGTTTTAAACCTAATATAATGTGTTTTTTTCAAAATTTAATTTTAATGAATTTGCCTTAAACCAATTTGCTACTACTCTAAGTACTTCATTTACATTAAATTCAATAGTACTGTTTGGTGTTTTACGCACCAGTTAGGTTAGTGTCATTCTGCAAATAAAACACTCTTAACTTTGCGGATAAATTTCCAGGAAGGTCATTGATGTATAACAGAAAGAGGAGGGGACCTAAGATAGAGCCTTGTGGAATTCCATGTTTTACTTTCTCCCAGTCTGATAAGCATCTTACTTATTTTAGAATCAAAAATTGAAACTTTTTGCATTCGGCTTTCAATGTATGATTTAAACCATTTACCTGCGGTCCCAAAAATACCATAGTATTCCATTTTTTTCAAAAGTAATTCATGATTTACACAGTCAAATGCTTTTGCAAGATCACAAAATATTCCTACAGGATTCATTTTATTATTCAGTTCCTCAAATGTGTTATTTAAAAATGAATATATAGCCATTTCTATGGATGATCCTTTTTTGAACCCAAATTGTGAATTAGTTAGGATATTATAGTGTGTAACATGTTTTATTACTCTACTATACATGACTTTTTCAAAAACCTTTGAGAATGTTGAAAGTAATGAAATGGGACGATAGTTGTCTACACATGTTACTTCTCCTTTTTTAAATAATGGTTTTACAACAGCATATTTTAGTCTATCGGGAAAAACACCTTGTATTAAGGATTCATTACAAATGTGAGCAAGTACATGACTGATACAGTCTGAACATCTTTTCAGTAATTTACTTGAAATATTGTCATAGCTGGAAGAATTTTTAGGTTTTAATTGTTTAATGAGTTTATTTATTTCTGAGACTGTTACTGGTGGCAATTTCATCTCCACAAAGCTATTTGGGAAAGCAGTCTCAAGAAGCCTTAGAGCACTATGTGGGGATTGCTTTTCTATGCCTAATTTATCTACTACTGACGTAAAATGTTTGTTAAATATTTCACAAACTTCCCCTACTTCGCTATACACATATCCATTTTGTTCTATTTTTATGTCTTTAGAGTGATTTACAGTTTTTCCTGTTTCAGTCTTTATTATATTCCATATTGTTCTCATTTTATTGTCTGAATTTTCTATTTTCGCCGATATGTACCTGTTCTTGGCCTTCCTTATTACATTTCTTAGTATTTTAGAATAAAGTTTATAGTGAACTTTCAGCGCATAGTTATCTGATTCTCTCATTTTTAAATAAAGGTCCCTCTTTGTTTTACTAGAGATTCTAATACCCTTTGTTATCCATCCCATGCCCAGTTCATTGTTTGGAGTGTTGAGAATTTTCCTTTTTTTGAAACTACCTTCAAAAAGTGTTAGAAATATATTCAGAAAGGAATCAAATTTCGCATTAACACCCTGCGCATTATATACTTCTAACCAGTTTTCATTGTTTAAGGTATCTATGAAGTGTTTTATATTATTTTCACTAATATTTCTTCTATAAACCCAGCTTTTCTTTATCTGTTTAACAGTGTTCCTGGACTCGATACATAATAGCTGGGCATCATGATCTGAGATACCATTTATTACTGGATGTATGCTGTAATTACTGCACTGAGAAATATCCATAAAAAAATTATCAATTGCAGTCCTGCTATTATTTTGTATTCTCGTAGGAAAATTTACAAGTGCTGTTAAGTTAAAAGACAACATCAAGGCTTCCATATCTAATCTATCATTGCTGTGATTCAGAAAGTCAACATTGAAATCTCCACATAATACTATTTGTTTGCTATTTGTAAAACTTAGTAGCAAAGACTCTAAATGAGATAAAAACAGTCTGAAATTACCTGAGGGGGCCCTGTAAATTGCTATCACTATCAGCTCTTCCTTATCATATTCTAGTTTAGTAACACAACATTCAAAGTGTTGTTCTATACAATACTTACTTACAACTACACTACTGCATTCAATATTATTTTTAACAAAAATGGCAACTCCCCCTTTCTCCATTTACATCTGCAGAAATGAGAGCTTAATTTATAATTTGGGATGGACAGCTGAGATATTCCTGTATCATACAAATGATGCTCAGATATACACAAAACGTCTACATTAAAATTTCTGGAATTTGAATCTCTTCTAGGCTTAAGGTAATGTTATTAGTTTTACTAAATATTCCTCTTATATTTTGGTGAAAAATACTGGTCTGAACACTTTGACGCAATGACTTTGAATTGTTTATTTTATTATTACATACTGGTATATCAGTTGGAATTTTTAATTTCAACAAATTATGATCATCAGCGACATTAATTTCCTTTAGACATCTTAATAAATCTATTTTATTTACCCTAAAAAAGGCCGTCACTCACTTGGCATCCTCTGACCTCGATAGCAATAAGAAGCGAAAGCTTCCTCTTACCTCTGACATTCAGATGGAGTCCATGGTGAGTATAACTGTCCCTACCAATGCAGGCCACATCAATCAAACCAATGTGTGAATTAGCCGGCTGCCAGAGAACCCTTTCCAAGGATGCATTTGTACGCCTGATGTTATGCCACATCCAGGGTTTATCGTAACGCTCAAGCAAACCAACAAATCTCACACTTGTCCGACGTGTGTTCCTGGAAATGTGGGCAATGTCTCCCTCAATTGAATAATTGAGGTCTTTATCAAGGATATTTCCTGGTCCCCCAACAATTACAACACAATCCTCATCTGAAAAATCTTTAACTAGGTCTTTCACATTTGCTACCACACTTCCAAGATCTGCATTTGGTTTGAAAATACTACAGACTTCATAATCTGGCCCCAAGTCAGACTGAACCATCTCACTGATTCCCCTCCCGTGACTGCTCCCAAGTAACAGTACCTTCCTGCGTTTACTTTTAGATACACCCTGAAAACATTTCCCTTTTACTTTGCAAGAACCCAGATCGTTCAGTCCAACCTGACGGTCCTCAGAGTCACCATCTAGATCCTCCAATGGCCGAAACACATTGGATGTCTCCAGCTGGAAACCATCAGACAGACAGCGTCTCCTACCTCTCCTGCCAGAGCTGACTTTCTTCCATTCACTGTTCTGCCTATGCCTAAGAACAGAGTTTTCTGCCTTCAGGGCCTTTAAATCCCTCTCTGCAGATGCCAAATCTGACTGGAGTTTCAGAATCCGCTGCTCCTGATCACTAATTCTGCAGGAGTGACAGTTCCAGGAAATACTGACACAAGAGTCACTGTTAGATACATCGCTGCACCCCCAGTGAAACCAGCGCCCGCAGTCCCGGCATGTCACTCCTTCTTTTACTATCCTTCGGCAGTTTCCACACTTTGTATCCATTGTGATACTTTCAAAACAACTTAAGAATTTACAAGCAAAGGAACTTTAAAAACTTTTACTTTTTAATAAACTACTTGTGTGTCAAATGCCAAAGAAATGCAAAAGTAGCCTTCTACAAAAAATGTTAAAAACCTATGTATATCACTCGAAACTTTTCCTAAAAGTGAATTACAACACCTGTCAACTACAAGATTTACAATGAAACTGCACAAATGCAAACAAAAGAACTTTTTAAACAATTACTATGAAATTTAATTCCCTAGAACTCTGAATCACAACTAACCTCAAATGTAAACAAGTAAAAAATTGCGTTTACACTGTACTGATTATGTATTAAATAAAACGGTTCACTATCACTTCAGAACTTGCCAATCTACTTTGAAACAAAACTAATGCTATTAAATCTTACTTACAATGAACTGCTGCTACGATATAACAATAATATTAATACTAAACGTTAGTACCGGATGTAAAGAAAGCACGAAACACTGAATTTACAATTTACGGATTTATACTGAATAAAACGAACCACTAACACTCACACTACTAGAAAATGATATTATCCAACGAATTAACTACCTTACGAGACAAAATTTAACTTTTTAACTACAAAAACACAAATTATTAGCACTCGACACGCACTAAAGCGCGCGGCAGACGAATTCCAAAGATAATTGCTTTTGACAGGACTCTGCAGGAATGACACTTGTCTGTAGTATGTTAGTAAAGAAGTGGGCCAACCATTTATTGGTATGTTTTCCACAGTGTGTTAGGAACTCTGGGTGAACTTCGTCAAAACCTGGAGCCTTCCCATTCTTCATTTGTTTGATGGCCCTTGCCGCCTCTATATCGGTGACAGGGGATGAGAGGTTTGTAGAGGCAGAGTACAATCTTTCTGGATGGAACAATTGTTTTTTCACTTTCCGAGTATGATCTTTATCGGCGCTCACTCTAGACATGTTGGCAAGTCGACTTGCTATTTGGTCTGGAGAGACCTGATGCTTTGCTTGAGGGTTATGTGGGGTGCCACCTAACTTTTTGAGGAGGCTCCATGCTTTCCGGCTGGACTTCTTGAAATTCAAGGTTTGCACCGTATCATTCCATTTGAGTTTACGGGCATTATCCAGGTTCTGCAGCAGTTTGTTGGCTGCTTCTGTACGCCCGTTCTGTTGGAAATAGCTTTTCGCATGTTTATATATTCTTTTATAAAGCCTCTAGGAATAGACTTTTTAGCTGTGGCTATGGTTACTCTGACAAATCTATTATAATTTTTTGCTAATGGAGGTATCCATCTTAGGTTTTTATCCAGGTTACCAGCAAATTCTTCCCACTTTGCTTTTCCAAAGTTCCATCTAGGTAAAGGCGAGGATCTAATTATGGGAATTGTTAGACCAACTTCTAGCAAGACTGGTCGGTGCTGACTATGTGAAAGGCTTTTAGGACTCGTCTTGTAGTTGGTAAAGGGTGGCATTGATCGTCACGTGAGACAAAACATAGATCTGGGTTGGTTTCGGTGTTCCATCTTCCTGATTTAAAAGTACCTGCGTCTTTCGGGTTAAAAACTAAGTTCACGTTATTTGCTGCCGCCCATTCCTCTAGCCTGATTCCATCCTGGCTGTTTTCTGTGTACTTCCAATCTGTATGGTGGCTGTTGAAGTCGCCAATATACATAACGGGATGTCGAGACTCTGGTAGAACTTCACTCGGCCATGAAACGGAAGGGGGTTTATACACATTAATAATTTTAATGTTGTTCATAATGTGGATGTTATTTTCGCTGCATGCTGAAACGAGGCATGCATTGGTAACAGAATTTCGCACATATGCTACGCACCCGTAATTTTGATGATGAGTGGCACCTAAGATTTTTTAGCCTTGTACTTTTCCTCTCAGACTCAGCTGCAAATCATCCTTGGTGTGGGTTTCTTGAACGCAGGATATATCGACGTTGTGGTCAAGTAATAACTTTGAAAGGCAATCGCTTTTTGATCGGCTTATTCTTTCCATGTTAAGTTGGCAAACCCTTAGTGAAGGGTTCTTGCCTTTTGGTTCTGATAAGAACCGTTAGGTGACATGAGGATTACTGTGTTCTGGTTTCCAGGAGATCCTACGGGATTGTCTGGCAGGCCGACTGTGTAGACAAGGTATGGGCAACCTTTGCTTAGCTGAGGGCGTAATTTCGGGACTTAATCAGGCCGCGGGCCGTAGGTAAGAAATAAGTAGGTAGTAGGGAATAAAAAGGCGATAAAAATTCACGCATTTTTTTATTTATTAGAATTACAATAGGATAATTGTTCGGATTCCACGTTAAACTGTAGGTCCCAGAGGAAAGGAACTGGCCATCCTACCTCTGACACAATGGCTTAGTATGCATCCTTGGGGAGGATCTAACCAACCTTCGGGTTGTGGACTAAGTTAAGTAATCAAACATACAAAAAGCAAATTAACAAAAACAGATAGAAAAATCAAATGTAAATTAATGAGAGACTTGAGTTTGAAGCTTATTTGAAATTTCTGAATCTCTCGCGGGCCGGATTGAAGCTGGTGGAGGGCCGGATCCGGCCAGGGGGCCGGGGGTTGCCCATATATGGTGTAGACTATTTAGCCGTGCAAGCACGTTGCCCAGGGTGTACCACGAGGAGGCTAGTCTACGTTATTCAAATGAGGGTAATAGAAGCTATGATTTTCGAAAGCAATATTAGTGGAGGTTGCCGTTAAGTTGACCAGAATCGCTACTGATACATTTTGTTACAGCATAGGTCACTCTGAAATGAGTTTTACAAACCAATTAAACTGCTTTCATAAGCGTCATGTTACTGAAGGTATTAATTAATCCGGGTGAAAGTAGTTCCATACGCATAGTGCTGAATTGTGCCTGGACCAGGAATAAAACTGATATTACATGGATAGCAAAAGTTTTCGGGATTCCTAATTTGTTTTTAATATTATTGGTTCTATACTTCCGCCGTCATTACCAAATCAAGGCCACTAGCATTATGTAATAACAATTCCGTATAATTAACCAACCGCAAAAAAAAAAAAACTGCCAGAATTTGGCGTTCAAACCCCTCATTTTTCACGGGCTCGAAGATAATATAATAACAATAATTCCGTGTGGTCTTAATGACCTGGTGACAGGGTTTCCATTGGCTGCGCATGCCACCGCCTGAACCTAACCGTGTATAGCGGACCTACAGTTTAACGTGGAATCCGAACCACGGAAGCGTTATAACATACTTCACATTACTCAGCAAGTCGTGCCAGAGGTAAAAGTCGGTTTAAGGGCCTATGAAAATCCCCGCCGAGACAGAGATTCGAATCAGGGACCTTTCAATCTCCATTCAGACGCCTTAACCACTGGGCCACCAGACCACTCATCTCTACTATGTGTGTTCCAGTTCCTAACGGTATAAGGAAAAATAAATATATTTAAGCATCTGAGTGGAAACTTATTTTATGCATTTAATCTCTGCTGTTATTGCTGCCCAAACATTTCAGAGGATGAAGTATTTCTCCGCAGCCGTTAATGAAAGCGTGGAGGACTGGGAGGTACTGTCATGTTTACCAATAAATTTAAATGAAAGAAGTGAATTCATCGGTTGCAAGGCAACCAAGCGCAACCATAGTGTTAAGTCGATAAACCAATTGTCAGGGCTTAAACGTAGGTCAGTGAAATAGCCTAAACTGATTTAAATATATATATATATATACATAAACAGCATATAGAAAAAAATTGTAACTGTATTTAAGCACATCTCACATAATGTCTTAAAAAGAGTTCAGATTTTATGAATAAGCACTTTTAACCATCAATTCCTTCCATTCCACTCATCAAATTATTGATTGAAACGACTAAACAGTTTCCTGGTCAATTTTGTACCAAATTAACATAATGTAGACATGATGTAAAATAAATCTAGAATATGGTTAGCATCGAATGTCAAAATGTCTGTTAATTCCAGCTTGGAGAGGTTCCTATTGAGAATTAACAGAGATCAAAAGTGTGTGTTGTGATGAGACAGTAATTTGATACAAAAGGTAGAGTGGAAAGGCTAATACGTAAGGTTTAATTGATTATCAAATGCCAGAGCAATTATAACAATGAGAATAAATCTGGCGACAATGGGAAGGTTCGAGAGCAGGAGGCCCTGCAGTGAGCATAGTAAGTAGACCGATCGGCATGTGGTAGCAAGCATGCGTGTTGTCGTACGTAGCATGATGCACGTGTAACGGCAGTTTAAGCGCATAGTTAATCAGTATTGGAAGTTTTAAATAGTTTGGAAAAAGCTATACCTTAAAGTTGAATTATTGGAGTGAAGTGCTCTTAGATCGGGAAAATGTATTATTCAAGTCTGTGTCTACGTTGCCGTAGGCGAATCTGTAACTTTGGCGACCAGTCCGTATTTGCCTTATCCACGGTCAGATAAGAGATATATATGTATTTCAATAAACGGTCAAATCAGTTGGTTGGTTGGTTATGTACCATCAGCTGTATAAACTTATACTTTCAAGTTCAACAAGAGGCTAACAACCTGTTAATCATTTAAACAATTCAAACTACCCAGTTGTTGTTGCATACTACACCCACATGGTTTTTCCCGACATGGCGTGCGTGTAGTGACTAACGGAGGAGACAATTATAACGTCGACTTCGAACTACGGTAACGTCGCAACAGACGCAGGCGTTAATCTTCAATCAACGAGAGTCTAGCAGTGGCCAACCATTGCGGCAGTCTACATTTCGAGGTGTAGCCGTGTGCAGACAACGAGCCGGGAGGAGCAGCCGTGAAAGCAGTTCCAGTGGGGTCCAGGCGGTTGCAGTTCTATCATCAGCGATCAACGGAACAGATAACAGAGACAGATAAGTCGCCCGCTTGCGTAGAATGTTGGCTTCGATGACTACAGCAGCATCGTCGTAGTGTGTGACAATAAGTGCAATTCATAAAAAGTAGTTTCTGCAAGCAATTTCTTATTAAAAGTTAAATTCAGTGTTTGTTTTGCCCACACGTGTGACAAAAAGTCAATTTAATTCAGTAATTATAGGCTTCAAAGTCGTAGTAATTGTTACTGGTATCACGTGAACGGCGTATGTTATACAGTAAACCACTAAGTTCATTGAATTTGTGCGGCAATTCAAATCCAACAAAGTTAATTATTACCAACAAGTGCCATTTTATTCCGTAATTTCATGGTTTCAAAGGTTTTTGACAATATACGTAATATTCCGACACGGCATTTGGTTACGTTGTACATAAGCTTAGTATTAACAGTGTAACTACGTGGCTTGTTATTAGATAATTTATTCATATCGTTCAAAATTTTCTATTTTTAATTTCTTTCAAACTTTAATTTCAGATACCTAATTTTCGGTATTGTGGCGGTCATTTTTTTTCTCAAATACAGAGTGACGCCATATTGCTTGTTGACATTTGCGGGCCAAAGACCACAGACGCTACAAAGAGTTTGATGCAAAGGTTTTAACATGGAGGAAGGAATTATATGGAGGAGAAGTGACGTTAAATCGGTGAAGCAAGCACTAAACTCTCCCGCATGGTGGCAGCACCGGCAGCGACCATATGGCGCTTCCCAACAATTAAGGTGTTCACATTGTGGTAGATGCAGTGATTATTTCATTTAGTATTGTGTATAAGTGTTTAAAAATGCCAGCTTGTGTTGCGTACGGTTGCACAAATAGGCCAGACAGGAAAGAACCTGGAATATCATTTCATAAGTAAGTTGAATTGTAATTATCGTTGTTGAAGTGAGCGGTAGACACCGCAAACTTTGCAGCACGTCTATAAATATTTAGTCATAGCTCTCAATGGGATGACTTTGTTCTCAAATTTTTCTTGGTGTAGTGTAGAAAATCAGCAAACTTGCTATTTTGCACATAATAGACTAGCATTATTTTTTAACGAGTGTTTAAAATGAGATTTAAAGGGGCGTGTTTTACTTCGCGATTCAGTGAATTTACTATTACGATTTCTTTCGTCACGTTGCTGATTATACTGACAATGGATGATGAAATTAACTGTTATGTGAGAAGCTGTGAGTTTTATTAATTTTTTAAATAGCTATTTCAGGCCATTGACTTAGGTTATTTTTAAAGCTTCATATAAGACTTGTTTCTGTTTGTAAATACGTCTATACCTATTTTTACCGATTTTGAAATCTTTCTCATCTATTTATGTCGAAACAGGTTCATGCAGAAATAAAAATGGGCTTCATAAATAAAGAAGTTATTGGCCTTTGAACAAAATCAATTTGGGGAATGTGTTTCTAATTTAGTCTCTTTTTTTTTGTACAACATTCTCCCCCCCCCCCCCCGTATCTAAATCTAACTGAGAGATAATTTTTTTACAATTGTCCTAATAAGTAGGGCTGTGAAATTAGACAACACATCTTGATCAAGAGAATGTTCATTAAGGTGACTGAATAAACATTTTATTTCTGGTACCAGCCTACAAAATGTCTGGGTTGCTCATCCCTAGAGTGGGTCCTCTTACTTTTTTTCTGGTCTAGGACACATTTCAGACTAACCACAAGTGGTAGTAATAAAACTGAAATATCCATTCTGCATGTCAACCATGTAATCATTGTGGCTTTGACAGAATTAATTTTTGGTCCAGCCTGCATCCAAACCTAAACCCCTCAATTTGGATGTTGTATATCCCCCAAACTAAGCAAGATATCGAAAACATTTATTCCTTATTATCGAGTTTTTTCGTCGTGTTACATAAGAATCCATCATTAAATTTGACTTTTGCGAAATTTTTCTTCTGCATTTCAACTCAAGACACCTCACTTTTGAGACAGTATATCTCGAGAACTAGGTGAAATATCGAAAAATTTTACTCTTTATTTTTTATTTGTCTCGTCTTTTTAAATAAAAATTCATCATAAAATTTGACTTTGAATAATTTTTTCTTCTGAATTTCAACCAAAACCATTTCACATTTGAGACAGAATATCTCGAAAACTAAGCAGGATATCAAAAAATTTTATTCTTCATTTTTTATTTGTCTCATCGAGTTACATAATAATCCATCACCAGATTGCGGCGTCACGTTTATCCTAGAGTCCCCTTGAGGTGTTTGTACATATTCCCCGTGTTTGTTGGGAAGCGGTCAAGCCCCCACCACTCCGGCCATGCCCCCCCACTCCTCCGCCGGCCTGCTTCACTCCCATGCGTGGTAAAGGTCTCTTGCGTCGTCTCCATATTATTCCTTCCTCCATACTTCCTCCCATGGAGGAAGGAATTATATGGAGGAGAAGTGACGTTAAATCGGTGAAGCAAGCACTAAACTCTCCCGCATGGTGGCAGCACCGGCAGCGACCATATGGCGCTTCCCAACAATTAAGGTGTTCACATTGTGGTAGATGCAGTGATTATTTCATTTAGTATTGTGTATAAGTGTTTAAAAATGCCAGCTTGTGTTGCGTACGGTTGCACAAATAGGCCAGACAGGAAAGAACCTGGAATATCATTTCATAAGTAAGTTGAATTGTAATTATCGTTGTTGAAGTGAGCGGTAGACACCGCAAACTTTGCAGCACGTCTATAAATATTTAGTCATAGCTCTCAATGGGATGACTTTGTTCTCAAATTTTTCTTGGTGTAGTGTAGAAAATCAGCAAACTTGCTATTTTGCACATAATAGACTAGCATTATTTTTTAACGAGTGTTTAAAATGAGATTTAAAGGGGCGTGTTTTACTTCGCGATTCAGTGAATTTACTATTACGATTTCTTTCGTCACGTTGCTGATTATACTGACAATGGATGATGAAATTAACTGTTATGTGAGAAGCTGTGAGTTTTATTAATTTTTTAAATAGCTATTTCAGGCCATTGACTTAGGTTATTTTTAAAGCTTCATATAAGACTTGTTTCTGTTTGTAAATACGTCTATACCTATTTTTACCGATTTTGAAATCTTTCTCATCTATTTATGTCGAAACAGGTTCATGCAGAAATAAAAATGGGCTTCATAAATAAAGAAGTTATTGGCCTTTGAACAAAATCAATTTGGGGAATGTGTTTCTAATTTAGTCTCTTTTTTTTTGTACAACATTCTCCCCCCCCCCCCCCCCGTATCTAAATCTAACTGAGAGATAATTTTTTTACAATTGTCCTAATAAGTAGGGCTGTGAAATTAGACAACACATCTTGATCAAGAGAATGTTCATTAAGGTGACTGAATAAACATTTTATTTCTGGTACCAGCCTACAAAATGTCTGGGTTGCTCATCCCTAGAGTGGGTCCTCTTACTTTTTTTCTGGTCTAGGACACATTTCAGACTAACCACAAGTGGTAGTAATAAAACTGAAATATCCATTCTGCATGTCAACCATGTAATCATTGTGGCTTTGACAGAATTAATTTTTGGTCCAGCCTGCATCCAAACCTAAACCCCTCAATTTGGATGTTGTATATCCCCCAAACTAAGCAAGATATCGAAAACATTTATTCCTTATTATCGAGTTTTTTCGTCGTGTTACATAAGAATCCATCATTAAATTTGACTTTTGCGAAATTTTTCTCTGCATTTCAACTCAAGACACCTCACTTTTGAGACAGTATATCTCGAGAACTAGGTGAAATATCGAAAAATTTTACTCTTTATTTTTTATTTGTCTCGTCTTTTTAAATAAAAATTCATCATAAAATTTGACTTTGAATAATTTTTTCTTCTGAATTTCAACCAAAACCATTTCACATTTGAGACAGAATATCTCGAAAACTAAGCAGGATATCAAAAAATTTTATTCTTCATTTTTTATTTGTCTCATCGAGTTACATAATAATCCATCACCAGATTGCGGCGTCACGTTTATCCTAGAGTCCCCTTGAGGTGTTTGTACATATTCCCCGTGTTTGTTGGGAAGCGGTCAAGCCCCCACCACTCCGGCCATGCCCCCCCACTCCTCCGCCGGCCTGCTTCACTCCCATGCGTGGTAAAGGTCTCTTGCGTCGTCTCCATATTATTCCTTCCTCCATGATTCACAGTGCATAGATTAGCTTGCTATCAAGATCATCTTTGCATTGAACATATGGTACTACCTTTGAGGTTAGTTGTGTTTGGAATGTTTGTTTACGTATTTTGATGATACCAGTGGATCATTAATATAAGCATACGCGCTTATCTCAAACCATATTAAGCAATTTCTTTTCATGCTTAAACATTACTAGTGCTTTAGATTTTGGTTTTATTAAATTTTTTGTTCATGTGTATATGTGAGGTGTTCTGTTTGGTTAATTTGGTGCTTACATTTTGGAGGGCACATATTTGTGTGTTCGGTTTTGTAAATAACTGCAGCGTTGTTGTTGTGGATAGTTCCAGCGTTGTGTTTTTTTTTTTGTGAATATATATTTTTCTTTCTTTAAAGATAAAATGAATGAGGAACCGATTTCTAATATAGCAGTCCTGGGGGATTCATCATTGGCGGATAATGCAGATGAAACTTGGGACAATCAAACTGAATATTTGGGAGATATTATGGAAGTAACACCCCTTACTGTACCAAATACAGATGCAATTGTTACTGTACCAAATACAGATGCAAGTGTAGATTTATTGCGCGACCGACAGGAGGACACTTTCTTTGATAGTCAACTGCAAGTTTCCCTTAGATCATCATCTGATGATGAACTGATAGGTTTTAACTCACAGGGGGAACATCCAAGACAACTTGAACATGGTGACTCTTCATCAGACGATAGGGTAATCACATTTCCCACGGCAGATAGGCAAATGAACCAGCCAGTCGATAGCGATATCCTAACGAGGTTAGAACAGCTAATAGTATCACAGGCGAAACAAGCTGAAAAGAGTAGGTTAGAAACCAGACAACTACTTGAATCACAGGCGAAACAAGTTGAGCAGATTAGGTTAGAAGCTGAAAAGAGTAGGTTAGAAACCAGACAACTACTTGAATCACAGGCGAAACAAGTTGAGCAGATTAGGTTAGAAGCTGAACAGAGTAGGTTAGAAACCAGACATCTACTTGAATCACAGGCGAAACAACTTGAATCACAGGCGAAACAAGCTGCACAGAGTAGGTTAGAAACTAACCAATCACTAGATTCATTGAGCTCAAAATTTGAATCCCAACTTAAACAATTAGAACAGTCATTTACTACAGCATTAGACTCACAAGCCAAACAGGTCAATCAGTTACCTTAAGGGTTAACGAACATGACACACAACTGAAACAGCTTGACTTAGAACTGAAGAACAGACACAGGACATTCAGGTAATTCACAATAAAGTAGACTGCACTGTAGCAACTATTGCCAAATTAACAGACAATTTTGAACAATGTCAACAGGAGGTTGGAGTCTTACAGACAGTGAGTAACCATACACAGGCTAGGGTAGCCGAGGTTGCGAAGACTGTTGAAAACCTTACAATCCTTAGTAGCACAAATACAGAAGAAATTAACAAGTGTAGACAAGGTGTAAACTTATTAGAGAGTCAGGTGACAGCACGGGTGAATGCGTTAGAGGCCAAAGTGGTAGAACAATTCAATCCACAGCAAGGTATGGTAGGGTCACAGGGAGTAATAGTCACATCAGAAAAAGTTGATTACAGGAATTTCCACGGCGATGGCAACCTGCACCCTGTTGACTTCCTGAAACAGTTCGAACGCTCAACACAATTTGTACATTATTCTCAACAGCAGAAAATAAATTGTGTGCTTAGTTGCCTAGCAGGGACAGCGGAGCTTTGGGGAAATGGTATTGTACAACAGTGCTCTACTTATGACGAATTCAAGGATAGGTTTTTGGGGGAGTACTGGTCCCAGGAGGTCCAATACCAAGTTAGAAGGTCAATATCCAATGGGAAGAAATGGAATGGTAGGCCTAAAAGTTTGTGTGATTTCTTTCGTAGAGAAGTTCATAGGGCTCGGTACTTAGAGGACCAAGTGCCAGCAATAATTTTAATAAAAGATCTCTGGTTTTACCCTCCACCCAAGCTATTTTTAATAAAAGATCTCTGGTTGTACCCTCCACCCAAGCTATTTTTAATAAAATATCTCTGGTTGTACCCTTCACCAAAGCTATTTTTAATAAAAGATCTCTGGTTGTACCCTCCACCCAAGCTATTTTTGATAAAAGATCTCTGGTTGTACCCTCCACCCAAGCTATTAAGGGAACATAGTATGTTAAGTCACTGAAACCCTACTAGTCAAAAAAAAAAAACTGATACTTCAGCAGCAGCAACAGATATTCAGGACTCGGTGGCTGGAAGTATAACTATTGTCCAGGTTCGACCTTTCAATGATTTAACTCTAAATCAGGATTTAGTTACTGCAGGCGTGACCGAGCTCCAGGTGTCTTCACCTTTCAATGATAATGTTGCTAGCAACAACACACCCTTACCTTTGGTTCCTCCAGATTTAAATAGAATCCATAGCACAGCAGAGAATCTCGTAGTCAGGATTTGGTAGCGAAGGTATAACTATTATCCAGGCTAGTCCTTTAATTGATTTGAGCTCAATCAGGATTTAGTTTCCAGACGCAAGACCAAGTTCCAGGTGTCATCACCTTTAAATGACTCAGATGCCCCAACATTCAATCAGTCACCACTGGTTCAATCTAATTATTTTCCAATTCCAGGAAGTTCAGTAAACCTTCACAAACATGCCCTCGTTCAACACATTTGAAGGGGGGTAACTCAGTTAAGTTGTCTAATTTGAAGGGGAGTGCTTCTACCGAGACCCCTAATTTGAAGGGGGGTCAGCACCCATATTCTCATAAGAAATATAAGTAAGAGTAAGAAAGATTTTTTCCATATTTAATAAGGATATGGTTCATGATTTATGCTGAAAGTTCTACTTGGCTTAGCATCAAAATCTTAGGTATGAATGTGTATAACAAAGTAAGAATACTGTGGAAAAGTAAGAAAGAAGGTCTTGGTTTTAACTGTAGGGACACACTTGGTGCCTAGAGAGTAAACAGCTCTTATTCAATTATATAATTTCTTATTCTCATGAATTACCTGCTAATAAGAAACATAATTGGTGCCTTAACAAGCCACGTAGAGAGAGAACAAAAAAAAAAAAATTTGCAGCTGTAATAGCTCATTATGCTACAAGTCAAGCAGGCTAATAGAGCTGCAAACACAATGTATATAACATATTTTTTTTCTTTTCTCCTTTACAATTTCATATATGTTATGTTGTTTATGTTATATTGTTTGTTTATGTATGTCATGTGTTTACTATATGTGCATTTCATTTCTGTACTGTAATAATTGTGCAATAATCTCTTATGAGATTCACATATTGCTTTATGAAAGGGGGTTGAGAATCACAGTATTTGGTGCACATAGCCACACATATCCTACACTGAGAATTATCAGATTGGTGCACGATGGGTGGACTTTGTGTAATTAGTAGTGGCGTTGTGACAGGACTGGTATTTGGACAATATTTTGGACTGTTACAGTTGGAGAGGAACATGTGAAAAATGTGTAATTTTGATGAACCTGATTTGAAAGGAGTAATTATTGTACCATTTAAACATATTGTATTTCGGTTTGTTGTGGAGCTGTGAACAATGCTTGTAAACGGATGTAGAGAAAAGGAAACCACCACCAACTTTAGAGTAACTAGAATTTGGATTGTATTTTAATACTTTATGTATAACATGATAAGGTGAACTGTCTCATCCTCCTTGGATGGATTTAGTTTGCCATTAGTGAATAAATCCCAAAGGCAAACGTAAATCAAGGGGGGTTGTGATGAGACAGTAATTTGATACAAAAGGTAGGTGGAAAGGCTAATACGTAAGGTTTAATTGATTATCAAATGCCAGAGCAATTATAACAATGAGAATAAATCTGGCGACAATGGGAAGGTTCGAGAGCAGGAGGCCCTGCAGTGAGCATAGTCAATAAGTAAGTAAGTAGACCGATCGGCATGTGGTAGCAAGCATGCGTGTTGTCGTACGTAGCATGATGCACGTGTAACGGCAGTTTAAGCGCATAGTTAATCAGTATTGGAAGTTTTAAATAGTTTGGAAAAAGCTATACCTTAAAGTTGAATTATTGGAGTGAAGTGCTCTTAGATCGGGAAAATGTATTATTCAAGTCTGTGTCTACGTTGCCGTAGGCGAATCTGTAACTTTGGCGACCAGTCCGTATTTGCCTTATCCACGGTCAGATAAGAGATATATATGTATTTCAATAAACGGTCAAATCAGTTGGTTGGTTGGTTATGTACCATCAGCTGAATAAACTTATACTTTCAAGTTCAACAAGAGGCTAACAACCTGTTAATCATTTAAACAATTCAAACTACCCAGTTGTTGTTGCATATACACCCACATGGTTTTTCCCGACAGTGTGCTCCCACAGGAATATCCCACATGAATGTCTGGTCACATAGAGATAGTGCTAGAAATTGTTTGCGGATGTCAAAGCATCAGAATACTATAGCTCGTTCTCCGCACAAATTTGTATCCTGCAGCGTCACCTATTAACGGAAAAGAAAATGGTGTAGCTTAAAAGATTCCTACTTGTTTTATTTTCTGCCAGACATCTTATCAACCAAAAGTTAACAACAACAGTAGCTCGAGATCCATTAAAAATTAATTTAGTCTAATTTGTTTACCATTAGAAATAAATAAAGCACGCGGTGCACAATATGGACAGAAGTGCAGATAACATAATGTACGTTTTTTTTTTTAATTTACGTAATGAAAACCAGTCCCTCACAGTCAGCATGTAAGGGATTATAGTAAAAACATTTCTTATTCCCATTTGTAGAAAAAATGAAAGATAGTGTTTTCTTCACATCTCATTCATTCATTCTCGCGTGTGGAATGGTAATTTCATTTTTCATCACTCTCCAGAAATTGATTCTGAGATTTTTTATTGTAAAAAATTCCTCTTAAATTAACTCGATCTGTAGCACGATGAAATACCACGGCCCATCTGTATTTTGGTATCGAATAAATTATCTTCAATTGCTGTCTCTCAAAGAGAGTTCCTCCTAAAGAATTATGGAGCCAGATCTAAAGGATATTCTGAAGAGACCTCCAAGAAGCGCACATACTCAATTCTGATTTGAGTAAAGGGCAGCTTACAACCAGCCACTTGACCCAGTGGGCGTAGTTCCAACTATCGTCAGCTGATTTGACTGAACTCTCCTTCCAGCTTTATCAGTACACTGTTACACAAGACGGTGAGCCCAATAACAAATAATATTTGAAGATTTATGGTAGGAATGATGTGAAGGAAGCAACGTGAAATGTGACAATGATTCCTTGAATACAGAACAATATAGAAATAATACACTTTGCAGCTGGCGCTTCGCTTTCACCAAAAATGATAGTAAACTTCGTTGACTTCTGCAAAATCTGCACCGAAATCGAAAGTGATTTGAATATCCTACTTCTGATTCGTAGCAGTTATACAATGGTGTACTAATCACGACTTTCTTATGCAGATGTTCTGGAACTGCACCAATTCCAAACCCATCCGTATTATTTATGTTACTAACATTCTGTCGGTTCATGAATACGTCTCTACATCATGGTTTGGCAGGAACACTGTTGTGCATAACAACGTCTTTCTAGAGTTAACAGCTAGGAAAAAATATCGTGTACTTATCACACCGCCCAGTGTGGCTCAGTGCGCTGGACCGCACACTGGATCGGGGAGGTACAAAGGGATAGGGCACAAGCCCAGATCCTCGCGTACTGGCGTCCTGATTGCAGTTTTTAGACGGTTACCCGCAATCATCTAACTAGGCGATATCTGAGACGGTCTCCAATCTCCGCCCCATAAACTACACATTTCATTAACAACAAATACATTCTTCATAAAGAACACACGCTTCCCAGACAGATAGCAAAAAGCTTTCCTCCCCTGTCTCATGTTCCACATTGGGCCACGTATGGTGGCCTGTGTCCACGAGGTCATCGGTGACCGAATCAGAGAAATAAAAGGTTTAATTATCTCTGGAGGAAAACAAAAAGTATATGAAAGAAAGAAAAAAGTATTTTCAAATTTGACTATTTTTTTGACTTAAATACATATTTTTGTGTTTATTATGGAACTAGCTAATAATTTTTGGGTTCATTTCAAAGAGTGGTATCTGGTACCACATTATACATATAGATTTCTGAATAAATGAACAACTCATTTTAAATTATATTTAAGGACACGCTGTTTTTATTCTTCCCGCCTTCACTCTTCCGGTGAAAGCTGAAATGGCGGTAACAAGAGAGCATATGGAAAACAATTTTATATTTATAGTTTATCGTTAGATAAAGTATACCGACCAAAAATAAAGCATGATATTTTAGTATAAAGTATGGTTGGCAAGCCTACTTTTATTTCCTCACTCCCTGATACTAGCTTGTTTTTCAATCTTTCTCCCATTGCTGGATTTGCACCTTTCTAATTATCTGGAAAAAGTGCAGAACACACTGAGCAGGTAGTAGGAAAGGATTACAAAATCCTTCATTTACTGAAGAGGGTGATGAGAGAATTTACCGGAGAAGATAAGTAATTGGATTACAAAACATTAAAACAAAACATGAACATGGTGGTGAAGTTCGGGATCCAAATTTTGGGTATCAAATACATGAGTTGGAAGAGAGAGCAGCTAAATTTGTTTGTGTAAATTACCACAAGACATAGTCAGTAACTGATGTGATAAATGAGTTGGATTGGGAGCCATTGGAAGACAGGAAGAGGGTGAAGAGAGTGTTCGGATTGTACCTACAAGGAATAAGTTGGTGATGGGGCTTGGAAGGATACTGGTCGAAGAATTGGGAATAGTAAATGGAATGGAAAATATGACCATGAGTACAAGCTGGCACTCGATTTCACGCATAAGAGAGTAGGAAAATTTTCTTTTTTGAATACGAGCGTCAGGGGCTGTAATAAATTACCAAATGATGAATAAATTAGCAAAAAAACCGAAGGAATTTAAAAATTAAAATTCATAAATCACAAAAGTAGATGGGGGACGAATTTAAACACTCAAAGGATATAAAATAAATACTAAGAAAGTGATAATTAGATTACTAGGGAAATTGCCACTGGAGTATGCACTCCATCACAATTAATCATTAATAATTCAAAAAGTGGTAAAAGGGTAACAGCAATTCGACATCTATGCACGAATCTATTACCTGTTTCGAAAAAGCATCTTACCAGTTGTTGCGCTGCTATTTCAGTGTGTCCTTTCAGCCTTTTATTTTAATAGCTTCTTATTCACTCTTAGTATTTCCTCCAGAATGTATACTTGATTGTTGATTTTTGGTGAAGCTATGTGACTGGGGAAGATCACTTTGAACTGTTAGCTTACTAGTTTTCTTGATAATGAGTACTGATTGCACTCATTTTCAATGAACTATATTTATCTTCTGCTGTTAAACATTTTGAAAAACAATATATTTGCCAAGCGCCATATCCTGCTAGTTTAATGATTTGTCATTAATTATTTCCTGTCGCTTTAGTGAGATTTGACCTCTCTTAAATTTTACATCATATGAAATTTTCGCTGTTCTAAGTAAATCACAAATTATCTTCATCCAACGAGGAGCGATGGTTTACTGTATAGTATTGCTTCTTCTGTCGACAAGGACCATGGTGGCTATGCTGAAGCAGTGTTGCTGCGGCTGCTCCCTCAAGACAGGCGCCCTCGTCATCTCAGTCGTATGCATAGTGAGTACAATCAAATACATTCCTTCCTCTAGTGCCGACAGCATCTCTATACGAGTTAATAAAGTCTCAATGTTTAGCAGAGCTACTAGAAAATATTGTTCTCGATGGAAAGTTACTTAAATGTTCCATACGACAACACACCTCGACCTTTTGGAAAATTCCCACCTTAATTGCATATCACAATTTAACTAACGGTAGTAATCACTGTCACGATATAATTCAATCCAAAGCACAGAAGACATTAAATGTAACGTCAGCTGTGTCTAACATATAGTCATTCCCTCCATATATTTCAATAACCTGACTTAAAACATTTCAGGATATGGCAATCTTGAATTAGGACAAAACTGGTTGTAGTTTGACCAAGAAACACCAAAAATAATGTTTTTTCCAAATACATTTTGCGAGGAGGAGGGAGGGAGCGGTATGTCCACAAATAAAGAAAGGTCGAGAAAATGAAGGTATTGTTGTTGAGGGTTCGTGAAAATTTCACTATTTATTAGTGAGTAGATTTTTTCATCTGACGTGAGCGACAATCAAAGCTGTCAGTTTTAGACACTATTTCCTTTAACTAAAAATATGCATCCAGCATTGATCATATCTAGTATTTAACCAACAAGCACTAAAAAGACTTACATCAAAAATATTTTAAAAATTGCTAGTAAATAAACATTTTGGTATATTTTGCTGTACATGAGCCACGTGTTCTTAGCCATGTAGTATAAAAGAGAAAATTTATCGATGCGTTTAATACAGTGTTCGATTCTTAAATGCTAGTCTGCAGCTCTTGCTATAACTACTACCCTGCGTGTGATATGCTCGACTGCGTATAACATTTATACTTCTTGATTTGTCACTGTTCTGTTGCTCTAGTACCGTAAATGTGTGATGTGCCAGTATTGTTGTTAGTGTTGCCATGTAGATGCTGGCGGGATGCGACATGCTGGCCTTCGGGGTGATCACCCGAATGGCGTACCAGACGCTCGACTACCTGGTGACGGCGATGATCACCGGCATCGAGACAGAGAATGGACCCAACCCGCTACCGATACACATCAGAGTAGCCATCGTTCGAGGTGAGCAAGGGACAACATTCAGGCAAACTTCAGAACTTCTGTTTGGCTTTATTGCTAATTTACGTCGATGAAAAATAAACGCATGTGGCATTACTGCCTGGGATTTCTCCAAAGGGTTCGACCGCTTAGTGACAGGGTTTTCAAATCGCTGCGCATGTGTCTCTTGTCATGGCTACCTTATCCTAACCCGGTAATCCTACTGGCAATAGGGAATCCACAGTTTAAAATGGAATTCAAACTACGGAAGCGGTCTGGCGTATTTCACAGCACACAAGTACGCTGTGCCAGAAGCGATGGTCTGGTTAAGGGCCTGAAATCCCCAGATGAGACCGGGATTCAAACCGGGGACCTTTCGAACTTCAGTCAAATGCTTTAACTACTGAGCCCTCAGACAGCTCACAACGTCGACCTAAGTTTATCTTAGAGGACAAAGAACAATAATGAATTCATCTATTTCCTTTTAAAGTAACTATTACATTATTCGCCTGGCGTGAATTCCAGAAATCGAGGAAAAAATGTAAATCTAAATGGCCGAAATTTGGATCTAACGCACATTTCCAGAATGCTAGGTCATCATCTATCAGCCTCGGTAACTTCAGAAAATTATTGTCTATCGTTTTTAGTCTGTACAATACCCCATCCAACACCAGATTTAGGTTTTCAGTTGCTCTTTCAACATTCACTTCAGAGTTTCTCTTCGTTGCAAAATACAAAACAGCCATTGTGGCTTTGTGATTAATAGGCTCCTTGAGTTGTAAATTACAAGTCACTGGTGGTTAATATACACAGCCGTATTTATTTTTAAGACGATAAACTTTTAATTCTCATTTTGGCAGAGAAAAATCTGTACAAAAGCTAACTGTGGACAAAACAAATGTCACAATTTCGAAAGTCGAGAAATTTTATTTGTACATTATATAAATGCGGAACAGATAAACTTTTTGGTACCATAGCAATGGTACGGCTTTTACACCTTTGCAATAACTACGTTCGAAATAAACATATAGCTAAGATTTGGAAAAAGACAAAAGTTATTGCCTTATTGAAACCTGCAAAGATTCTTCTGTAGCTAAAACTATCGCCCATTTCTTCGTTCAAAATATTTTAAAGGATGCTGCTCAAATGATTGAGCCCCACAATCGAGGCGAAACTGATTCAACAGCAAACAGGTTTAGGTCTAACAAAAAATGCACTGCGTAGTCCTCAGCCTGAAAGTGGTTTTGATCTAGGGTTGATCACAGGAGTTGCTTCTGTAGATCTCTCTGCAGCGTATGACACTGTACAGTATAGAATTATCATTGCATAAATTGTATCAACTTACCAATGACTTAGAGTTCACAGAAGCCACCCGAAATTTACTTCAAGATCAAAGATTTTACGTAGAATTTCAGAGCAGCAAAAGTATATCGAGAGCACAAAAAAAATGGGCTGCCCCAAGGGAGTGTCCTGGCACCGACGTTATTCAGCATTTACCCTAACGATCAATCTCAATCACCGGTGACTCGAAACTTTACTCGTATCTGTGTAGATTATGTAACATATCAGCCCGAGCAAAAGACTTCGGAACAGGAGCGTCTAAGTTATTGTCTACACTCATCACAACCTACTATGAACACAATAAGCTGAAAAATAAAACGATCAAAATTCAGATATGCGCCTTCCATCTAGGAAATAGACATGCCAACAGGAAACTAATAGTCAGACTGGGGATTTGGGGGGGGAGGGGGAGGGGGAGTTCTACAATTAGATCACTGTTTAAATCCAAAATATCTCGGAGTTACACTGAATATCGCTCCTTATCATAAAAAAGCATTACCTAGACACAAAAAACAAAGTTTCAGCCCGCAACAAATTCATGAGGAAACTCACAGGAAACTTATGGGGTGCAAAATACGATTGCTACGAACATTTGTTTTTGCACTGTGTTATTTTGCTATCCTGTTTGGTTCAAGTATACTTACGCCAAACACATGTATAATCAAAAAACCTTAAATCTTATTAATCCCATTAATCGTAATTCCTTGTCATAACTTGTACGTCACAACTTGTTCGTTCTAGGGGAAAAAAATCCTGCAGAAACATACACAAAAAAGATCAACCTGCTTTGAGAGACCCAAAAACTTTAAAAAGTAAGAATTTGAATTTAAAACATTTAGCGTAATGCTTTCATTATAGCTTCTAACGATAATACATTAAAAATGATAAACTAGTGCAATGGTAGCGATGTGAAAATTACAATAATAGTATCAAAACATAAATCACATTATATCGTTTCTCTTCTCTATTGGATGGGAACCAAATGAAATCTACTGCAATAAATAGTTATGCAATACACACTGTCATTTTAATCTTCCGTCCTTGGTATGTTAATCGCTCTGAAGAAGAAGTGATCTGATACTGTCGCCCACCCCCGGGAAACATCCGTCTTTACAGCTGAAATGGTAGCAATCCGGAAAACAGTGGAATATTAAGTATCTACTGTTAATAGGACTAGTAATTTAATTCGGATGAAATACTCTGGAACGAACTGTTATTGTGGTTTAGACTTCAGAGCACATCGACGAATTGTTCGTTAACGCTCTACGGACATTAAACATTAAAGTACGTTCATCAGAAAGTCACAATTCGCTGTAGAAACCTTCTGTTTACTGACCCCTGATTTTTTTATTTATTTTTATTTTTTTATTTTTATTTTTTTTTATTTTTTTGGTGTTATGCCTGCAGCTTGGATGTGGTTGTCCATCACGCAAATGGCCCTTGGTGGGATCATCATTATCCTTAGCGTGACTCTCATCTTCGGCACTAACAAGGTAACCAATTGTCGCACAGAACCAGCTATCTCAGAAATGTTATGTATATCCTAATATAGACAATATTCTAAATGGTCTGCTAAATTGTTTGGACCAATGTTTCATATCCAATAGATGTTTATTGTATTTAATAAACCATACAATTTCCTTAAATTAAATTAAATGATAATAAACGCTCTGTTTCATTTAATATGTGACCCTATCTTTCCTATAAGGTAATTACGCGTAGTTAATTTTGTCTTCGCTTTTATTTATAGAGAAATCAAATTTTGTCTTCGCTTTTATTTATAGAGAAATCAAATTTTATTCAATTTTTGGAAGTATTTATTAATGAATGTAAAATTAATGTAGGTCTTACAATAGCATCCTTTGTAAGTGTGATAGTTAATTTAACCAATAAATAAATTAATTAATCAGGGGCACATCACATAAATAATACCTGCTTGTTCGTTCAGGCCAACTAGCACCACGTGAAGCCCTTGCTTGACCTGAATTTGCTTTGTATATATACACATCCGTATTCACCTAAGGTTGTTAGCCCTAGAGGTTCCCTTAGACTAACAAGGTAATTATGTCGGATGTGGGGGAATGTTTTTAATAGGGGCCTACCTATTTATTATTAATATTTATATTAAACCATATAACAACACCCACATGGGCTGTTACAGTAGCACTTAAATTCATTGTTGTTCTAAGAGAGGAAAGTGAAACTCTGAATAACGCGGAAACTTGGCCTGTACTTTAAAGGAAAATAAGCGATTGACTTCTTCGATTATGGTGCGCCGATAGTAGCATGGTATAAGACCACTCAGGTTACAACTCCAGGACCAAAGAGCTTTTAGTTTAGGGTAAAGTTTTTAGTTGCATAGTTGCCAAATTCATAATAAGAGCAATCACTGCGTATTATCAACGAGACTTTCATACTGCAAAAGAGCAAAATATTCGCAAGTGACTTATCGAAAATCTCAGTAATTAAAGTTAGCGGCAAACGGATCTTTCTACAGGCAAACAAATTGAGGATGCCTCCTGCTGAGACATACAATTCAATAGAGACAGACTTATCAACAGAAAGTGAGTAGTGGGTTGAAAAATAACAAGCTAAAAGGATTGGTAATTCGCGAAGCAGATGTTAATATATCAATGACCAAAATGGATATCAGGGAAAATATTTTGGAGAACGCTACTCGGAACTGAATGACAGAATTCGGGAAGCCAAACCTTTATGAAATTCGCGTTGACGAATAATAGTTATTCCATGCTAAGCACAGTCCTGAGATACTTTAGGCTTTTCCATTAATATCCAAACCCTCGTGAAAACACAAGAGTAAAAGAAGAGTTTGCGATGTTTGGAATGTTTTTAGATGGGTGGCGAAAGACACTATTCAGTGTGATTCTAACGTAGACGGGTACGAAAGGATAAAGACGGCAAATGTGAACAGTTGACGGTGAGAGTGTATAATAAAAGTTAGGTAGCAGTGAGAGTGTAAAGGATTGATGACGAGAGCATCGTGCAACAGATAGTTGTTAGAGTGATGGTCGACTGTCGGAAGAGTATTATTATTATGGGCGCCGGCAGGGTTACTTTATGGGGGGTGCATCTGTGTCGTTTTTTAATACATTATATGTAACACTAAGGATGCTGAATTTACTGACAAGGTGGTGAACAAATTGGACAACTACCTGTGCGCCTTAATTTATAATTCAAACAGTGAATTTAATAATAAAACTTTTGTTTCTTAATCTTTTTCTGTAATTTTTTTTTTTATAGCACCCCCTCCCGGCGCCCAAAGGCTCGGTGATGGAAGATGATGTACAGATTTTGTGTGTGTGTCTAGATTTTGTGCGTTGCTAGAACAGATTACCAAACGGCTTATAAGCATACATGCCTGTCTGCAACGCGTTTCGGGAGACGCCGGGGGAATTCATTTTGGATTTCTTAGCCTAGAAAAGACTCGAAGGACAGCCACCCGGCTCTGTACTGGACGCCAAAGCGGCAGTTTTCAATCGGTGAGATCTTAAAGTGAACTCCAACTAATTTAACATGCAAACCGTCTACATAAATTTCAACCCGTATTCGCCCAAAATGTTAATTCAGTTTCACGCTCAAATTGGAAAGCTAAATAAGGTTATTATTACGTCAGCTGGACGTAAAATGATACATGTTACATGGTGCACGCCGTTTGAAATTATTTTACTAGCCTGGTGTTCAATACAAATGTATATACCATTTGATGTTGCATTTTTGGTAATTTTCGAGGGAGTAAAAAAAAAAGTCTCATTAACTTATGTCATTATAGTCTATTCATGAAGTAGAGTTTGCTAACCTGAGGCTGAATAATATGTTTTTGATAATGTAAAACCATTCAATATTGTAAAAATGTAAACATCCTTATTGATCTTGGGTTGATTAATATGTTACGGGTCATTTGAATAAATAAGTAAAGATAGTTCTAGTTTATTACGGTAAAGGCAAAATAAATATAAATTACTGTGTAAAGGATATTTCGTTTTTAAACTCCCTTTGTCATGATAATAAACATCAGAATAATAAATAATTAATTAAAATATATAATCCAAAAAATCTTGTAATAAGGCAATGGTAAAGTATAATATGTCAAAATAATCAGTGTAAACTCTTTTATTATTAAGTTTCTTTCATGTAATTCAAAAATTTCAATGCACGAATAATCGTTAAACTATCGAATGTTAGCTATTACATGGCGAGAGCAATAGCAATAGGTGTCAAAAAATGTATTTCAACGCTGCATAAATAACACAAAGATTTTGGAACAACTTATTCAGGAGAACAGAACCATAAGCATGTCCAAAGGTCCATGTTTTTCTGTATAGCTAGGCAAGTCTGCTATTACATGAAATAATTTTAAGATTTTATTTGTTAACTAGCTGGTACCCACGACTTCGTTCGTGATTGTAAAGAATTCATATTGACAGCTATAGACATCTAACCACCCTAGTGCACGATGGGAGACTCGATACTATTACCACACACAATTACCAGTCTTCTGCGCTATGTAGTTCCGGCAGCAAGGTAAAATTTACGGATACACACAAGTCTTTGGATGAAACACGAAAATATTCATGATCGACCAATTTCAAACACCATATCTCACACACTCCCACAGTTACCGAATTTCGGCCAACGTTGTGATCGATGGGAGAGACTGTGTTACTACCATACACAAACGCCAGTGATCTGCGATTGATAGTTTTCACTTAAAAGTGATACACCGCGACACATGCGTCTTTGGCAGAAATATGAAATTGCCGCAGGTCGACCATTTTCATCCCCCATATCTTCCACACCCCCATAGCTACAGACATCTAACAACCATAGTGCACGACAACAGACACGATTCTACTACCACACATAAACACCAATGCTCTATGCTATGTAGTCGTGGTAGAAAAGTGAAATCTGCGGAGACACATGCCTTTCGTCGAAATACGAAAATATCCTTGGTCGGCCACTTACAACCACCATATCTACCACAGTAATACAGTTTCTGAAATTCGGCAGCTGTTGTGATCGAAAGGTGACTCTGTGCTATTACTACACACAAACGCCAGTTATCTGTGATCTATAGTTTTCGCTGAAAAGTGATACACCATGACACTTTTGTCTTTGGCAGAAGTATGAAACTGCCACAGGTCGACCACTTTCAACCACCATTTCTCCCACACCCCCATAGCCACCGACATCTAACAACCATAGTGCACTACATGAGATACGATTCTACTACCAAACACAAACACCAATGCTCTAAGCTATGTAGTTGTGGCAGAAAAGTGACATATGCGGAGACAGTCGAAATACGAAAATATCCTTGGTTGGTCACTTACAACCACCATATCTGCCACAGTACCACAGTTTCTGAAATTCAGCCGCTGTTGTGATCGAAAGGTGACTCTGTGCTATTACTACACACAAACTCCAGTTATCTGTGATCTATAGTTTTCGCTGAAAAGTGATACACCATGACACTTTTGTCTTTGGCAGAAGTATGAAACTGCCACAGGTCGACCACTTTCAACCCCCATTTCTCCCACACCTCCATAGCTACCGACATCTAACAACCATAGTGCACTACATGAGATACGATTCTACTACCAAACACAAACACCAATGCTCTATGCTATGTAGTTGTGGCAGAAAAGTGACATATGCGGAGACAGTCGAAATACGAAAATATCCTTGGTTGGTCACTTACAACCACCATATCTACCACAGTACCACAGTTTCTGAAATTCGGCCGCTGTTGTGATCGAAAGGTGACTCTGTGCTATTACTGCACACAAACTCCAGTTATCTGTGATCTACAGTTTTCGCTGAAAAGTGATACACCATGACACTTTTGTCTTTGGCAGAAGTATGAAACTGCCACAGGTCGACCACTTTCAACCCCCATTTCTCCCACACCTCCATAGCTACCGACATCTAACAACCATAGTGCACTACATGAGATACGATTCTACTACCAAACACAAACACCAATGCTCTATGCTATGTAGTTGTGGCAGAAAAGTGACATATGTGCAGACAGTCGAAATACGAAAATATACTTGGTCGGCCACTAACAACCACCATATCTACCACAGTACCACAGTTTCTGAAATTCGGCCGCTGTTGTGATCGAAAGGTGACTGTGTGCTATTACTACACACAAACTCCAGTTATCTGTGATCTACAGTTTTCGCTGAAAAGTGATACACCATGACACTTTTGTCTTTGGCAGAAGTATGAAACTGCCACAGGTCGACCACTTTCAACCCCCTTTTCTCCCACACCCCCATAGCTACCGACATCTAACAACCATAGTGCACTACATGAGATACGATTCTACTACCAAACACAAACACCAATGCTCTATGCTATGTAGTTGTGGCAGAAAAGTGACATATGCGGAGACAGTCGAAATACGAAAATATCCTTGGTTGGTCACTTACAACCACCATATCTACCACAGTACCACAGTTTCTGAAATTCGGCCGCTGTTGTGATCGAAATGTGACTCTGTGCTATTACTACACACAAACTCCAGTTATCTGTGATCTATAGTTTTCGCTGAAAAGTGATACACCATGACACTTTTGTCTTTGGCAGAAGTATGAAACTGCCACAGGTCGACCACTTTCAACCCCCATTTCTCCCACACCCCCATAGCTACCGACATCTAACAACTATAGTGCACTACATGAGATACGATTCTACTACCAAACACAAACACCAATGCTCTATGCTATGTAGTTGTGGCAGAAAAGTGACATATGTGCGGACAGTCGAAATACGAAAATATACTTGGTCGGCCACTAACAACCACCACAGTACCACAGTTTCTGAAATTCGGCCGCTGTTGTGATCGAAAGGTGACTCTGTGCTACTACTACACACAAACGCCAGTTATCTGTGATCTGTAGTTTTCGCTGAAAAGTGATACACCATGACACTTTGTCTTTGGCAGAAGTATGAAACTGCCACAGGTCGACCACTTTCAACCCCCTTTTCTCCCACACCCCCATAGCTACCGACATCTAACAACCATAGTGCACTACATGAGATACGATTCTACTACCAAACACAAACACCAATGCTCTATGCTATGTAGTTGTGGCAGGAAAGAGAAGTATACGTAGATACGAATTTTTGGTCGAAATATGAAAACGCCCTGCACTGACCAACTTTAATCATTATATCTCCCACATCCCCACAGCTATCGGCATTCGGCCAACGTTGTGCACGACAGGAAACTCCATGCTACTTGCACCCACAAACATCAGTGATCTGTGCTAGGTAGTGGTGGCTGAAAAGTGAAATATAGGAAAAAACACGTCTATTTTTATATATGTATAAGATTACAAGCCTAGTTTTAATTATTTTGTATCATTTCTTTCATCTGTCATATAATATTATTACTTGATCATCATTTAGTGCAAAAGTTCTATATTTTGTGAAAACGTTGACAAATATGAAATTATTCAACATAACATAACTAACCAGTCTCAAAGTTCACTGAAGCTAGTGCTAAGTCAAGTACTTCTAATGCATTCAACTGCGTCTGATCGAGAGATACAAATAGTACAGGCATTTTAGACAGATTTTAGGGGTAACCTCAAAAAAATAATGTAGAGCTGAAATTTGGCACAGACGTTCCTTAGTACCTAATAAACACGTACTAAAAAGTCCCCACCTCTAGGGTGTCGGCGTCATAGTTTTTTTTAGGTCAAAAGGGCTTAAATAGGGATTGAGTGCCAAATCTGTATAAACTCGTTGTAAAATTTAAAATGTCAGACTCAGTAACGTTTTATTGCACCCTAGGTAATTAGGATAGACTAACCACTGCATAAAAGTGCAATATCGGCACTATTATTATTTAAAAGTAAAAGTACAGTCACATTTTATCATGTAGGCAGTACGAAACATAACTTTTTTTTTTAATTTCTCTGCATTGCGGAAAAACTGTCAAAGTTTCCAGGTCGGGACCTATGATAAAAGTTGTAGTACACACTTTCAGCATTAAAATGGTATATCGTTCATCCCTCTGCGACATATGGTTGCCGAGATACGCGTTGAAACAAGCACACGTGAGTCAACGCTGGGCCGAGAGCTCCGCGCGCCGCTCCCCGGCCATTATGGGTATTAACCTGAAAAAATATAATGTAGACCTGAAAATTGGAACAGATATTACTTACTACCTAAGAATCATGTCTTGAAAAGTCCCTATCTCTGAGGTGTCCTCTTCATAGTTTTATCAGGGCAAAAGTTTTCAATTAGGGCTTAAATGTCATAATCAGTATAAACGTCTTGTAGGTCTTAAAATATCAGCTTTTGTATCATTTAATTGCGCTACAAGTAATTGGAAAGGCTAATTATTGAAAGACGGCGTAGTTTTGGACGTAATTATTGGACAGAAGTAAAAAATCTCACATTTGATAGTGAAACAGGTACGAAATATGACTTGTTTTGTAACAAAGTCAGATTTGCTAAAAACTTTCGAAGGCCTATTATCAAAGTTGCAGAACGCAGTTTCAGCATTGAAATGGTGTATTCATCATGTTTTTTTGACAAACGGTTGGTGAGATATCATCGAAATATTCGAAACAACGCGCAGATCTAAGCATAAACGCCGTTCCGCTTACCCTTCCTCTTCTGTCTGCATCATTCTAATCTCTTTGAACAGTGCGCTGAGATTTTGTGCCCTTGGCATTATATATAAACTGACAGAAAGAAACCTTGAAAATGACGAAACATTTTGCAAAATTATGAATTATACAAATTTTTATTAAAATCTTTGAATTAAATTTAATGTTCAGCTTCATCATCGTACTCATCGTCTGGACCTATTATAGGTGACTTTATCGCATGCAGATCTTCGGCAATGTCCACACATTAGTGAACACTCCAGCCCACAACGCACACATTCAAATCTATTTCGCAGATGTTCTTACAATTGCAGGGCATCAAATTGAGGAGATGATTCGGAGCAAGTGCAAGTCACTAGCACAAGAGTTCCATTCTGAATTTTCCAGTCCCAATCTTCAGGACCTAAAGAATTTGCTAGCCATTCTTGAATCTGTAAGTATATTCGTAGAGAATGGATGGGCAATATACCATATATTCGTAGAGAATGTCGCTCACATGCTGCATCTATTGGTGGAAGGGACGCAAGCTGGAAGGATGCAGTGTCTGGTTGGGTTGCGAACTTACGACTGTATTTTATTTCCAGAAGTTCATGGATATTTTGACACTGAGATATAAAATTGTCATAGTGGGCAACGGCAAACGATGGATCTAAACACATGACAACGGAAACAGAGGAGCGTCGTCGTTGTGCCGGGTGAAACATCTGCCAATGTTTTCGCTCACCACAACACGGCTGTCACTTCACTCCAAGCTGAGCTTTTGAAAAAGTATTATAACATAAATAAGCCAGGCGAATTACTTTAAAACAAATTCAAGACTGCGGGTCATCATGCCATTCAGTGTAAAGGAGATGCGGATGCCAGCATTGCATCGTTTGCACTTGATTATTGCAGGGGTCAAGAGGTAGCGGTCATTTCCAACTATACGGATGTCCTCGTTGGTAGCAAGACTTATTGGAAGCAGTCGTATAAATGTAGTTCACCTTGTCACAACCAAAACTGCTAGTAAGGTCTTCAACGCGGCAGAACTCTGAAAATCCATCACAAACATGAAAAACTCTGCACTCTATTGTCATGCATTCACTGGGTGCGATACTGCCAGCGCTCTTTTCGGCAAATAAATAAATAAATAAAAAAAACAAGGCTGGATGTTATTGAGGGTTCTGACGTATTGCGTGACAAAGTGGAAACATTCGAACATCCCAACGCACAGAAAGAAGACATAATATCCGGAGGAAAGACGTTTGCCGTTGCTCACTATGAAAATTTTATATCTCAGTGTCAAAATATTCATGAACTTCTGGTAATAAAATACAGTCGTAAGTTCGCAACCCAACCAGTCACTGCATCCTTCCAGTTTCCGTCCCTTCCACCAACATATGCAGCATGTGAGCGACATTCTCTACGAATATATGGTATATTGGCCATCCATTCTCTACGAATATACTTACAGATTTCAAGAATGGTTAGCAAATTCTTTAGGTCCTGAAGATTGGGACTGGAAAATTCAGAATGGAACTCTTGTGCAAGTGACTTGCACTTGCTCCGAATCATCTCCTCAGTTTGGTACCCTGCAATTGTCTACATCTACATCTACATCTATACTCTGCAAATCACAAATACTGTGGGTGGCAGAGGGTGCTAAGCACCAATCCTAATTCTGCGCATTCCAATCCCGAACAGATCGAGGAAAGAAGGAATACATAAATGAATCAGTACGGCATCTTATTTCTCTAATCTTATCCCTCCTGTCATTGCGACCTAAATAGGTTGGCGGAAGAAGTATTTCGTTGCACTCGTAACTTAAATATTTTCGCATATTCTCCAGCAAATTCAAACGAAAACGACGTCGTCTGTCCGCCAAACAATCCCAGCCCAACCCACGAATTAGCTCTGTGACACTTACGTAAGGACTGTAACTAGCAGTCACGAATCGAGCGGCTCTTCTCTGTACTTTCTCTAATGTGTCAATCAATCCCTTGCGATACGGATCCCAAATTCCACAACAGTATTTCCAAATGCGGACGCACTAGTGTTTTGTACGCTATTTCCTTTGTATGAGCATTACAGCTTCTCAAAATACGTCCTATGAATCGTAGTTTGGAATTAGCTTTTCCTACAACGGAAGTTATGTGCAAGTCCCATTTCTTGTTGCTTTGTACTGTTACGCCTAGATACTTCAGGGAATCTACAGTGTCAACAACTGAATTGTTAACTTTGTACTCCAGAGCAAGCGGGGTCTTTTTATTACTTATGTGCATTGCCTTGCCACTTTTTACAGTTAAGTGTAAGCTGCCATTCACGGCACCATTCCGAAATAACATCCAGATCGCGCCTGAATTTCTAAGCAATCGTCGGAGCACCTCACTTCCCTATAAATAAGTTGCATCATCAGCAAAAAATCGACATCCTGCAATTAACGTTGTCACCGAGATCGTTTATAAAAATTAAGAAAAGAAGTGGACCTATTACACTTCCTTGAGGAACGCCCGAAGTAACATCTAGTTTAGAAGAGGCTTCCCCGTCTATAACGACATACTGTGACCGACCAGTTAGAAAATCGCGTATCATTCGCAAATCTGATCAGATATACCGTACGCTCGGATCTTCGCTAAGAGTCGGTTGTGTGGTACAGGGTCAAAAGCTTTCTGAAAATCCAAGAAAATAGCATCAACTTGTGATCCCGCATCAATAACTTTCATTACATCTGCGAAATAGATTTGAATGTGTGCGTTGTGGGCTGGAGTGTTCACTAATGTGTGGACATTGCCGAAGATCTGCATGCGATAAAGTCACCTATAATAGGTCCAGACGATGAGTACGATGATGAAGCTGAACATTAAATTTATTCAAAGATTTTAATAAAAATTTGTATAATTCATAATTTTGCAAAATGTTTCGTCATTTTCAAGGTTTTCTTTCTGTCAGTTTATATATAATGCCAAGGGCACAAAATCTCAGCGCACTGTTCAAAGAGATTAGAATGATGCAGACAGAAGAGGAAGGGTAAGCGGAACGGCGTTTATGCTTAGATCTGCGCGTTGTTTCGAATATTTCGATGATATCTCACCAACCGTTTGTCAAAAAAAACATGATGAATACACCATTTCAATGCTGAAAACTGCGTTCTGCAACTTTGATAATAGGCCTTCGAAAGTTTTTAGCAATCTGACTTTGTTACAAAACAAGTCATATTTCGTACCTGTTTCACTATCAAATGTGAGATTTTTTACTTCTGTCCAATAATTACGTCCAAAACTACGCCGTCTTTCAATAATTAGCCTTTCCAATTACTTGTAGCGCAATTAAATGATACAAAAGCTGATATTTTAAGACCTACAAGACGTTTTATACTGATTATGACATTTAAGCCCTAATTGAAAACTTTTGCCCTGATAAAACTATGAAGAGGACACCTCAGAGATAGGGACTTTTCAAGGCATGATTCTTAGGTAGTAAGTAATATCTGTTCCAATTTTCAGGTCTACATTATATTTTTTCAGGATAATACCCATAATGGCCGAGGAGCGGCGCGCGGAGCTCTCGGCCCAGCGTTGACTCACGTGTGCTTGTTTCAACGCGTATCTCGGCAACCATATGTCGCAGAGGGATGAACGATATACCATTTTAATGCTGAAAGTGTGTACTACAACTTTTATCATAGGTCCCGACCTGGAAACTTTGACAGTTTTTCCGCAATGCAGAGAAATTAAAAAAAAAAAGTTATGTTTCGTACTGCCTTCATGATAAAATGTGACTGTACTTTTACTTTTAAATAATAATAGTGCCGATATTGCACTTTTATGCAGTGGTTAGTCTATCCTAATTACCTAGGGTGCAATAAAACGTTACTGAGTCTGACATTTTAAATTTTACAACGAGTTTATACAGATTTGGCACTCAATCCCTATTTAAGCCCTTTTGACCTAAAAAAAACTATGACGCCGACACCCTAGAGGTGGGGACTTTTTAGTACGTGTTTATTAGGTACTAAGGAACGTCTGTGCCAAATTTCAGCTCTACATTATTTTTTTTTGAGGTTAAAACCTAAAATGCCTGGGCTAAAGTGTTTCTGTACCTAATCACCGTCCTCCTGAATTTTAGAATGACTTCGTAACGATACAAGAAAGGAAGGGAGTATAGGGAGATTGCCACCGGAGCAGGCGCTTCATCTCAATTTTATCAATTATTATTATTATAAATACAAGTAATCCTTATTTTGGATGTTTCACTTCGGTTACGTGCTAGAGCTGGATAGTCAGTATACTTTAATGTTATTGTCATCGATACGTTAATTCTGCATGACTCTGACATATGTTGTGCAGGACGTTCCCCGCTTGGTGATTTGCTGGTGTCGTGGATATCCTCCTGTACTCACGCTCAAGACATTAGTTACCTTCACCCAGGCGGGGATGTTCCTCTACGTCGATCACTATCTCTATGGCAGTAGCCTTATGCTCTCGTCGCTCGCGGTAATAGGTAAGTGCTGTGCAAGTGCGGTTATTGTTACTCCAAAGCTGGTTTCGTTTGAACGCTTTGTTTCAAATAGGTACATGATTAAAATTATAACAAGATGAACGAAATGATATAGAAATTCGGCAATCCTCCAGGAGTAGCGCTATAATAAAAACGAAAAAGTCAGATTATAAAATACGATTTATGCAATGAATATGTAAGAACAGTTACTATCGCTGATGATGGGAGATTATTATGTTTGGTAAGATGGTTCTCGCTTTCTTCCTTTTTCATTTTATTTTTAACACGTAGCGTTTAGGAATGTTTCTCAGTTCTCTGGTTGTTCAACAGTGATTAGTATTTTATGAATTCATTAAGAATGACGCGTAAATTTTTATTTTTATATATCTTGATATTTCTGGGACTAGCATACCTTTCTTACTTACTTCTAATTAAATGTAACACAACATTCATTTTTTCCCGTATAGTTAGTGTCGGTAAAATCTGTCAGCATTACACGCAGAGATGTGAAATTGCAGATAGGATATTTATCAGATCTTTTAGAAACTCATACTATTTTATTTATTTCCTTCATTTACATTATATTAGCTTCCGTTTAACAGAAATCTGAACCATATAGGAAATTATATCTTTACATATATAAATCTATGAGCGCGTTGTGTCTGTCACTTTGTTACATCACGCAAAAACTGCGTAGCAAAATTAGTATTTTAATACTGTTGACACTGTTTTCACTATTGGCGCAAAATATTTACTGTATCACTGTTATGTAGTTACTGAGGGGCCCTAATGGGCTGACCTCAACCATGAAAATAAGAATGCTATGATTTATGAAAGACAACTTTATCCTGTAAAGCTAAATTTGCTGATCGGATAATAAACATATAACAAAAAAAAGATTCCTTCCTTAATCTCAAAAGAGACACAGCAAAGATCACATTTCATCACCGTTAAATAATCCTATCTTTGTATTCAGTTAATATTTTATCCATTACAAAACTTTTTTTAACCGACTTCAAAAAAAGGAGGAGGTTATCAATTCGTCTGTATTTTTTTTTGTATGTATGTTCAGCGATATCTTCGTCAATTTTGAACCGATTTAAATGAAATTTTTTTAGTGGATAGGATATACCTCCAAAGTGGTCCCATAAGAATTTCATTGAGAAACCACCCTTCTACCCCCTTCCACCCCTTAATTTTTATACAAATCCACATGTTTTATACGATCTCAATGAAACTTTGGACATATATAGCTAAAAATAAAGAGAAAAATACTGTCAACTTTTGGTAAAAAAAAACTTAACCCCCCTCACCCTATCCACCCACTTAATTTTTGCTAATTTACTTTATTCGAAGCTACAGTCGACACCATTTAACTGATCTCCATTAAAGTTGGCAATTAAATGTAGTTTTTCATGGAGAAGGTTCATGACCAAAAAAATAAAAAACCACCCCTCTCCTCTTTACACCCCTTAATTTTATAGAAACCTACATTTCTTATCTGATTTTTATTGAACTTTGCCCATGTATACTTTAAAACAAAGAGAAAAATCCTGTCAACATTTGGTTTACCAAAGTTCAACCCCCTCCTCCTTCCACCCCTTTAATTATTGTCAATGTTCTTTCATAGAAAGCTACACTCGACACCGTTTGACCGATTATGATCAAACTTGGCACACACGTAATTTTTCATGGAGAATCTGACCAATAAATAAATAAATAAAAACAACCCCTCTCCCCTTTACATCCCTCAATTTTAATACAAACCCACATTTTTTACCCGATTTCGATGAAACTTTGGACATGTATACTCAAAAATAAATAGAAAAATACTGTCAACTTTTGGTTTGAAAAAACTGAAGCCTTCTCCCCCCATCAACCTCCTAAATTTTTATACAAAGCTACAGTCGACACCATTTAACTGGTCTCCATTAAAGTTGGCATGTACATGTACTTTTCATGGAGAAGGTTTCTGATCAAAAAATCAATAAATAAATAAACCACCCCATGTCTCCCTTTACACCCCTTAATTTTATAGAAATCTACATTTCTTATCTGATTTTTATTGGACTTTGCCCATGTAAACTTTTAAACAAAAATAAAAATTCTGGCAACTTTGGTTTGCCAAAGCTTAACCCCTTTCCCCCTTTCAACCCCATTAACTTTTGTCAATGTTCTTTATAAAAATCTAGTCGTGATCGTTTGACCGATTACCATGAACGTTGGTGCTTATATCTATTTTTTCATGAAGAAGGTTCCTGACCAAAAGATCTAAAAACCACCCCCTCTCCCCATTAAACCGCTTAATTTTTATACACAACCACAGTTCTTATCCGGTTTAGACAGAACTTAGCAAATTTTTAATATAAAACAAAGAGAAAAATAATGCCAACTCTTGGTTTGCAAAAACTGAACCCCTCTTCTCGTTTCCACCCCCTTAATTTTTGTCAATTTCTTTTTAAAAAGTTACAGTCGACACCATTTGACCGATCTTAATGAAAGTTGGCACATATGTATGTAATTTTTTATGGATAAGATTTCTGACCAAAAAATAAAAAAACTACCCTAGCTCCCCTTAATATTTATACAAAAGCCACATTTTAATCCGATTCGGTGGACTTGGCATGCGTATACTTTAAAACAAATAGAAGAAGGAAAATACTGTCCACATAACTTTCACAAAAATGCAAACCCTATCCCCCTTTCTACCCCTTTGAAGGAAGTATGCACATGTATACTGCAAAAAAAAAAAAAAAAAAAAAAAAAACAGAAAAAAAAATACTGTCTACATTTGGTTTCGAGAGTCCAAACTCCGCTCCTTCCTTTCCATCCTTTAATCTACAGTTTATATCCGATTCTGAAGGAAATTTGCACACACATATACTTTAAAACATACACAACAATTGTGTTTAAATTAGGTTGCAGTAGCCCAAACCCTCTTCCCTTCTACCCCACCCCTCCTAATTCCTCCTTGTTCTTTATAGATACCCACAGTTTTATCAGATATCGATGGAACACTGCACATGTATACTTAAAAACAAAGAGAAACATAGTGTCTAAATTCTACCACTCACTCCCTTACCCCATTTAATTTTTGCAAATGTTCTTTATACAAAACTACAGTTTTTATCTGGTTTCGATGGAAGTTTGCACATGTTTACTTTAAAACAAAGAGAAAAAAACTTCCCACAGTATTACAAAAACCAAACTACAGTTCGTCTCTACACCCCTTGATTGTTTTTTTATACATACCTACAGTTTTATCTGATATCAATAGAAATTTACAAACGTATACTTTAAATCAATCAGAAAAGGCAGTCTACATTTGGTATACAAAAGCCCAATCCCTCTTCCCCTTTACCCTCACCCCTTTTAATTTCCAATATTCTTTACAAAAATCCACAGTTTTAAATCCCGTCAAAAACAATTAAGCTATTTTTAAGTCATGGCATAATAATTATAAAATAAATATGTCATGATGTCTCAACATGTACTTCAGATTTCAACTTGGATCGCAAGCTTTCACGTTGTGAAAACCAATTATGAAAATCTATATTTTCTGTGTGATGCCGAATCAAACAGATATATTCCAGGGACAGATTTCTGTATGTGGTATGTATTAATGCCCAGATGTTACTTGTTTCGGTTAGCGACCAGCAGCTTTAATAGATGTTATGATACGATCGAAACATAGCCTGGACCAAAATGTAGACTGACATTCCTTAATACGAGGGTGAGTCAAATGAAAACCTTAAATTTGTAATAAACAATCGAAATTTCGCGCCGTTATCCTGTAAGTTGGTAAGCGTGCTACAAGCAGCGTGCAGAATGGCCTGTAGGTGGCAGCACAGTTCAGATGCACAAATACCGTCGCAATATCAGTATAAAGATGGCTGCCCCACTTGAGACTTGCACCAGGGAAGAACAGCGTTCTGTTATTCGGTTTTTGAGTAGTGAAGGTGTGAAACCTATTGAAATTCATCGAAGAATGAAGGTTCAGTACGGTGATGCATGTTTGTCACAGCAGCAAGTCTACGAATGGAGTAGGAGGTTCGCAAATGGTGTGACTTCAGTGGAAGATGCTCCTCGTCCAGGTCAGGCACAACGAGTTGTGACTCCACAGAACATTGCAGCAGTTTGAAGCCATAGTGATGGAAAACCGCCGAGTGACACTGAATGACATTGCAGCATGTTTAAAGATTAGTCATGGTTCAGCACACCACATTGTGCATGATGTGCTCCAGTTTCACAAAGTGTCTGCAAGATGGGTGCCACGGCAGCTGACTCCTGAAATGAGAGAACGACGTGTTGATGCTTATGAAGAACTTCTTCGGCGCTTTTAACGAGAAGGTGATGACTTCCTTGCAAGAATCGTTACTGGCGACGATACCTGGGTTCACTTCCACCAACCGGAAACGAAGAGAGCGAGCAAGAAATGGCGCCATTCCTCATCGCCAAAACCAAAGAAGTTTCGAACAGAACCATCAGCAGGGAAGGTTATGCTGACTCTTTTGGGACGAAAAAGGCGTCATTTTGGAGCATTACATGCCTAGAGGGACCACTGTCACCAGTGCATCATACACAGATCTCCTAAAAAATCATCTTCGGCCTGCAATCAAATCAAAGCGACATGGATTGCTGTCATCAGGTGTCCTTTTGCAACATGACAATGCAAGGCCTCACACTGCCCGTACAACAGTTGCAACAATCACAGACCTGCATTTTGGGTGTCTTTCTCATCCACCATACTCACCAGACCTTGCCCCAAGTGATTTCCATATGTTTGGACCACTCAAAAAAGGAATGGGAGGAAATAAGTTCCGTTCTGATGAAGAGGTACGCCACGCGGTGCATGAGTGGTCGCGCGGACTACCAAAAGAATTTTTTTTCTAAAGGAATTTATGCACTTTGTAAGGGCTGGAGGGCTTGCATTGAGCGTGGGAAAGATTATGTTGAAAAGTGATACAGCTTTGTACCACTTCTGCAAAATAAATAATATTTGAAAAAATATTTAAGGTTTTCATTTGACTCACCCTCGTACAACACCCAGTTCACCCCGTTCTGGAAGTTGTTGTGGTATATAAAGACAGTATTCTTCTTTATAAGCAAGCGCTTTAATCCTTGAGCTACCAGGAATTTCGCAAAATGAGAACTGCTGCGGCATATTTAAAATACAAAACAAACTATAATATCACTAAAAATTTAAAAATAAAATAATTGTTTAAAAAAACATAAAAACCGCCTAAAAAAATAAATAAAAAAAAACACTAAAAATTTTAAAATAACTTTATACCTTGCTTAGGAGAAAGTAAATTTAAATGGACAATATTTTACATTACTGTCATTGAAATTTTTACATTAATTAGTTATTTGTGGAGTCGGTGCCAGCGAAAGCACGAAAAACAAAAAGATAAAAACAATAATGAATAACAATAATACATAAAAAATCATGTTACTGCTTACCTACAATTAATGCTAGAAACATGTTTCAACAAAACTGAAACATACAGATGATTATGCTAACTGTAAATCGTTTACTGCATGATGCAGGCTACCAACTAACTATAGAGCCAGAGATATGCCTGGATGACCAATAAGGCCGAGACACAGATTAAAATACTGTTAATTTGTTTCCCTAAGCTGTCTCCCGCAATAACACTATCTGCCTCACGACATGCTGTAAAATATTTGAAATTTTTGTTCGTACTCCCCGTTTCGCCCCTAACACCAAAAGAAGTTCAGTAATTCGATCTTCGCGATGTGACAGCTGGCACCGACTCCAAAAATAGCTAATTAATGTAAAAATTCAATGACAGTAATGTAAAATATTGTCCATTTAAATTTACTTTCTCCTAAGCAAGGTATAAAGTTATTTAAAATTTTTATTTTTTTTTTTTTTTTAAGGCGGTTTTTATGTTCTTTAAACAATTATTTTTCTTAAATATAGTGCGTTAAAATATACGGAAAACATAAACTGAACCACTACGTACATCAAAGATTAATACTCCAATAAATTGTTTTATTTAATATACGGTAAAGATTGCAACGATACTAATTACATTACAAACCGCAAACAAAATCCTAAACGTAACCAATTTTCTGTTTAATATTTATACTGAAACTTGATGTAATTTTTGGAGAGTTTCGTTACTGTCACCTCGAAATAAATCTAACCTCTCGACATGAACGTCGTAAGATAAAACAAGTTCCTCTGTTGATTAAATGATAGTCTATCATACCAATAGGTTTAATTGAGATTTCTAGAGGTAAATAATTTTGTAGAATACTCCGTGAGTTAGGATAAAACAAAATATTTCGTCTTTGTATTAACATGCTTATGTTTTACAAGTTTTATGAACATTTGATTAATTAATTTCGTAATTTTTTATTTTACTTTAAGCTCTCCCCGGGTTAGGATAATATTTCTGTAGAACATTTTCTCATCTTGTTAGAATGTAGAATTGTTATGCAGTTTTATGAAAATTTTGTTAGTTAATTTCTTAATTTTTATGAATTATATTAGCTGGTGCCCACGAATTCTCTCTTGTTTGTCAATAATTTTGAAGGTCTTAAAGTTTCTGCATGGAACCTAGGGTGAAATACAGGCTAAGTTCGTATTTTGCCAGATCAGGTCAATCTGTCATAATCTTTGACTAAAAACGGGAAATATTCTAGAGCCGTGACCATACGCAAAGAACGATCAAGTTCTTACACAAGTTTTTAAATATTTTTTTTACATTTTTTTAGTTCCTTCATATTTTGAGATAAAGAATATGAAGCACTTGGATATGATGATGTTTATCATTAAAGGTCTAAAACAATGATTGCTGAAGATTTTTCTTGTGTTACAGGCATCAGCGCCTACAGCTGGCTGGTGGTGTACAGCTACTGTCGTCAACTGAAAGGGTCGCCGATCGCCAGGAAGTTAGAGGAATCCGTCGATGGAGACCACTGATCGTGACATGTATCACGCTCGTAGACAGCCGTCACTTTCTTCGAAAATATTACTCCACGTATACATTTCACATCGTTTCTGAGATCCAACTTTACTTTTTTTGTCTATCGAATGATTGTTGATTAGCGGAATCCATTAGTCAGTGTTAAACAAAAAAGTTCATCTCTTACCTTGTAAAGTTGCCATCCTGTTATGCGTGTTTTAAGAACGATATTTTTAAAGTGTTGTGAACAGTTTATAGAATTTTTTAATATATAATGCAAATTACGGCGCTATCAGTGAATTCCAGTGGTGTTCGCAGGCGCTTTTCGACTTCGTACAAGCATATGAGTATTAAAACGAACTGATTCTCCGAAATTACGCGATTTTAGATACAGCAAAATCATGACACATGCACTTTATACTGAAATAAATTCACTCAGCTGGCAAAAAAAAATTACACACTTGCTGCAAATAGCATCGAAACCACCAGAGACCTCTAACAACTTCAAAGAAAATATAACACAACTGATTAATAATATGATCCACTGCAACAATTGTTTCTTTTCTCAACCAAAAAAAAATACGTTTACCGCACGTTGGGAAAGCTAATAAAGTAAACGCTGGCCTAGTTCGACTACTTGTTATTTGAAAACTGATCACCGTACCATTAAGTACTACAGCAAACAGTGGCTAAATAATGTGATGATACTAATGAATTGGTGTTGAATTGACAATTAAGAATATATTAACAAATTGCTTTTATTGAAATTTATATTCAGGTTGAAATGTAAATTCATAAATACATTTACAAAGAACAATTTTGGCGCCAAATGAAGTAATAAATAGCTCTGGAAACATGCAGCATACACAATTGACATATTGAAACCTAAATACAACAACATTTAAGTTCTCAAACTGGAGAGAGAAAATAGTTTCTGGGCTAAAACAGAGAGAGACATGAGATACACACTATAGTTGTAGCTTCTAATACTACAGTTGTGCTCACAATTTGCCAGTTCACAATGGCCAGGAATCGCGATGGGTTCATCAAGAAAACACCTTTATTTAATTAATAAGTGGAATATGGATATGACCATTCACGTGATGTCTTGATACAAACCCGCGTATAATCGGCGCAGGACATTTGGATATCATTCCATAGTGAAAAATCTCGCAAGCCACAAGACATAAGGCGCGCGCACACTGCGAGGTCATCCGTGGATGTGTCGGTAAAATGAAACGACCCAAGCGGCGCCTTGGTGCGGACGCACTTCCCACGCATCGCGGACAAGCAAGACAACAGCCTCCCATTTTTTATTCTTTATCTTAATACATAAATTTATAATTGCCAAGATTATGTTTTCGTTCTTAAATATACTGTATAAATAAATATTCAACAGTAAATTATTATCTTATTACACGAATGTATTATTTCAAGTATTATGTTTTAGTTCTTAAATATATAAATAAACAGTCAATAATGTCTTATATTTTTTATCTTATTACACAATGGTATAATTTTCAAGAATATTATTTACTTTCTAATATGGTGGTATAAATGTCACAAGAATTTGTATTAAGGCCATAATAAAGCTGCAAACTACGTCTTATTTTTATTTTGATATAGGAATAGGTATTTAATGATCAAGAATACGGTTTTATACTTACACGTATATAAACTTTTAATACTTCTATTAGTCCAACAAACTCTTCTGGAAAAATTGTTGATATGATCTGTTTGGAAATGCGGAACAAATATTGTAAACTTGTCTATGAATCATCACTTACTAAGAAGTGGTCTTTCTTTAGCTGTTATAGCGTCGCATATATATATGTTTTTCTTTATTATTATAGGCACAATTAGACTCAAAAGAAGTTCAAAGTCTTCAGTAGCCATATGCACGAAATTTGTATCTTATTCGCAAGTTATATCCTTCAAAAGTCTGTTTCCGTATTCACAGCGCCGCTGGTAAAGTTTTTTCACGCACCATCGTGGGAAACGTTTTGCTTTCCGTCTCTGTATACACAAATTAACCACAATAAACGCAGCGGCGGCAGTCAGCATGTGTCGTCGTGGCGGAGCCATGCTGTGTGCTACAGTTTTGCGTTGCTCGCACGAGCATGCGCCAAACTGATAATTTTAAACACAAGCCTCAAACGCAGCCTCGCCCTCTGCGCACAAAGCTTTAAATAAACTATTCTCAGTGATCCACTAAATTAATACACAACTTTCATTGAGCATGTATAATTTTTTCACGTGTCGAAAAGACTTTCGCTTGATGAAAGAATATCACCGCAGTCCTTCGCCTGGGCAGGAGATGTAGCATCGAAGGCCGTCTCTTCCGGAGTAGCCAGCGCCACCAGTCGCTTCTCGAGCGCCGCTACCCCCAACAGTTTCCTGTTGAACGCACCGACCACGGCAGAGTCAATAATGGGGGCTGGAGTCAGCCAATCCGAATTTCTTCACTCCTTCGTAGCACATAGCGGGAATAAGAATTTTAAAAAAGAATTAGCAGTTGATTAGAAACGAATTCTCATTGACTGTCACAGATATCATTCAGCGCACAGCGTTGTTCCACTCATGGCGTCACTGTTAATACTGTAATCCAGCAATGAAAAAATCCATTCTGACAAGTTTGCAGACAGTTATCGACGTTTCAAATGGGACCAACTAAAGCAACTAGATGGAGCCTCATAGTAACGTGTTTTTTCTGTGTCGGCTTGCTTCGAAGATCACGCCGCGCCTGAACGCCATTAGCGCATGCAAAGGTCGCTTTTTGAATAATAGGGAATTAGTTAATAAAACAATTAAGTGAGTCACATGTCACTTAAATGTTACATGGTGCTGGACGTGTAGCTCTTGCGAGAACGTTCTGCGGGAACGCCGTGTTCAGCACCTTGGCGGGTTGCCGACCGCTCAACTGGGTTAACCTGCGGCCACCGCACAGCGAAGTGCGCGTATCCGCGGGTGATCGCCCTGCACGCACGACAAGTCCACGTGACAAACCCCTATATTAAGGCCGGTAAATCATGCCTCGGCCTCAGCTGTTGGAACCGCGCAGAATCTGTGCCAGACGCCGGAAGCCCGGGAGGCGACTTCGACACTAGCCGCTAGCCAGCCAGCCCTCAGCTTCCAGCGCGACCACTTGTAAGTTAATGTTCCAGTTAGTCGTGGACTCTTGCCAGATGCACCTACCTCACTGTAACTAGTCACTGAAATAAACCAAGGTGCCAGCTCAACGCGCCTTATCATTTAACATAGAACCAGCCCTTCTCTTGGTACTTGGTGTCAAAGTTATTAGTCAAGCTCTCTAAGCTAACCAGAATAATGACAAACAAGATAACGAGCGGAGTTCCTGGACTACGAGAATTCCTGGCAAGTAAGTAAACTTTAAAATAATACCTCCGGCCTCCACTCAGCCAAACCTGACAGAGGAATCAGTCAGGCATAGACACACGGCTGATTAACCCACAACTGCCTAAAGTGGGACGTCACACGCAGGTGTTTTTCACTATTTTCCTCCACTAAACACGAACTTACAATCCGCTCATAAATAACACTTTAGCACTGACCTGTGCTTGTGCGCAAATACTAATATTATATTGAAGAACGTGGATAAAACGTGTATACGACAACCTACTTCAAGATGCCGACCTATTACCGGACGGAGGTAAGGAAAAAATAAATATTTGTTTGATAAACATGCTACTCCTTGGTCACTTCATTAGAAAAATTTACACATGGCCTATTAACTGAGCTTCATATGAAAAACCAAAGGCGAAGCATTCCGTTGTTCAGGGTAATAAGAACTGTATTCACGTCGTTCTAAACTGTAATTTTGTTTTTCGGTTTATATTCCAAACATAACTACAGTCAGCTTAGAGCAGGGTTTCTCAAAGTGTGGTACGCAGACCCCTAGGGGTTCGCGACAAGATTTACGTTATGGCGGCTGACTGGTTGTATTGGGTTTCCAGCACGTACAGTGGTGATTTGAGACTGAACATGAGAAAAATGCTCCTAAAATTGACTCAACCTGCTGGAAGAAACAAGACCAACAATCACATTAATTAATGGCAATTACCTCTTTGTCACTGTATTACTTTTTTAAAATAAAAATCTTTATTTTTTTTTTAACTTAGTTTTTAAAGGGGGTTCGCCATTGCATGGAAAATTTTATAGGGGGTAAGCGGAGCTAAAAATTTGAGAAACCCTGGTCTAGAATAATGGAATACGGTACTGTTGATGGTGATTTGTGCGTCGGAAGCCTGAAGGACGAAGACTGGGTCAGCACCGGGTTTCACATTCTTTTTCCGACACGAATCCCACACGTCTTAAAACGCGTGTTTTCGAACAAAGAAGAAATAAAATTCGTGGTCATCCAAATAACGAACCAACCTGAAGTCAGTTGTATATCAATGTAACACTATTAAGGACAACGAAGAATAGAATTGTCAATAAAACCAGGCATCTTAATGTGTATTACACGAAGGAAAAACAGGGAATGTAGGATAAATTAATCTTGATGTGGTCGCACTTTCAACCGAATTCCGAGGTTTTCTTCCGTACGTGTGATGATATTGGGTTAGTTTCCTTTTATATTTGTTGTGCCTGAAAGTACAATGTTCAAGATGTTGGACTGGCATTTGCATATTCATATCTTGATTCGTCAATGTAAGCTTGATATCAAAGCAGACAATTGTTTGTCACATTCTAGTAAATCACACAGGACGATGTCATGCAATACTTGCTTTGGGTGAAAAATTACGGCGCCAGTAAAACGCCGATCTATAACAAGAACATATAAAGGGAAAGTGTGAGGGTGGTTGGTGAGTAGTTCTGTCTTAACAAAGAAAGGGACAGATTTTATAGAGGTGAAAGAATGCCCACAATAGTAAAACTTTAAGGACCTTATTACACCAGGCCGCTTGGCGGCGCAACCAGCCGCGCCACTGGTGTCTCTGTTGGCGACGCAACCAGGAAACTGGTGGCGCAGCCAGCCACCCACTTGTTCTTTCCATTCTCGCACAGCCGAGCAGTGGAAACGTATGGTGGCATTACACACACACACACACACACACACACACACACACACGCACACGCATAGGATTGATCGATATTCACAGAAGCAATTCATGTTTATGGAAAGCATCACAAAAATACTGAAACCTTTAATTGAGAGATAAAGCATATTCGTCAATGTTGCATACTTACACTAGTTTTGATAAAAATGCCGCCACTACAGATTTAAAAAAACAACAACAACAATGGCAGCAGCAGCAACAACAAATATCCTAAGGAGTCCCAAAAATAAGTTCATACTCAGATTTCAGAGGTGAGAATAGAATGATCATCATTGGTGTGGATTTAAATTCACCTGGAGTAAACTGGGAAGGAAATAAGATAAATAACATAAGGGGAACAAAGATTTGCAAATATCTTAATAAAGGAAGGAGGATTTACACAAGTGGCTGAGCAGAATACTAACGGGACAAAATATTTTGTATATATTTCTGATTAAACCCGATGAAAACCTTGTGGGGTGTCAAGTAACTGAAGGAATAAGTGATCATGACGTAGTTCTGATGTATATTAGAGGATTCAGTAAACCAGCAGCCAAACTTGAAGTGGGAAATAGGTACAATTATAAAAAGGCACAGGTTTCAAATTTGAAGAGATATTTCATAGAACAATTCAGCAAGTGGAAGGAAGAGTCAAGGTGGGAAGGAGATAATAACAGAGGGGGAAGAAAAATTTATTCCAAGGAAGAAAATAAAGAGAAGTGGAGAACCTATGTACTATAATAGGGAAGTGATGAGGTTAAAGAGGTTGGTAAGAAGATAATATAAAAGAGTTAAGAGACAGCAGGGTAGTAGGGAATATTTAAAACAACTAAACAAGGACTTAATAACAGCAAAGAAAGTGGCTAAAGATGGGTTTATGAAGAGTATTGTCAGTGCAGAAGGACCATTGACTAATGCGTCTAGAAATTTCTATGTCTATATCAGGAAACTGAGGGGAACGGAGGGTGTAGAGACACTTATAGATAAGGATGGAGAAGAAGTAACTCAGGATTTGAAAAAAGGTAGGGATTTTAAGTAAATGGTTTAGTAAAAACAATAGGGACAATGAATCAGAAACGGGAGGGTCTAATTCGGAGAACGAGCTTAACAACACAATTACAAAAGAAGAAAATAAAAACTTGAAATTCATTCTGAGGAAATCGTAAAGGAAATAAGAAAGCTGAAAAAACATAAAGGGGCTGGTGTAGATAATATTACTACAGATATCTTAAAGATAGCCGGATGTGACATTGTACTTTATCTTGAAATATTATTTAAATTGAGTCTGGATACTTGCTGCTTACCACATAACTGGAAAAGTTCAATAGTAGTACCGGTACATAAAGGAGGAGTGAGAAATAGAGTTGCGAATTACAGGCCAATCAGATTGACATCAGTGGTAGGTAAATTAATGGAAATATTGACATGCAACCAGATCAGAAATATATTTGAGGAACGTATGTGGTTTTCAAGCAGGCAACATGGGTTCAGGCAAGGATATTCATGCGAATCTCAGTTGGTGGAATATATGCAAGATATTTCAAATGAAATGGACAAGGGAGGCCAAATTGATAGTGTAGCACTAGATCTGTCAAAGGCATTTGATAGAGCGAGCCATAAAATAGTAGTAAATAAGATAAAAACTATTGAAATGGATGAGAAAGTGATTTGCTGGGTAGAAGAATTTTTAAAATGTAGAAAACAGAAAGTTAGGGAAGGAAATGTCGTATCCAAAGAAGTGGAAGTAAAAATGGGAGTGCAGTAGGGTAGCGTATTGGAACCATTGCTATTCATTATCTAATGAATAATTGTGTTGATTGTTTACTATCTGTAATTAGATTGTATGCAGGTGACATAATGCTATATAAAAGAATCAAAACGATAGAGCATTGTAAACAGTTGCAGAGTGATCTGGACAGGATATCTAGTTGGGTTGGTAAACATAGGATGAAGATAAATGCAAAGAAGAGTCAGCTTATTAGATACACAAATAAAAAACAAAAGGTTAATTATGAATATAAGTTGGGGAAAGAATTGCTTGCTGAAGACTTGAAATGTAAATATCATGGCATTACATTTGATAATAAGCTTAACTGGGCAGGATACATTGGACAGGTGGTAGGAAAAGGTTTCAAAATTCTGCATTTGTTGGAGGGAATGATAAGGGGATGTACGAGAGAAGTAAAGGAATTGGGTTACAAAACTTTGGTCAGATCATTGCTCGAATATGGTAGTGTAGTATGGGACCCTCATTTTGCGTATCAGATACAGGAATTGGAAGGAGTGCAAAAAAGGGCTGTTAGATTTGTTTCTGGAAATTATCGCAGAATGTAATCAGTGACGGATATGATAAAGGAGCTAGAATGGGATTCATTGCAAGACAGCAGGAGGATGAGGAGGGTCATGGGAGTGTACAGGGCGTATACTGGCGACGAGGCATGGGAAGATATTAGAGAAGGTATGAAAAGTAGTGCATGGAAGGGAAAAGGTGACCATGACCACAAGCTGGCACTCGATTTCAGGCACAAGGGTGTGGAAAGATTCTCTTTTTTAGGTAAGGGTGTTAAGGATTGGAGTGAGTTACCAAGAGACATGATGAATAATTTACCGAAAACGTTGAAAGAATTTAAAGATAAAATTTTTAGATGGCAAATGTAGGTGGGTGCAGGAAGATGGGTGTGTAGGGAAATTGCCACCGGAGCCTGTGCTCCACCATTTCAATTAATTAAATTAAAAAAGGTAAATTTAATTAAAACCCTGTAGGCGACTTTTTCGCCATTTAGATATGATAACCTGTAGTGCCCGAGCGTAAATAAATTAGGAAACTAAGTCCTCAAAGCTGCGGTGTAAGTTTTAATAACTTTTCGTAAGACATCATTTTTCAGATTACCTCTACCAGATTTTTGCAATTCTTTAATAAGATTCATATGCGAAAATTTTCCACTTTCAAGATCTTTTACCCAGAAGCACATTGTCTGCCTTCTTGGCTTTTCCAATAGCACTAAAACTGCTAACTTCTTTCAGTTTTTATTTATTATCACTTTTTCAGTATTTTGTACTGTGGCAATAATAGTTGTATTATGGTACAACTGTAGGTGAAGCAATGGTCTGTAGACGATGTATATGTGAATAGATAACTCTGACGTCTCTTGAGAGCACAACCTACGAGGAGGTACCCAAAAAAAACCGGAATTCTTTTTTAAAAGCTATATATTTTCATATTTTTTTACAAAACAAACTCATTCCCTTCAAAATACTCTCCATCACAACTAACACATTTGTCCCATTGGTGCTTCCACTGTTCGAAACATTTTCTGTAGACATCTTTAGAAATGACTGACAGCTCCTCCCTTGTTTTTTTCTTTACCTCTTCAATGTTGTCAAATCGGTGTACTTTCATGCCCCTTTTCATGCATGGAAATAAGAAAAAGTCTCACGAAGCCAGTTCAAGCGAGTAAGGTGCGTTGGGCAGTGGAACCATACAATTTTTAGCCAAAAACTGCCTAACAGAGACAGCTCTGTGAGCATGTGCATTGTCGCGGTGGAAGAATCAGTCTCCTGTCTGCCACACATTGGGTCTTTTTTAACGAACACTGTTGCATAATCTTCTTAAAACTTCCAAATAAAAGGTTTGATTGACGGTCTGATGTGGGGAAACAAACTCTGAATGAACTACGCCCTCAGTATCAAAAGATCAAATGAGCATTGTTTTGATGTTTGATTTGACGACATTTTTTTGGACGGTGTGACAATGACGTCTTCCATTGGCTTGGCTGTTGCCTTGTTTCTGGGTCATAACCATAGCACCATGACTCGTTGCCAGTAATGACCTTTGACAGAAACTCTGGATTAGTTTCAAGCCACTGTTTCAAAGCACGACATGTTTCAACCCGACGTTCTTTTTGATTGTCAGTCAGAGCACGAGAAACAAACTTGGCTGCAACCTTTTGTCATTCCCAAATCTTCGGTTAAAATTCACTGAACCGAGCTCCAAGATAACCCACTAATCTCTCACAGTTGATCAATAATCTGTCGACGGTCCGCGAGCACAAGCTCTCGAATTTTTTCAACACTTTCGTCGATTCGGGTGGTTGATGGACGTCCAGAACGAGGATTGTCATCAATCAAAATGTCGCCATCTTTTAATCAAGCGAATCACTCGTACACCTGAGTTTTTCCCATAGCGCTGTAAGCTATTTTTGAACATTAAAACAGTTTCAGCAGCATTTTTACTGAGTAGAAAACAAAATTTCACAGCTGCACGTTGTTCGCGTAAGCTTGCCATCATCAAAAACGAATCAATAACAAAAAAGCACTAGCAAAAACAATCACTGCAGATTAACAGAACAAGCCAGGTCGAAAACACAGGTGGCACTGAAAGGGCAATTAGTTGCGCTATAAACGCCTAGCGGCAGAAACGCCTACAACGCAGGCCCTGCCTACGGCAATGCTATTCCGGTTATTTTATTATACTTACTTACTTACTTCCTCTTCATGGATAGGCCAAAAGCCTGTTCCGACCTCATTCTTCCGACCATCTCTTCCTAGGTCTTCCAATGTCCCTTCTGCCTGTGGGATGGTACTCCAGGGCAAGCTTAGGAAATCTGTCCTTTCTCATCCGTAGGACGTGGTTCTTCCAGTTATCCCTTTTTTGGGTAATTCTATCATTTAGCGGGGAGATATTCAGTTGTTCCCTTATTTCCTCGTTCCTCCTCCTATCATTTAGGGAATATCCTTTTACTGACCTTAAAAATTTCATTTCAGATGATTGAATTTTGCTTTTGTATTGAGTTTTATTTACCCATGTTTCGCTGCCATATAGCAGAGCCGGTACGGCCATTGTTTTATAAAACTTAAGTTGAGTCTCCTCTCGTGCTTTACCTTTCAGTGTTCGTCGAATTGTTCCACACATATACTGAAATCGGTGAAGTTTCTTCTTCACCTCGTTATCCTCATTAAAAGATAATTCACATCCGAGATAAGTAAAGCTGGAGACTTGTTCTATTGGCTGGTTGTCTACCACTATTTTAACTCTGATAGGGTATTTCCCCTGCCATGCCATAACTTTCGTTTTTGCACGAGACAACTGTAGATTGTAATCTTTGCTGATAATGTTTAGTATATGAATTGCTTTTTGAAGTCCATCTTCATTTTCCTGGAGGATAAATTGGTCATCTGCAAACAACATAGTATTTATGTAAGTGTTGTTGCTTATTTTTTATACCAGGATGGACATTTTCTTTCCATTTCCTAACTAAGTCATCTATATATATATTGAAGAGTGTTGGAGACAGGCTACAACCTTGCCGCACTCCTTGGTTAATTGCTATTTCTTCTGTAAGTTTATTTCCTAGGTCTAAGACGATTTGTGTCCTTCTATACATACCTTGAATAACTTGTATTAAATGCTGTGGATATCCATTTCTTTGCATTATTTCCCATAGTTTTTGTCTATTTACTTTATCGAACGCTTTTTCATAGTCTATAAAAGCAATGAAAGTCTTTAAATTAAATTCTCTTCTCTTTTTCCAGTAGTTGTCTAAGGCAGAATATATTATCTATGCAGGACCTTCCTTTCCTAAACCCACATTGTTCTTCTGATAGGAGAGCATCTGCTATTACTTTTAGCCTGTTATTTATTATTTTTGCATATATTTTGTATCCCGTATTTAATAAACTAATTCCTCGATAGTTATCACATGAATTCCTATCTCCCTTCTTAAAAAGTGAAATAACTTTGGCCTTCCTCCATTCTTCTGGGATGGTTCTCTTTTTCCAACACATATTAATTAAGTGTAAATATCTAAATTTCAGAATCATTCCCCCATACTTAATCAATTCTAAGTTAATTGTATCTAGTCCAGGAGCTTTTTCTATTTTTAAATGATTTTAGTGCTGCATCAACCTCCTCTATGTCTATAGGATCAATTTCTTTAGTATCCACATGGTCAATTCCTATTTTCTCTTCTTCTTCTTTATAATTACTATTGTACCATAATGTTCTGTAGTGTTTTACCCATGCCTCTTCTTCAATTACATTTATATTAGCACTTTCCTTTTCATCCTTGTTGAGATGTTTCATAAGTTTATAAGCCATCTCTTGTCTACCATGGACATCATCTTCTATTGAACTGATTAATCTATCCCATCCCTCTTGTTTCAACTTCTTTGTTATTGTCTTAACAATATTTCTCCTTCTTTTATATTCATTTTCATTTTCTAGGGTTCGGTCCTGTATCATTTTTAGATAAGCCTTTTGCTTTTGTTTGACGGCTTCTGCAATTTCTTCGTTCCACATTTTAAGTCCAGTTTTTCTTCTAAATTTCTTTTTCTTGCCAATGGCTTCATATGCTGCTTTCAGTATTGATGAAGCTATAGTTTCCCATTCTTTATTGATGTCATTATTTGTTGGGTTTTCCAGTAAGCGCTGTTGTAATCGGCTTTGATATAGATGTTTTATTCCTTCATCTTTTAAAAGGTAGATCTTAAAACTTCTTGATCTTGTTGTAAGTTTTTATTCATTCTTTTCCTCCACTTAGCAAGTATTCTTATTTTTGATATAACGAGATAGTGATCTGTATACATATCACTACCTCTATGTACACTGGTGTCTACTACATCTGGACCTAATTTTTTATTAACCATTACATAGTCAATGATAGACCTTTGTCCTCTTGCCGTCCATGTAAATTTATGGATATCTTTTTTTGTAAAGAATGTATTTGTAATCTTTAACTGGTTGAAGGACGCAAATTCTCTCAGTAGTTTCCCATTTTCATTTAATGTGTATTCACCTCTGTTCCCCATTACCTCTGGAATTGGACTATTTCCTACGCGGGGCATTAAAATCGCCAGCCAGTATTAGGAAATCACTTTTATTAATTCTGTCTATCACCACTTGAAGCTGTTCATAAAATTGTTCAGATTCTTCTCGTTTGTTTTCTTCCGGGGCATATATGGCGATCAATGTTAGGTTGCCTCTCTCTACTTTCAATCTTAGGGTCAGAATCCTTTCACTTATCATATCGTAACTGACAATTTTATTTTTCCATTTCCTATCCACTAATATTGCCACTCCTACTGCAGCTCTTTTCTCTCGTGCCACTCCACTGTAGATCATTGTATATTTATCTATTTCTTCTGTTCCCTTCAATTTCTTTTTTGTTTCTGTAATTACAGCAATATTGATCCCCTTTCTAGTTAACTCCCTGTCCAGATCATATTCTTTATTATTTATCCCTCTCACATTCCACGTTCCTATTTTCAAATTGTCTTTGATTCCAAATCGTTTGTCCTTTGACCTTGCCTTTGTTGTCCTCATAAGATCCATCCGGCTTTCCTTACTTTGAGGTTTATGAGTAAAATATCTTTTTATGTGGAAGGGTTACCAGCCCTTCGCACAACCCCCATCCTGGAGGGCCAGGGTTTTATTTCAGGGTGTTCCTTCCCTTAGCCAGAATGCCCCAGTTTTAAGGCGCTGGGGGCTCGCCTTCCATCCTCTCCCGTTAGCTACACTCAAAAAGTGCATTTCCCAGTAGAGATGGGCAGGTCCGAGATTTTAAAGGAGTCGGGTCCGGATGTACATCCAGCGCTGCGGACCTGCATCCAGGTTCCATGTCCGCGGACCTGTATGGGTCCGGCTCTACAATCGGGCGGGCGGAGTGAATGGCGGAACTGGATCTGTGCGGACCTACATCCAGTTACATGTCCGGCGGAGTTGTATGGGTCCGGTTCTACAATCGAGCGCGCGGAGTGTATGGCGGAACTGGATGTGTATGGACCTACATCCAAATACATGTCCGGCGGACCTGTATGGGTCCGAACCTACAATCGAGCGTATGGTGGATACAAATCCTACCAAGGAGAACTGCAGTATGAGTTATATCGTGTTCATCCATTAATTTATGAAATGAAAGAATATTAATTCTGATAATTTTGTTTTATTTTTGTCTGAAACTCACAATTGTACGTAATATTAGAAAATCACAGCATAATCAGACTTGATAATGATAAAAGTAAAAGTAAAATTTCTGTGGGCTTCTATAAGAATAAAATGAAATCATTTCTTAATAATGTTTAAGTACTACTAAAAAAAATCGAAAGTCTTTGTTAACTGTTAGTTTTTTTACTAAAAATGAAATTATTCAAGACTCAACATCTTGAGATAAATATTGCCTTTCCACAATATACCAGCTTAAGAAACAGTTTATTATAAATGAACAAAAAACAAAATTGCAAGTATAACTTATTTTAAACTGTGAGGGAGAAACTACGTGAGATTTGTTCTTATATTATGTATAGTGTTTTGCTCTGTATGCTATGTGAAACTATTTTGATTGAGTGAATAAAACGTTGACGTGAGTGCTAAATCGAGTGCGATACAATGCATTTTAATCAAACAGTAATATTTATGTTTTGCCAGCTACCATAACGTGTTTTTGGTGCTTTCAAAATCTTTATTTTATTTTGTGCAATTTCAGAAACTTTTAATTTATTTGTAATTTTATTTAATATTATTTCCAATTTACCTGAACGTATTTTTAATCAAGATTTAATTCTTAGTAATAATAACCGATTGTTTGAGCCATTGTTAGAAGTTCTAGAAACGACTGGATTATAAAATATTTCTGTAAAAGCGGCCAGCAGAGTAGCTCGCAATAATGTCACATAATCATTTATATATATTACTAACTGTTACCCGCGACTTCGTACGCCTGGATTTAGAATTTGATTGTTAGAATTGGATATACAAAGCTGAAAATTATCTAAGATGTCCCAAACAACACTGAGTCGGCATAATATGACGGGAACGCCATCGATATACCATTCTACCTTCGAACCTGTCTCATGACTAAAACTGTTATTCATATCGGAAAAAGTATCCTATTTCGTTCCCAAATATACAAATTATTTCCTTGTCATCGGTATAAACATATATTCATCAAAACGTAAAATAAAAAAGATGGAGACTCACTTTCGCATACACAATATTATTAGTTTAGATCATACAAAAACTACCTGTGGAACCAGTATACCGTGAATAATGTTAACGCTTTCTAGCGCCAAAGATTTGCCAGAACATGGTATCCTTACTATAAAATCCTAGACTTGGCTCGAACTATGAAAAACAATTCATAAAAATATTTGTGCTCCATGGGATTAGATCCCGAAGCAACGCTGGAGGATTTATAAGAAGCAAACTCGTTACCACTACGCCACCCGAACAATGCTGGAAGCAGTTGCGCATTACAAATATAGATATATATTATGCGTTTGTCTTTCACAGTTGAGATAGTTTTCATAATTTAATGACAATATGTTCTTATTTATACATAATATAGTATCCCATCTCGATCCTAATGTCAAACAGCATCTTCCCGTCAAATTTCATCACGATCGGAGTATCCGTTTAGCCCAAGGAACGTAACAAACAGACAAAGACAGACCGAGTTACTTTCGCATTTATAATATTAGTATAGATATGTATAATGTTCCTTGGAAACTCTACGAACCGTGTTTCTGCAATAAAGAGATGTTAAATGTATTATCTGATTTGTCCTTAAGCCATCAGAATTCAGAAAGTTAAAAATCCTAGACACTTTGTGATCAATCAAACTGAACGTTAAAAGTTTAATAATATTACAACGCATTAAAATTACAAGTTAAATTATAAGTCCATTCTTATTTAGCACGAAAAACACTCCTCACCTTAGAAGCACGAACCCGACCAATAAAAATGTACTACCGGGTTTTAGCTACCCATTGGCATTTAATAGTTATTGTAATTATCTACTAGTAGTCAGACATTAAGAAATAGTTTTTCATTTATAATCTCATCTTTAAACAGAACTGTAATCCAATCGTACAGTAAATGACATTAAACTCTTCAGAACACAGATTTCAAATCGGAACTGTAATGAAAAACTGCGTTCCAGCTCCGCGGTTGCAGGTCCGGCCGTGGTTCAACCTCCGGCCACGCGAGAACTGTGGCGCTGTTACAGGTCCGACTGGAAGCAGGTCCGACAAGCTCTCGGATGTACATCCATCCCTAGCGCAAGTGATACGGGTCCGCGGACCTGCATCCATCCGGACCTACCCATCTCTATTGCCCAGGGGTCACGCGGCTTTCACCTTCGTGGACGTGGGAGTAGGGTTTGCTGGCAGAGCTGCTAAGATAGATCGCAGAGGCGTTTCTCAAGGTTTTATTATCTCAGCCCATCCGGCATATGCTGAGATCCTTGAGACCATACCAGCTTTTATTATATTAGCCGGTTATTATATTAGCCCAATGGCACAAGATTGCCTCTTTCACACGGACTAAATAATGTGTGGCCTTCATTGTCTGGCGCCTGAAGATATGAACCTCAGTCTATAGTCTGCTGTAAGCAAATAGGCATCCTTAGCTTTTGTTGTTTTTTATGTTTTTTTCGTATGGTTTTACACATTGTCAACGTCGAGGTCATTAGCAGCGGGAAAGGACGGGGGACAAGGATTGGGAAGGAATTTGAAGGAAGCAACCCGGAATTCGCCTGGAGTGATTTGGGGAAATAATGGAAAACCCAAATCTGGATCGCCCGACAGGAATTCAAACCGGCATCCTCCCGAATGCGATGCCAGAGCATTAACTGCTCACCACCTTGTTAGGTGCATCCTAGTAATTAAGCTTGGTGCGTAGACACAAATACTAATTCCATTTCTCCAAAAAAGTGTACATCCAACTCAATGTGTCCTGAGCTGCAACTAGTAGTTACTTCAATAGAAGTTTTTTCCAGAAGTTAAATGTGCGCCTTATTTTCTTTGCTTAACAGCTTTTTCATTGTTATTATTATCTAATTAAGATTAAAAGAAAATCGTGAAATAGGAAACCAGTACTGGGTCAAGTTTTCTGTCACAATTAAGCCAGATACATTAGTCTGCACGAGATTTTGTAGAATCTTGAAACTGAATTAACGCATGAATATAGTATTTTCACCGAACGATTCCATAAAGTAAAAATAATTTAACAGTCCAATCCTTAAGCATATGTAATCATTTCAATACATTTAACTGTTTAATTTTTTTATATACCTTATAAAAATTGAGGTATTTGTGATACCTTGAAGTAAACTGATAGGACAAAGAATTTAAGGAATACTTCTATTTATCAAAAAAAAAGTAAGTATAAGCATCCAATGATTGATTGACGATTTAAACGCAATACAAACTTTTTTCAGTGTTCTGTTGGTTAATTTATTCTCGGATGCTGGAAATGTTACAAATAACGTGCATAATGTAGAACAATGTCGTAAAGTGTCACGTCATAGAGTGACTCATGGTGTGACAGATGACGTCATAGATGACGCAGATTTGCTATTATAAGTATAGATACTTTCTCAATTCAACTAGTTTAATACTTATAACAGGCTTTGTCATATTCCAAATGCTCCAAAAAAGCACCAGCGTTTACTCGCTGGCCGAACATGTTGACTCCGGACCTGCATCAGTTGTATGTTACTCTTCGTTCACTATCTTCAGTCCATTTTCTATACCATAATTCGCATTTCTATCAATATTCCCCGCTGTCACAACCTATACTCCGTAGCGAAACAAAGTAATCCTATAGCCTCTGTTACCTATAGAAATGTTATGGTTTTTATACATGTAAAAGTTAAATGTGGTATGAAGCGTTTCCATTAAAAAATCTTATATATATAAATAGACCTGTTTTTCCTTATATTTCACTTTTCAGCCACGACTACCTAGCACAGATCACTGGTGTTTGTGTGTGGAAGTAGCATGGAGTTTCATGTCTTGCACAACGTTGGACGAATGCCGATAGCTGTGGGGATGTTGGAAATATGATGGTTAAAATTTGTCGATGCAGGGCATTTTCATATTTCGACCAAAGACTTATGTATCCTTATACTTCTCTTTTCTGCCAACAACTACATACGATAGACCATTGATGTTTGTGTGTGGTAATAGCATCGAATATCCAACCATGCAATATGGTGGTTAGATGTCGGTAGATACGGGGGTGTGGGAGTATTGGTGGTTGAAAGTGGTCAACCTGCGCCACGTTCATATTTCTACCAAAGAGGTATGTGTCATAGTGTATCACTTTTCAGTCAAAACTATCTAGTGAAGATCACTGGTGTTTGTGTGTGGTAGTAGCATGGAGTCACCCGTCGATCACAACGTTGGCCGAATTTCTGTAACTGTGCGAGTGTGGGAGATATGGTGGTTGAAAGTGGCCGATCAAGGATGTTTTCGTATTTCGATCAAAGACATGTGTCTCCGTATATGTCACTTTGCTGCCATTGGTGTTTGTGTGTGATAGTAGTATCATGTCTCCTTTCGTGCACTATGGTGGTTAGATGTCGGTAGGTGTGGGAGATATGGTGGTTGAAAGTGGTCGACTTGCGCCACTTTCATATTTCTACCAAAGACGTATGTGTCATGGTGTATCACTTTTCAGCCAAAACCATCAAGCGCAGATCACTGGTGCCGCTAGTCAAATACTGTGGAACAATTAGAGCGGCAATCGATAACTGTATGGTTTTTGTTGCCAAAGCAAATCTCCTGGTAACAGAGTAACAGACCACAAGCGGATTTGGGCATTACTATATGATGAGTCTTCATCATTCTGAGCAAGTTTTGAATTTAAGATGGCAATCAATAATATAATTAAAGATACTGATGACGAATCCCCAGAAATATAAATTGTTGCTTGATAAAAACACTTCAGCACGGTTATAAAATTGTTCATTTGTATCCATTATTCTGCAGTTGGAATTTATACAAGGTGATTCAGGAGGAATGGTAAATACTGAAGGAGATGACGGTATGAACATATTGAGTAAAAAAGTTCACATAAACATATGTCCTATTTCCATTCATTTTTGAGACACAGGTACTGAAGTGTTATGCATAAAATAAATCTGAGAAAATGATCAAGAGCACACAAATAACTTATCGAAGTACTTTACTCATGTTTTACGAAAGTTTAAATTAAATTTTCGAAAATCCCACCATCGACTTCAATACACTTTGCAGCTCTCTCCGCAACAGTACGTGTAGCGCGTGCATCTGGACTGTACGTGTCGATTTCGAGCATCAATAAAGAGCTTCAATTTGTATATTGAAGTCGATGGTGGGATTTTCGAACATTTAATTTAAATTTTTTAAAATATGCGTGTGTTTTTGCATGAATAAAGTACTTAAATAAGTTATTTGTGTGGTTTATATGAACTTTTTCACTAAATATTGTTCATACCTACCACCTCCTTCAATATTTACCATTCCTCCTGAATCACTCTGTATTCCACCACGTTCTAACATATACAAATTTACTGCATTTTTCTATTCTGTTTATCAAGATATCGAGTGGCTTATCCACACTTTACACGACACTTTTCACTATTGCCATTACAGCAATATCTTTAAAAATTACGTAGAGCTGTAGAGTGTGAGAAACACAACCAGTAAAAACGAAGTTTCCATAGTGCATGGTTGCATTCATATTTGAAGCATTATTACGTTTTCCCCTATGGATATTTTCTTTTGTATTGTATTTGGTAATAGTTTCAGTGGTTTTTTGTGCAATATATTGCCCTTCCAACACACTAACTGCCAGTTTAATATTTTTTCCCCTTATGGAACATTAAGAAATGCCATGTGCCGTAACGCTCAGAAACGTGTTTGCTTGATCACTTCATATGTTCGTGGTAAAACTGATCCATTCAGCCTTTTTCTAGAAACAGTGTAACTTTACTGTTTCCTTTTTCCTACGTAGCTGGCATTAAAGACTTTCTAAAATATTTCTCTCACTTTTCCCTGCACTTTGGTGGAGTTTGAGGATCAGTAAAATTAAGTCTGGGAAGTGCTTCTCCTTCAACGAGGTTGTACGGAAGCATGTTTACAATGATGAGGTCCATAGGTAATACATTAATCCGCAAAGAAATCGGGTGATTATCGGGCCATGGTGGCGCTACTTTTTTTCTTCTATGGCGCGTAAAGTGGACTGTTAAACTTCCTTTTTAAAATCTTCGGGTGCATACAAGATCTCTGATTTTTTTAAAAATTTAATCAAGCTTTGTTATTTATCACTGGCTTTAAAATAGACTTCCCACTCATTTTTATGATTTTTTTCCCAAATGGTTCTTTATCTATGCTATCGTCTGTTGGCGCGCTACGTTGACGGTATTTGTAAAAGTTGGTTCATGTACGGCGGCTGAATGTAAATCTTCGGCTGATTTTGACCGAAACAGAATGAGCGGCCGAAGGTGCTTTTTTTGACCGAATGTGGCCGTAGCCGAAGACGAAGCCGAACCTTCGGTCGGACTCCAGTCAGCGACGCGCCAAACTATGAGCGGCCGAAGGTGCTTTTTTTGACCGAATGTGGCCGTAGCCGAAGACGAAGCCGAACCTTCGGTCGGACTCTAGTCAGCGGCGCGCCAAACTCGGCTCCGGTCGCGGGGCAGTAGTGGCTGAACTGGCGTCGCACGCATCGCGTGCTCGTGTGTGAGTGACAGTGGCTCCATGTGAGTTATCGCCATGACGGACAGCAGTACTATCTTCGAGGGAACAGTCAAGTTCCACGATGGCAAGAAGGTGATTATCAGCAGCATCTCGCTCCTCACATAAATACCAGCACTAACCATTTCTTGTTTGAACAGTAAAACAATAACCATCTGGTGCTTTGTGAACGATAAATGTTTGCAATATTGAGGAATAGAATGAGTTTTACCCGGTTATATTTCTATATGGTTTCTTTTTATATACAGGTAGTGCACCATCCTCTGGTATATTGAGATATTTTCTAGAGAAGGAGGTGGCTTAAATTAACTGGATAACTTATATCCCAATGTTTTAGATCTTTCCAGAAAGTGTCTATTTCTTCTTTGTAATTCTTGCATCCTAAGAGTAGGTGGTTTGTATCGACCTCGGCCTCCCCGTCACACTGAGCCACACTGAGAAAGTGTGGAGTTTACTAAATTTATTTTGAACAAGTGACCTTCGAATCTGCCGTGATTTAATTTTAATTCGATACTATAGTCACTCTTTGTGGCATATTTTTTCTGAAACAATTGTGTGTGTGTGTTTTTTTAAATTTAAATCAATTTAATTTAATTGCAATGCAGCACACGCTCCAGTGGCAATTTCCCTGCACACCCAACTTCTCACTATCCTGCACCCACCTTCATTTGCCCTCCACAAATGTTAACTTTAAATTCTTTTAACGTTTTCGGTATGTTATTCATCATTTCCCTTGGTAACTAATTCCAATCCCTGACAACCTTACCTAAAAAAGAAAATCTTCCCACACCCTGGTGCCTGAAAGGTCTATATTTGCGGTTGTATCCGCCTGTAGTCTTTTCCCTTGCGTTGTTCACTGGATTGCCACAGTTGTTTTGTGGCAAAATAATGAGATTAAGTCACTTCCTATCAGAAGTTCTGCGAAGATTTCTGTTTGTGCAGCTAATTTTGAAAGAGAATCCACTCTTTCGTTGTCAGGAAGCCAGACATGTGCCTTAACCCAGATAAAGGAGGTCTTCGTTCCTTGTTTATTTATGTTGGCCAACAACTCTAGTATGTTAGAAATGGAGTCCTCCCTCTATCTTTGATTCCATCGCCCAGCTTATGAAGTGCCGATTTGTAATCTGTAAGAATTACAGTAGCCAGAATGCGCATCTCTAGCACGTATTAGTATCGCAAACAGTTCAGTTGTAAAGGAGGATGTTTCCACACGTTGCTTAAACGGCCTTTCCACCCCGTTAGTGCTGTCAAAAAATGTGATCCCAACCATGTTGCCAGTCTTGGACCCATCTGTGTAAATATGTACGACTCGACCTATGCTCCTTAGTTAATCACTTAGAAGATTATTGTTACTTAAGGCATTCTTTGAATAACTCAGAGTTTCTACGATCTTGCGCCCGAACATAAGGGTGTCATATTTAACATCATAGCATGGTAATCTTGTGAGAGGGAGCACTTGTGACTGATATTCAATAAGGTCGGAGATGGCCGCGGTTAGAGGTGGGCTGCTCCTATGAGTCCAGAGCGTGGAGGCTGACTATAGTTTGTTACATTTAATTTAACGAAAATTAAGGATAAAAAAAATGCTCCATTAATCTTAAATTTAAGTGACAACTTGAAAAAAATCAATGATTTTACGATAACCTTAATCGATTTCAGTTTTGCTGCTTACTTAACATGAAATTTAAATTTTTCTGTTCAAAGACTTTACTGTAGCAATTGTATAAAACGTACGAGTATATTAAAAAATCTCAGTTAACAACTCACACTTATGTGTTTCAAACTTAAATCTAACACAGAATTTAGGCGTAAAGTGAATTACACTAATCAGATATTCACGCATGATAAGCAGTATTTTTTTATTAGCACTAAAAAATCTTGTTATTTTAATAATGTGAATATTACAAAAATATGAACTTTAATAGACGGGTACCAAGCCACTTATTTAATTACATGTATTAGAATTTAAACTGCTAAATAATACTATACCACAAAGTTTATCTGTAATATTCTGTCTTTAAATTAACTCCCGAGCTTTCAGCAATTTTCAGCAACCTGCGGATAAATACTCTTACTCGCAACTACAAGAGGATAATGGACAACAGAGACTTATTGATCCACCAAAATACTGAGGATGTCAACATCAAGACTTCGTTCTAGGAAACAGCAAATGAAATCGGCAAGGGATGCTGCACGCGAAGAATTCAACATCACAAAATGTTGGATCCAGGAGTGGACTGTACACCAAAATAACATCATACCATGTATTACACAAAAGCCACCAGATTTTGACTTACCACGTAAAACTTGGCCCACACTCAACAGGATCAGAACTCAGCACGACAGAAGCACATACTTCCTGCACAAGTTGAGCAAGCAACCATCCCCCTTAGGTGAATGCGGAGAGATTCAGACTATTGGTCATATTGTTGAAGAACCTAGATGTTTGTCTGTAATCTCATAAACTTGCAATGTGTATATTTTAGTCCAATGTCTCTTAAAAGTGTCTAAATTGTCATACAATAAATAAATAAATAACTAATTATGTCACCCCGACTATAATACAAACTACTATCTGTGGAAACCCGGAAATGATATATCTGAGGTTACAGACATTTATATAATTATTTCGGATGCCTATAATTAATAAAAATAAAGTGATAGCATAATAATTATCACAGTAATAAAATTAATAACATGACATAGACAGTTGATTCTTGGCTGTCCGGGTGGCGCCACGTCATATTTCTTGTAGCCGACGTTTCGACCCTCATTCTGCGGTCTTCTTCCAGGCAGTTGGCGCAGCGTCATATTTCTTGTAGCAGAACTGCCTGGAAGAAGACAACAGAATGAGGGTCGAAACGTCGACTATAAGAAATATTACGGGGCGCCACCTGGACGGCCAAGAATCAATTGACTCTGGTGGCGGAAGCCTACGATTACATCACATAGACAGCTTAATGCCCGCTCCCTGAATGTTAAATACGGTATTCATGTTATGTTTTCTTCAACACACTACTCCAATACTGTTTTTTCTGTCATCAGTCTTTCGGCCGGTTTGATGCAATCCTCCATCCATTCCTAACTTGCGCTAACCTTTTCATCATAACATACTCCTTACAACCCAAGTCTTCAATTATCTGCGTCATTTATTCTAACGCTTGTCTTCCTCAACAGTTGTTACTTTCGACTTTTCTCTCCACTAACGTTAATCAATCCAACATATCTCAAAATATGACCTACCATCCTGATTCTTCTTTCTGAAAGACTCTTCCCCAAAAATATTTCCTCATCCATCACTTTCAAATTTCCTTCTTTTCGTACTTTATTCGTCCACTTAATTTTCAGCATCCTTCTACAGCACCACATTTCAAATGCTTCAAACTTCCGTCTTTCTGGTATTCCTTAAGTCCATGCTTCGCTGCCGTTAGGTGTTGTGCTCCATAAATAGAGTTTTAAAAACTTCTTCTGAGTCCTAGATCAATATTTGAAACTAAAAGATTTATCTTTTTCATGAAGGTTCTTTTCGCTAGTGCTATTCTGCTTTTAGCATCATTCCTGCTTCGGCCAGCAGTTGTAATTTTACTTCCTAAGTAACAAAATTCATTAACTTCTTCTATCGCATCCGATCCTATTTTTATATTTAATCTACTATTATTTGTATCATTTCCGCTACATTTCATCTCTTTTGTCTTGCTTTGTTTTATATTTAGTCCAAAATCTTCCTTCGGTATTTTGTTCATGATACTCAGTAACTTCTCAATATCCTCAACCAGTTCTGCTATCAAGACAATATCATCAGCAAATCGTAGCATACTGATTTTTTCTCCTTGAACATTATGTAACATGCCAATATTTCTTGCACTTCCTTTATTCATTCTTCTAAGTGCAAATTGAATATTAATGGGGATAGACTATAACCTTGTCTCACACCCTTTTTTACTGAACCGTGTCTTTCATGATTCCCTACTTTTATTATACTGCTTAATTCCTATTCATTCCATCCACTCTATCCAGCTCCTGTTTTTCAATTAATCTTAACTGTTTCTTTCTATATCAGTTACTGTGTATCAGGGTTCTTTCGCCTGCAATGTTGGGTAAATGAACCCAAGGTCAGTTTCAAAATACTTGACGTTTAATACAAATATAAATGGTTATATGTTTTAAGTAATAAGTTACTGCATAAGGGTATCATGGTAATAAATGATAACTATACATGTTATTATCTATTTACCTTCAAGCCATAAAAAACAAATACTTAACAGTACAAAAACATGCACGAAGACAGAGGCCACAGGCAAAAGGCATGTATAGCTGTGTATTGCAAAATCATTAGATCAGGCATTTGATATCTACACTTACAATAAAACTATAAGTTTCAGAATATTTTTTAAAAGAAAGTTTGGGCTACTGTTAAATGGTACCATAGAAGTAATTAATTGTCTGTCTGTCTGCATTTGGATTAAATTTATTCACGCAAAAACTAATGGTCAGATTTTAATGAAGTTTTGTTTGATGTATATGCCATGGAAGCCCAACTAGGACTCAGCATATGGGAAGCCAGGCTCTGCCTGTCACAAGGCAGGGGGAAGTGAAGAAGTGATAAGAGGAGTAACACCTCGCGAAAAAACCTTATCCTAGATGAAGGCCTCAACGGCTGACACTTCGGATAAAATGGGCTTCGGTGCGTAGAGTAAGGCGGAAGAATCACCTTCCTTTTATAGTTGTCTAACCAGGCGGAAGAAGCTTTTAGCCAGACGGAGTGACTAAAAAGGCGCTACACATGCGTATTGCAGCAGTCCGTTGCAGTTTTTGCACTTGATGCCTCATGTCTCATATCATACGCCCCGCGGTGGATGGTTCCGAAATCAAAGCACTTATGTCACTTCCTTTCAAGCTGAGATCCATCTTAAACAAAGTCACGACAGAGACACTCACTCTTGTCGACGACATCCTATGGTCTTTCGGGTAAAAGAGGTATATTTCGTTCTAATGCGAAGTTGAGAAATTTGAAAAAAAAGAAGTTATTTCAGTTTTCCGTTGATTGCGATTCACTCAAAAACTACTGGTCGGACTTCAATGGGGTGTTGATTAACGTATAGCTCTTTGTCACATGAGCAAGGTAGGCTATGTTTCAATTTGAAGTGACACTGTAAAGTAATAAATTTTAAATTATTTTCAGCCGAAAGATATAACTCTAATGCTATTGGTCGGATTTTAATGGAGTTTCGGTTAATGTGTACCCCGGTCCTACAAGTAAAATAATGTTACAATTTGATACGACCCCATAAAGTGATAACTTTAAGATTATTCTTGGTTAAACGCAATTGAAGCAAAATCTACTGCTCGAACTTCCATGTGGCTTCGATTATTTCACAGTCCATGCTGGTGAGAATAAAATAAGAAATGTTTCATGTTGATGTGATTTCGAAAAACTGAGAAATTTACCAAATTAGTATCATTATTTGCTGAACGCTATTCACAAAAAATATTGGTCAGATTTTCATGAGGTATCGATGAATGGACAGTCCATCATCGGACGGGTGAAAGAAGGTACAATTCTTTTTGATATAATGTCGAAAAAATTATGATAATTTTTCGATGAACGCAATTCACGGCACATACTGGTAGGGTTTTGATGGAATTTCTATTAATGTGCAGGTCGTAGCTACACGGGTAATATAGGATACATTTCGTTTCGATTTGAGGTAAAGAAAAAAAAGAGAATTTAAAGTTGAAACTTGTAGAGGGTAAAAGTACAGGAAAAGGGAGAATAAGTGTATAGGGAAATTGCCTCCAAAGAGCAAGCTCCGTTACAATTAAACGTTTCGTTGAATGCGATTCTGGCATTAACTATTAATAGCATTTAGATGCAGGTTGGATTAATGTGTAACCTATAATCAGGAGGGTAAAAAACTTTATGATTCATTTTGATGTGACTACGGAAATCTGATAACTGTTCAAGAAGTTAGGGATATTAACATTAATGTCCTTTGTAGTCACAAATTATACTTTGTTTGAAACAAATTGTAAAATACACAATTATGGCACTAGAAGTAAAAATGATATTTACAAGACTTACAAGTCATTGTCATTTGTTCAAAAAGGGGTCCGATATTCAGGGATACATATCTTCAGTATGCTCCCAACACATATTAAATGTCTAGTAGATGATAAGAATAAATTCAGGAAAGAATTTTTAATTGACAACTCCTTCTACTCTGTCAAAGAATTTATTTCTAAGGTATCTAAAAAATAACTGCCAGTATGTTGTGTAAATATAGTTCACATAATTAATTTACCATGTGTGCTATGACTGTACATCTCCTGGTGTACGTATTTAGTTTGTTATGTAATAGTTTACGGTACCATATATGATATGACTGTACATCTTGTGGTGTATGTATTATTTTGTTATGGATTTTTTTTTTTTAATGTAACTTACCATATTTGCTATGACTGTGCATCTTCTGGTGTATGTATTATTTTGTAATGGAAGTGTTTAATGTACCATGTATACTATGACTGTACATCTAGTGGTGTAGCTACTTATTATTTTGTTATGCAACTGTTTATCTGTAAATTGACAACTTTCCACATCCCACAGAGCCAGTCTCTTATATTGGGATCAATGGAAAATGAATGTATTGTATTGTATCTAAGGTAATTTTCATTTCGATGTATCGCTGAAAAGCTGAGGAATTAAAATAGAAGGGTCCACAAATTAGTATCCATTTAATGATAAGCTACTTCCTGCAGTCGAAATGTTTATTTGATTTTAGCCAACGAGTGGCATCATATTATTCAGAGGATTGAAGTTTCAGCTTTTCTTGGAGATCGATCACGAAAAAGGTTTTACGTCCAGTAAGCTGCACGGGCCGTTGATCATGTTGATTGAAGAGAGCAGAATGTATAGTGAACGAAGTGTGGCAGGCAACTTTTAATTTAATGATAGAACAATACCGGTACTTTTCAATGATGCTGGATTAAATGAAGTCAGGTCTGATTAGGCTAATTCCTCTTGCTGATCAACAAAATAACATTGTAAAAAACAATATGGTTATTTCTTTTCCATCCCAATATCTATTAAGTTACTATACTGAGATACTGCGTGTAGCCTGTGTGTCAGGAAATCTAGTTTTCAAACAATTTTAATGGAGGCTGTCGTGCACAACGGATACTAATATTCGACACGAAGTACGTAAAATTAAAGTTGCACGTTGTGTCTTCACAATATTTAAGCAGTTCTAGCTGTATCTTACACTCGTAACTTTCACTTCTTTGGGAACCTAATAGTTGTTTTTTTTTTAATTATTCATATTGAATCAAGAATAGAAACAGTTTGTTGTATTTCCTGCACAAAGTTCGCCTCATACAACTGAGGCCGCAAGACCGCTCTGTGTTTTATGTGATATTCCTATATTAACATAAGTATCCAAATTTTATTCTATCCTATCTTTGGAGCAAAGATCCTAGTAGTTACAACTTACGGATTTCTCCGATCGTGAATGTCTGTGAATGTGAAGATTTGGTGAATGGTTCTGTTTTGGTCTGGGACAGATTTTGTGGGATAGGATAGAGGGGGCTATTTCATCCTGTGCAACAATGGGAAATGCCTGGGCACTATATGTCTCTGATCCCGAAGGAACACCTAACCCTACAAAAGACCCTTCTTTTGACCCTCTTTATGGATTTCCTAATGGAAGAAAGCCAAGAGGTAATCTTAGCAGGGCATGAAAATATCATTTTTGTATGAATGTAGATATCACTGAGCCTTTAGAGGAAATTTATTGCACAATTTTTTTTCTGAGGTTTAGCCAAACTAGCCCCTGTCTGAATGTGGTTACTACAATTGATATAAGTCCTTTCGTTTGGTAAAATTGACATGCTCTGGTTTACATGTTTTTTGTGAAAAAGAATTTTGTTCAATGACTGGTAATATTAAATCAACTGTTTGTTACCTGGTTACAGATACATTGTTTTCTTCTTTATTCGGGTCAGATGGAATGATACAACATTTTTAAACGTATTTTGCTTAAATGTAATATTTTTACCTTTCAGTTATGATTGCAACTGAAGAAGAAATGATATCAGCTAAGATACCTCTCCAAAATCGTGACTATTGCGCCCATTTGTTACTCAAATACCAAGCCTGCAGAAAAGACGTTTGGCCTTGGGCTTATCAATGTGCCCATGAGAAACATGAATACCTGACATGTGAATATGAGGAGTAAGTTTGTTTTTGTTCTCTATGTGGTTTTAAAATTATTTTGGAATTACTGGAAATCTCGATACCACAAGGAATTGGTATTGTGATACTGCAGTAGTCAAATGCAAGTCATTGCGAGAAATACTTTCCGAAGTGCATTTAATGGTGTCATGCTGCAGGTTGTATTACAAGATAATTTTGCTTGAAAATAATGGTCCAGTCTGTATTACAACATAATTACTTCTTGAAAATAAAAATTCTTGTGATAGACCACTACAAAATTGTGACATTAGTGAATGATGATGTAGCAGAATCACGATATCCAGTAGAACCTTATTATAAATGCTCACAGAGTATAAATGTAGGCCTACCAGTTTCCAAATTGATGTGACTTCATATTGAAGTTTTTTTTAAATGTGATATCACAAGTCCTTTTACATTTAATATTTACAGCTTTAAATGCCCGATAATATCATCAATGTATGTGGTGTTGATTAGTCCTACAGCTTTCTTACACTTCCGTAGAGCTGAAGTAGCGGGTCTACTGGAGATCGCGATTCCGTTATAACAACATATATTAATATCGTTGGAATACTGCTGTAGTCAGTCGCAAGACATATTATCCTAAATCAGTAATTCCGCTGTAATACAGCCTGGGCCATTATTTTCAAGCACAAATTAGGTTGTAATACAGCCTGGACCAGCAATAAACCGTTAAATGTACTTTGGGAAGAATTTATAGTGGAGTCTTGCATTTGATCACTGAAGTATTATGTTGACAACTCCTCGCGGAATCGCGATCTCCAGTAATCCCGAAGTAGCTTCATCTGTCTTTCAGTTATTTATTATTCTTATCAACCATGGATACCTGCTGTGGGTGGACCTTTGGGATATAGAACATGACATTGTTAATGCATATACCCAAGATGAGTAATGAAAAACCATTAGGTCTGTATGTTACAAAACAAAAAAATAATAAAAAAAATTAAACCTCAAAATTTTCACCTGAATTTTGCATAAGTAATATTTATGCGGCTAATTTATTTGTACAAATTCTTGGATGGAGTATGAGTTGCCAATAAGATTATTATTTCTCAATTTTTCTTTAGTTACAGCTTTATTATCTACAAACTGTTTTATATTTTTAGGGAGTTTATTAAATAGATGTATTTTAGAACTCCTCATTGTACTACTAATGACATGAATGTTTGGGTTCTGCAAGTTGTTTTTGTTTCTTGTATTGAGTTTGTTGCAAAAAGGTTAAAATTTTCAAAAGTCGCATGAGAGAATATGCATACTGAAAAAGCATTGTAAAAATATTAAGTTTTATAAAGAGTTGTCTACAAGAAGTTCTTTGTTTTACTCTACATGGCAACCTATTAACTCCTTTTTCCGCTGTGAAAAATTAGCCTAGCATGATATGACTGAATGAAAATGAGAGGACTGCATTTACCGTGCATAGTGGATGAGCAGTAACACATTTTGGAGGATGTGGGTTTGAATTCCGGCCCAGCCGTTGAGATCTGGGTTTTCCGTGGCTTCCCTAAAATCACTCCAGGTGAATGCTGAAATGGCTCCTTCAAAAGCCCATGCTCAAATTTCTTCCCTTTGCTGGTCCCAGTCCTTTTCTGCCTTTAATGACCGTGGATAAGGCATAAAGCTAAGTAAATACAATGATTACATCTGTTTTGTTAATCTGCTGTTAGAGAAAGTGCTCTTATTGCAAAGGTGGCACTTCTAAATTTTTCCATTAGTAATGTGGTGTATAGTCTTGCCAATTAAGTTTCTGATTTGTTTGAATACCTAGGAACTTTATACACATTGTTTCCAAAAGTGTGTTATTCGTATAATTTAAATGATTCTACACTTTTTTTTTTTTTTTTTTTTTTTTTAAATCCTAATGTGTTTATAAAAATTAAACCCACTTTAACCCAGTTTGCTACCTCACTGAGTAATTCATTTTTAATTAAATCCAGATTATTGTTTGGTGGTGTTTTTACACTTAGATTAGTTACATCTGCAGAATAAAAATAAATTAGCCTTTAGGATAAGCTTCCAGGAAAATCTTTGCATAACATATCATATCAATCACTAATTACATTTGGCATCAATTTTTAAAACAAATATATCGGCCCTCCTATTCACACCACTGAATTCCTATATTTGATGTACATACTTTGACAATAAATTTGGGTGCCACTGAAAAATTCTATCACTCTTATTTTTCACAATCTGACATCAATGTCATCCTAAGAAACAGTAACGCAATACTGGCTTGCCAGTATTGCATTACTGTGATCCCTTTATACAACTTTGTCATGTGTCAAAAACCTTACATCTCATAGTAAACAATCAGCAATACACTGACATTATCATTCACATCTGTTTTGATATTGCATTTCCTTTATTTTCTTCCTACCTCTTAAGAATTCCTCCACTGAGGACTTTCTCAATCAACCTCAGCTGTTTTAACATTTTTATGCCATTCTATGACACATTATGCCAAATGCCATGAAGAGATCTTGTCCATTATATCTGAAATGTCTTCCCACTGAGAGTCGCATGAAAATGTATCCTAAATCCATTTTTTCAAACCATTTTCTTTCCTCAGATATTTTTAATGGCACTGAATAGCTTTCCATCAACTTGTAGAGCATTTGTCTTTTACTGTTGCTGTTGCATTCCTGCCTTGTTGCCTTTTCTACCATTGTTTGAGATGATATTGGCATTCTCCTGACTAATTTGTACTCACTACAGCTATTTTAGTTGAGATGTGAAATGTTGGGTGGCTTCACAATGTAAATGACTAGAAGAAATTATTTTTGGTCTTAAAATTTGTACACATTTTCCATGGGTGTTACTATTTAAGAACATGTGTATATTACAGACAGAAAAATCTATAGTAAGTTCACATTAAAACTACAGTAACTTTAAATTGTAATTGATCACTGAAATCCATCTTTGCATCCATTATTATAACAATTCCATGTGGTCGCAATGACCTGGTGACAGGGTTTCTATTGGCTGCGCATTCAACTCCTGTCATAGCCACCTTAACATAACCCGGAAATCCTACTGAGTATAGAGGACCTGCAGTTTAACATGGAATCTGCACCACGGACGTGTTCTGGCATACTTAATGTTGTACAGCAAGTTGTGCCAGAGGTGAAGGTCAGGTTAAGTGCCTATGAAAATCCTAGCTGAGGACAGCGATTCGAACCGTGGAACTTTTGATCTCCAGTCGGACGCCTTAACCACTGAGCCATAGGACCGCTCTTTGCATCCAATTACATGCAGTGATGATAGGTGTAATGAATACAACATAATATATGACTGTTGTATAAATCAAAAGGGCCAGCAAAAAATTTGAAAGAAATTATAGGACATGTCAGTTTTTGGTCCAGGTTGCATTTTAACAGCTGTAATAATTTTGCAATAATATGTGTTTCTTGTATAATAACTTGTATGGAATTGCCAAAGTTTCAGATAACATTACTGTGTATGTATATATTTGGTGTTGGTAATATACATACATTCTTAAATAATGTTGCCCAAGGGACATGTGTACAAGTTTTCAGACCAAAACGATAATTCCTTCTATTTTCACTATGGAGGAGCCAAATTTTTCAAGGGAAGTCAAGAATTCTGTGGAAAATAATGGTTTAAATAAAATATAAGAACTTGTGCTCAAATTAATTTACTGCCTGCTTTTGATTAGGACCTTTAATCTCACAGATTTCATACCTTTGTTTTATTGTTTGTGTGTGTGTGGTTTTTTAAAATAATAATAATAATAAAACGTGGTTAATTTTTTCAGCTATGTTCTACGAATGAAGGAATTTGAGAGGGAAAAGCGACTGCTTCAGCGAAAGAAACGCATTAATGCAAAGTCACATAACGAGGCTTTAGAAGATTAAAATAATCTTCAGTGTAGTGCATTTAAAAAGTAACTGTGTATATAAACTCAAGGTTTTTTGCAGTATTGAACTTTACTGAATGAATATTCATACCTTGTGATTCACATACAGGTTATGTTTTAGCAATAAAATGTTTTTGTAAATGTGTACATAGAAATTTCTTTTGTGATGCAGTGACTCTTTAATAAGAATAGTGATTGCTTGACAAGCATGAGAGACAGTTAGGACGTACATAATATGATGCTACTTCGAACCAAGACAAACTGGAGTAATGCAAGCAGATATTTAGTTAAGTATTATTTCTTTAGAATCTAAGGTTTATCAGAAAACTGGATAGAAATTAAATATTTCTTTTGTTTCCTGATTTTTCTGCTTTTTTTTGTCAGTCTTTTTTTTTTTGTTTTACTTTCTCCTTCACTTTGAGATCAGTTTCTGGTGACCCACAGTGATCAACCTACGAAAATTATATATTTCTTAATATTGGGATTTAGGATATGCTAGGCATGCAAAGTTAAGCAATGAAAAGAGATTATCACCATAACAGAAGTCACACATTTGTCAGCAAGCTACAATTGCGAAGTGTCATGTCCGCACCAAGCAAACTCCTCTCCAACTGATGTGTGAGTGGAGACTTTCGCGGCGTATCGATGCAACAAAATCTTCTAGGGTGTCCAGCTGGATGGTGGACACCCGAGAAGATTTTGTTCCTCTCCAACTATTAGGAACAGAGCAGGCGTTTATCGAGTAAAACTCTCAGGGCAACAGCTTCTGTCTCACTTTCGAAAAATGTAATCATTGCGTCCACACAGTTGACAGCAGGGGCGTAGCTACTATGGGGCTAGGCGGTGCAGTGCACCAGGACCCCTACACTCAGGGGCCCTCAAGTGCAATTCAGAGGCCCATGAGCCTTCATGGCAAACTGGTGACCTTTTTTTTTAGCTCTACAGTGGTCTAAGGGGGCCCCTGAGACACAGGAAGCCCTTCTCTAAGGGCACTCTCACTGCTCACCCTAAGCACAATTCAAGGGCCCCATCCTCAGCTCAGGGGGCCCTTACCAGCAACACAAAGCAAAAAAAAAAAAAGTCGCCCATCTGGCCTGAGGGCCCAAATTAAATTTTTTGCACCGGGGCCCTTGTTGAACTAGCTACGCCACTGGTTGACAGTTGCAGCCAGGCAGCACCGAAGGGGGTGGAGCCAGCTCCAACAGCAAGCTATCGGGTAAACTGTTGGGTAGAAGGATATGTAAACATTCCGCAGATATTAGCTCTTATTTTCCCATAATGATCATATCATGAGATTCGTATCTAAACAATGGCTGACTTCTATGCTCTCCATTGTTTTATGTTTTCAAAAGTCAATCTGTTAATTCCTATACTGCCTAGCCTGACAGAAAGATCACTAGGGTCACCACATGGTGACAGCAAGGCCACTACAAGTTTATAAATACTTTTACTCTAATCAGGATTGAACTCTTTAATTATCAAAATTAGAGTCCCATAAAAATGATTTTGCATGCATAACTTCCCTTTAAGGTTGGCATTGCACCATTAAAGATCTTTCAGAAAGATGGCAAAAGATATTTTATCAAACATTTTATCCTATTTATTTCACTACAGATTTAATTTGATATTTTATTGGGCCCATAACACTGCATAAAATTTTTGCATTATGGTTCTAAAAAATGAATGAAGTAAACTTATATTTTTCTGCAGCTGCAGTAACACGTGTGAAATTGATTCATCAATATTTAGTGAAAGAGCTGCAACATGAAGATAAGGCATATTATAAAAGTTATTTAAGAATCAGTGAGGATATGTTCAAATTTGTATTTTTGAAAGTGTTACACCAAGCCCAATGGGTGAGTGGTACTCCTCACAATTATCATTCAGGAGGATTTGGATTCGAATTCCTGTCCGGCCATCCAGATTTTGGTTTTTCATGGTTTGCTAAATTCACTCTAGGTGACTGTCAGGATAGTTTCTTCAAAAGCCATTGTCGTGCTCCTTTCCAATCCTTGCCTCTTTCCGCTCCCACCTGTAATAACCTCCATCTCAACGAGGTGTAATTTTCAAACAGAACACGCATTTAAGAAACATAGCTATTCTGTGATTTTTAGAGACAGGTGAAAGCTACACCAGTCTGCAGTACAGCACCCATATATCTTAGTCTATTATTCCATTAATCTGTTGTAGGGCTAAATAATTGGAAAAGAGATTTGCCTTTTTACAGCATATACTGAGTGTGGTGGTTGAGTGGTAACACTCTGGCCTTGCTTTGGGAGGATGTCTGTTTGAATTCTCATCTGGCCATCCAGACTTGGGTTTTCTATGGTTCCTCAAATCACTCCAGGTGAATGTGGGGATACTTCAAAAGGCCCATTCCTAGCCCTCAATCCTTTCCTGCCTCTAATGATCTCAACGAGGTGTGAAGTCATAAGCAAAAAATTATCCCCAGTGCAGCCTTCTTAAATAAAGGCTGTGCAGTGTTTGTGCATATGTCCAGCCTTTTAAGAACTTTACAATGTTTATTTTTCTGTTTGTACCCCAAAATCAACATTTTCATGTTTAGGCTGTCAAAAACACTGGTATCTTTGCACCAATTTCTTTGTTTACACTGGTTAAGTCTTTTTAAAAAAGGTAATGCCAATTATATCACATTTTATATAAAAATATTTAATGAAATACATTAAATTACACCGTAAAATATCATTTATAAAAATGATTTTCCAAAGCTTGTTTGTAGTGAAAGGCCAACCTGAAATTCCATCCATTGGTCTTACTGTCAAATTCCATATTTCTGTTTTTGTAACTCAGCTCACTCACTTCTCTGGTTTGTCCCCTCATCACCTTAACCAATTGATGCAATATTTTGAAACCTCTCTCTATGCCTGACTGCGTACCAGGATGGAACTGGTGCAAGATTTGAGTCATCATGATCGGCCTCAGTTAAACCACACTTAAGGGGGGAAAAGGCGGTGACCAAGGTGGTGACATCATTTTTGGCTTGGGGGCTTTACCTGTGGAAATAAACTGATCGATGGGGTTCCACTGGACATAGGATACACCTAAATAGAAGGGGGAATTGGTTATTTTTTAGTTCTTAGCTAAAGCTGTAAGGGAGTCCGCTTCTACTTATGATGGAGTCAGGACGGTGCCTTTTTTTTAGATTAGAGCAGTGGTCCGCAACTGGTGTGATGTGGCACACTGGTTGTAAGGGAAATAACTGATACTGGGGTTTGGATATCAGTCTAACAACCCTTAACTAAAATCCATCCTTCATTTCGTCTGATAAAGAAAATTAAAATGTTCAAACTATGGTATACCTAGGATAGTCCAACTGTAAATTAAATCAGTCACCACAATCTTATTTAGACCTTAGGAGAGAAAGGTAAAGTTGTAAAAAGGAAAGACTGTACTGTTCAAATAATAAAGTTTCTATATTCCTCAAAGTTAACTGAAATTCACACATTACAGTTGGTATAGGCAATCAGACTATTCTTCACACGAAAATTACAGATTACGAAGCTAGATCAGACCGAACAAACCCCCCAGTAGAAAATTTTAAAGTTACATTATGGATATTTCACACGCGCACCATCACTCAGAACTTAATATGGCGGTTACAACATGTGGCAAGGTTCACTTCCTAGTCCAGCTACCCAAGAGGCATAGTGCCTCACTTCTAGAATTCAAACTATATGTCTTAACACATCAAGCCTCCCCGACAAAAAGACGCAAAGTCAGGCCGACAGGCACTTTGGTAAAATTGCCTCTTTACCACGCATGTCAAAAAGTGTTAAATGAAAATATTTTAACTGAGAGTCCTCAAAAATTCACAGTGTATAGAGTGGCTCCTCAGGAATGTTTCTTGTTATGAGGACTATGGCTCTAAAGTTTCTCAAATACGTGTAAAACTTTAACTGAGTTAGAAAAATGGTACTGTTGTTTTGACTAGTTTCTTCACTTCCGTGTGATTGTTTTAACTATGTTATTTTTTTTTAATATCTTATTTAAACCTTTATCAGATTGTTCCCACATTTCTGTTCTTTCCGAGGTGCTATTTAGAATTTTGGTACGTTAAGTACTTCAAAAGTTATTGACCTTCGAAATTCGGAGGTGGTGGATGTTACAACCGGTAGTAATGCAAAAATACTATTTTCTTATTTACAGTTTATTTCGAAAGAGTGCTGGTTTCAGAATTTTTCCCCAATTTTATTATTCATTTTGAAAGTTATTTTATTTACTTAGGTGGTCTTAGAAGCTCACAATTCAATTTGAAAGTTGGCACATTTTCCTTCACAGGGTAATTTTGTTTAAAACTTATTTAGTATTTTGTATGTTATACAGTGTTCTCTATTATTACTCAAAATTTATTTGTTAGCTCTGAGAATTACTGGAATCATGTTATTATGGTGTGTTAACAATGCAAGTATGTTCAACGAAGTTTTAAAATTATTTTCTTTATTTGTATGGCCTGAAACTATTGGTTTTTAGTGAGTTTAATTTTCTTTCGGATTATTATTATAAAAATACTTTACTGCTTCGAAAAGTGTTAAATTGCGATATTGTCACGTAACCAAAATTGATTGTTTACAATTTGGATAACTAAGGATTTCGCTGTTTACTATTATTAACTGTTCTTAACTGTTTACTTGTGGCTATTAATATGTGTTTAATGACTTTTCTGCCTTTAAAACGCATTCTGCTCTACAATGAGCTGCAGTATCATCTTCTCTATGAATCGTTCCTCGCATATACTGTAGTTAAAAGGTTAATGATTTTACAACTTCTAGAAGGTTTACCCCCTGCCCTATGCCTTATAGCCAAGAAAAGTAGAATTTAACCAAATTCTAAGATGCTTACATGATGTGCTGCGACGAGGTGAAAGGTGTGCCACGAAATTTCACCCATTATAAGGAATTAATTGTCAAGTTTTTTATTACTTATATTTTAGTTTCATGTGCCGTGAATTGTTACGTATTGTCGTATTCCAAGAAATTAAATATTATTAATTTACTCACAGTTGGTGCAAGTTTTGTTTATTAATTTTTGAAATATTTTTATTCCTAGCCTCTACTGTCGCACTTTGAGGTTCTGTTATATTTATCACATGTTCTGTGTGTGTGCTTTTCCCTCAGTCTAAACTTATTGAATTAGCAGAATTTTCCAAGCCTTATATTATTTTATTACGTTGTCGGAATCAGTGCTTCTCCAACAATACTACTTTGTTCCTGTACCATTGCACCGATGTATTGTTAGACATCACTTTAAAAACAATCGGTACCGTATATTTGACTTCTTTGAAGTGTATAAATCCCACTTCAATTCCTTCATAGCTGTGCTCTGAAGTGGTCCGAAAACTGTGTTAGTAGTTAGTCTTTATATTTTCTGTTACAATTGGCAAATTATTTTATTTCTTCAAGATGGACAAGTTCCTTGAACGAAGTGTTCTGTCTATGAGTGCAACTGGTGAAAGCGTTGAGCCAGAAAGAAAAATAAAAGTTGATGCAGCAGAAATATAGTTATAATTACTTATCCTATGGTTTTTTGGTGTGGTGAAGAAACGTGTCCAATTCCTGAGTGTATCTCTTGTGGTGATAAAATCAGTAATGCTGCTATGGTTCCCGGTAAATTGAAACAACATTTGTCAACAAGATGTTCTTCTCTGTCATGCAAAGATGTCAATTATTTTCTTTGGTTGTTGGAAAATAAGAAAAAACAAAGAATGTTCATGACCGCTACAGTGCATATTTCAGGAAAAGTAAGGAAACTAGTTATAAGGCAGCCGAACTTATCCTAAAGCCCAAGAAACCACATACATTAGATGAAATGCTGTTACAGCCTGTTTGTAAAGAGAGGGTGAGGATAGTTCTGGGTTTAGAATCTGCTTGTGAAATTTCAAAAATTCCTCTTACTGCTGACACAATCAGTCGCAGAGTTACTGATATGTCTCGTGATACTGAAGACATTATGAACGAGAAAATCAACACCAGTAAAAACTTATCACTTTAGATCCACGAGTCCACAGATATTAGCCACCACACACAACTTCTGGCTTACATTTGCTACATCGATGGAGATGTAATTGTAAGTAATTTCTTCTTTTGCAAAGAACTTGCAGAGCAAACTACCGGTGAAGAAATACTTCGTTTGACTGATGAATATTTGCTCCTTATGAATTATCATGGAATGATTGAGTTAGTGGTTGTACAGATGGAGCGGCTGCCAATTAAAGGTTTTGCAGCTAAAGTATGTTAAATAAATCCCAACGTATGATCAATCATTGTCTCATTCACTGCAAAGCCATTGTTGCTAAGTCTCCGCCATCTTCTCTAAAAGATGTGCTGGACAAAGTAGTAAACTTCATAAAATCGCGGACCCTAAATTCGCAACTTTTTTTCAGTTTTGTGTCAGGAAATGGGTTCAGAACACACTACACTCCTGCTGCATACAGAAGTATGCTGGCTTTCATGAGGAAAAGTGTTGACGCGAATATTTGAACTTAGAGAAGAGGTCCAGGCAATTTTTACTTTTGAAAGGTATAAGTACATGGATTTATTCGCAGATGGTGAACAGGTGTGTAATTTGGTTTATCTTTCGTACACTTGAATGAGCTAAACATAAAAATGCAATGTAGGAATGAAAATATTCTTATTAGTGTGGATAAGATTAAAGGAGTTGAGAATAAGATGAATTTGTGGTTACAGAGGATTGAAAATGGGTCCTGTGAGATGTTCCAGATTGTATGGTCACTTGATGATGGTAATAAAATGGTGATGGACTTAACTAAAGAACATTTAGAAATCCTGCAGCAGAGATTCAAAAAGTACTTTGGAGAAAGTGTTGAAGATTTCGACTGGGTTCGTGATCCATTTGTTGCAAATTCAGAACATCTCTTTTAATATTCAAGAGGAACTCGCAGATTTAAAAGCTGACAGAACTTTGAAATTAAAACTTCTTGAAGTTCCTTAGATACATTTTGGCTAATATTAAGGAATGAATATCCGGCATGCCTTAATGTGTTATTGCCATTTCAAACTACATATTTATGTCAGTTGGACTTCTCGATGTTGACTGAGATTAAAACACCCAAGAGGGACAGACTCAAATCAGTCAATGAAGAAATGAGGCTTGCATTGTCAATGATTTCTTCACGAATCGGCAACCTGTGTGCAGTTAAGCAGGTACAAGTGTCACATTAAAGGTATGAGTATAATTATTTACTTTAATATTTATATAAAACTACCTGATTATTAATTTTATGCAACCACTGTTTTTAGCTATCATTTTTTACGTGTTTGGGGCTGTATACCTTGGAAAAAATTTTGTGTAGTGAGGACTTTTTTTTTTTTACTGAACTGCCCGCCTGGTAAGGTGCTGCAAGATTTATTGATAACCTGATGGTGTGCCGCGAGTAGGGAAACCACTGGGTTAGAGGCTTTTTGTGAGGAGCTAACAACAGGTGATCAAAGGGATGTTGATTACAGCTGCAAAATGGAATACAATCACCAATTCTAAATAAATAAAGGAATATGTTGAAACAATGATAAATAGGGGCATCACTGGAAAGGCTGAATATATTATAAAGCCTGTTACAATAGTGTTATGTTTGAATTACAGAATTATAATTAACAAAGGAATAGAGTTTGCAAACTTCATAGAAATACACAAACCACAAGTAATTGTAGAGGTGGGGACTTCGTTAAAAGGAGGAGTATTAGACAGTGAAGTTTTTCCTGATGGTTACAGAGTCAACTGCAGGAATTGAGTAGCAATTGTTGTAGGGGTGTTCGCATTGCTTAGTACAGTTCACTGTTGTTCATAGATCATAGTCATGAGTTAGCAGTAGACTTCTAGAGTGATTAATACAAAAATCAGGATGTTTACACAAGTACAAAGCAGAACATGAGGGATCAAACATGTTGGCTGCATTCCTAACAAAGCCTGATGATAACCATGTGGCATCTCAAATAACTGGAGGAATAAGTGGTCATCTTGCAGTTCTGATAAATACAGGGCGTTCGCCGGAAAACGCTACCCTCCCAGTCTGTTGCCGTCGGCAACTTGCTCGGTCAGTCGAGCCAGCAGTTTCCGCCACGCGGCACCGTGAATCACCGCACTGTTTAACACCTCCGCTGCCCCAACAGTGCAGTGCAGTGACCCTTACATTGTTAAGAACGGTTTCTTTGCATTGTAGATAGTTTGTGACTTCAGTCTCTTATTAATCAGTGTTGTGAATAAACGTTTCTTTGCGGTTTGGCTGGTTTGGGGATTCATGCTCTTATTAATCTGTACCGTGTTTGAGTGTGAGTAAAATTATGGTACGTTACAGTTTGCAACAAAGAATATTTCTCTACGATACATATGTGAAGAAGAAGTCGTTTAAAAAGTGTCGCAGTAAATTTCGTCGCGAATTTCCTGGCGCTTTACTGCCAGCTAAATCAACAATTCTGCGTCTGGTTAAAAAAGTAAGAGAAACGGGTTCATTTTTTAACAAAAAGAGACTGTCGGTCAATCATATTCTCACAGAGGAGAAAATTGACGATATCGCTTTTCGACTAGAACAGTCACCCAAAAAATCATTAAGTCAGTTAGGGCAGCTTGTGTCTCGAAATATGTTCAGAAGATGTGAAATGTGCATTACACAAGAGGGTCAACACTTCCAGCATCTTTTATAAGGTAAGCTAATGAATTACGTCACATTTAAATGCTTAGCACACAAGTTTATGAAGTTTATGAAGCGTAATTATTATGAAATAGTCCGCGGCCGACGGTCGAACAATGCCGGAAACTGAGCGCTCGCTCGCCGGGAGCAGTTTCTTCCTTGTAGCGCTAACAGTGGGTTGCGTTTCCTGGCGAACGCCCTGTATTAGAGGATTCAGTAAATCAGCAGCAAAAATTGAGTGGGGAAATAGTTACAATAAAGAAGCCACAAATTTCAGAACTGAAGGGGAAGGTTCAGCATATGGAAGGAAGGCACAAATACAGTGGAGTCAAAGTATGAAGAGTTGAAAGAGATAGTAAACAAGGGAGAAGAATTAAAAAACAGAAAATAAAGAAACATACAGAACTACATTCTATAATAGGAAGTTAGAGGTTGGTGAGAAAAGAACGCAGGGTTAAGAGACAAAGAGGAAATAAGGAATACTTGAAACAACTAAACAAGGAATCAATAGTAACAAAGAAAGAAGCTAAAGATCAGGGGCGTAGCTATCGGAGGGCTAGAAAACTAAGGAGAAGGGAATGTATAAAACCACTTGTAGATAAGGATGTGGAAATAACTGAGGATTTGAAAATAGCAATTATATTGTGTTACTGGTTTATTGGGACAATTAGGGACTATCATCTGGCAATGAGGGGGAGTAATTCTCCATATATGAAGAAATGAGCAAACTACAAAATTAGAAATGGAGAAAAATAAAAAAATGTGCAAAGGGGCCAGTGTTGATAACATTACTATAGTTGTATTAAATATGGTTGGATATGATATTGTACCTACCCTTGAAATATGATTTAAATTGAGAATTGCTGAATACCAGAGGAATTCAAAAGAGCAATAGTAGTACCAGTCCATAAAGGAGGGGCAACAAATACAGTTTAAAGTTACAAGCTGATTAGTTTGGCATCAGTTGTAGGCAAAATGATGGAGAGAATAATATGCAATCACATCAGCTGAGTCTCTGAAAAAAGAAACTGGTTTGAAAATGAACAATTTAGCTTTAGGTCAGGATATTTATATGAATCTCAATTAGTTGGCTATATGCAAGCTATTTCAGATGAAATGGACAAGAGGGAGGCATTTTACAGTGTGTTCCTTAAAATGGTATTAAATTGGAAACTATCGGAGTAGATGAAAAAGTGACTTGCTGAGCAGAGGACTTCTTAAAAGGTAGAAAGCAAACTGAATTAAAAGAGGTGGAAGTGAATGTGAGAGTGCCACTGGGTACTGTATTGGGACTATTTTTTATTCATTATGAATTTACTCTTATGAAGGTGTTGAAGGTTTACAGTTACAAGTTTGGTTGTTTGCAAATGAAATCTATATTATTATAAATCCGTAAGTGAACTGTGGGTGTCAGAGTTTGAAATGGCATTATGCAAAAACTACCACAGCAATTTGGATGGTGCTTTCAAATTTTGAGAGCTCATCATCCAGAATAAAATCTGCAAAAATAGTTCGTGACTTAAATGTACCAAGGAACACGGCAAGAAATTATAATCATTTTGAGATGAGAAAAATATAAGCTATATTTCACACTGTAGTAATAGTATTTTTAGATTTAGATACAATTCTTATGACAGTTTAATTCCTAAGTCAATTTCTTCAAATCTCAAGGGGATTCATTTTGCCCTCCAAGAAGAATTCAGCAACATTTTAGAATTATTGCCACATAAACCAAGATCGCTTAGTTCTAATTGGTTTGACCCTGGCGGTAAAACCCTAAAAACAATTTTCGGTGTCCTCGATTCTGATGATTTATTACAAATTCAAGCTAGATTACAAACCTTAGAATCTAATGATCAGGATTTTCAACTTAGCATTGATTCTCATCCAAAATTTGGAAAACGCAGTTTCAAATCATTCTGCAGCAATCAAAAACTTGGGTAATGCTTTCATTTCGCAAACTGAGGAGATACATGCAGTATTGACACATAGCATTCATAATGTTGAAAATATTTTGCAATACCAAGTATTCAGTATTCACACTTTACAAGAACTTATATTCGGATTAACACATATGCAAATAGAATTAATTAAGCTAAGAATTGCCTTACTTCAAGGTTCACAAGGTAAATTAAGTGAAATTCTTTTAGGCCCTAAACATTTTTTTGAAGTACCTGCATTTAATTCAGAATCAATTAGATTCCAACTCATTCATGATTGTCCCTTGTACAGAACAGAATTTGTATATTTATTACCAGTTATCGAAAGTCAACATAGTTTTAATGGGGGATAATTTAAGATTAATTGTTAACATTCCTTTAGGAACAATAGATTCAGTGCTAGAACATTATACTGTTCAAACATTTCCTGTTTTTTGGAATGAAACAGAAAATCATGGAAGATGGGTTATGCAGGACACACTTTTACTCAGCAGAGATCATAAAATGTTCAAAACTTTTAACCACAATGAGTTACATATGTGTGAATCAACTGTTCTTACAATTTGTCCAGTAATGACATTACATGATGTGCGAGTCCATACTTGAGAAATTTGTTGTTGTTTTTTTTCCGGACAATTTTTCAAATCATGTCGAAAGTTTTTACATTAACTAAACCATATTTTTCTAAGATGCATACCAACTGGATATTTTCATTACCATCTCAATATACTATTACAGCAACTTGTAAATCAGCTGCCCGAACAAAAGCAGATATTCATAAATTGTTATTAGAAGGATCCGGTTTACTTGTTAATGTAACCAATTGTGAAATTTCAGGAACGGATTTTACAATACCAGCAACTCAAATCACTCAGATTCATTCTTCATTATCTTATCCAAACTATTACCTATTTTTACTCATGAAATTTATCATAATACTGAATTAGTTAATTTAAATGTAACCCATCACTTACCTCTCAAAGATGAGGTGCGTAAATATTTACAAAACGCTCAAAATTCTATAAAACTCAATCACATTGTCACTCACCTAAGATCTCAAATTCACTCCAAAGCACACCAAACAATTGTCATTAGTTCCATAAGTGTGTCCACAATCATTGGTATTCTAGTTATTTCTATTATTATGTTTTTTATATGTAGGCGCCAGATTAATAAAATGTTTCACAAACGTTCCATTATGGGCAATACAATTCCAACTGGTAGTCAAATTATTGCACATGTTCCATACTCTCCAAATACTAATTCTAATGGGGAAACACCAAGCACACATGATTAAAGTATTTTCAACTTTTCATTATTATTACTTTTGCATATCTTATGATTATTTTTATGGGTATTCATATCTTTGATATTTCATGTTTTGTTTTGCTTTGCCAAGATTCTATCTATTTTTATGAATAGGTATTTTGTAACATGTTAGCATGCATATATTGATCTCTACTTATCACCAGTCTCATTTTTCAATATATATATATTTTTTTTACTACACACTGCGGTGCCAAATTTTGATACTTAGTGTTTGATTCCTGCACTCTGGGAGTAGCGCGTTTTTTCAACACCGGGGGATATGTGATGGGACATCATTTATTATAATATTTTAGTATCGAAATCCTGTAAGTTTTCTAAGTTTCACTGCAGCCAGATGTCGAGTGAGCACGTCCTGTTGTTCGACTTTCTGCTGATCGACAGTTCAGGTTGCAAGCTACAGGTGCAGTGCTGAGCATGAAAGTCAATTTTTTCCAGCAAGACAGAATACATTAATCAGTCTCACTTCTTTGCTGACGAGCTACAAGTTAACATCTAGGCCTCGGAGATAGATATTCGCTGCACCAACCTTACCATTCTCTGTTAGTTGTTAACTGTAGGGCTATGTTTCATCCCTAGGGTCAGTATTAAGGGTTACAGAATACCTCCCTATCTTGTACAACAATGACTGTAGATTATTTACAGTTCAGTGCAGATTAAATGAGGTTTCCAGAAACATTGCTTCATTTCAAGTAACTCATAGCTGTCTGCTCCCTCTCCTAGATACAAAGTTACCCTCGATGCTCATGTTTATTTACTAGCACAAGAGAAGAAGAGGATAGGTTCAAAAAGCAAGAATTCAAGAGCAGAAGATACATGAAGAAAGTTGGCACAAGTCATAGGGCATAGCGGACTAACCCCTTAGAACCCACGTGTCAGTCATCCTAGCATACCCAATCAATAGCATAATACGATCCTACACTTAGGGTCAGCGACAAAAGTATGTTAGTTTCTATGTACCACTGAGAATTGGTAAGTTTTGTGTGGACAGATGTTTACATAATCCACAAACAAACCTTCGCTATTGGATTCATTTTGTATCATTTTTGGCTAAGTTTTTTTTCCTCATCAGACTTTTGTTCAGTTCCAGTTAAATGTTCTACAGTTTAAAGGAAAAAAATTACTGGATGATATTTTTATAGCACACACATGAAACAGAACATGTCATTTTATTTAAAATAATATTAGTTTCATTTTTCTTTATTATGATAATGAACAATAATTTTTCAAGGCAACTCTGATATCACAGGTATATTTGCATAACACCACATATTTTACATAGATAAAAGTTCTCCATCCAAAAAAAAGGGAGATAGTCCACTGCAGTAGAAATAATCACTATTCTGCTGTAAAAGGTGCCAGCTTCTCCTTTACAGGCCATGCTTGAAAGCATGTTCTACGCACAGTTTTCCATGCTTCATAGTAAGGTACTGCCATTTGTTTGATTTTATAATAAGAAAAATTTGACACATTTGTACCATTCACAATGTGTTTACACTGCAGAAATTGGCGTAGGAGTGCTTTTTTACATATCATTAAAGAATAGTTAGAAGAAAGATGCTCAGCCTTTTTTGTGACACCTAATTTTATTCCATTCACTGCAACCTCCAAAGGCCTGAAACAAAAATGAAAAGCAGTTGAAATATTTCAACGACAGAAAAAAAAATTAAGATATCTGTTTGGTTGACTGGATCAGAAGAGGGCCATGTCACTGCTTGGGCTTTTTCCAGAGTACGAGAAGCTGGGACAAAAGTGATTTTCTTAAGAAGTACAGAATTACAATCTCACTAGCTACAGCAACTACTACACTTGTTTCGAAATTAGACATAGTGACATTCAATTTGGCATTTAATCTCATTGAATGGTTGGTAAACATGCTCATACTGTCAGATTGATAGGAAACACTGATTTATATTTTGCGTGAACTCTCAAAGAGTTTTGATATTCCTGCTAAACATCATTTTTGCTCCTATCGGTGTGTACATAAATAGATTAATACATGGTTCGAATGGGGTCCTGGCAAGGAAAAGCTTTGAGAACACACGTATGAATGAGAATATTTTTTCAAATTACATTTTTAGACTTTACCTCATAAATCAATATACCTGAATTTTACATAGTAACTAACCAAGTTGTTATGTTCTCAAGAAGGTAACCACTGTCCGGTAATTCAATGATTAAGATATTTAACTAATTCAGGGCCCAAGGTTCAAATTACACTGTGTACACAAAGTTTTACATGTTCATATGAAGTTCCTCCAAAGTTGTGCAGTGACTAACTTGCTCTCTGAATCCCACCCTGTTCACGTTATGTTCTTTTATTGAAGGAGGGTTCAACATTTAACTTTCTAAATGTTGTGTGTTAATGTCTTGGCTGTTTCTGTGCCATTCTGCCATCATCACCTGTGATAAGTAATGGATCATCTCTCTCTCTTTATTTATATGACAGGATATACATGGGAAGACAACAGGAAACTACACCAATGATTGTTTTTCCTAAGAAAACCCATTATAGATTTGTCTGCAATTAAATTATCTGGTAAGGACAGTCCCCCAATCAAATCTCTGGCAGACTGCTGCATAAGAACCTATTGCCATCCAGAAATGAATTCACACACTGGGCTGAGTCTTCTACAGGCAGGTTTACTGGAGGTTATAAGAAGGGGAATCACTTTGTCTAAGCTCTACTGCTGGTAGAAAATAAACTGAAGACTAATACTTACAACACGTGCTGTGTCAAAGCTGAATGTCCCATGAAAGAATTATGCCGATCTTGATGGGTAAATCAGTTCAACAAGATAACACACAGGAACGTAGCTCAGCTATGATGGGAAACAAAAGATTAAAACTGGTGGATACAGACTGCAAAATGTCACTTAACGGTTCACCGATTTAAACCCTGAAATATGGACTGACAGATGATGACTGTTTAGAACTTTAGAATTTTGTGGATTAGGCAGCATGCCATGGCAATGTGGAAAGTCTTATAACAGTCAGAACATCTGCACCATAAAGGCTCATGGGGCTGAGAATGAGTGCAACATCTGGCTTTTCCATTTGGAAAAATCTGCAGCCATGCAACACTAATTGAAAATGGCCACAAAATAAGAAAGTTTTGGCAAAGTGTTCATTCTTTCGGGATGTGGTTATTAGAGAAGCCATAGAAATAAGTCTTTAAAAAAATGACACGATTAACAGCGAGTCAGCTCTGTGGCATAGTGACACCTGAAAGCCACATTTCAAACAAATGGATAGTGAGGTGCCACCGGAAATAACCGGCTTGCAGTTGTATCATTTACCACTCACTGTTATGGGAGCAATATGGAGCCACAGTTAGCAGTAACTAGGGGGCGGGGTAACGGTGAGGGGTAAGGGCGTTAAGCTATATAAGACATGTTGGCACCAGAGAATGGCCGTGCAACTATAGTTGCCACAGAATTGAGCATCAGACCTGAAGATAGCGGCAGAGTATGTCACCGAAAACTCGTCTTTCATCAATGCAATCCAGAAGCAAAACTGTGAAGATTATATGCCACAAACATGGGAAAGCCTTCATTCACATTTTTTGTATTCAACAATCTTCGGAACAGCAACTCTACAGTTTCCACAGACAGCATAAGTGATAAAAAAATAAAACTTATTTTTGTATAATCTATGACAATTTCTCACTATTATCTGAATATTATTAAATTTGTTTGTATTTTTTTGTTTGTCTTTCACCTCCTTCCTCATCTGTAATAAGTAATAGATCTACTTTCCCTACCCATTATTCTTAAATTATTACATTGAAAATAAGATAGGATAGGGAAAATAAACAGTTACCCGTCACTTACCACAGATGAAGGCAGGAGGGCGAGACACGTAAAAACACAGAAACACACGAATTGCACAATATTTCGACCTAAGTCTTACTCATGTGGGAGGCGAGACATATGGCAGGGGGAAAGATGTGATCACATCCCAACCCGCCACATGAATCATTCATGTGACGGGTAACTGTTTATTTTCCCTATCCTATCTTATTTTCAGTGCCTCGCGGCAGTTTCTTTGTTTCCTTTATCTAAATTATTACATTGTTTTATTCAGTTTAAAGTTGTCTTTTATGCACAAGAATTTTCATCATAAAATTAACTTTTACATAATGAATATTAAATAGTCATAATAATTGAGATTACAGATGTTCACATTAAACACTAGATTAAAATATTGATTTTGCTGCTGCAATGCCATCTAGGCAAATGGTAGCATCTTTCTTTATTTTTAATCAGACTAATCTTTATCTAACTGCTATCGCTGAAGTTCCAGTAAACATGTACAAGTATCACTTTCCTTAATGTGGATGCCTCTAACTTGGGAACCATCAGACCTGTTCAGAACGGATTTCGATCCCCTGAGTATATTTTGAAGGGTATTTACTCCATATGTCTGTGTTAAAATTATTTCTTCAAAATGAACCCTAGGTATCGAGAAATTAATGCGCAAACATATGTGAATATCTTTTAAATATTATAATTTTAGTACATTACTTAAAAGCTTCGGCATGGTGTAAGCGGTAAGGCGCTTACTTCCCATTTTGCGAACCCGGGTTCGAATCCCCATACTGCCAAATATTTTTGTTGCTTTTTTTATATACAGTAATCATTGAGCATTGATTTTATTTCATTTAAAATTTATTTGCGAAGTTTTATTATGTGAAATAACAGACATTATGTTATTTTCAAACATTTACATGCTACCACCACTGCACAGAAATAAGTATAACTGTGGTAGGGGGGAAAAAACCCCGACCTTCTGGCTGTAATATATTTACTTTATGATATTAATTGTAGAGATACAAGTATAGAAACGATGAACATGAAATATATCTGTTTCATTAAAAAAAGACACATAAACAATAAACCTATCAACAATAAACAACGAAATAATGATTTTCTAAAAAAAAAAGTTGGGACTTGTTTTAAAAGTTATTTCGCATAGTAAAAATTCGTAAATGAATTTTTAATGAAATAAAATCAATGCTCAATGATTACTGCATATAAAAAAAGAAATAAAAATATTTGGCAGTATGGGGATTTGAACCCGGGTTCGCAAAATGGGAAATAAGCGCCTTATCGCATACACCACACTGAAGCTTTTAAGCAATGTATTAAAATTATAATATCTAAAAGATATTCACATATGTTTGCATGTTAATTTCTTGATACCTATGGCTCATTTTGAAGAAATAATTGAAAGACAAACATATATTCGGGGGATCGAAATCCGCTGAACAGGTCTGATGGTCTCTAAGCAAGTAGAATCTCTATGTTGATTCTTGGCTGTCCGGGTGGCGTCGCGTCATGTTCATCATTCTATGGCTTACCAAAAATACATAAGCCAGAAGTTCCTTTACGGCCGATCGTCAGCGCAATTAACTCTCCGACTCATCCACTAGCCCGCTATGTCGCCGACAAACTAAAACCCTTGTCAGAAGGCATCGCTTCGACTGTCAGAAATAGCTCACACTTCGTAGAAATAATATCATCATTCAAAATCGAAGAAACTGACATTCTAGTGAGCTTTGATGTGGTGTCACTCTACACCAACGTACCTCTGGAAGAAGCAGTGACAGTAATACGCACCAAGCTATCGGCACTTAACATCTCAGAAGAATTGGCGGACCTAGCCGAGTTTTGTCTTAAATCAACGTTCTTCCAGTACGACGGGAAATTTTACGCCCAAGTGGAAGGAGCGGCCATGGGCTCACCGCTTTCGCCGATAGCGGCGGACATCTTTATGGGGGAACTGGAGACGGAAATTTTGGAAAACGCGCCCCTGAAACCGCGTCTGTGGTTACGCTTTGTTGACGATACATTTGTTGTGTGGCCCCATGGACAAAGTGCGCTTGACAGATTCCTGGATTTTATAAATAAAGCACACCCTAAAATTAAATTCACCATGGAAACGGAGGAACAAGGACAGCTGCCGTTCCTAGATGTGCTAGTAACCAAACGTGACGACGGGAACCTTGGACACTCAGTGTACCGGAAGCCGACGCACACAAACAGATATCTACACGCCGCATCGCACCACCATCCAGCGACAAAAAGAGGCGTCCTCACGACCTTGTGTACCAGAGCGACGAAAGTGTGTGACGCAAATAGTTTGACGACGGAGTTGGAAGCGCTGCAACACACATTCAAGTCCAACGGCTACCACAATCGTTGTATTAGACAGGCATTGCATGCAGCTACAACAGACAAAGATGCCAATTCAACGTCTAATCAAGCCACTTCTCAGGAACGCCAAGTAGTTGTCTTACCCTACATAAGAGGAGTTACTGACAGAATTGGGAAGCTGTTTAAAAAAGTTGATATAAAACCTGTCTACAAAGCGCACAGCAAGGTCAGTAACCAGCTCGTCAAGGTTAAGGACAGGCTGCCTCCACTACAGGTGGCGGGGGTCTATGAGATTCCCTGCACCTGTGGTCGGATGTACATAGGAGAGACGGGGCGCACTATAAGGGAGAGGCTGCGCGAACACATCCGCGATTATAAATCTAACAACTTTGACAAATCCGCCATTGCACGGCATGCAGCCGAAACAAATCACGCCATAGACTTCGAAAATACCACCCTGATAGTGCGCGAGGATAAATGGTGGCCAAGGAGGGTAAAGGAGGCGTTGGAAATCGCTAAACGCCCAAACAATATTAACGAGGACAACGGGCTTTAACGAGGACAACGGGCTGAAATTACACGACGCCTGGCGCTCGCTGGTGCGAACAGGACATGTCACGTGTCACCTCCCACCAGACCGCGCAAGCCCCCCTCCAGGCCGACTAAACACGTGACGGCTCGGACCTTTTGATTGGCCGGACACATCGAAACATCCAGACGGACGCTGGCCTCGCCTATAAAACAAGACCACTCACTGATCGAAGACGCAGTTCTGCCCTGGAAGAAGACCGCAGAATGAGGGTCGAAACGTCGGCTACGATGAACAAGACGCGGCGTCACCCGGACAGCCAAGAATCAACTGACTCTGGCTGCGGAAGCCTACGATTACATTAGAATCTCTATCCTATCTCTGACAATAACTACCATTTTAAAAAAATGTACACTTGCCACACAAAATACTTGTTCCCCCACAGCCTAACCATTTGAAGCAGACGCATTGGTCCTGATCACAATTTTTTTACCAAGCTCTCCAGCAACCAAACGCAAGCCCTTAGATCCTAAAATTGTTTCCCTGATGTTACCCACAAATAAATGTCTCATCATAATGCACCAGACACCCAATCACATGCAATGCTTGCAAAACAACTTAACATTAAATCTGTCCTTCAAAGTTTTTTCCTCGATCAGTCACCCATCTCCTTGTATTATTTAAAATAACACACACGCCAAGGGATATTAGTAAGAATAATCTATTTCAGAAACAACGCATCAAAATTAGAAAGGCACTGAATTTTAACTATTGAAGCTCATGCAGGTTATCAGGAAAAATTTATACAATATGAATGTGAACTTTAATTAAATTTCATCTTCTATATGAAGATTGCTGGTTACCACAACAAAACAATCACTCACTTTCAATCACTCTAAGATTTTATATTTATGAGACGAGATAATATTTAAAATGAAAAAAAAAAAAAGTTCAATTCCTTGAAGAATTTAAAGGTTTAGTGACATAAGTTCGAAACCTCCAAATCAAAATCTTGTCTGTGATTAATTTACAAGTCCAGCTCATCTCTGGAATTTTTCTGTCACCTAAAATTGCCTTGTGGTGAAACAATCTAAGTATGCAAATGAATCATCACAATGCAAAGTGACATGGAGTCTGCCTTACTACCAAAATTCTGGATCCTGACTGTTGAGTGGGACATTTCTTGTCTGCCTAAATACTGTCGTCTGCCTGGGAAAATGGAGCCCTAATGAGGTTAATGGCCTCCCCAATTCTCATGGCGTGTTGTTTTTATCCCGTCTTTTTGAAACATTTTACACAGTGAATTATTCTAATAATTCTTATTTATGACATCCTTTATTCATTTTCACTTGTTTAGATGTTATTAATTATTTTTGCTGGAGGGTTGAAAATTTGCCTTATTTAACTATAATTCTTGAAATACGCAATCTCTCGTAAAGTTAGGCCTACCAAATGATTCCTTTTAATTTTCTGTTTCGTTTAAGATACTACTAGGGTTTAGCTATTTTTATTTAGTCACTATTCTTAAAACATGTAACTGCACAATAAGTTTTCATCATATATACTCCTTTGTGAAATACATTTCAAGATTCCATATCTTTCTTATTTAAAAATGTTTTTAAATGGTGTTTTTTTTTCTGGTCTTACTTAAAATTTATGATCTTACTACTTATTAGCATCTCAATTTTGAGATAGCTTTATTCTAATATCGTATCTTTAAATGAGCAATGCTTGTATATATTTACAATCTCGGCAATGGCTCTAACGAATTTGATAAAATTTCGTATTTAGATAACATTTTGATTTTTTAATATTACCTAAATAGTTATCTTCCCAGCAAAAACACTATTTTACAAAATACGAACAATTTTTGCACTCCCGAAAATGGCTCTAATGCCGTCTCATAGACAATTGAGGTACCAGAGAGCCTACTAACAGTTTCTCTTTGGTTTCAACAAGGAATTCTTATATATTTAAATGAAAAGTTCTTGTATACTACCTAACCCGTAGGAATACTAGGAATACATGTTTAATTGTGAAACATTTAAAAAGAAAATATTTAAAAAATAGATAATGGCTTTGTCAGAAGTGATACTTTATTGTATATAACTTCTTTGAAAATATTAGCAGTTATAATGTAATCATTGATTATATTTCGAACGTATTTGTCTTTCACACAAATATCAATATTATTGAATTGTAAAAAGTGGTCATCATTAAATACTGCCAGTTTAATTGTAAAACATTTAAAAAGCATATATTTATAAAAATAGATACTGGATTTTTCAAACTTCTTATCATACAAAACGCCTTTGAAAACAATATCAACATAATAGCAGCATTTTTATTTCGTAAATGGCTGCTGTAGAAGTTTCAGGTAATGCCTACTGAAGTTATTTAAGTTTCTCTTTGATTTGAGCAAGGAAATGTGAACTTCAAAATGCCTAGGAAGCCTTTTAGAAAAAATGTTAACAACCTCCAAAGGGGGAAAAAATAAAATAAAAAACATTTGTAACATCCTTTTTTTTAAAAAAAAAAAAAGCTTACACAATTTTTTTTTTTTTTTAATGCCATGCAATCTCGTAGAATTTTGAGGCACCAGTGAGCCTACTGTTTTACCTTTGGTTGTAGTGAGCAACTGTGAGCTTCAAAATGCATAGAAAGCCTTTAAGAAATTTTTTGACTACAATCATACTTCACACAGTCACGACTCGTCTCAAGGAAACCTAAAAGAAAATCGTCTCAGCCAAGTTACTCGAACTTCGCCCAGTGAAGACTCAATTCAAAAACATCTGGATCAAATTCGACCTAAGTAGGTTTCTATTCATGAAACGCTGCAATTAAAGCAGAATGCTGAAATATTATTCACGATTTTTTTAACTGACTGCAGTTCTTATGCAAGTAGGAAAAAATATATTGAATGCGTAACAAATACGGAATGGTCTGACAGCTCAAATGTAATTAGTAGGGGAAAAAAGTGGTAACTACACTAGCTCTCAAAAAATTCTGGCTACGATCCCAGGTTCAAATCCCGGTGGGGGCAAGAATTTTTAATTTGTATTTGATCGTATGAACTACGCTGGGATTCTACGTTAAATTGTAGTTTTCTGAGAAAAGGAACTGGTCGTCCTGCCTCTGATACAATGGCTTAGTATGCCTCCTTCTGGAGGATCCAATCAACCTTCAGGTTAGGTTTTTATACTGTCTATATATTTAATCTATCCACTCAACCTAATACTATTATATGAGCAACTCTTGAAAATATATAAAATTAAATTCTTACACTCTACGGATTTTCATGAAATGTTGCATAGCGAACAGAATCGAAAGATGCCTAGCGAAGATCGGTCACCCGGGTACTTAGGTTAATGGCAAGTATTCTGCAATCTATTCCTTGATGTCTAAAATCCCTTTTCCCAACCTTTGTATTATTATTTCTTTACTGTTATCACATTATTACTATTTTAAATTAGCATTCATTTAAGTATATTTTTGACTTTATTACAATATTATTTTCAAAGTTGAATATTTTATTATTATTATTAAAAATCGCTGTTTAAACTTTATTATAAAGTCTATTTATGTGCTGACAACTCATTTTCATATTTAGTTTTCTTTTATTTATTTAAATAAAGTTTTTTTCTTTATTTGCTCAAAATGTGCCCTAACTGATTGCGTGACCCAGATGGTTCAATTTTCCTTATATGACCTCGTGCTTGAATTGGAACTTCTTACCTAATATCTTAAATAAACATTTTCCACAATATACACCATATATCAAAATGTTTAATTTTGTTTATAGAACCTCAGGAAATGTTAGTAGCATTTGGCATTCAGCTCTACATACCTACACAATACTGTCCCAGTTTTTTACTCAAAATCCACTTTAAGATGAAAAAAATTTTATACACTTTAACTGTCATACTAAAAGCTTTATTTTCTTCCTTCCCTTGAGTGTTAAGGAACTTTTTGCTATGTTATATCTTCAAGAGGCTAACTTTCTGGAAATGAAGCACAGCTTTCTCAGTTAGCTCATGACATTATTAGAAATTAGTTTAAAATAAATTTGGTTGGGCAATGATAAGAAGTAACAATAAGCCACACATTTTCCTTGTCATTGCTGGCTCTACAATTTTACATGAAATCTGAATCATGGGATATTAATAGTATATTTTACACATAAAAAGAAATCTTTGACAGGAAGAAAGATCAAATTGATCCATTGAAATTTTCAGTCGAAAGCAGGATTCGGTTTGGGTACCTTCAGTCTTCAAGGAAAGTGCCTTAAAACTTAACTAACAAACTGAAAAAAAAATATGAAAAAATGGTATTGAGCTTCATATTGTGTTTTCATCTAAAAAGTAAATACAAGAATAATAGATTATGGAGTACAAAATATTACATACATACATCTATTATTCTATCAAAACAATTTACCATACAGATCAATAATAAAGCTTACCTTTCTGGTACCAGACTCCACACTATGCTTGATGGGCAAGGAATTTTAGTTGGCTGACGAGAATAGGGAAAAGGTAATGCAGACTGCAGAAGTAATGGTGTTGTCACAGTATATGGTAACTCAAGAGTTGGAGCCCAAACTAGTCTCTTCACCAAAGCACGGTGAAGTGCATCATGTGAATAAGGACAACCACCTCCCACAGTCAGAGTTTTGTAATAAATTGGTGCATTTAAAAGCAGAGATATTAATGCACCCTGCATGCCGACAGATGTCCATCTGGCAAGTTTGTCACTACATGACAGTGATAAGCTACGCTCTCCACGACCTGGCTTGCCACGTAATACTCCTGTCACATGATAGTCAGCACCTGGGAGCATTGGATCTTGTTGAACCTCAGTTGTAAGGCATTTGGATCCAGTACGATATATATCCTCAGTCCTTAAGCGCTTGGTTGCAATGCCATCACAATCAGCAGAATTACGTTTGTGGTTATCCAGACATTTATATAGAGGCTCACTGTTTTGGACTTCACATTTCTGAACAGCACAGTGCAAAGAATACAAATCTTCGTCATTCTTTCTTTCTTGCGACTTGATTTGTGTCCTTGATTCATTGAGATCAGCGTTCTCAAAGGGAATTTCTGTAGTGGACATTTGAGAATTTGAATGTGGTTCTGTATGTATGTGAAGATTCTTAGGCATGGCAGCACATTTTTCCATATGGTTGAATTCACACATTGAGGGGATTAACTCAACAGAATTTTTACTGACATGTTTGACAAGTGACAATCCATCTTCTGAGAGAACTGAATCCTCTGTAGAACTTTTCTTAACATTTTTTTCATCAATTTCAGAGTTATTCTTATGACCTTCCCCAACAGGAAAGATAGTATTAAGTAGATATCCATTCATTTCATTGATGTAGGAATCATTTTTAGGAAATATAGATGCATCTCCACATGGTGTGTGACTTGTGAAGAAGTGAAATGAGATATTATCTTTTAGCATGCAACAACCCCTATTATCAAGACTGCTGAAAATGTCAGAATTTCCACACTTAAGCTGTTGATGCACTTGGTGATACAAATAACGGAGAAAACCTCGCCTTGCTATCACCTCGGCATGGCTGTCATTTAACCTGGTACAACTCATCTTTGATTGACCTACACATTTAGAGCCAGTTCCAATAGACACAACTTCTAAGCAAGTATCACCTGAAGGCTTATGCACTACTTTGACTATTCCTGCTAATAGTGTCCACTGTTTGTCATTAGGTTTGCCAGTCTTTGGAAGTGTGTTGTATTTTTTGTAGCAGCATTCAGCTATTCTGTCAGCAAAGTTTTCATTGAAAACTAACATTTTTATGCTACATTTTCTGGATTCCAAGCAAATTTCTTAGTTACTTTTAGCCCATTTAGGAGCTGCATATCACTTGATGGAATTTCGAAGTTCAAATTTATATTTGATGCTATGCGTTCTCCATTAACTGATTTAGGTATCACAGCTGAAATTGAAAAAAAAAAATTGATTAATTTTCACCAATTTTCATCAATTAAATCAAAATCACAAACATAATTGCAGGTGTTAATAATTTTAAATAGAAAAATGATATGAGTATCATCTGTTTTTTTTTTTTTTTTTTTTTTTTTTTTTTTTTTTTTTTTTTTTTTTTTTTTTTGAGACAATGTTTATTTTTACAGATGTACTTAATGTATGTAAAATAAAATTTCAGAAGAGCCAAATATTATATTTTCAATTTGTAAAACATTGGTACAGCATTTTTATCAATATTTATATGAAAAGGATTGATAAAATACACCCAACACTCATCAGAGTTGAAGGGAGGAGGGCAGCAACAACCCTAAATAATACACAAACACAGAAAATAAAATATTTCAGGGTTAACCCTTTATCAAGTTAAAAGAAGTAAGTGGCTGAGTTCGCTCAAGACTTACAGTCAACACAGCCACTCACCTTATTTCAAATTTTTTTTACTATTTTTCTTCTTTTTGTTATGGCCAGCTAGAGACCATGTGCCAATTTCAATTCGTTGTTTTTTCTTTCTTCCTTTCCAGAATCCATCATTATTACACTGTTTTTCACTTTTTCTCTTTAGACCATTTTGCACCCATTTTTGACTATTTTTATTATTTTAACATTTCTTGCGATTAATACTTGCAGTTATATTATCATTGCACCACCCCCCAAAAACCCTCACCACCTCCGACAGTCAATTTCATTCTATTACTGGCTGTATTGACCGCAAGGCTTGCACGAGCTCAGCCACTTACTTCTTTTAACTTGACAAAGGGTTAATCCCAAAATATTGTATTTTTTATGTTTGTGTATTGTTTCATGTTGCTGATGCCCTCCTCCCTTCACCTTGGGTGAGTGTTGCGTGTATTTTATCAATCCTTTCCATATAAGTATTGCCTTGCGGCAGTTCTTTCTTTCCATTGTTACCAATATTTTTATTGATATGTTTGATATGACACAATCTAAACAACTTTTCTATATTGCAGCATTCTGCATTTGAAGCAGCAGCACGATACTGATATTTCGTAGATTTAGTATGATTATTCCTATATATCTTTGTGGTGCCTTGTACATAGATTCTGAGGAAACAAAAATAAAGATAAAAGTCTTGACAGCAACTGACTAAAGACCGGTCTACACTAAACGTCTTGACTGAGGTTTTACTTGATCAGGCAAGACGTCAGGTAAAACTGACCAAACCTTGCGTCCACACTCTTCCGTTTTTGACTTCTGTCTTTAGCTCAGTTATATTGAAATCATGGGAGATTAAAAAGTAAGAATCATCTACAAGACTGTTGCTAAAGAGGAAAAGGTTTTCATCTGAATTTTGTTCAGAAATTATCTCATGAACCTGAAGACCGACGTAATTATTTATGAATGGTTACGAACCCTTATTTGAAATAATCTAAAAAACAAGACACTGCTATTATTAGGAGAATCTCACCACTTGAGAGAGTGACTGCTATTCTAAGATTTCTAGTAACAAGTAGAAACTACAAATATCTTGAATTCACAGCTGTAAAGTCGCAACAATCTCTTAGCCGCCTTATACCAGAAGTTTATCGAGTTATATACGAAATGTTGAAACCAGGAAATATACACAACATTCAATTATGAAGACGTGGACTTGTTCTGGAAGATGAGAAAAGTGTAAGGGATACATTCAAGATATACTTTAATAACCAAGGAGCATGACATTGGCAGGACAATGCAGGATGGCTGTATTAGGAGAATTTGATAAAATAAAATAATTTTGAAGACAATAATTACTTCTTTCATTTATATTTAGCTCTACTACCATCTAGTTATTAAATAAATCTACATTATTTTTTATATGTACATTTCTATGTACAATTCCATTAATTTGCAGTGGTAACAACTTACTTTAACTTCTGAATCATCCTCTGTATTGATGATTGTTTCTCTTGGGGTATCTTTATAATTTAAGAATAAAAGGAGGCTGAAATTCCACAGAGAAGGTTTGTAAATATCATTGGCATTAGCATCAAAACATGCCGACTGCTTAATTTTTATCAATCCTTTAAGAAACACTGAATGTAAAGAATTGGTTATTTTTTTCATATCCGCTTCCTTTGTATCTCCAAGATACACTTGCTTGCAACCAAAGCATATGTTTAATTTTCATCTCGGTCGCTGTAGTCAATTGACTTTAACTTGCCATATACGTGGATAACTAGGATACAACTCAATAAATTCCGTAAACGAATCACTGTCCTAGATTCTAAAAGACCACTGGGTAAAATTTTTTCAAAAATAAAAACAAAATAATAGTCATTTTAGTTCCACACAAGCTGAGAGATGATTAAAGACTGAAGGGAAAACGTCAGTCAAGACAGAAAATAATGCATCCTCTGCTCCGTTTTCTGGAAGTCTTAAGTCAAGACGGAAAACAATGCTCCCACTGATCTGTTTTACTTATTGCTTTATGCCTCGTCGACGTCAAGGTCATTAGAGGCGGGATGAAACAGGGGACAAGGAATGGGAAGGAATTCAGCCATGGCCTTTTGAAGGAAGCATCCCGGCATTCACCTGGAGTGATTTGGGGAAACCATGGAAAGCCCAAATCTGGATGCCCGGATGGGGATTCGAACCGCCGTCCTCCCAAATGCGAGGCCAGAGCGTTAACCACTCACCCACCACGCTCGGTCGCTGATCCGATTTCTGGAAGTCGTCCATCTTCATTCATATGTTTTGCCTGGTCAAGTAAAACGTTTGCCAAGATGTTAAGACCAGCCTTAACACAATTGTTGATAGGATGACAGACACAGAATTGATATATATATATATATATATTGTTAGGAAACAAAGGCGCTAAAAGCGGATATATTGAACATTGGATAGGATAAAAAACCACCGCTTACCAAAGAAGGGGATTCCAGCGGCGTTGGTACACGAAAAAAACACAAACACACAAAGAATAAAATTTTCGAGCATGGCTCTTCCTCAGTAGAAGTGAGATGGCTGCACGCAATATATATATATATATAAGGAAGCAAAATGAACCACCACTTATCTTAGATGATGATGGTTTCATGGGGTGAACAGATAAAAAAAGCACAAGAACAGGAAAAATAATAAGTATTTCGGGCTTGGCTCTTTGTCAACAGGAGAACATTATGGAGGGAGGGTGGTACAGAAGACTGTCTCACAGTCTCCCACATCACCCACCTCCCATAATGATCTCCTGTTGACAAAACGTTCGCCCCAAAAATTTCTTTATCAGTTGTGTTTTTGTCTTTTCTGTGTGTTCCCACCCCACATCCATCATCTAAGGTTAAGTGGTGGCTCATTTCCCTATCCTATTCCTTTTGACTACTTAGCGCCTTTGATTTCATTGTTCACTATATATATATATATAATTAAGGAAGGATAGGGAAATATGACCCAACACTTACCACAGATGAAGGCGGCTGGGATGACGAACAAAAAACAAACACAAGAGAAGTGCGTCATCCCAGCCGCCTTCATCTGTGGTAAGTGTTGGGTCATATTTCCCTATCCTTCCTTAATTTTATTGCCTTAAAGCTTTTTCCTGCTCATTGTTATTATATATATATATATATATATATATATATATAGCAGTGAGCAGGAAAATGCTATAAAACAATAAAACTAAGGAAGAATAGGGAAATATGACCCAACACTTACCACTGATGGAGGTGGCTGGGAGGGGGGGGGGGGGCAAAAAAAAAAAAGAACAAAAACAAGAAATGTGCAATATTTTGGCGTATAGCCTTATTCTTGCAGAAGTGAGACACCAGGCGGAGCCACACATGTACACAACGACGACCGATTGTTCATTCACCAGCTGTCTCACTTCTGCAAGAATAAGGCTATGCACCGAAATATTGCGTGTTTCTCGTGTTTGTTCTTTTTTGTTTTCGTCCTTCCAAGCCGCCTTCATCTGTGGTAAGTGTTGGGTCATATTTTCCAATCCTTCCTTAGTTTTACATGTAAAAAACTGAAGCTTTCAGGTGAAAACCCTTCATAAGAGGAAGGACATGGTGAATACAAAATGGGAGCGCAAGGTGAACTGCCACGATTAGCAGTGATTGAGGGAGCGGATTGAGATGCGGATGGATTTAAAAATAGACAACAAACAATAGGGAATTGGGTACAGAGTTTGAAATATACCTCAACTTTGTAAAATGGATTACCAAAATAAATAAATATTGGCACACATACTCAATTCATGTAGCTTCACTGACTGCATGCACAAGTGCAAAACTAACCACGTGCTTTTGTATTCATGAGTAAGGACAAAGCCCCAAATTAAGTTTTTTTTGTGTATGTATCTTTTTGCTTCTGAAGCCTTCCTTTCTTCAACTCTTATAAGTGAAGGTTCTCCTTTATCTTTCCCTTCCACATTTATATTTATGATAAAAATTAGTACCACAGATGAAAGCAGGATGGCAAAGATGAACAAATTATGGCTAACATATTTTATAACATTTCTGTATAAAACCTTATTCATTAAAGTCACGTAGTAAGTATCAGTGTGTTCACATCTGATCCCCTAGCCATGTGGTTCATCTCTTGAACATGAATCAGGATTGATATTAAAATTATTGTTAAATGTGTTAGTCTTAGTCTTTATATGGTCATTCCTGCCCTACTGTTGCCTTCACGTGTGGTAAGTAATGGATTCTTATTTTTATAAGAAGATACTGAAGAGCTTGTATAAGTGCCCACACTCAACCCAGGCACACAAATGATAGTTTTTACTATCACATTCTGAGAAGAAGTGCTTGTAGTGGAGAGGAATGGGTGGAGGATAAAAAAACAATATTTATGAATGTTTCTCAGGTAACGAACTGAGTAATATTATTATTTATACACAATATTTCGGTGACATAAACCTCCGTCGCCATCTTCAGGTGTAGTCGTAAAATTTGAAGTTTGCCTATAGCACATTGTTTAAAAACTGGAATGGCAACCACAGATGTTGTTATATTGCCTAGCAGCATCTCAGACTTCATCAGACAACCCACGGAGCACACAACATAGAGCATTGCTGACGAGCAACCTCAATAACAGGTATACACGCATCGCTTAGTTGGAAACCACAATCCCGGTTAATAAGATCAGACGCAAGGCTAATTTCAAAAGCTTCTGAAATGATGCTGCCCCAGAAGCCTTTCCCATGTGCCAGCACCTTAGTTGATTCAATATCGAATCCATGTCCTTGTTCCAAACTATGTTCTGCCACTGCAGATTTGTCCTTTTGCTCCAGGTGAACATGTCAGGCATGTTCCAAACAACGTTATTTAACACGCTGTACTGTCTGGCCAATGTACTTCTTTCCGCATTCATACAGGATGCAACAAACTCCTGGTGTACGAAGGGCAAGGTCATACTTTGGAGAGTGCAAAATGTTCCTTAGTTTTGGTGGTGATAGGAAAATGGCCTTGATGCCAATTCTTGCTAGAACCCTTCCAACCCTTGATGTTGTGGTGGCCAGAGAACGGCAAGAAGGCTTAGTGATCATGGCAGTTAATAGGCCAGCGTTTTACTTCCCAAAATGGCAATTGTATCTGATGTCCTTGTACTTTTTTTTTTTTTTTTTGCCTTTATGCCTCGTTGATGTCGAGGTCATTAGAGGCAGGATGGGAATAGGGACAAGGAATGGGAAGGAATTCGGCCATGGCCTTTTGAAGGAAACATCCCGGCACTCACCTGGAGTGATTCGGGGAAACCATAGAAAACCCAAATCTGGATGCCCGGATGGGGATTCAAACTGGCATCCTCCTGAATGCGAGGCCAGAACATTAACCGCTCACCCACCACACTCAGTACTCTGTACCCATTCTGTCTGAAGATATGACGTAGATGTTTTAATTCACCAGGTAGGCTGCCTTCATCACGTATTGCTTGCGCCCTATGGAGAAGAGTAGAGAGTACTGTTTTTGCGCTGTGCTGGATGGTGATCACTGCAAGCGTTTAGGTACAGGTTCATGTGTGTTGACTTTCTGTACACACTGTTCTTAAGTTCCATTGGATTTCTTATCAATAAGAATGTCCAAAAAGGACATTTACGGATTTGTCCTTTTGCCTCAGGCAAATTCACAGTAGTGGAACATAGTTTGGAACAAGGGCATGGATTCAATTTTGAATCAACTAAGGTGCTGGCACATGTAAGACGTTTCTGAGACAGCGTCATTACAGAAGAGTTTGAAATCGCCTCACATCTGATCTTGTTAACCGGGATTGTGTGATGCGTGGATACCTGTTATTGTCAGCAATGCTCTGTGTTTTGTGTTCAGTGGGCATCTAATGAAGTCTGAGATGCTGCTAGGCAACGTAACAATGTCTGTCATTACCATGCCAGTTTTTAAACAACGTGCTCTAGCAAACCTAAAGCATTACAACTAAACATGAAGATGGCAACGGAGGTTTATGTCGCCGAAATATTGTGTATAAATAATAATATTACTTGGTTTGTTTCCCAAGAAACACTCAGAAATAAAGAACGCTGAGAAAAACTGCATTCATTTCAAAATAATATTGTTAAAAAGTTAGTTTTTAAATAAGATCGGTTTGTGAATGAAAAAACGTGTGACTGCCGCAATTTGCGTGCCAGAGATTCGGAGAAAAGGACTAGTTCTTTCAAATGGTTCACTAGTTCATTAGCTCACTTTCAATAAAATGAATGATTTCCATTTTGGGTGTAGTATCCGTTCATTTTATTTACATTTAAACTGATTGTCTACTTTAAACTCACAGGTGGTTATATTCATGTATTTTTCGATTTATACTGAAACATTATAAAAAAAAAAAAAAAATAGTGCAGAGTTATTTCTGTGTAGAAAAAGCCATTTCAAAGTGTCAATGAAACACTGTTCTGGTTGCTGAGAATTTTTTTGAGGATGGATTGATAATAATAAAGTATTGTTAGTTTCATTTTAATTTATTTATTAGTACAAACATGAAGTACAATCACTTTTACAAAAAGTTTTACCTTAAATCAAATAAAAGTTAATGTTCACAAACAACATTTGAGTTATTTCTTTGTTCAGCAGGCTATTTCATTTTTTTCTGCAAAAATTTGCACAGCTTTTGAAAATGGTAATCAGGCCACTTAGCAGGTACTAATCTGCATTGTCACTGCAATTGCACTTTTCTTATTGTTGGTCTCACTAAATTGGAGTTAGTTCAAATAACACCACGTGTTGTCCGACAGCCCACTGTAATTAGTTTGGTTTATTTGTGCTGTGCCTCTGGGATTGAAGCGTGGCCAAACAAATGGCTCATGGCCTCCAAGAACTACCATTCACTTTTAGTGGGCAAAGCTCACTCGTTCTTTCAAAAAAACTGGTTCACTCCTGAACGACACACCTCTAACACATGCGCATCTACTCCCAGCATGTTTTGCACGCGTTTATACACCATTTACAGCTGTATCATCTGTCTGCATGTAGAACTTTAAAAGTTAATAAATTTAAGAAAATTGATTTGTCTGGCAACTATGAGTTACCATGTGAAACTCAATTTTTGAGTGTAAGAAATGCAACAGTAGCAGAAATTCACTGCCAGATTTGTGAAGAGTGTGGTAATAATGCTACGAGTGATAGTAAAATTTGAAAATAGGTGAGAATGTTTAAAGACGAGTGGGTTAATTTGCATGATAAGCTACACCTTGGCCAACCTTCTCTGATTTCTGAAGATTTGATTCATGATGTGGCCGCAAAATTCGAGAGGATAAACGATACATGACTTCACAGTTATCAATGGATTTTCCACAGGTTTCATGGTAAGTTTTGTATACCGTTGTTTCAGAGAAACTGAACTGTCAAAATTGTGTTGTCAGGCAGATAATTATGGGATATAAGAGCCCCTGCCAGGATGGTGGAGTAATGGAGATAGAGTCATGATCGGAGCATGCTGTAGGGCAGGAAGTATTTTATGTGATATGGGTGCAGCTATCAAAATAAAAATAGGTTTGTGGGTTCGATGCGGTCATTACGCAAATGAATCAATACTTGGTAAGGTAATTTTTTCAGAAAGTTTTCATCCAGTCTGCCCAGGAAAAGGTTGGCATAAGAAGATGCCACACATATGGCTATGGCTGTGCCTTGTACATGATGGCTAATATAGGACTGGAAGGTGAATAAATTTTCGGTCAGAATGAAATGAGCCAGTGATATGAGTACTAGAGTGTGGAGGCCATATTTGCCAATAGTGTGCAAGAAAACTAAGGTCATGGCAATGGGGGATGTTGGTGTATAAAGGTGATGTTTATGATGACCAGAGAGGAAATTACACATAAGGATGTGGAGACTGTGGACAGACATTCTAGAAAGTGGGTCACATCTCTAAAATAGGATGCGAGAGTATGGACAAATGACTATAGGTATCGGTCCAAGAAGACAGATATTCGCTCCATGTACAACCCATAGACAATAACTATGGGTCATCCAGGGTTGCTCACCTTATGGATTTTGGGCAGTAGGTACACGGTAGGGGTGCAGGGACTCTTAGTAAGCATGAAGGAAATTGAATGGGGAGTCCCTTGCAAGGGACTATAGATTTTCAGGAATGAATGGATGTTGGTTGTGTTCGTACTGTGCAGTCATATGTGGAGGTGGCAGAGAGCTGTCTAAGGGCTTTATTTATGGGTAGGTGAACACTGGATTCCAAGTTTCCACATTGGACATAACCCAAAGTGAAAGTGTGTCCCCAATGAGAGTAACAAGGTCAAATTATACTGCAGGGGAGGAAGTGCGACTGCTGGAGAGAACATCAAGCTAAGATTAAGAGAGAGGGGTGAAGAAAGATTCGAAACAAAGATTTAGGACTTCTCCAGAGATAAGTGTGCTGGATGGATGTGACAAAGAAGCTGTGGGGAAAGTTGAGAAGATGGGAAAGACATGGAGTACACTACTACATCACTTTTCGCAGACCATCTAACTTGAAAAATATACTTGTTCTGAAATACCAATACTCTAACATTTGCAAACAACCCCACAGCTCCTTCATTTGTAATAGGTCCTGTGGCAAAAATGTAACTTGCATCTACCCATCACAATCTATTGCAATCCAGCCATATAACTCATATACCAGGTTACCTGCCACCATTGCCAGGGTTCTTATACTGGTTCATGAACCATTTACCCACCAGGATGAATACAAAAAACAGTTCACTCCCAACATCTATACCACC